>CM051010.1:9199825-9257325 GCA_027704905.1 Muraenolepis orangiensis | reverse complement strand
CACTCCTAAACCTCCTCCTGCTTTCATTATTGTGTTAATTCGCCGGTAAACATGCCTGTGGTCTCAAGACTCGTCATACGCACCACCGCAATGAATCACAACCCACAAACACTCAGCAATTACCCGACCTGCTTTGTTATTGATTCCATACACACAAAAAAGAGTGTCACCTCATCGTCTCACCACCTCCCTCGAGGGTGAAGCCCACCCCTCTCCCCAGGCCTGCAGACCCGGAGCTGGGTGTTTTTGGTCCAGGGTGGGGGTGGTTCCAGCCAGGTGTCTGTCGTTGCTTTGCTTTAAAACTCACTTCGGGAAGCCGGGGGGGGGCCTTGTAGGTAAGGAATATGGGAGTTGGTTGGGTGCTCCAGCCAGGTGCGACAGAGGGAGCGCACTCCGCCTCCCCCTCAATCGAGCCGCCGATCACACAGAATCCTTTTGTTTCCCCTCACCTAATTGGCATAATTGATTGTCCTAACAGGCGGTGCAGCTGTGGCTTTTACAGCACAGAGCCAATTAAATCCAGATGCTGGTAGAGTGAGGAGACGGGGCTGCCGGGGAGTGAGGAGGAGGACCGGTGAGGGGGGAGGGAAGGGGGGGGGGACGACTGGTGAGGGCTGAGGGGGAGGGAGAGAAGGGGGAGACGTAATCACCATGGTTAATGCCCGTCTCCAGGTGATGGATGCAACGGGACTGACAAAGATTCTCGCTGCGCCCGGATATTACCCGCTGATATTAAAAACATGTGGGTATTTCCATTTTGACGGGGATTCATGGAAACAGCCACCGATGGAGGGACAACGTATCATCCCTAATAATGGATGCAATTATCCGCAAAATTGAACACGGAGAGGAGGAGGAGAGAGAGGCAGCAGCTACTCCTGACAGCACTGCGCTGGGACTGCGTGCAGAAATGTGCAGCAGAACCGCAATTAGCTGTGAACTCCCGTGTTCCACTTCCTTGCATAGTCACACACACACACACACACACTCTCACACACACACACTGAACAAAACGCCTCTGACATCAGCTGAATGTGAGCCACAGATCAGGGGAATTTGTGGTGTGAGCCGGTGAAACCAGGTCACTGGGAACCATTCCTCCATGGCTGGGATAACCACTGACATACTGAGGCCTGTCTCTATCTCTTCATGTCTCCCTGTTTGTCTCTCTCCCTCCTTTTCTCCCTGTCCCTCGCTGTCTCTCTCCCTCTGTGTCGATCTCTCTCTCTCTGCTTGTTTCCCTGTTTTGTCCACAAACTCTACTTAGTGGAAAGGTGTTTGTTGATGTAGGCGTTATTTGTCAAAACACCTGACAAATTAAACAGCATATCATCAATTGAATTACCGTAGCAGTGTGCTAAGATAAATGCTCCTCATTTCCGTGCTTTGCCAACAAAACCTGACAAGAAAAAGTGATACATTTACAGCTCCACTGAGTTAAAAAAATGATTATTCATGATTTGATATGACTATAATTGATTTATATGAATCATGACCAGAGAAGAACAGTTGGAACAACAGCCCTAGAGAACTGGTGCTACATGACCAGAGAACAACAGTTGGAACAACAGCCCTAGAGAACTGGTGCTACATGACCAGAGAACAACAGTTGGAACAACAGCCCTAGAGCCATCAAATGTTCGCAGACTTTTACTGGTGAACAAATTAACAAAACTTAATGGTGGTAAAATGAGGGGAATTAATAATTGTTCATTTGCAGATACTACACACATTGTCATGGTATGAACCTGGTGGGAAACATGCAAATGATTCCTTTAACAGAAACAATCAGCTATCTGCACCCAGCGCTGGCAAAAGTGATTTTGCTTGATTTTTTATTGTAGCCCAACTCCAATTGGAAGGAAGGGAGGAACGAAGAAAGGAAGGGAGGAAGGAAGGAAGGAAGCCAGACTAGATTAATCAAGTGTGAAAGCTGAATGGGAAGCCAGACCTCTGGTGTTGACAGAACTTATTTGAGGAAGGTGTGAGGAAGACTCTCAAGTCTTGATGCAGAGGTGACATCTGCCACAAACTTTAATTGATGAGAAATTTCTTGAAAATGCCCTACACCACTGGTGGCAGAACCATACAGACATAACCAGACAGACAAATTTGGGCAGAATGATGACATACCTGTACATATTCATGTACAGGTATGTCATCATTCTGCCCAAATACAACATTTTTGGCAAAATCATAACTTCAGAACCAAAATAAAAATATATGGCATATTAAAAATGATCCATTAATATAATGGCCACTAAAATTATTTTTCAAGGTCTAAAAATAAAGTTATTACACATTATATGACTGTAGACAGTTAGATTAAACAGCAGCAGCTTGCAGCTTTACAACTGTCAAAATGTCAATCTTTACAACTTGGATGTAAAAGCCACACCTGATCTGTATACAAGTGGTTCTGTTGTGTTTACACTGCCCTTGGGCCCATAAAACAGGACTTTATGGAGAGATTAAAGAGCCAACGCCGCCATGTTGCTCATGAGAGCACCTCCGTCCTGGAGCACAAGATGGGCTCGCAATTCTGACGGGTGGAAGCAGTTTTTTAAGCACATTAGAAAGCAGAACACAACAACGTACTGTACCTCAGAACTTTTTATTCACTTTTTAGTCATTAAGCAGACGCTTTAATCAGCAGTGACTCTCAGTCTACTCAGAGACACGTCATTAAGTAGAAGGCCGGGCTTTGGATCAAACCCCTCAACAACGACAGCTTGTTGACAAACTGGCCGACGATGACGATGAGGTTTTGATTGACGTCCAATCGGAACGTAGTGAGCACGCTCTGATTGAACGTCAATCACAGCGTTATCAATCAGACTCCCGCTGAGCAGTCATCTTTGTCATGTCAGAACCTTCAGGCGTTGAGAAACACCCACAGGCCAATACAAACGTCTCCCGCAGGAGAAATACTAGCAATCGGTTGCGTGAAGCGATCCAATAGATGTCTTACAGCAAGACGTGTATGGGATAGTAATGAAGCAGGGTTTCAAATGTGCCTGACGTGTTTCTGACGTGTGCAGAAACTTAGGTTAACAAAATCAACAGCACAGAATCCCAGAGAGTCTCTTTCCTTTCTGCAAAAACAACCTGCGGTGAATTCTAGGGGCGTGAATCTTTCGGTATTGATTTTGGATATTGGGGTCGCGATTCGATTCAAAATCAATCTACTTTGAAAAGGGTTTATCAGCTGAGCTGATAAATAATGTCAACACACAAAGGCAAACCTAAGACAAATGGAGAACTTACAGATACAGGTTGTGAATTGATTCAGAATCATATACTTTTTGTTTAGCTTAGTTTTTTCATTCATATTGTTGTCTTAAAGATTGCTGGACAATTTCATTGTCCTTGACAACAACATTGACAATAAAGGCATTCAGATTCAGACTCAGAATTACGTAAATCGGTGTCTTCTTGCAGCCCCAAAATAAATTCACTTGAACCCGAAATGCACTGAAAGTGAAAGTTGTCATCCAAAGAACTTGGCTCTAGTTTGGGTGGCGAGGAGACGAGCAGACACCAGAGCAAGTCACTGCATTGGGCCGATAAAGAGATCGCTCTCCAATTAGTGAAGTCAGACGCCGGACCCTCATTTCACAAACACCAAGTGACCCCCACGCAACTCTTTGGACCGCCGCTTGTGTTTTTACAGCTTTTTAAAAAGTGATTAGAAGTGTAATTATCTCTGGACTTGGCCTCGGGGAGCCTGGTGGATCCATGCCGATATTCTGGTTCAGTTGAGAGACACTGAGAGACTGAGGATGGGGATGTAATGATGGTGAATAAATGTATATAAAATTGACCGATACAAAATGCACATTCAAAAACATAACAAACAACTGTGTTTGTTTAAGTGGTTTACATTTGAGTTATTGAGAGTTCATGAGAGGGTCAGTATGGGTTTCTATCTTACAGTTGAAGCAAATGTTAAGAACACTTTTGGAAGATTTCCCAAAAAACCGCCAAAAAGGAAATGTGAATTAGTTATGTTTCTATTAACTAGTTGGAGCGAACAAACTACGTCAGCGATGAAGTGTGTGTGTGTGTGTGTATGTTTGTGTGTGTGTGTGTGTGTGTGTGTGTGTGTGTGTGTATGTGTGTGTGTGTAAAGCAAGGATGTGTTGACATGTAGCATGCAGCAGAGCGCTTCTCCTGTCAGCCCTGCCAGTTAGAATATACATGTCTGTGTGTCTGTCTGTCTGTGTGTCTGTCTGTCTGTCTGTCTGTGTGTGTGTATGTCTGTGTGTCTGTCTGTCTGTCTGTCTGTCTGCCTAACTGGCTAACTCTCTTTCTGTAGCTCTTTTTTTAAATATATATATTTTTTTACAATCTCTAGATTTATCCCTCTCTCTAATTCTGTATCGCATCCTCTCTCTCTCCTCTCTCTCTCTCTCTCTCTCTCTCTCTCTCTCTCTCTCTCTCTCTCTCTCTCTCTCTCTCTCTCTCTCTCTCTCTCTCTCTCTCTCTCTCTCTCTCTCTCTCTCTCTCACTCCCTCTCTCTCTCTCTCTCTCTCCTCTCTCTCTCTCTCTCTCTCTCTCTCTCTCTCTCTCGTTGGGCCGTGGCGTGATGCTAGTGAAATATTCATACGCGTGGGGAGTTTGCCGCGCCTCCTCATTTTCCTTTTCTCCACCTGTCCACCTTCTCCACCTCTCCTCCTCCCCCCCCCCCACTCCTCCTCTCCTCACCTCGCTCCACCCTTCTCCACCTCTCCTCCTCCCCCCCCCCCACTCCTCCTCTCCTCACCCCGCTCCCACCCTCCCCTCCTCCTCCTCCTCCTCCTCCTCCTCCTCCTAGTTCCCTCACCGCGGCTGTCGCCTGCCTGTCACTTCCAGACCGGAGTGTTTATTACGGGGAGCGGTAAAGAGCCGTGGCTACTCTCTACTTTCGCTTTCCATTTGAAATAAATAACGTTTTTATTTGTGCTTTCATACGCCCCGAAAGGCGTGAGTACGAGCCCCTGGCGCCGCCGCTGACGGGCTAAGCACAGGTTTGTGGTGACCATTTTTCCGTTGACGGTTCGTCGCTGTAGTTTTGACAACCCGCCTGCTAGTGAGGGATTTTTTCTCCTTCTACTGTAATGACAGTGTTTGACAGGGAGTCTTGAAGGCGATGGGTGAATGGATGTAGATGTGTAGTTAATACTTCATCTTGCTGAGTGCTCATTTTCTTCTATATAAGACGGAATGATATATCGTAAATACAATTCTTTGACAATATTAGGTTCTTTTTTACAGTACTGAAATTGCAGAATCACATTTCCAATACTCTTCAAACCACATGATGGAAAATGGAATGAGCACACACACTATTTTAGGAGATGTGGAGGACAGCTTTGCAGATTGGACGGAAATGTGCACCGTCAAATACTGTCACATTGTGTGGAGAAAGAGAGGTTATCTCGACCAAGCCATGTATTTCCACCCACTATTAATATCACCATTTGACAGTAGGTTATTTATTTGATATACGACAGTGTGGCTCCCCTGCCACACGTTCAATCCAAGCCCACGTACTCCATTAAAGTGAGGGAAGCCAGCTCTGCCACACTCATATACTCACACATACATCTGACATTGGCTCATAGCACAATATTGTGTTGTATCTTTAACAGAGGCCGTCACTACGTCCAGACTAGAGCCGTGAGAAGGAGAATATTAAACACTGTTAAGATGTATACTGTGTATACTTAACTCTCACTAGTCGGGTCCATTTCCATTCGCATTAGAAACTAATGGAAACTCGAATCCACTTCCTCTGATTCGCATAAAAGTTGATACGCTCGCTTGAGGTGGTTTTTGACGGAGATGAAAACGACTTTGCCGAATCAATTCTGACGTAGCGAACTGTGAACTCACGTGACTTACGCTGTGGGCTTCTTCTCAAGCGTTGACCTCTGACCCCAAAAAACGGCTAGCAACAACAGGAGCGTGTGGACCAATGAGGAGATCATATTATTGAAAATGTGTGAAGCGCTCTGCTGCATGCTACACGTCAACACATCCTTGCTTTACACACACACACACACACACACACACACACACACACACACACACACACACACACACACACACACACACACACACACACACACACACACACACACACACACACACACACACACACACACACACACACACACACACACACACACAGACACACACTTCGCTGCTGCGCGCCTCTTGACCGGCACAAAGAAGCGTGACCACATTACACCGCTGCTGGTTTCCCTGCACTGGCTTCCTGTTCGCTTCAGGATTGATTTTAAAATGATGTTGTTTGTCTTCAAGGCATTAAATGGTCTGGCTCCTCAGTACCTAGCTGAACTTCTCCATGTTCGCACCCCAGTTAGAGCACTGAGGTCATCGAATGAGGTACTTTTAGATGTCCCAAGGTCTAGGCTAAAAACTAAAGGCGACCGAGCTTTTGCGGTGGCTGCCCCAAAGTCTGCCACTACACATTGGGTCTGCCCAGACCCTGGGGATTATTAAGTCACGGCTGAAAACTCACTTTTTTTCTTTGGCTTTTTGAGGTTTGTTAAGCCGTACATCCCTGGTCGTGTTGTGATTATTTATTGTATTTATTGTATTGCATTGACTTGTGCATTTTATATGGTATTTTGTATTTTGTCTGTTTCTGTATACTGTAAAGCACTTTGGTGCAACTTCGGTTGATTTTAAAATGTGCTATATAAATAAAGGTGACCTTGACCTTGACCTTGACACACACACACACACACACACACACACACACACACACACACACACACACACACACACACACACACACACACCAACACAAACGAGACCTCAACTTTATACAGGCTATATCACCTCACCTGTACCACACACATAGACACACACATACACACACACACACACACACACACACACACACACACACACACACACACACACACACACACACACACTCACAATCTTTCCTCTGGCTTCTCAAAATATGATCATATCACATCATATTTTCATATCATTTCTTATTTTTTCATTTCACTTACAATTGGATCATGACGATAAAATGTGATTTTTTTTTAATGAATCGCCACGCCTGTACACTGTTGATGCTGATATATTCCTCTGTATACTTTATTATCACCTTTCTAGAATCGACTTTAATAAACAGTATACACGGTTTGGATGAAATACTGCAGAAGATGCATGCATCTCAAATTACCATGTGGTTTAATATCAAATATATACAATGCATAATCTACCATGAAATATGGAAGCCGTAAACAGATATTTTGATTACATAGTGGCATTTTACACATTATGGATGAGCACAGCCACACACACACACACACACACACACACACACACACACACACACACACACACACACACACACACACACACACACACACACACACACACACACACACACACACACACACACACACACCCTCCATTAAATTTACTGCCGTGAACATGACACAACAATACTATTTGAATTACATTAAATTACTTGACATATACAGTATATATATATATATATATATATATATATATATATATATATATATATATATATATATACCAAATGATTGCAGCTCCACAATGGCTCTCCAATGCACAATTTAATTTATTCTTTCAATGAAATTACATATTGAGAGCCAATGTGGAGCTGCAATCATTTGGTTATCATTGTAAATGGTGTCCTGGCATGAAACAACAGCTCATTCCTGGCTCCAGATACAGCTCTTGAAACCAAATTTCCCTTGCAGAACTTTCCTAATTTAGTTTCAAAGATATATAAATGCTCAACCCCTTGTTCTAGCTTGACTTATCTACAACATGTGAATCCCTCCCTAATGAAGAATAAATACATGGCAAACCTGCCCAGACCTTGAGCTGAAAGACTGATTGGTTTTCATAGGTTTGTTCTCAATGTGGGATCTCTATTGGGAAGAATGGGACTGAGCATTGATACAGTGAGACTACAGGGGCTGATGGTAGGTTATGGATCTGGTTCATTTGGCTCCACTTGGAGCATCACTGTAAGGGTCAAAGAGTTTCTAGAGTTTCTAGAGACAGCTTGGTTGAACTCACCAGAGACACTTTTCTCCGCAGCTTCTCCAATGGGCCATCACCAGTAGAGCGGAACCATGTGACCAAGAGGCTGAAGGTCTGCACGGCTAGAGAAAGAAACAACAAACACACAAACAGATCATTAGTTAGAGTTAGAAGAGTCCAACATAAGAAAAGAGAAAGAAAACTCTTCACTCAGTCCAGTTGCTATTTAGAACCTTGGGATATTTTGGGTCTGATCCTCGCTAAAATACCAATTACTGCCACAGCAGGTGTTGTGTGGTGCAAAGCTTGTAAAAAGTTCAAAGTTGTAAATCTGTCCTGCGGTTGGAGTACAGTACACAGCGGTTTCTCCAGTGTTGCTCTACAGCAGGGGTTCTCAAACGTTTTGGGGCCGAGGACCCCTTACAGCCATATAAACATATGCTTACTACCATTTGTACTCTTAGATGCCTTTGGAACAATTTGTATTATAAGAATGTTCAACCTTAATTCCTGTTTCAGAAACATATTTCAATTTGAATCATGTCATGTCATGTCAAGACATGATCCTATGACTATGAACTGTAACACGATGAACAGTAACAAGATGAACAGTAACAACAGTAACAAGACATGGTCCTATGACTATGAACAGTTAAAATATGTGGCATAGTCCTAATAAACAAAAACATTTAAATGACCCGTTAAGACTCAAGATTCAAGATTCAAGATGACTTGATTTATCCCGAGGGAAATTAAGGTGAAACAGTTGAAACAGGGGGAATAAATGCATACAAAATATACTAATACCTAAAAACTAAATAACAACAACTAAACTAAACTAAAACTAGTATAAACAAAATATAACTAAATGAAATCTAAATGAAATCTAAATGTATTGACAGATGAATTGCACAATTTACAGTATTAATACAGTAATACATAGGTATATACAATATACAACAATACGTATAGTTCAAATTGGCAGTAATAAAATACTAATAATAAATAACTGAATACTGAAAAAGTGAAAAGTGAAATTGAATTTACAGTGCAAAATTACAGTGAAAGGATTTACAGTGACTGACATTCATTGGAACTATATGTATAACTTTTCAACCTAAATACTTTAGACCTGTTTCACAGTAATAAACATAAACACATTTCAAATTGAATCATGTCAATACCACTTTTAAACAGAGGGTCATTTTATTCTATTTGCATTTTGACTAAACTTGACAGCATTTATACTTTTCAAGTAATTTATCCGAAATGCTTTCAGAACAGTTAACAGTAAAAATAATAGCTGTAACAAGACATAGTCCTATAACTATGAACTGTTACAAGATGAACAGTAACAACAGTAACAATACATGGTCCTATGACTATGAACAGTAACAAGATGAAGAGAAACATGACATAATCCTATGACTATGAACTGTAGCAAGATGAACAGTAACCATACATAGTCTTATGAGTGTGAACAGTAACAAGATGAACAATAAGAAGACAGTCCTATGACTGAACAGTTACAAGACATAGTCCTAAGACTATGCACAGTTACAAGATGAACAGTAACAATACATGGTCCTATGAGTGTGAACAGTAACAAGATGAACAATAAGAAGACAGTCCTATGACTGAACAGTTACAAGACATAGTCCTAAGACGATGCACAGTTACAAGATGAAGAGTAACAAGACATAGTCCTATGACTATGACCAGTAAAAAGTTGTGGCATAGTCCTAATAAACTCAATTTAAATGACCAGTCTAAGGCTGACTTTCATTAGGTGCTTCAACTTTCAAATACTGAACGTATTGCTGCTTATTCAAATCATTGGCAGAAAGCTCTGAACAATCAGAACAGAAGTTATCATAACAGCGTTACAGAATACATCATAGTAATTAAGCCCATGCCCGTGTTTTTTGGCGGCTGTATTCCTTGTTCTTTACACAGAGACATTCTTTAGTTTTGTCCTTAATATATCCTTAATATATTATATATATATTAAATATGATTATATTCCGGTGCTTTGTAATAAGATGTTGGTTTAGCTTGACTGGCTTCATGGCTTTGTTCGCACCTGAAGACACATGACGCACTTCTGTATCCCGTCGCTCCCGTCTGCATAATTGTCGTTGATTTTTCTAAATTGAGCTTGTTTGGGATTTGCGTGACTTAACGATTTGGACTGACTGGACTGACTGAAATATTGATCCGTATTTAGCTTGCAAGCTAGCAGGATGGCTAATAAGCAGAGCTTCGCAGCAGCAGAAACAGTTTGTTGTGAGTGAAGTGAATAAGTCATGATTGACATGATGTGTCACAATCACATCAGGCCCAAATATTGGCCCAAAGCTTACATGGGTGGGAGTAATGACGACTATATACGTTTGATTGGCGCAAATGGTCCCCGTCTGTAGTTGTGCATTTTTTTTAACCACATTTTTTAAAATTTATTAAACAATAAATAAATACATATTTATATATATCGTTTTATTTTGAATTTCTTAATTTTAAAAATAACTGCTCTACAGTTATGACCTGGTACGTCTGGACTCTGGGTTCTATGAGGATATCTTGGTCCCTAAACCGCCGGGGAACTCATGATTGCTTTTAAAGATTAAAGTCAGTCCCCTTACCTCTAAAACACTAACATATTTATGAGTGATCGTCAGATTACGAAGAGGGGCTAAACATTCCTATAATAATATCGGGAACATCATGGGGAATCTTAAGTATTCGTTGTTATTGGTTAGTTAAATTCCAAACAAACATCTGCACCAGCTGCACCAACAAATAGCAATTGTTTTAACAAATGAGAACGGATTATAACAGATACTCCCCCCAACATGTGAGGCTAGAAGGCTAGAAAGGCAGAGTTTACATTTAGTGGTACTAAATGAAGGATGGTGGGTTGTTACGCAACGTTTCCCACGCCCGATGTTACGCTGCTGGACCGCAGCCCGAGCTCCTCTCCTGTTCTCAACCCTCAGCTTCAGCATCCGAGACGCAGCATCCTTGTGCCTGGAGGCGGACTCCCACACCTGACCTTCGCTACGTGTTATTTATTCTACAGGAAGCAGATGGTCTTGCATCACGCCAGGTGGGCATACGCTTAATGCCAAAGAGCATTGAAGTGTATGTTTTACTTACGTACCCACCGCGTATGTTAAACACTGTACAACGATCGTCTTTTGTGCGTCGGCCAGTACAGAGTTTGTAGACAGCATGAGTAACAAAGACCAAAGTGCTTTATCGCTTATGTATATTTTATTATTTATTGTGGCAGGCCACAATGAATGTGTGCACTAAAAGCATGAACTGTATACAAACATATATGTATACAAACATATATGTATGCAAACATATATGTATACAAACATATATGTATACAAACATAGCAATTGCTGTCAACTAATTTTTAAAATTCAGATTCTTGGTTGTTGTCGTCAACCAAACCTCAATCTTCCATCACTCCGTCTGTAACACAATACCACGATATGGCGTTGCTTTGAAACGACTTCCCCGGAAAAATAAAGCATATTGATTGAATAGATTATCTGTCACACATGAAAGACGGCTGCCAGAAAAAGGCAACACCGCTACCAGGAAAAAGCTACGTTGGAGCAGCAGAGAGCAGAGAATGGTCTCTCCGTCGCCGGGGGCTTACAGAGTGACAGACGGCAGCCTTCCGGAGGGGGAGCTGGGCCAGAGCACACCCTCACTGGGTGTGTTCTGGCTACCTGTGGATGGAGTCTATCTGGAATACTTATATTCCCTGCATCGTCTCCAGGGCGTTTAAAACATCGTTTATGTCTGATGGCTTCTCTCATTAGCCTCACCCAGAAAACTCACTCCGGTCATTACTGGCCACATTTGCTGTCAGGCGTCGTGCCAAAATATTTAGTTTGAGTCATGTGACTCAAACAAACAAAAGAAAATATCCAAAATCTTCTTTTATTATCCGCAACTATGGCTGTATCTGGCGCAGGGAGCCAGGACAATGTGTTTTAACAATGCTGCTTTATCCGTGCAGCAAAAAAGATCTGAAGCAACATCCATCATATTTGTGCGGCTGAGGCAGGCTGCACGCTAAGAAGAGCTGCACTTTACCTCGGCAAGCTAACATCGGATAGCATACCGTTGGAAGAGGGCAGTGGGGATGGGGGTGGGTTGGGTGGGGGTGGGGTGTGGTGGGGTGGGGTGGGGTGGGGTGGGGGGGTAGCTGAGAGGCTGTGCGTGGGAGTGAGTTGAATACAATAGCGCCATCTTTCATTATTTACCCCTGAGATCTTGTGACTAAGGAACGGCAGAGAGCCATGACAATGTGGAAAAGCATTTAGCTGGAAACACAGACATCTAGCTCACACTCTCATAGTGACTCATAACAAGGCTCATAGTGAGTTCAGATGGATGTCATTAAGGAGCAAGTAGATGTTAGCCATCAGGTTGCCTAGAGGTAAACCAGGGGCATCAGGGTTTGTGGCCAGTATCTTGTGTGTGGGAGTCGGACAAGCTGACCATCCTGCCCTCGCAACCTCCTAGTTACAAAAGTTCATTTTTTTTACTTTTCATTGTCGCTTTTCTTTGAGGGGGAACTTACTTAGCTGAAGTGTAAGCAGAATCGCAGCTTGTTTCACGTTGTGCCTTGGAACCTCACCAGCCTGCTCTCTCCTGATGGTGAATACTTTATTTTCCGCAGAGCTGAGGCGTGTGGGCATGTTGGCGTGTGCAGCAAGCCATCCAAGTAGGAAATAAAGAAGGTGTGGGTGGGGGAGCAGGCTGGCTCTCTTTTGTCAACCGCTCGGTGCCATTTAATAGCCTGTAAACCCCCTTCTGATGGGAAAAATAACAGGCAATTAGCATACTGAGTGGATTACAAGATTGGTCCGACTCATGGATTAATGTATGCACTTAATCTTCTCATTGCTAAGCGATTCTTGGATATAGTGATTCAACACACTATAAACCCAGAGCTCAAACTTACACCGAAGCATTTCTATCCAGGTGGCCCCAGCCAAATCAAACTACAACCTTGTGTATTTCTACAGCTTTGGATAAATATACATATACAATATACATTTCCGTGCGGGAGATATTTTGTCAGCAGCTTTCTCTTACATGTCCTTGAACATTAAAGTATAGTATTTTCTAGGTCATAGCTTTGCCACACACGTCACTTTCATCTGGAAGTGCCACCGTCGACTGTCTGCACCGGGCGATATTCTTAGAGCACTCTTCTTAGACCCAGGAAGTCAGCCTTCATCTGCTATCTCCCCCTGACATCACTTTTAGAATCTCTATACCTATTCCCCCGGCTTTGATATGATCTTTAATCCGTAGCGCTCCACCTCTCCCCCTAAATCTTCCTTCCCGGGTCTTGGTCTTAGTGCCCAAGGTGTGCTCTCCTTAAGACCTCCCTATCTGCACGTGTGTGTGTGTGTGTGTGAGTGTGTGTGTGTGTGTGTGTGTGTTTGTGTAAGCATTCACAACACTTGCATTTTTATTGTCCAAAAGCAGAGTGGTCGTTTAATCGCGGGAGATATCATCTTTTTTTAAACTCGATAACAATCAAGGCCTCGTCAACACTTATTTGGGCTTTTAAAAAACTATATTTTTTTGTATTCTCATGCACCCGTGAAATAGAGTCAAAAACGATGACCACATGACCTCACTTGGCACACATGGCAATTGTTGTTTCACACATTGACCATGCGCCAGAAAACAACAAAAAATGGCTGACTACAGATGTGATTAATTCATGTCCAGCTGCAGCCACGAACGGGAGGATGGAAATTGGAGGAAGTTGAACCTCCAAAGAAGGGTCATGCTGCGGCTGCATCTTGCTGTACTTGTTGTGCCAAGAGATTCAGTCGCCTTTGTTGTTGTTGTTAGCCTTGAGAGCTACAAACAATTCCCAATGGCTGCTAGCAATGAATACCAATCTACGGATCAAATGAGGACTATAACTTCAGCCAAGTCTCACTGAGCAACTTGGCAACAACCCACTGTTTGACAGCTGTCAATAGTTACATGTAGGGCTGCCCCCGACCAAAGATTTTCCTGGTCGACCAATGGTACATCAGTACCATTGGTCAGGGAAGGACATTAGTCGACTAATGGTCGACTAATGGTGCGCATGCACACGCATGAAACAAGCGGCCTGTTTAACGACACCGGCAAGTAATTCAATTATGATTCTGAATGTGTCGAAACCAACACAATAACTTTATAAAGCAAACGATGCGTAAAAACAGTCTTGTTAAAACAAATTTTTTGTTTCTTTTAACAATGTAAAATAAATAGAAATTATATAAACAAACAAATAAATAAATATAGGCTTAAGAAAACTTTGTCTACGTTGTCCGGGAGAAGTGAGCTCCGTGTCTTGCTCACAATGAAGCCGGCTTTTTGAAAATATGCGCTCCGATGGCGTGGATGAGGAAGGGATGGAGTGGATGAAGAAGGGATGGAGTGGATGAGGAAGGGATGGAGTGGATGAGGAAGGGATGGAGTGGATGAAGAAGGGATGGAGTGGATGAGGAAGGCATGGAGTGGATGAAGAAGGGATGGAGTGGATGCGTTTAGCTGCTCTGGCGAGCTTAGGATAGCGTTCCTCATTTATTTTCCACCAAGTCAGTGGTCCCCTTCCGTCTTTGCTTCTTTGGTGCGGGCTCACTTTCCTCTTCACCGCTGCTGTCCTCTCTCACGTGTCCTCTGTCACGTGTCCTCTCTCACGTGTCCTCTCTCACGTGTCCTCTGTCACGTGTCCTCTGTCACGTGTCCTCTCTCACGTGTCCTCTCTCACGTGTCCTCTCTCTCACGTGTCCTCTGTCACGTGTCCTCTGTCACGTGTCCTCTGTCACGTGTCCTCTCTCACGTGTCCTCTCTCACGTGTCCTCTGTCACGTGTCCTCTCTCACGTGTCCTCTCTCACATGTCCTCTCTCACGTGTCCTCTCTCACTTGTCCTCTCTCACGTGTCCTCTCTCACGTGTCCTCTGTCACGTGTCCTCTCTCACGTGTCCTCTCTCACGTGTCCTCTGTCACGTGTCCTCTGTCACGTGTCCTCTCTCACGTGTCCTCTCTCACGTGTCCTCTCTCTCACGTGTCCTCTGTCACGTGTCCTCTGTCACGTGTCCTCTCTCACGTGTCCTCTCTCACGTGTCCTCTGTCACGTGTCCTCTCTCACGTGTCCTCTCTCACATGTCCTCTCTCACGTGTCCTCTCTCACGTGTCCTCTCTCACGTGTCCTCTCTCACTTGTCCTCTCTCACGTGTCCTCTCTCACGTGTCCTCTCTCACGTGTCCAAAGTTTTTTCATTTTTTTTTCTTTCTAACGACCAATGAAAACTTGACTAATGAATTGACTAAATTCACTAAACTCGACTAATGAATCTTTGGTTGATTAACCTTTGGTCGACTAATAGGGGGCAACCCTAGTTACATGTGAAATGTGATGGCAGCCTATTTAGCAACTCGATATCCTGTAGAACCATGAGACGGGATAATGTCATCCACAGTAGTATAGTACCAACTGGTAGGCTTGTCCATCTATCGTGCATTTGGGTGGACACTCCCACATGTGATGTCACTATGTGACTAATGGCCATTTTGGTCACATGACAATTTTGAAATGGCTGGTCATGGTTAATCCCACTCACACCTGGAGGTATATTAGGGGCCCTTTAACCAAGCACCTTTCGGCTGGCACTGGTACACACTATCGTACCCGTATCAGTTTACTGTAAATGACAACATCCTGTGTGCCAGAGTCCTGAAACCTTGAACAAATGTATTTATATAAATCTGTTAACCAGCACACAAAGCAAAGGTGCTCCAAGGCGACAACAGAACAGCACCCATCTCCTCTCCGCCTGAATAACTGCACACATCGCCGCCGTCCTTGCAGAAGCACGTCGCTTCCCGCTCCCGCAGATTGAAAGCTCTCAGAATTTGTTCCAAACGCTTCTCACAATATGCTGATTCACGACGATGTGTGAAGAGGGAACAGATGGCCCCTCATCTCCTGCAGGATTATGGCCCAGCGGTTGTACAACTAGATTACCTGCACGGCGCCGCCAGAGCAGAGGAGACGCTCGTGAAATCACACCCTAATCTCTCAGTTACTTTCGGCTACAGAGAGACAAGGAGAGAGAGAGAAATGGAGGGGGAAAAAGCCACATAGCAGGCCTTAAACACACACCTACCATGGACAAACGCTGTTAGCCTATGTATTTTCCAATTTACGGACATGAGCCGGTCCTTACAATCCTTGTCCAAATAACATGGGTGTGTCCATCGGATTAATCGGTCCATCACACATCCGGGGGATTAGAGGAAGGTCAGAGAGGGCAAAAAGCGCTACACTCAACAGCTCCTCTTAATGACGTCCATCGAAAGTCGCCAGCAGCCATGATTAACGGCTACATTCATCAGCCAACTGAACCTGGATGGACAGACTGTGATGTCACTAACGGGCAGACCTTCAAATGGCTCGTAATGGGGCTAATCAGCATCACACCTGGTGGTATATTAGGAGCCCTCTGAATTAAAATGTAGCTGTGGTGAACTCAGCTCACTGCTTCTGGGGATGGTGGTATGGTGCTTTTATTAATATTTATTTTTCTCCCGCTCACTCCGCCTTCAGCACTCTCCTGGGAGTGTCTCTTCTCACTTGTAAAGTGTCTCCTTCTCCTGATCCATTTACAATTTCATTTGCGTGAGGATCTCAGAGCCTGTAGTTGTCTATGTGGTTTAGCCCTGCAGGCAAGACCTCCAATAAGGTTTGGTTATGTATTCCTCAGAATGGGAATTTTCTGCATGGGCCAAGCGTGCTTTGACCCATGCATGGAGTTTAAGGCTAGTTTTTAGTACACTCTCCATGTACAGAAATAGACAGGCATATTTAGTAAAGCGATATAATTCATTGTTATATTATGCTTTTGCACTCTATTACTGTAGTTTAGCTTCATGAACGGTCAGATTCGTGTTGCACCTAGAAGGCAGAAACACCTTTTAGATTCAGGGCACTAAGTTGATTTAGGGCATTAAGTCGATGTAGGACAGTTGGTGCAGCAACACTAACCCGATTCCACTACCCTTAACTAAAACAACACAGACAGAGACCTACCATGTTTTATTTGTGGTCATTGGAACACACCTACATGTATCCAAGAAGAGATCTCTATCATTACGTATCAACGACCAAGCATCTCCAGTTTGCTGGTTTCCAAGCAGCGTGTTCAGCACATACATCACTTTAACAAGGGTGATGATGATCACAATGAAAATGAAAATGACGATGATGATGCTGATGATGATGATGACAATTCCGATGATGACGATGACCACAACGACCACGACGGCGGCGGTGTCAGCTGCTGCTATAATCATAAAAAAAAACTCCTATTCATTGGTACAAACTTCTAAAACCAAAGCGTGTGAGAGACATCACTTGTCCCATCACTCCCTGCCTCCTACAGCCATTTCTACACCACCAGAGCTACAGATGTGGTGGCCCACCGGTCCCTGTGGGCCAGTCCCCCCCCCCTCTCACAGACACACAAGCACCTCGGCGTCTGAGAGCTGATCTTGTTTGCTCCCCTCCTTAATGATCCCGTTCCCCAGGGAGCCCGCATGCTTCCCACTCCCTGGGTAATGGAGACCATTAAAAGGAGCAAACAAAAAACAGATTCCACCACTGCGACGCCAGCTCACTCAGGGAGCATTATGAGCAGCTGTCATGGTGTCAAATCCCCCCCCACCCAGCCCCCTGGACGCCAACACACACAGTGTGTGTGAAGCAGAGAGACAAGATACTTCGTCTCTCTGCTAGGAATAGTTAGGAATTAATCTGACACGACGGCAGCTCGTCATCCCATCTTTGGATATCCCACACACAGTGTGTGTGAAGCAGAGAGACGAGATACTTCGTCTCTCCGCTGGAGGGAGGGGGGGGGGGGGAAACAGTGGTTGCCAGATGTGTTTTTGATGACGAGGTGGGATGTGCCGGCGATGTTGTTTTTTCAAAAGCTGCTCTTGGTCTCTAAATCAAATTCAAGCAGGCTTGAATTTTCTTTGATTCTGCTGAGAGGGGCAGTGTGAGTCACCGCACTCGACCGGCTCTCTGACAACCAGTCCTCCTCATTTGTGGGGCGTTTTACAGGCAAAACAAATCTAACGTAATTTCATTGACTGTGGATGTATTGGTAACAAATAACAAACGTTTTCTTCATGAAGTGATACCTTGAATGCTGGCGTGTGTGTGTGTGTATGTGTGTGTGTGTGTGTGTGTGTGTGTGTGTGTGTGTGTGTGTGTGTGTGTGTGTGTGTGTTTGTGTGTGTGTGTGTGTGTGTGTGTGTGTGTGTGTGTGTGTGTGTGTGCATGCTAACATGAGAAACACGGATGCAAGTGCTGGCGGGGGTGCACGTGAGAGCCTGCCCCCCCCCCCCTGTGAGAGGGTGTACGTACAGCATGTCAGGAGAAAAATAAAGCCTATGTGAGCAGTTGGACCTCTCACCCAGATGACCCAGCGCCACCCCGCTGCCACACACTCCATGTTTAGGAATTAATCTGACACGACGGCAGCTCTTCATCCCATCTTTGGATTTCCTTCACATTCCCGCCAAACACAACACACACATTTCTTCTGTAAGCAATGGTGAAAACGACTTTGAGTGCGGCGTTGTATTCAAAAGCCTTTGTACTGTCGACTCGATTTGCATTGGGAAAACAAACCGCAGCCTTCATTTTCTCAAAGAACAGGAGGAAAAGGCATAACACTAAATTTCCCGGTGGTATTGATATATCTATGTTTTTTTTGTCTATATGTTGTTTTAGCTGGATGTGAATCCTTCTGTCAGCACGTTTACTGCTGGCTCTGCAAACAGAGGGGTCAGAGATTACGTCATTTTCCTTACTTCCGCCCTTCCTTCCGCACGGTGACATCAAGCCGCGGGCCGCTCATAGCGCCGAGTGTCATAAACCTAATGGGTTTTGTGGAACCGCCTCGCAAACAGGCCCACTCTGTCTGCACGGCGGACAGCCCTCGGCCCGACCTGACCGCGACACCAGCAAAGGAAATGCGCCAGGTGTTCTAGCCGGAGATCCCGGCGCCGCGTCTCCAAATCCCCCTACAGTCAGCTGCAGTTCATTACTGATGCTTCACCACCTGCTGCTTCATCCCAGACGGGGAGATGGATGGAGCATCTCATTCTCCCCAGCAGTCCAATCCACCGGCACCAGGAGGACTGCGAGCACGCCGCAGGGGGGGGGGGGGGGGGGGCTATGAGGGGTGGTGGTGGCTTGTGGGGGGGGAACGGTCACTCAGACATGTTCGCCGCCAGTCAGAACATCAGTAGAGGGAGGAGAACAAAATACCGAAGGGAAAAAGACAGAGGTGACTGAACGTGGGCGGCGGGCGGCATGAAACCTCCAACGTCTTGAAAAGGAAATGAACCAGCACCCCCCACTACGACGGAAAGGTGGGGAGAAGAGGTGGAGGAGGTGGAGGAGAAGGAGGAGGTGGAGGAGGAGGAGGAGGAGGAGGAGGAGGAGGAGGAGGAGGAGGAGGAGGAGGAGGAGGTTGAGGAGGTGGATGAGTAGGAGGAGGAGGAGTAGGAGGTGGAGGAGGAGGAGGAGGAGGAGGAGGAGGAGGAGGAGGAGGAGGAGGAGGAGGAGGAGGGAGAGGAGGAGGTTGAGTAGGAGGAGGAGGAGTAGGAGGTGGAGGAGGAGGAGGCGAAGGAGGAGGAGGAGGAGAAGGAGGTGGAGGAGGAGGAGGCGAAGGAGGAGGAGGAGGAGGAGGAGGAGGAGGAGGAGGAGGAGGAGGAGGAGGAGGAGGAGGAGGAGGAGGAGGAGGAGGAGGAGGAGGCGAAGGAGGAGTAGGAGGAAGAGGAGGAGGAGGTCGAGGAGGAGGAGGCGAAGGAGGAGTAGGAGGAGGAGGAGGAGGAGGAGGTGGAGGGGGAGGAGGTGGAGGTGGACGTAGAGGAGTAGGAGGTGGAAGAGGAGGAGGTGGAGGTGGAGGAGGTGGAGGAGGAAGGCGATGAGAGGGTAACAAAAAGTGAGAGGCTTTATCAATACACTGACGTTATTGGTCTCATCATAAAACGGGCCATATACCACCAAACAATTGTTGAAGGTCGCTGGATCGTGGAGGGTGGATGGAGGGAGGGTGGATGGAGGCAGGGGGGAGGTGGGAGGTGGGGGGGGGCGGGTAAGGGGGGCTGAGGTTGGAGGTGTGACCGCCGGAAGCTGACAATAAACACTCGCCCCGGCACCTTTATAAACTGCAAGCAATAACGCAAAGTAATCTCTTTTGTTTATCTATTTCCCCGGACAATTAAATTCTCCATTACAATGGCTGCCGTGTGTTTTATAGGAAGACACGTGTGTGTGTGTGTGTGTGTGTCTGTGTCTGTGTGTGTGTGTGTGTGTGTGTGTGTGGGCGGGAGAAGGATCTCTCCCGCCTCTCGTTTTGGTGTTTCATTTCAGACGGGTGCTCATGAATCAGTTATGAAGGCTTGGCGTACACGTTGATTTTCCGCTCGTACATATACTGCTACAAATCTGACGTCGGAAATCCCATTGTCGTGTATTTTTTCGTCTCTTTCCATGAAAACAGCCCTAGTGTACGGCCTGTAACGGAGTGAATCTCCAGGGGATTCTCCACATTTAAAGCTCTCGCCAACGTCTGACCTTTTATCCACGTGTGAATGAAAGCAGTTTTCAATTGTAGATGAGGAGTGAGAATACAAACTCAGTTTGGGTTTGAATCTCAATGTTCACGGTCTTCGGCGTCCTTAGGAGTAAGGTAAGAGAAAGGTAAAATGCTACGGTCTACAGCTCCTATTAAGCCCTTCCATTAAAATTAGACAGCAGCCATGAATAAAACATATATATTATTTAACTTTCAGGTACTTTTGTAAAAAAAACTCAGCGACATGAGTGTGACACATTAAAGGCTAAATAGGTTCAAGATTCAAAGATTCAAGTATGCAGACATGTTCAGCTTTACACGCAAAAGGAGAGAGGAGATGGAAGGCAGTGGAAAAAGCTTAACAATGTAAAACATGATGCTATAGAATCACAGAGAGAGGGACTGATGAGACACATGTGATTCATACGATGGGTCCAGAAGTCTACGGTAGATCGTCTGGTACTGAATGTTCCTGAATATACAGTATACTCGTAGGAGACCTCTAACCAAGAAGTCTAACCGAGAAGTCTAACCAAGCCTTCTCCACTATACCCCCCCCCCCACTCCCCAGGATAAATAGATCCTCAGTCGAGCATGAGGGCTAAATAAAATTATGCCTTCTATAATACATTAGTAAATCATCTGCATGCCTCCGCCAAGGGAGGTACGGCGTCCCTGACGTGCAATGAGAGGATCCTCAATGTGGACACAAAACTCGCTATCTCCTTGGCTACATTTAACACTCACACACGCACTCACAATGCAGCCCATCACACATATATTGTGTAAAATGTCACAGATTCCAGTCATTTTTGCGACAGTGTTCACTGTGGTTCACTTTCATTACCATTTTCTCACATTCATCTTGCTTGCTATTATTCATTCATATCTGCGGGATGGAATGAAAGTCATACCATTCATCCCCATGACAAAAAAACCAAACAGATTCCAGTTGGTCGTTGATCAACTGCCTCGCCAGATGGAGTTAGCTATTAAATCCTATTCATATTTTATTCACTTATCGTATCACTTATGCTCCTTGTTATGTTTATTTGTATAGGATATTTATTAATGCTCTGTGTTGGCCGTTCATGTCGTTTGAGACTCTATCTTCTCCATCTCGTTCCTCCTCAGCCTCGTCTCACAAATCAGCAGACCAGCTCAAATCTGTCTGAACGAGGCCTTTCACTTTATTTTGCTTCATATTAGTTTTCGACCAATCATGTTGCAGGAGGCGGGGATCTGTAAGCGTGTAATTGGCTCAAACACAAACTCGGCCAGCAGCAGTAAACTGAACTCGGCCAGCAGTAGTAAACTGCATGTCAAATCCACACCATGTAGTCTGGCCACTCTAGTAATACACTTCATAAAATCCCCTTCTGAAAGCTTCATCCACTCGCGCAAATTTGTTTTCTTCCGTACAATTATCTCCATAACGAAACATGAACCACATGGTAACTCCACCCCTTCCAGTTAGTGGATCCGGCCCAGGCTCTGTGCCGTCTCCCCCCTCCAGACGTTCTGTTGTAACACAGTAGGACTGCTGGTCCACAAGTTCTGCTATAACAGTTTGTATTATTCTCCCGTTTCTTTCTTTCTACTGTTTCAACTGTGCTGGGCCAGCGAACATGATAGGTAGAGAGAGAGAGAGAGAGAGAGAGAGAGAGAGAGAGAGAGAGAGAGAGAGAGAGAGAGAGAGAGAGAGAGAGAGAGAGAGA
This sequence comes from Muraenolepis orangiensis, assembly GCA_027704905.1. Lineage (NCBI taxonomy): Eukaryota > Metazoa > Chordata > Actinopteri > Gadiformes > Muraenolepididae > Muraenolepis > Muraenolepis orangiensis. Next base: position 9,234,860 of record CM051010.1, on the reverse strand, counting down.
GAGAGAGAAGAGAGAGAGAGAGAGAGAGAGAGAGAGAGAGAGAGACAGAGAGACAGAGAGACAGAGACAGAGAGACAGACCGGTACACACAGCGAGACAAGAAGTCTCTGGAAGCTGGGGAGCAGAGGAGGCTGCTGAACTCAGCTTCTGGCAAACAGGAGACAAGCTGACAAGCGGGTTATACATGGGTCCTTTCGCTAGACTTCTTCTGTCTCCTTCTCTCCATTCATGTCTCAGTGGTAGTGTGTGAGACACACTCGCAGGCTGCAGGGTTACTGCGCCCTGCATTATCCAAATGAGGGTGTCCAAATATTTAATGTTATTCCTCTTTCACTACAATATTTGTTCAAAAATTCAAATTCTGTGTATTTTTGTATATATTATAACAAAAGGTGAGGGTACTGTGCATATCTAGGATCTGTTTGTATATACAATATATAAATACTTTGTATATACTCATTGTATATTGTCTGTATATACAGTACATATATAATATATTGTCTATGTATATATACAATCTTATACAACCTGTTTATTTTGTTTTGTTTTGTTTTTACATCATTTATGTTTTGAATTACTTTGTAAGAGTGTCTTGAGCATTCCTAGGAAATGTTGTTGTGATTGGGATTCTGATTCTTTATACATGTACTATGATATAGCTATTAAGCACTAGCAGAACAAGTTGACTGACATTGGCTATTCATCTTTTAACATAGTTTCTCATCTATTTGAGCAGGGGTTCCCAACCGCCGGGCCGCGGACCGGTACCGGGCCGTGGAGGTGTTACTGCTGGGCCGCGAAACAGCAGTGTGTTTATCATCATATTTGACTCAAATAATTTGAGTATAGGTGAACGGCGGGCGGTATAATCTATATATAGAGATTATATATATAGTATAATCTATATATATAGATTATATAGCGGTATATATGGGTGGTATAATCTATATATATAGATTAAATATATATCGGCGGCATAACGAGAGACTTTCAGTTGCACGCGCTACTAAAGAGACTACGCGCTAGTGATGTGTCGGTCGCGAACGAGCCGTTTTTTTTAAACGGGTGCTCCGTGTACATGCGCGTTTATACTGAAATCGAGCCCTGCCGTTGTGTTAGGGGTGTGTGTTGACAACACACTTTGACAACCGGTCCGTGAAAATTGACAACCGGTCCGCGAGATTTTTTTCATGTATCTGCCGGTCCGTGGCACAAAAAAGGTTGGGAACCCCTGTATTTGAGGATAAACAACTATTTCTTCACTTTCCTTGGGCGCCACCACCCTCTCCAGCGACAACATATCTGTTCTCTCTCCCCCACCATTACCACTACCTCACCCCTCCCCCATCAACACAACAGAGACTCTTCCTGCCCCCACACACGGCACACAGACCTTCACAGCTGAGCAGGTGAGGAAAGTGCTGTGCAGGCTCCACCCAGGCAAGGCTGCAGGTCCTGACGGCGTCAGCCCGAGAGTCCTCAAAACTTGTGCTGCCCAGCTGAGTGGAGTCCTGCAGTACATCTTCAACCTGAGCATGAGACTGGAGAGGGTCCTTGTGCTGTGGAAGACATCCTGCCTGGTGCCGGTTCTGACTACAGACTACAGACCGGTGGCGCTGACGTCCCACGTGTCGAAGTCCTTTGAGAGGCTGGTCCTGTCGCTTCTTCGGCCCCTGGTCAGATCATCGCTGGACCCTCTTCAGTTTGCGTACCAGCCGAAACTGGGAGTGGAGGACGCCATCATCTTCCTGCTTCATCGTGCCTACGCCCACTTGGACAGACCGGGGAGCACTGTGAGAATCTTGTTTTTTGACTTCTCCAGTGTGTTCAACACCATCCGGCCTGCCCTGCTGGGGAGTAAGCTGACGGCGATGAAGGTGGACTCTTCCCTGGTTTCCTGGATTATAGACTATTTGACGGGTCGTCCACAGTTAGTCAGACTGCAGGACTGTGTGTCTGACACTGTGGACAGCAACACTGGTGCTCCACAGGGAATGGTTCTTTCCCCATTCCTGTTCACCCTATACACCTCAGACTTCCAGTTCAACTCTGAGTCCTGCCACCTGCAGAAGTTCTCGGACGACTCTGCAGTTGTTGGTTGTGTCAGCGAGGGAAATGATGAGGAGTACAGGGGCGTCGTGGACTCTTTCGTTGAGTGGTGTGAGCTGAACTATATGCAGCTCAACACAGACAAGATGAAGGAGATGGTGGTGGACTTCCGCAGGAGGAAATCTACCCCCACACCCATTTCCATCAAGGGTCCACAGAAGTTGTTCAGGAATATAAATACCTGGGAGTTCACCTGGACAACAAACTGGTCTGGGCCAAGAACTCTGAGACCGTGTACAAGAAGGGCCAGAGCCATCTCTACTTCCTGCGGAGGCTACGGTCCTTCAACGTTTGTAACACGATGCTGAAGATGTTCTACCAGTCGGTGGTAGCCAGTGCCATCTTCTCCGGTGTTATGTGCTGGGGAAGCAGGTTGAGGTCAGCAGACGCCAACAAGATCAGCAGGATCGTCAGGAAGGCTGGCGCTGTCCTGGGGGTCCAGCTGGACTCCTTGTTGGTGGTGTCTGAGAGGAGGATGCTGCGCAAGCTGCGTAGTATCCTTGACAACAACTCTCACCCTCTCCATGAGGTGCTGACCTCATACAGAAGCACCTTCAGCAACAGACTCATTCCACCCAGGTGCACCACAGAACGCCACAGGAAGTCCTTTCTTCCTGTGGCCATCAGACTCTTTAATTCATCTACCTCGGGTAGTGAGAGGGACAGTGGAGACTCAGTGACCTGAGGTCAACACACTGTAAATCCTTTCACTGTAATTTTGCACTGTAAATTAAATTTCACTTTTCACTTTCACTTGTCACTTTTTCTGTACTCGTCTGAATTATTTATTAGTATTTTATTACTGCCAATTTGCACTATACGTATTGTTGTATATTGTATATACCCACGTATTACTGTAATAATACTGTAAATTGTGCAATTCATCTGTCTATACATTTAGATTTCATTCAGATTTCATTTAGTTATATTTTGTTTATACTATATTTTATTTAGTTTAGTTTAGTTTGTTGTTATTTAGTTTTAGGTATTGTATATTTGTGTGTGCATTTATTCCCCCTGTTTCAACTGTTGCACCTTAATTTCCCTCGGGATAAATAAAGTCTCTTGAATCTTGAATCTTTTTTTAATCATTTGGCAGACTGCGGTGCTTCTTGTTCATCGTGACATGAAACACCCTCCCCTGAGTCCTGATTGGATAGAACTTTTGAAGATTTTTGGAACAGGCTTTCAACTGGATGGAGGCCAGACTGAGAAACAGAATGTGAACTTGTGAGATGAGGATGGTCTCACGAGGTTAGGTTAGTGTACTAAAGTTACGGCATGAGCGATGGGACATCAGGGTGACCCCATGACCCCGGAGATGGCTGACCCTCATGCGGTGGCTGGTGTCCCTGTCCCGTCTCACTGAAACAGATATCCTGGAAACAGCCACAATACCACTCAGTTCCCAATGGAACGCTCTGCTGCTCACGGAGCAAACGCTATATGCAGCACATTCATTTCCTAAGATCAATTAAAACCCATCAGCCAACCAGCCAACCAGTAAGCCAATCAGCCAGCAAGCCAGCAAACCTGTCAACCAACCAGCCAGCCAGACAATTAACCAACCAGCCAGTCAACCAACCAGCCTGCCAGCCAGCAAACCAGTCAACCAACCAACCAGCCAGCCAGCCAGTCAACCACCCAAACAGCCAGTCAACAAACCAGCCAGCCAGCCAGTCAACCAACCAGCCAGCTAGTCAACAAAATAGCCAGCCAGCCAGCCAACCAACCAGCCAGTCAGCCAACCAGCCAGTCATCCAGCCAGTCAGTCAATCAACTAGCCAGCGAGTCAAACAACCAGCCAGCCAGTCAGCCAACCAGCCAGTAAGACAGCCCTCTAAGAAAGTCTAAGGGTCTTATTTTGGGGGGTCCACTCGGGCAGTGGTTCCCTACTGGCACACAAACCCCCTCAACCATGACTATAAGACACCCTGACAGAGATAACTACTGGCAGGTTGGCACCAGCCAACATACATGAGACAGGAAAGTATGCAAGTCGACTTCATTTTTTAGACTTGCGCCTGGGCACCAAAAAACGTACTTTGCCAAACGCTTGACGATGATGAACAACAAGCAATAAAATCCCAAGAATCCACGTTGCTTAAAATACATTTATCACGATTGTCTTCTTATTAAGTAGGGGATTGTTCTAATGTTATGTGTTGAGTGACAGTTAAAAGTTCTACCGTATATTTACCGTATTCTGCCAGATTCAAACATAGGACACTGCTGAAGGAATGGGGGAGGGGGAGAATGCAGTTTCTCCTGTTTTAATTAGTTCAATTATTGATATTGAAAATAGCCACTATGGCTAAACATACTGTAGCTCTTGCAGAATCAATTTTCTGTGAAGTCACGCTGCTAACTGGTGCTTACTGTTGTGCCCCCCCACGCTCTAATAGATCCCAGGTGTTGCCCATCATAATCAGGCCAACTGAGGCTAATGAGCACCTGGGATCTACCCTTCTTCAGGCTGCCGAGGACCGACGTTGGGCGCTTGGTTATTGAGAACCACAATCACGAGAGACTGCGGTTTCCAGCTCCGACCACGTCGCACCATGTAACCAGTCCAGCCCTGCCTAGTTTGTGTTTTTGATGTTGGAGATATTTCAGTAAAGACATTTTTTCCTTTGTTTTGAGTGTCCGTGTCTCACTACTTCTGGGTTCTTTGGCACATTTGGCTCGTCGGTCTCGTTGGGTATATAACAGAATGGTCTAGCCTAAATTGAGCCAAGCCGGGAACCCAGAAGCAGGGAGCGGGACACCACCCGAGTTACGCTAGCTCCCTGTGTCTCCAGTCCCTAGCTTCCAGGCTAGCTCCTCGTGTCTCCGGTTCCTAGCTCCCAGGCTAGCTCTCTCTCTCTCCTCCAATCTCTACCTAACCTCACTGATGATCCTGCAATCTTACCAAAAAACAATCTTGAATATAGTTACAAAATAATCAATACAAAAATAAAGTAGACTAGCCAGACTAGCTCCCTTTGTCTCCAGTTTCTAGCTCCCAGGCTAGCACCTTTTGTCTCCAGTTCCTAGCTTCCAGGCTAGCTCCCTGTGTCTCCTGTTCCTAGCTCCCAGGCTAGCTCCCTGTGTCTCCTGTTCCTAGCTCCCTGTGTCTCCAGTTCCTAGCTCCCAAGCTAGCTCCCTGTGTCTCCAGTTCCTAGCTCCCAGGCTAGCTCCCTGTGTCCCCAGCTCCTAGCTTCCAGGCTAGCTCTGTGTGTCCCCAGCTCCTAGCTTCCAGGCTAGCTCTGTGTGTCCCCAGCTCCTAGCTTCCAGGCTAGCTCCCCGTGTCTCCAGTTCCTAGCTCCCAAGCTAGCTCCCTGTGTCTCCAGTTCCTAGCTCCCAGGCTAGCTCCCTGTGTCCCCAGCTCCAAGCTTCCAGGCTAGCTCTGTGTGTCCCCAGCTCCTAGCTTCCAGGCTAGCTCCCCGTGTCTCTAGCTCCTAGTTTCCAGGCTAGCCCCGTGTGTCCCCAGCTCCCCGCTTCCAGGCAAACTCCAGGCATCTGCTCCGTGGCTACACCTGCCCTTGATGACCCCCCCCAGCTCCTTGTGGTTCCGAGCCCATTGTTTTCCGGGCTGGTTCCACCTCAGCTCTGTGGCTACACCAGCACCTCGTGGTTCCGAGCCCATCATTTCCCGGGCTGGTACCACATCTGCTCCGTGGCTAAACCTGCCCTCGAGGACCACACCAGCTCCTGGTGGTTCCGAGCCCATTGTTTTCTGGGCTGGTTCCACCTCAGCTCCGTGGCTACACCGGCACCTCGTGGTTCCGAGCCCATTGGTTTCCCGGGCTGGTTCCACATCTGCTCCGTGGCTACACATGCTCCCGAGGATGACCCCCACCTTCTCCCGAGGACCCCACCTGCTCCCGAGGAGGACCCCCCCCACCTGCTCCCCGAGGACCCCCCACCAGCTCCCAAGGATGACCCCTTCCTGTCTGACGGACCCCTCTCTGCCAAAGACCGACGACGGGGGCGATATCCTGAGAACCCGGGGGCTCTCGGGCGTTCGTCCGGTGCCTCCCCTCAGGAGGGGATACTGTTCTGCCCCCGTGCTCTAAGTGATCTCAGGTGTTTCCCATCATAATCAGGCCGGCTGAGGCCAATGAACACCTGGGATCTACCCTACTTAAGGCTGTCGAAGACCGACGTCGGTGCTAGACCATTGCGCACCTTACCGAGAACCTTATGGCTCCAACCCCCCCGCTCCAAGGACCCCCTCCGTGTTCCACCCTCTGGACCATCTCCCCGCGTCGACCACCCCACGTAACCTATCCTACCCTACCTTGTGTTTTTGATTGTGGAGTTTTTTCAGTAAAAGCATTTTTCCGTTGTTTTGGTTGTCCTGTGTCTCTTCTTCTGGGTTCTCTGGCACATTTGGCTCGCCGGTCTTGTTGGGTATATAACACTTACGTTGTCAAAAGCTAACCGGAGACTGCTCTGTGGTCATTAGCTACAGAGGAGCTGGGGGGGGGGTGGGAGGACCAGCCCAGGGAGGACAGGGACAGAGGAAGGGGAAGTTAGGGTAGCCAATCAGCCACCGGGTCGCGGGGGATCGGGCCGTGAGCCGGGGACCGTGATGACCTTTAGATTGAAACAATGTCCTGGGGAGTCAAAGCTATTAAGTACTGGAACTGAACCACAGAAGAAGAAAGAGGGGAATATATCCTGGTTTCCATCTCCTTAGATGAACCCAAAGCAAAGACCTCTACCCCCACCACCACCAACACCCACTACTGCCACCACCACCACTACCCCACCTCCACCTTCCCTACCACCACCACCCCCAATCACTACTGCTACCATCACCACCATCACCACCACTTCCAACACCACCAACATCACTACTGCCACCATCACTACCCGCCACCACTACCACCACAACCCCCACCATCAGTACCACCACCACCTCCACTAACTCCATCACCACTACCACCACAACCCCCACCATCAGTACCACCACCACCTCCACTAACTCCATCACTACTGCCACCATTACCACCACCATCACTACTGCCACTACCCCATCACCACTGTCATCATCACCCACCACCCCTACCACTACCCCATCACCACCACCACCACCATCACCACCACCCCTACCACTACCCCATCACCACTACCCCATCACCACCACCACCACCACCATCACCACCACCCCTACCACTACCCCATCACCACCACCACCACCATCACCACCACCCCTACCACTACCCCATCACCACCACCACCATCACCATCACCACCACCCCTACCACTACCCCATCACCACCACCCCTACCACTACCCCATCACCACCACCCCTACCACTACCCCATCACCACCACCACCATCACCACCACTACTGGGAGCTCCTCCCTCCATGTTACCACATCTCTACAAAGACGCAGACAGACACACATCCCCCCACACACTGACACCCACAAACAGCCACACATACAACCCCCCCCCCACTCACACACACATACACACACACACACACACACACACACACACACACACACACACACACACACACACACACACACACACACACACACACACACACACACAGACACACACACACACATACACACACACACACACACACACACAGACACACACACACACACACACACACACACACACACACATAAACACACACACTCCTTCCTATCCCCACTGCGTGGCTACAGAGATCCAGGGGGGGATTGGAGAAGACCGGCCTCAACACTGGAGGACGTAGTGAGAGTCATTTTATGTTATGGTTCAAATCAGTACTTGACACATTCCTTTCATGTCTGAGTGTCAGTTCTAAACAAAGAGGAGCACCATTTGGTTTCCCATTCCAGCCGGACCAAGGCAAGACGAGGAGAGCCACATCCATTTGGCCTTTCTGGATAACCATATAGAAGGAGATTTAGAACTGCTTGTCTGAAAAGCAATGTACCAGGGCTTTGTTAATTGTTTTACACTGAACATATTACACTGAATATATGGATCAAGTACACTTTTGAAGCAAAGACATTTTCAGTTGTAAAAAAAATGACCATTTATTTTTTTCCTCGAAGGCGAGGACGGAGTCACCATATTGAAAATCGATATCACTACCAGCTGAAGTGATATGGGAAGCTTTTCCCCCGCCCAGAGTTAAATTAATTCCATTCCTTTTCCTAGTTAGTTTATGAGAACGATAAGGGCCAGGGAAAGTGCAATTACCATGCCGGCCCACATGAAAACTATCCAGGACTCAACCCAAAACTTCATGGATGATCGTCCTCTTCAAAAAATCCATTCCAACGGTTATGGTGCATACAAGGCAGCTAACCACCTGCCCTAACTCACCCAAATCACTTTCACGGGGAGATTCTAATTTCCTTCTCACCTCTTCCCTGCGTCGCCGTCCAGATGAGCTGCTGGGAGTGTTGACGTCTGTACGCGGGCGTGTGAATGATCATCATGGGATTCTGTGAATACTTTTTCTTTTGATTTTGTGCATGTGTGTGTGTGTGTGTGCATGTGTGTGTGTGTGTGTGCGTGTGTGTGTGTGTGTGTGTGTGTGTGTGTGTGTGTGTGTGTGTGTGTGTGTGTGTGTGTGTGTGTGTGTGTGTGTGTGTGTGTGTGTGAAAGAGAGCCAGTGAGAGAGAGAGACTGCCTGTCTGTGGAGTGTTTACCCCGTTAATCCAAGGCCATGCTTTGTTGCTCTCCCCTGAAACACGGCCCAATTCTATTACGCGCTGACCAGAACCCCCCTCTCCTGACAAGAGCTCCCACTCCTGTTTCAATCACCCCAACAGTGGGGGGGGGGCAGGGAATGAGCCGTGCAGTAGCCCTGCGAAATAAAGGGGTTGAGACCGATGGCACGGAAAGACCTGCGAGAGCTCAGGAGTCCCCGCCCCCTTTCAAGGTAAAGAGCATCCACCCAGTGGAGCACTCACAAACAACCAACCAAGCGTTTGTGTGTGCCCCTCCTGACGCCACAAGCACATCCACAAGGGCTCGGCAATTTGGTGCACAAAAACTCCACTCAAGGAGTAAACAGGGTGCCCGTTGAACGGGTGATGGAATTACCAAGAATTATGTTCAGTTAGATTGTTCTTAATAATTAATAACGCCTCGCACACACACACACACACACACACACACACACACACACACACACACACACACACACACGCATGCATTACCCTCTCACCGGGGGACAGTTATGACTGTTATGTGTTCTTCTGACATTGCCTTTGGGTTGAGTTGAGCACATTTCGTAAATGTTGGGACTTTTTGTACTTTTGTGTTGAATAAGCACATGTCAAAAAAGATGAAAAACGGATACTGAACCAGTACTGGGACGGCAGGATAGCTCAGTCTGTCAGGACTTGGGCTTAGGAACCGGAAGGTTGCTGGTTCAAGTCCCCGAAACACCTGGGAACTGCCAAGGTGCCCTTGAGCAAGTGTCTCTGGGGAGACACTGCTTACTGCTCACTGTATCTACAATAGCTGCTCCTAATACTAGGATGGGTTAAATGCAGAGAAATTAATTTCACTGCGTGTTTACTGTGTTCAATCCTCTAGATTTAGATTTAGTACTGAAATATGCTGTCCTGCTGTCCTCCCACATGTGAAACGTACTTGACAACATGAGCATAACCACACGTATGCACAGTACATCGTACCACAGCGACACCTTCCTAAATAGACCCTCGGCTGAGTAGAGCATTCAACAACGACTTAAGCAGAGACGCTTCACAACATAACACAGACCTTAAAAGGCCCACACCGGTTCCAACCTCAGACGGGGCCAGAACTCAGTGTACTCACCTGATAGTCATGGGGACCACCCACCACCGTCGGAACAAGTAGAAGAAGAAGAAGAAAATGAAGAAGATACAAGATAAAAGATACAATATTTGTATTGGCCATTTGTAACAAGAACAATTAAATGCTTCCTCCCCATTCCCTCCCGCAGTATGAATTTCTAAAACAATTGCATAAAACTACTATACACCGAAGAGTCAGATACATCAAATAAGCAAGCCGACACACTCCATCATCATGATGGTCACGCTCTTCATCAGCGTCATGACTTCCTGTCTGGGGAGAGGCGGGGGCTTCTCAAGCGGAGACATTTAAGACACTAATCAAGCGTGTTACAGATGTGCCGTGGTAATTAATGTGGGGCAGGGAGAGGGGGGTGCACGGTGGGAACGAGGAGGGCTTGTTTGTCAAGGCAACCTGCGTGTTGGGCCACAGCGTTATATATTTCCTGTATTCCTCGGGGGGCGCCGGGCTGTCCTGGATGATTGAACACTGCCTCGTACTGCAGGAGGGCAGACCATTTAACTGCTATTCTCCTGAGACACCCTCCAACCCCACCTCCGTACCCCACCTCCCCACCCCACCTCCCCACCTCCCCACCCCACCTCCCCACCCCACCTCCCCTCCCCACCCCACCTCCCCACCCCACCTCCCCACCTCCCCACCCCACCCCACCTCACCACCCCACCCCACCTCCCCACCCCACCTCACCCTACAAGGCACGCCTCCTCCTGTGTGTGTTTTTTACTTTGTTAGTTTTTTATGTCTTGTCCCGAATCGTTGGGCTTGTTTGTGTGCGGCTCTTCAACGCAGCCAATAATCATTGATATTTATGGGGCAGAGAGCCGGGCGGGGATGTGGTGATGATGGTGCAGACATGCCACACAAGTCAACAGAGCAGCACCGCCGGCGTGATAAATATGAGCGGGAACGGAGCCAGGAATGAAACGATAAGGAAGGTATGTCCGACCAGAAGGCTGTTTGGTGTCGCACTATACAGACAGCTCTGTCTCTGTCCTTCTCTCTCTCTCCATCCTCTCTCTTCTCCCCCCCCCCCACTAACTGGGGTTCTCTCGCTCCCCATCTATCTTTCTCCATCCTATCTCTCTCCTGCCATCCTTCCTCAATCTCTTTCTCTCTGTCCTTCTGGATCTCTTTCTCCCCCCCCCTCTCTCTCTCTCTCTCTCTCTCTCTCTCTCTCTCTCTCTCTCTCTCTCTCCTCCATCCTCTCTTTCCAATGGTGAATTGTATTACTTGTGATATTTAAGTAGTAACACATTTAGGGATTTCATTTGAAGTCTAAGGGACAATAAATTAGAAATTCAAGCCACTTCGATTAATATTTGACATGTTTTGTAGTTTTCAGTTTTCATTCATTAGCAATGATTAGAAAATATGCCTGAGTATTTTTGCCTGAGTGAGAATAAAAGTGTATGGGTATCATTTCCAATGATTGCATTATAAAATCAACCTCTATTATGATCATTACGGTCGTTCAGTCTCCACTCATCGTTTGAGTTGAGACCCAAATTACACTATGGAACCATTGGAAATCCATTCATGTTAAATGTCAAGCCATTGTTTTGATAATAACAAAAAACATTTTGTGAAAGAAATGAAATGACTGTATGTGTTATCAGTGTGGCCTACTTCCAGACAATATTTGTTATACATCTGTTTTTCCCCCGGCAGGCTTTTGAACACATCATTTGGGATCTAGACTCTGATTGCAAAATAACAGCAGTTTTTATTCCAAATGAGGTATGTTTGAAGAGCAGGTGTAAGAACCAGACAACAAAAGGAGATAGTAGGAGTCGGAACCTAGTAAGATATGTCCTCAGTTGATCCAATGTCCATAGCCAGATAGTGTCTCTGTATTTTTAGAGAACAAAATTACGCCTTCAGTCCTTCTGAGTTCTGAGGCCATGGCAAGTGAGGATGTACTGTTACTCCTCACTCTTCAATTATTAAACCGACTCTTATTAAACCTTATTCTCTCATTAAAACGCTACGTTTATGTTAACCGTTTGATCACTGATGACACTTGACATGGGGATCGGTTGATTTTCGCAGCATAGAAGAATGCAATTCTGTTTATTATATAGTATCGCAGTATAGTATACTATTGTATAGTTTAGTATAGTATTGTTGTAGGAAATTCATACTGCCGGAGGGAATGGGGAGTAAGCATTCCATTGAATCATCTGGAATATGTTGAATTGTCGAGGCACTAAAGTAATTAAAAAGTGGTATTGTGTCCAGCTTCACAGGTAGGTCACTTAACATTAAGCTTTAAGCGAAAGTAGCTAATGAAACATTTCTATATATATATATGAATACATGTATGATAATAATACTTAATGAGAAAAGCGATCATTACAATAGTCCGGCCTTCCGTTAATCTCGGTTACGTTCCAGAGGGACGACAGGACGCTCTGATTAAACGCATACTTCAAACGCCAGAGTCATTTCAAACTCTTTCTCTCAAGTTCTACTTTTGTTCCCATCGGAAGGTTGTAAATTAGTGTGACATCTCAGTCTTTTGAGACCATAGTCCACTTTCTAGAGACTGTAGGGGACAGCCATAAGCCATCCATTAAAGCAAACGCCTCTCTTGGTGACTTAAATGTCATTAGTGGGGAGATTCACTCAAACAGAACTCTTGGAATTCTGCAAGTGTAAAGGGCTGTATGAAATATATTGACCAATCAGCTGCATCGGCCCTCCCTCTCCACGTTATCTCTACCGCTCCTCTCCTTCTTCCCCTGGCCCCTAGCCGCCCACCTATCAGCAGCTGGCTCTCTGGCTACAGACCCTCAGGGAATGTGGAGGCTCCCAGGCTGCTAGGGGCCTCAGGCATCTGAGGGCCCTCTAGGTCTCCAGGCCCTACACACCACACAGTGGCTCTTACAATTCAGAGAGAAAGAGAAACAGACAAAGAGGGAGAAAGAAGGACAAGTTGGATCTTGTTTAGCGTTCCTACATGTACATACATTCCTGATATGTTCTGATCTTGATAAATACTAGATAAACACTAAATAAGAATTCCTTTTTAAATTATCAAAGTGAGTGCTAGATTTATTCACAGGATGGTATGCTAAGTGTGTTTGGGTGCATGATGAATTCAGCTGCCCGGGTCTATCTTTGGTTTGGCTCAGAGGAATTGTGGGCTGTTTGGGTCAGGTGCTCTGATGGTCGTTATGGTAGAACAAAGCCCTTGACCTAATCTCTGTGATTGGCCGGGTGTCTTTCTTCATCGGGTCACATCTCACTGTGCTGTGCTGCACCCTAGAGACACAGAGAGCGTCGGCAACAACTAAAGTCTTATAGACAGATATAGGGTTTAAAAGTTCCCCTTTAGGTTTAACAGGGATTAGATGTGGGTTAGTCAGATCCACTGACTCGGTTCTGGGCCATCTGGATATGTGTGATGCGCTCTGTGCATTGGACGGAGATTAATACATATTTAAAATGTTATCAAAATAAATACTATTATATGAATGTGTTTATTAAAATGCAGGTAGGTTCTAATAATTGAATTGGCTGTCCTCCGTTAGTTTTGTATTGGGATATCAGAACACTATTCTGATACTCACTGTGTGAATGCAAAAAACCAACAGAGACAGACTTTAAACAAAGTACTATTAATAATAATAAGAATTGTAATACTAATAATATGTATACCATGTTCTAGGGTTCTCGCCAGGATTATGTTTTCCTAATTATGCTCATTATTTGGCGTTATTCAAATAACACGTGTGTTTTACTGAATTTAACCACTATAAAAATGAAAAGGAAACATTTAAAAAAACACGACTTTGCAGCAGGGCTCTCCGCTGGCTCCGATTCAGACAGGGAAAGATACTGAAAGGTATGCACTCTGAATGCACTGAATATCCTTTCTTTTTTTCTCAAAAATGAACTATTTGTTCATTTATTCTGATTGCGGGACCTTCTACTGTTTGCGGGACATGTGACCGAGGATTAAACATCGGACTGTCCTGCACAAATCGGGATGCTTGGCCACCCTAAAAAGGTAGAAAAACAAAACCACCAGCTTAATAAATAGCTTCTTCTTATCACTAAATAGGCCCAATGATATTTAATCAGTAACATTACACAGGCTGAATACAGCACAAACATGAGTAGCCTCTTAAACCTGAATAAACCAGAAACCATTTGTCATATGTACGTATATATCATCCATCAGTCACTTTATTGTTCTTTATTGTGCATAGCATTGTTATAGTATAGTGTTGTATATACTGTAGTATAGCATATAATAGGTATTATATAGTGTTGTTTATAGAATATAGCATAGTATAAAGTAGGTAGTAATGTGTGTTTAATTGTAGTATAGAATATAGTATTGGGGCGGGAACTTGGCTTGGGAACAGGAATGTCCGTGGTTCAAGTCCCTGAAAAACCTGGGCACTCCCGAGGTGCCCTTAAGCAAGGCACCCGACCCCTACACAGCGCTGTATATACAACAGCTGCCCACTGCTCCTAATACTAATGCATGAGACCAATAAAGAGGATTCAATCCTCCAGATTTAGATTTATAGTATTGCATAAAAAAATAAATGACTGCATAACTTAGTGCATAACTTAGTGCGGGAGTGACTGGGGGAGTCAGCGTTCCATTGTACTTGTCGCACATGGCAAACAAATGGCAAACAAATAAAAACATCTTGAATCTTGAGCCTTGAGAAACTAAGGTGTTAACGGTAACCGCCGTGTTCTCAGAAGAACATCCACCCGTGTGAAAATGTCCACACTGTTGCAACACACTAAAATACCTTCTGTCTGCCACTGAGAGGTGATACTGCCGGACAACATTTGAGCCGGGAGATTGTAAGGATATGAATAACTTTTGTGTTTCTGTCTAACTTTTGTATAGAGTGAGGATGGATGTTGGAGGAGGCTTTGAGTGCTAATGAGCCTTTTTTAAGAACACAACACACACACATTAATATTTAACAGCTTGTCTTGTTGATTAACCACCAAAATAAAACTGCTTGGATTCCAGTGATTCGAGTGAGGAATGGCCCACGCCAAAACCATTATACTATTCCTGCCAGTGCCAAAATGCCGCTCGCACAAAAGTCCTCTATAAGGGTAATGAAAGCCATAACACAAAGACCGAGCGCTGCTTTGTGTGATTTTTGTAATATGTTGGCCAAGGTTGTTCATTGTGCTCGACAGCCTGGTTTAATGCTGTTTGCGGTGTTAACCATGACCTATTAAAAACAGAGTCAATGGTAAACATCGTGTAGCACACTGATTTCAATTGATTGCCAGTGCGGTGGCAGACGTGGGGACAAGAAGTGTCTAAAATAACTTTGGATACAAGCAGCTGTGAAAATGACCCACCTTTAAGTAGAATTTGCCAAAATATTTATTTTACCACCAAGCACATTTGCTCCTTTAGTTGACTTCATTATATTGTGTATATAGGTGTATATGTATGTAGGTATGTATATATGTGTATATAGGTGTATATAAGAGAACAGACACAAACAGAGCTTCTTCCCCACGGCCTCCAGCCTCGTCAACGAAAAAAGATCTGAAGATCCCCCATATTGAAGATCCCTCTGAAGATCCCCCATATTGTTTTTCCTTGTATTGTTTTAGTCTTGTTCTGTTTTGTCTGGACCCCTCTCACCCAGGCCCCAGTCTCTCTGCACCTCTCCCCTCCAGCAGGAGGCTCCCCCCCCCCCCCCCACCGGACCCAGCCCTCATACACCCACACATACAGACCAATATTTATATTTAGACTTATATTTAAAAATGCTAAATTTGCACTGGACTTATTGTTTTGCCTTGTATTGTTTTGCCTTGTCTGTACCGTTTTTACAACGGTATATGGCAATAAACCACTTTCTGATTCTGATTATGATATATTATTGTGTATATATTATTACCATTTGTATTTGTATTTATATATTGTCTTTTAATTTTTTTATCAACCTTAAGGGTGGTCGTCCTCTCTTCAGAGGCATGAGGGGTCGTAGCTGCTTCTAATCCTTTCCTGGATGTATTAGAGTTCATAAGGTTGTTCCTGGAATCTGCTAGAGCCCCGGTTCCCAGGGAAGCAGATCCCTTCTCTTTGTATTCCACATCCCCGGCTCCCTCCTTTGACCCCTGGTATTCCTCTAGCTTCTATAGAAGCCTCCTCCTTGAAGCTGCCATCACTGGGGACACGGCCACATCTGCCAAACGCTGTTGTTTTGATTTGATTTCCATCACTGGAACATACAGCTGGCATGCCGCGACAGGGTTGTAATATCACACTGGACCTTAAAGCTCAGTTATTTTAGAATCTTACCCTCACCTACTCTTTTATAACAGGCAGGTTGCTCTAGTAGTCCATGCTACATTGCGGGGAAGTTGCTCAACACAAATCCACATCGATACCAACATTAAAATGAACATTAAAATTAAAACATAAACAGGACAGCGTTAGTGTCAGTGTGTTCACTATGCATCATATGTTTAACAGCAACTCATCGTAATGCAGTGCACAATACAATACAATATATCATAAAATCGAATAAAGACAGGGAAAAGAGGTAGGTAAATGCCAACACCACGAGCACTCGTCTCAATCAACCCAATAAGCAATCACGCGTTTGCTAAGCGGATGTCGCCTTCTCACAAGGAGAGAGAGCGCTTTTATTGTGAAAGTGCCAAAGCAAGCGGCCTCAGTCATCTCTGCCACGTCCTGCTCTGTTTGCATTGGTGCCGCGGGGGATGACAGAGAACCTGCACGGGGTCCACTTTCTGCATGGCTGGTGACCTAATATCCATCGGTCACAATGGAAATGTAGACACATTAGGCGTGACAATGGGACAGCGTTCCAAGGTAGCTGGATGGAGAACTAAGGAAGGTGCTAAAGGCACACAGACCAAGCATGTTGCTAGGCAACAGCAGAAGGGGTGCCAATACCTATCGAGAGGGATGGGGTGGGTGTCCAAAAAAAGAAACAGACCCAAGAATAAACACAGGAAGGAAAAGTCCACCCTGAACTTGATCAGTGGTTGAGTCAGCCTCTTCGGATGGGGAAACTATAAGCGCTCCTAAGAGATGAAGATCGCACTTCAGTGATCCTGTGAGGGACGTTTGGGTGTTACAGCAGCAAAGTACAGAAACTAATAGTACAGAATTAGAAACACACAGAAACACAAGCACACACAATAACAAACGTTAGCAGTAATCAGACATTAGAAAGGTGACTTCTGGTTCCCAGATGAGGCCACGATTAATTGAGCCTCATACTCTAGTTTTGGTTAGCCTATGATGTAGAGCAGTGGTCTTCAACCAGGGCTCCGGTCAGGTACTGCAGGGGGTCCGCAAACATGATTAATGCAATTCATGCCGTTCCCCAACTTTTCAACCACATTCCACCTTCAAGTCAGTGTTTGCTCCACAGGGATGTCCAGGTCATCGACATAGATAGACACATAGATAGACCTAGGCCTCAGAATAATTTTCATCCTTCACACACCAGGGTGCAGGATGTACATGTACATCGTACAATGTAAAAGTTTGAGCCTGCTGCATTGATTAAAATTATTTCCACATGGCTTATAATTAAGCATCAAAGCTGGATATATTAAGAAGTTAATAAGGCATTATACATATATTACAAGGCCTGGGAAAACAGAATTTCAGAGTTTCTTAATCCACCAAGGGGTCCCTGGGCTAAAAAAGGTTGAAGACCCCTGATATAGGTAGGTCGACTCCCTGCCTGAAAAAGGTACTGGGTTCGATACCCAATGTTTGCAGCTGTAGCTCAAGGATGAACCCTAGCTCCTATACCTAATCCTCGACGACATGTATCAGAATTCACCCCAACAACTAAACGGATCACAACTATAACAATGCGTCCAAATGCCGTAAAACCAGCTGTACCAACACATGGACAGACCTACCACCAACACAACCAACAGGGACGTGGAGGAGGGTGGGAGGAACAAACCCACTCATTCCAATGGGAAATGGAACAGTTTTGCCTATATTTGCTGTGTTATTTAGCTACAGAACAGCTCAAATTAATTACACCGCTCTCCTTCATTATCTGAAGTCATTAACACAAATGAAATCTCTCCTGCCGCCGCACCTGGCTGCCTTACTGCTGGGGGAGGGGAGGGGGGGGGGGGGGGAGGGGAGGGGGGGTTGAGAGCAGGCGACGACAAGAACAACATGCTTCTATTGGGAGGCTCTGGTATCTTATACCTTCCTCCACTGATAGACGCCCAGGAAGTCTTAATGTAGGAGATTTGTCAGTGTCAATTTTCCGCCTAATCTCTCTGGTCCACCTCAGAGGCTGCCGGTTTCCCAGCCTTCCCAGCTCTGCTTCACACACACAAACACACACACACACACACACACACATGCATAAACACACACACACACACACACACACACACACACACACACCTGCACGCATGCATATACAGTACTACACACACACACATACACACGCATATATACTCTCATACACCCATGCACATACACACACACACACACGTATAAACACACACACGCATATACTTCATGCAAACGCATATACATTTTCACATACACATGCCCACACACACACTACGTACACACAAACGTGCAAACACACACAAACCAACCCACCCACACAGCACCACCCACAGTCACAGGCATGCAGACAATCACAGGCATGCACTTACTCACACACACAAACACACACACACACACACACAAACACACGCAAACAATCCTACTACCCAGGTTGGTATCCTCCACATTGACTGGGATGCTAAACAACAGCAGCAGTAGATGTTCCTCTGAACAGCAGAGGTCCTCCTCAGTGGATTCACTGGCCGAGTGGATTTATGGACCAGGTGGCTTTGATCTCTTTTCCCTCCTAGAGATGTTTTAAAGCTCTCACTAAATGAACAACTGGAAGCAAGCATGTGTCTCACAGGCAGGAATATGGACTTTGGAATAGAAAACAAATATATACTGTATATATTATTATTATATTATATTATATTAGTATAGCGATGTTTCTTGTTTACCAACAATGACGTCATATCCACGCATGCACAGTTTAACGATTGGCGAAAGGTCCTTGTTCTTGGTTATTTTCCTTATGTTTAACCGCTATTTAAACCGCTGTGTTACCGTTATTTCATGCTAAATGCATTTCATTATGAGTTTCGAATGGTTTAAATTCCAATAACTGAGAAAATTTGTACCAAAACATTGAATAAAGCAAAATGTCATCAGAAGTTTATAAACTGAACGAATAAGTATATAACAAAAATATATATAAATCTGGAATCTTGAATATATACCGCAGAGTCACGAATGACCCGAAGGCTCCCAGTTATTTCTATGAATTGCATTAATCCAGCCCTCTGGAACCCTCTGGAACCCTCTGGAACCCTCAGGAAACGTACACTAGAACCCTTTGGAAATCGATTTATGCAACCAATAACAAAACAACTTGCTGGCATTATGCCTAAAACAATGGTTACTTTTTTTGGGGAAAAGTGTTCCCTCCTTTACTGTCAAATGGATTTTGCAGCACTTATATATAACACACACACACACACACACACACACACACACACACACACACACACACACACACACACACAAATCAATCCTTGTTTGGAGATGTATACTGTGGAAGGGAAAGGGGAGTAAGCATTCCAATGTATCTGTTGCAATGTTCAATTCTATGTTGTATCTTGTTTTACTCTTGACAACACGATGCCAGTGTGATGAACTGTATCTACTAATTCTCAGGGGTTCTGACCGCGCAGTAGAACAAAATATAATAACAAACAACAACATTTGAAATATTACATTTGGGTACTGTGGCTACTTTGAAATGTCACTACAGTGTTTCTGACGAGACTAAAGGGTTGCATCTTGTACCAACGACCCACTGTTGTCATAATGCATATGGCGGCAGAAAGGAAGTGCTTTGAAAACGTTTGGCCGCAGATTTTAGAACTAAATTCATCAAAATTACGTGCATTATTATTACGTTATCGCTGCCTTGCTCGAATAAACACAGAAAACACAATAAGTGTAACTTGATACACAACTTTGAAGCGTGATACAAGGCATTATTATCACTAGCAGAACAAGTTAATAATACTTCCCCCTGAGCATTATGGGTAAAAGACAATTATTGTCAAAGTCATTGAAACCAAGCAGTCTCCATGCTTCCCTCCCTCTCTGGTTAAAGTTGAGAAAATAAGTTGAAACTCATGCGATGGAACCAAGCAGTGCTTTCCTCTGCACTATACACCAAAGGCTGCCTAGGCATGCACTAAAAGGCTGTTCTTCTTTCCATCTCTATTACACTGCACCAAACATGACATAGTATGATGACGTGTGTTGCAGGATAAAACAAATTCTGAGGCTTGGGTCTATCTGTGTCGATGACCTGGATCTCTCTGTGGAGTCTGACTTGAAGGTGGAATTTGGGTGAAATGTTGGGGGGGGGGAAATGACGGCATTAAACATGTTTGTGGACCCCCTGCAGTACCCCTTGTTGTAGACCACTGCTCTAGATCTTTGAACACTAGTTCAAAGATACAAACATTGGACGCATTTCCATGAATTTTGTTTAGTTGACTGCATGAGGTTGCAGCCATTGGTTTCCAAGGTTAGTATTCTCATTGTTACCTGTTAAAAAACAAATATTACAAAATAAGGACTTATACAGGACATAGAGCTGCAAAGCTTCTCATTCAGTCCTTCGAGATGATGATACTTTACTGAAAACCAACACCTAAATGTGTTCTGTTCAAAGCGCAAAGTTAGTCTTTGAGGGAACATTTTTATCCACAAACAGCTCAAGTTATATTTAATTTAGTTCTATACCAAGCATCTCTTCCCTTTTATCGCCCTCAATAAGAAATGATTTAAAATGCCCCATGTGTATTCCCAGTGACATGGCCTGAAGCAGTCTCTTCACATCAGTTCTTACACAAAACCAAAAATTAAGAATTTTTTTTAAAGAGAGAATGCTCAGAAATTCAAGATGGATGCTTAAACTCTCAAACACTGACATTTAAAGAGAAGTTATATAAAGTAATTTATTCATAAAACAGTTTAAAACTTCTGAAGGGATGTATCGAACAGCGTTTAGTTGGAATTGATCAGGCATAAGGTAGCGTTGTGACAGGAGACCCTTGCTTCACATTAGGCCAGGAGAACCATTTGCCACCGCAAAACAACACAAAGGTTCAAACTAAAGATCATAGACCACACTTGACCGCAACTTGGAGGTGAAAACCCCCCAAATAAAGGTAAAAGCAAAGAGGCTCTCTTAGGAGGAAGAGGAGGAGGAGGAGGAGGAGGTGAGTAGCAAGCATATGAGTGCTGACCCAACCTGACCCACTTCCCTCAGATTTATGGTTCCTGCTTCCGCCGCAGACGCAGCTTTTGTTCTCCCGGGGTCATAAATCTCTGATCAGCTGACCCTCAAATCCTAGCACTCCACCCCCCCCCACCTTCCTCCTGTACGTGCACACTCATCACCGTGCACACTCTCATCACCGTGCACGCTCTCATCACCGTGCACGCTCTCATCACCGTGCACTCTCTCGCCGTCGTGCACGCCCTCACCGGCGGGCCCAGGCGGACCTCTCTCGACAAAAAGCGGGGCCCGAGCAGCCGAGCAGTAAATCACCAGCAGGCAGACAATGAGGGAGATCCAGCCAGGCGGTCGGGCGGTCGGAGGCCGCTGAGGGTGCTCACATTAGGTACGATTGTTTCGTACTGTGCCCCAGTACCATTGTCCACACCCCCCCCCCCCCCCTCCCCACCTTCCCCCCCCCCCCAACACCCCATCCCATCTCCACTCCCCGGCCGCTCAGCTTTCATTAGTAATGATGTTCTGTGCCCAAGTCCACTTGAGTATATTCACACTCAGTTACAGTAGGTGGCGGACTTCTTCTATAATACTTCGCCATCTGTAAATAAAAATAAATAAGGAAAAGAAGAAGACACTTCAGCATCAACTATGTAACATTTCTTTGATCATCTCTATGTTGTCACTCCAGTGTAGAAATGCTCACCAATGGCAAGACCCCAAGCGCACACGTTGGATTCATATATAGAGAGCGAGACCAATGAGATTCCAGGATAACACATTGAATGGGGAGACACAGCAACTCTCAAGGCAATAGTTGCCCAGCAGGGTAACGGCCAGCAGTGCTACAATAGAGATATCTTCCCCTGGTCGCTTTGACAGGACCGGTGTGTGTGTGTGTGTGTGTGTGTGTGTGTGTGTGTGTGTGTGTGTGTGTGTGTGTGTGTGTGTGTGTGTGTGTGTGTGTGTGTGTGCGGGACATGTCAGTGGCACACAAGAACAGGAAAAGGAAAACACACAAGATCCAGAGCAGCGCTGATGAGATAAGCCAGGCTGGGGGGTAGTGTGTGTGTGTGTGTGTGTGTGGGTGTGTATGTGTGTGTGTGTGTGTGTGTGTGTGTGTGTGTGTGTGTGTGTGTGTGTGTGTGTGTGTGTGTGTGTGTGTGTGTGTGTGTGTGTGTGTGTGTGTGTGTGTGTGTGTGTGTGTGTGTGTGTGTGTGTGTGTGTGTGAGTGTGGTGTGTGTGTGTGGGGGGGGGGGTTAGTGAAAGAGCGTGAGAAGGGAGCAGAGAAGAGTCCAGAAGATAGGGACAGATTAATGTGATCGCATCATGAATACAGTATGCAAACAAACTACACAGACCAGCATGCATAGAGAGCCAAAGGACTACAGACATATGTAATTCATATACAAAAGAGGGAGGGATCTTAACTACCTGCCTAAAGCACCTCTATTACTACCTATTACGATTTAGTATTGGGCAGACACTTTTATCCAAAACGACTTATAGTGAATTGAGATAATTTGTCATACAGGAGGGCTTATGTAATAAATGCCTACAGGTAGACCGTGGACTTCTAATTCAAATGTACTGGGTTTGAGTCCAGACGCAGACGCCTATGGCCGTCGTGAATGGGAGCCACCAGACTATGGTACCCAGCAGCACCTTCCGTGGACGAGAGGGAGGGAGGCTGAGTCTCCGTCACACTCTGGCTCTTTATCGATTCTCATCACTCATGCAGCTGAAGATCACCGGTATCAATCAATCCGACAATCAATAAAACCTTATTTATATGGCACCTTTTGTGCAAAACCGCAATAAAATGTGCCTAACAAGGAAAACAACATGACAAGAACAAGAAATACAATGTGTTGGAGATAACAATAAAACAGAATCTGAATCACAGAGTTGAGGGGTAAAACTAAAGTGTTACATTTCCAACCGTGGGAGATAGACATGGTTTGCGTAGGTCTCTCTCTCTCTCTCTCTCTCTCTCTCTCTCTCTCTCTCTCTCTCTCTCTCTCTCTCTCTCTCTCTCTCTCTCTCTCTCTCTCTCTCTCTCTCTCTCTAACTTTATCTCCACCCTCCCACCAACGATCCCTTGCTTCCTCCACCCCGTCCGACTTTATCTTGTCAAGGTGCCACTAGCAGTAGCACCTGGCATCTCATTGGCTCCCTGTCGCCAGACTCGCCGCTGCTTTTGAGGTCTCATTCCGTCTAAAAGGAACGGCGTACCGGAAGAAAACTTGACAAGTGACAAGTTTAAGATTGGGCTCACGATGACTTTGGATGTGCCAAAAATGAAACAAAAAAAAACAGCAACAGAATCATGTTGTGTTTGTCTGTGTTCATGTGATTTTCACACAGTGCTAGTTAGCTTCCATGAAACAACACCAATCTCCTGTCCTCAATCCTCATCCATCCGTCATTGGCTACTTAGTGGTCCTTAAGGGACAAAAAAAGGAAAAGTACAATTCTGACTCCAACCCCGACCTCCTCATCACTGACATGTCATGAAAAAACATCTAAAGCTCTGGAAGCTAACAAAAGGAATTAATGGCAGAGCAGAAGCAGCGAGCACTTCAGCCGTTATTACACGAGGAACTTGACACTTTGACACATGTCCTCTCATCACTTCAGCCGTTATTACACGAGGAACTTGACACTTTGACACATGTCCTCTCCTCACTTCAGCCGTTATTACACGAGGAACTTGACACTTTGACACATGTCCTCTCATCACTTCAGCCGTTATTACACGAGGAACTTGACACATGTCCTCTCATCTTCTTTGAAGGCCTTTTTGGGACATTATTTACAGTGCCAGGTTTTATTAAATTGTTTTATTAAATTGTTGTAATGTTTTTGAAGTCTGCTTGAAACAAAGACGAGGCCATTGTTCACGTCTGTCACATCCAACAGCCAACTGATCAAATGATGCCTTTACACTCACAAGGTTTAACATTCAGGCACAGATGGAATAGAAGGACATGTGGACATCCTTACTGGGGAACCTCCTTTAGAACAAAGAATAGAAGGACATGTTGACATCCTTACTGGGGAACCTCCTTTAGAACAAAGAATAGAAGGACATGCTGACATCCTTACTGGGGAACCTCCTTTAGAACAAAGAATAGAAGGACATGCTTGACATCCTTACTGGGGAACCTCCTTTAGAACAAAGAATAGAAGGACATGCTGACATCCTTACTGGGGAACCTCCTTTAGAACAAATATAAATAGAAGAACAATAATCATATGACCAAGAAGACAAGATTGGTGTTTTATGGGCAATTCATTATGTTTGTGCGTGTGTGTGTGTGTGTGTGTGTGTGTGTGTGTGCGTGTGTGTGTGTGTGTGTGTGTGCGTGTGTGTGTGTGTGTGTGTGTGTGTGTGTGTGTGTGTGTGTGTGTGTGTGTGTGTGTGTGTGTGTGTGTCTTTGGATAAAATATTCTGCTACATGACAGAATAGTAGAATAGCAAATGGGCACATTAAAACAGGGGTTCCCAACCTTTTTTGTGCCACGGACCGGCAGTAACACCTCCGCCCGGCGGTTGGGAACCCCTGCGTTAACACACTTAGAAAGCACGTGTCATGGAGAACTCAAGCCGTTCTTCCTCCGATGGTTGGAGACAATATGGAGGAAACTTCTTTAAAAGATAACTTGGTAAAGTAAGTGAGCCTGAGGTCAGTAATGAGCCTGAGGTCAGTAATGAGCCTGAGGTCAGTAATGAGCCTGAGGTCAGTCTCCTGAGTGAACACTTAAGATAAACTTTTGTGTCCATAGTATTTTATTCATCTGGGGTTTACTGCTCCACCTTAAAAGGGGAGCTTCTCCTGATTGGCTCCTGAGAGCCGACCGTCTACCTTATCCAATGGGTGTTTGTGGGGGAAAACTTTCCCGAGTTCAATTTGGCTTCTATGGATCCTCTTTACTGGTTCCAGCCCGGTGAGCCCAGTGGGTGCTTAGTATTAGTACTTAGTACTCTTGGTAATGACCTGTTAGTGTTGGCCTCTTAGTATTGACCTCTTAGTGTTGGCCTCTTAGTATTGACCTCTTGGTGATGACTTCTAAGTGTTGGCCTCTTAGTATTGACCTCTTAGAACAATAACTTACACAATCTGTTCTATGTCCTCTTGTCCTCTGGAGAACCACCACAGAAACATGTCCATATATAAACATACTATATCAACTAGACATCAGGTACTAACCTAGTTAGCTCAGATTCTATGGTATTCTAGCAATACTATAACTACGTCGCCGTAGTTCCCCCATTAGCTCCCCATTGAGCCCATTGAGAGAGCAGCTTGTGCAGACCTCCAAACCCGGAGACAGTGGCGGAGTCGAGCGCTGGTGGAGGGGATAAATGCATCCAACTCTTGCTGAGGAGGGAACATTCAAAAGGCGACATACCTGTGGCAGCGTTTGTCATGGAGTTATGTGAGTACTCCACCCAGGGCACATAGGGCAAGCGACCACAAACTTACGAGTGTCCTTCTCCATGGACGGCCACCACAACCAACGGCGGAGGTAGGAGAGGGTCCGGGTTGAGCCAGGGTGTCCCACCAGTCTGTTGGAGTAGTTCCCACTGGAGCACTCGGGGGCGGGCGGACACAGGGACCAACAGCCGACCAGGGGGACCCCCACTCGGATCGTCTCGATCTCCCAGGTGACATACCAATGACCCAGGCTAGGGGCAGGATGGTGTCCTCCGATACCGGGCTGGTCCTCTCCGGGAAGAGACGAGACATGGCGTCAGCCTTGGTATTGTTGGAACCCGGGCGAGAGGTGAGGGTGAAGTCAAAACGGCTGAAGAACAGGGACCAGTGTGCATGACGGGAATTAAGCCGCTTGGCCGTATGGAGGTAGGTGAGGTTCTTGTGGTCCGACCAAACCACAAAAGGTTGCTTTTTGAGTCCCCTCTAGCAAGTGTCGCCATTTGTTGAGTGCTGCCTGAACCGCCAACAGTTCCCTGTTGCCGATGTCATAATTTATCTCGGGTGGACTAAAGCGTCGAGAGAAATAGGCGCAGGGATGGAGCTTCTCGTTCTCCGCCGACCTCTGGGAGAGGATTGCCCCGATGCCCTCATCAGAGGCATCCATCTCCACGATGTATTGTCGGGAAGGATCGGGGTGGGCTAGTACCGGGGCTGCAGTAAACTGGTTGTTTAAGGCGAAGAAGGCAGATTCAGGCTCTGGGGACCAGGAGAAGGAGTGGAGAGTGGAAGTGACAGCCGCCACACGGCTGAACCCAGAATGCCGATAGAAGTTAGCGAACCCCAGAAAGCGGCGCAGTTGCTTTCTGTCTTTGGGCCGGGCCACTCCTCCACAGTCTGGATCTTTCTGGGGCTGGCTCTGGTGTATCTGAGGTCACCGCCCTTCTTGTTAACAAAGAAAAAACCTGCTGCCACCAGAGAAGAAGAAGGGTGGATGATTAAGGATGCCAAGGACTCAGTGATGTAATTTAGCATGACAGTCTTTTCAGGAAAGGAGAGGTTGTACAGCCACCAGGAGGGAAGGGGAGTGCCAGGGAGGAGGTCTATGGGGCATGAGGTTATAGGGACGATGAGGTGGAAGGGAAAGAGAGTGCTCCTTTCTGAAAACCTTAGCCAGGTCGTGTTAAATAGACTCAACTCAGAGATCAGGAAGGGAAGGCGGGTCTTGGGTCTGAAGCAGGAGTAGTAGCTGAACTACCGGGTGAACAACTGGGTGGAATCGTTGTGGTTTCCTGAAATGGACAGGCTTATAGAGGCAGTGCTCTGAGTGATCGGGTCCAGGGGGCAGCCATCCAAGGCGTGAACAGTGAGTAGTTTGTCAAAGGGAACCCTGCCTGCTTGGCCATGGTGGTGTTAATGAGACTTTGATTTGCTCCAGAGTCAATGAGGGGTCCGACAGAGAGAGATTCCCAGATCAGCGTAACAGGAAACTGTCTGCTCCTAGAGGGCTGTTGGATGGGAGAAAGGGTCATCAGGCTCACCAGGGTTCCCAGATCTAGTGAGCCTGGCATTTGGGCGTCTGGGGTAGGGTAGGACAGGTTTGGATGAGGTGTCCGGCCTGTCCACAATAGAGGCAGAGTTGGTCCCGGAAACACTGGTCTCACTCTATCGTGGATAGTCGTGAGCAACCCACCTGCATCGGCTCCTCCATAGTCAGGGTCTGGGGAGGTGAGGGAGGAGGATTACGGGGAGTCACAGGGAATACAGCATAGGGATGGGTAAGGTGAGTAGGGGGAGAGGAATGATGGCCTGACTCACGGTCCCTCTCCGCAAGCCGTTGGCCCATCATCAGGCCGACGGAGATCAGATCATTAAGGCTATTAGGTCTATTCCTCAAGATACCATCCTTTAGAGCCTCACTCAGTCCACATCTGTAAGCGCTCTCGAGCACTCTATCGTTCCACCTACTAAAATGCGGAAGTCCACAGTGTACTTGGGCACGGAACGAGAGCCCTGAGAACTACCGGGCTGATGAGAAAAAATGAGACCCATTCACAGTGGGTCATAAAACCACGGAATAAATCAAAATTCCTCTCAAAGGGTCTGGGGCTTGCCAACGAGGGTTCCGTCAGGGGAAGTGAAGGGGAACGGGAGGTAAAGCAGAGATCTCTCCCGAAGGAGGGAACGACAGGGTAGGCTGGGGATCGACAGGCAGCGAGGCGAGCCGAGAGCGCCTGGACCTCTTGATCGTGTCGATCAAACGATCGTTCACATGACTGAACGCGTTCTCCAGACGAGCAGCCATTTCCTGGAACACTGCTCCTTTCTGCTGCGTGGTCTGAATCAACGCGGCTAGGTCCCTTGAAAAATATGCTGTACTACAGGGTTCCATGTTGGCCAGAATCTGATCATAGCTGGTGGAACCCCTTGGTTGTAAAAAAAAGGAAAAAAGGCTGAAGTCCAAAACAAACACAAAAACATCCAGGGCAAAACAAAAATCCAACAAAAGTAACAAACAAGAAAAATAGTCCAACGGAGAAAAACAAAGAGTTTGCGGAGATTGACAAAGGGGGTATTCACGGGAGATTGACAAAACTGTATTCACAGAGGAATTGGCTAGAGAGTCTCGGGTGGTAGAAAACGGGAAAGTTCTGGCAACTAGTGAACAGGAGAGCGGAGGGAGGTAATTGATGGGGCACTGATTCTGATAGGGAACAGGTGGGGCTGAAGCGTGATCATGGTCTACTGTGACGCCATGTTCTCATGCGTGTAGTAACCACAGGTGGACAGGAGGTGGAGGCAGCGTGGCTGGAGAGAGTGGTGTGATGCTGGCATAACAACAGTGGCGGCTGGATTGAAATTTATTGCATAAAGGCATCTGGCGCACATGAGAATTGTACACTGTGGCAATAACTACATATTGTCTATGTAGCCTATATGGAAAGATGTAGTATATTAATTCAGTGCATATGTAGGTCTACTGCATGGTTCATGTATACATTGTGTTCTACTGTACAATTTTAGAAATTAGGGAAACACATATGATGACGACTAAACTTCCCTAACAAAAAGCATTCCAAGAAAACGGTGCCATTTGTGATTGAAATGATGTTGCTATCTAATCTACCATCATGAATCTACCAGCAGTTTTGTTCATCCTGTCTTCATTTTAAAATTGTGATACAGGTTTGGACTTCCTGGAAAATTAGTACGTCTTAAGGGGTTTATTCGAATAAATGCATTTGAACACACATGAGCTGCTCAGAAAACCCTTCCCAGATCAACAAAAGGGAATGATGCAAACACACTGAAATCCATTTCCTTCCTGGCAGTTAAACTAGCAAGGAGGATGAAAAATAGCATCAATAAGTTGCTTCATGGCACATTTTTTTGTGAAGAGCTTTAAATGCAGAGATTGTCAAACAGATTGCAGGCATAGAAGGCACCAAAAATGGTGAACATTGGTTAATGTGCTTATACACTTTCTTTTACGCTGGTGAAAAGTTTAGCAGGAATTGTAGGTCAGTTGAATAAAAAGGTACTTCATGGTAATTAAAGTCTATACAACTCACAGCAAGGCCTGACTACACGGGGTTCCTTCCCAAGTACGTTTTAAATGTTATGTTGGATCAGACTTCTCCACAAAGCCACAATGTGACTCCAATGGGTCCAAGGAGCCTGGTGCTTGCCTGGTCTGGGTCTCTCTCTCTCTCTCTCTCTCTCTCTCTCTCTCTCTCTCTCTCTCTCTCTCTCTCTCTCTCTCTCTCTCTCTCTCTCTCTCTCTCTCTCTCTCTCTCTCTTGGACGGGCCGCTCAGCAACACCAGAGCATCTCAAGCCGGTCAATCCTGCTGTGGGCATTACAGGTTTTTCTGCATGGCTTATCGCTACACACTAATTATCCTCCAGTGAGTTCAGTCAGTCCTTATTAGGTTCAGCAAATAAATCAGTCAGTAAATGCACAAGCTGGTCAGTGAAGAAGGTCAGAAGTCCCCCGGCAAATCAGTCAGTCAGAAAGCAAGTCAATAAACCGGTAAGCCATGTCAGTATCCAACTCGGTCTCCAACCCAGTCAGTCAGAAAGTCTGTTAATAAGACAGTCAGCCAGTCAATGCTCCAGTAAGCAAGACAGTAAGTAACAGTCAGCTAGTGCAGAAGTCAGTTATGCATTCAGTTAGGAAATAGAGCAAATAACTCATTCACCAAGTAAGTGATCTTTAAGTTAATCGCTGAAACAGTCATCCAAGTGTTGGTGTTTAGACTTGACCCCCGCTGCGGGGCAGAAGGCAGACAAGAGGCAATCTACAACTGCATTTGTCTCTGCGTACGGCTATCCTTCCTATTTATGCTGCCCGCTGTGTCTCAGAATATAACAGTATATAGATTCCCAGTGGCTCGACCATTCACAGCCCCACAACCTCCTCCATCTGCGGCAATTACACCAGCCTGACCCTCCCCAGGCGGAGGAACCAGGAATGGACACAGGAAGCGTTCCCTCCACAATTATTTGTGGCATTTGTCTAACCTTTCACGGTGAAATCGACTGGGGCTCCTTCTGGGGCCCGGTGCGTGTGTGCACCATGTCTGGGGACAGCTAGGTGTTAGCCAGGTGTCTAGGCTACGAGTTAGATGATATTATGCCATGAGAAATCCAAGCAGCATTAGTAATACGAATATATAATAAATAAGGAGTTGTACTTGTATCATCTTAAGACATATCTGAAGTGATGATGCTGCTGCACTACCTGCACTTACAAATGGATTTAATGCTTTTTGCATAATATAACACATGTCATTCTATCAGATCATTCATCAATCACTTTGTTCTTCTTGTATGTTAATTTTTTATTGCATTGTGTTCTAGAATGTCCTACTGCGGGAGGGAATGGGGAGTAAGCATTCCAATGTACTTGTTGCAAATGGCAAATACAATTCTTGAATCTTGAAGAGAAACTACGGCTGAAAATATTGGGAACCTTTTTGTTTTAGACAGGGAGAGCGGAGCAACCGTCTCGACTCCTCACCACTGTGAATAGGCGTAACTTGTCGTTAAGTAGCTTTATGCGGAACAGGGATAGCACTCTGACTTCAAAAATAATCCTGCAAAACATTTTGTCGAGGCGGTAAGAATCCAGACACGCCCGAAGGATGAGCAGTTCTTTAGATGAACACGCTGCGGGAGTAGAGAGAGGGGGTAGATAAACCTCATACTTTCTTCCCAGTGGCTCCAAACATTTTTAATTAAATTACTCCTCCGATTGACTCATCCCCTACCGAGGGGGATATTTTGTTTGGTAACCTTTTGCGTATCCCGGGAGAAGAGTGAGAGACGCAGTGTTTATTTTGTTTAGTTTTTTTTCACCGATATCCCCAATGGATGCCCACTTGTACACTCCAGCAGTTTAAAACTGTCTTCATTGTCGGTGTGATTTAGCGAGAGTCAGGCGATGAGACCTGGTTTAAAAACGCCTCATGGGTATATCATTAAACTCTGTGCTCGTCCTTGAATTCAAACTGATATAGGATCTGCATTCCTAGTGAGAGGCAACAGAGGATTGCGTGTGACAACTTTAACACTAGAAAATAGGCCCCTATTAAACCCAACAATTATGGTTGAATGTGACATTTCTAAATAGGCAAGTTTCTAATTTGCTGAATTATAATTCATGAATTAAGAAAAGAGGTTAGAAAGAGTCGTTTATATTTCTACAGTCAAAGATTTTGATTGATTTGTGATTTGAAAAATCACAAAATACATTCACACAAGAATCCATCTTGCCAGGCTTCAAGTTATCCGTTTGTGGCCGAACGACAAATGTGTCGACCAATCAGCGTCCTACCGAAAACAACAATGTTGGCTCCTAAAGAGGTTGGTGTAGATACTGCTACATATTATGTTTTATCTGAACTGGAGAGCATTTCATCATTGAAAGAAGAGCAAGAGACACACTGAAGGCGTTTCTCAATGTAAAATATGTTTTCGCTCGACTCATATGGTTTGTTGATCTGATTGGTTGAGGTGAGCCCCTGATAGATGGTTATAGACATATGGTTCATCCAATCACCTGCCAAGCATTTTTTGAAAGTGCCCGCCCTTTTCCTAACAGTTTCAAAGGACGACTTCCCAGATGGTTCTGTGTAACCATCTGGCGCATCAGGTTATCTTTAAGGAGGCCTTTATCGTCTTCCAAACAAACAAATCAATTATTTAAATTGTTTTAACATTGGAAATGCATTAAAATAAAAAAGCCGAATTCAATATGCACACTTTGCAATTCATAGACTTAATTTTTTATTTATTTAACTCAATAGTTTGACATGCTTTTAGTGAACAACTGGTCGGAAGCATTCTGAACAGCCAGTGTAAAGCGTCTTGCTCATGGGGCCTTTATAAATAGTTTATATAAAAAGGTTTCTAAATGGTCTGCACTGTCCATTCTCATCTCTATGTGACTGACAGAAGAACCCATGGCGTCATTTTTAGGTCAAACGAGTCAGGGACAGGCACTGCATAGTGAATGATTAACCACAACGTACGGACTGTCCCTCTGGTCCACGGCTAATCCCTCATCGGATGTAGGAAGGACACCTTAGCTGCCAAGGGGGTCAAACCGGCAACACTAAAGCAACAGGACTCACTCCCGACTCGACAGACATCAATCAAACTATTCAGCAGCACTCGCACCAACTCATGTCCTCTGACAGGGAAGTGAGCCAATAATAATAAAAGGATTCATAAAGACATTCACGGAAAAAAATATCTTTACAGCATGAAGACAACCCTGAACTGAGCCCCCCCCCCCCTCATACAAGCTCACAGCCTCTCCTTGGAGGATGTGCACAATTTAGTTTTTTCATGGTCTAATAATTGTTGGCTGCTATGAGTGAATAATCGATTATTCAGATTCGTCAACCGGGCCAGAAATGAACCCCTTGCAGGTGCCGAATGACATAGAAATGTTTTGCGGCTGCGTTCTGCCTGCGACATTGGAGGTGACAAACTCACAAAGGCTTTTGCCCTATTGTTGCTGCAGCTGCAGGCCGTCGATTGGCCTTGCATCTTGGTGATCTCAAAAGGTGGAAGCCTTTTTGCTGGATGTCCTCTCTTCAAAGGGGGACATGTCCGTCTTCTCCGTCTCCCTCACGCAGTCAATACATTTTTTGCCGCCAGTTTGACTTGCAGCCCAAAGCATATATTCCCTCATATTTGTGGTGCGACCCAAACAAGAACTAGAATTATATTGTTTTAACGGTGCAACGCACACAGCTCACCAATGTAACATGGCCGTATGTTCTAATTGGACTCCACTGTAGCCTGTTTTGGACACGGACATTCACACACATTTAGTGTCCCTACATAGAAGTGTGCTTTGGGTTTAATCATTATTTAAGGCTTTGGCGGTTCAGTATACTTTAAGCAGCATTCCACTGTTAATAAAGTTGCACAGTCCAGCCAAGTAAGACCAAGGGTTCAGCCAAGGGTTTTTGCTAAGATACAGTAAAACTTAAACTAGGTTTCATCTTCATCAACACCCAACCTGTACTTGGGGCACAGTTTTACTATTTTAGACACTTTGTTGAAAAGAGTACCATATATTACTATGATTAAGATTACAGAAGACCTCCTAACATGTTTTAAATGACTTACTAAAAATATAAAATGTATTCTTGCCGCCATAAACAAACAATTGAATAACCAATAATTCTGACAAACCCATACTTGAAAATATTGCATTGTCTTACCTTAGGTTACAGTGTAAGGCTGTAGGGCTAGGAGCCTCTATAGGCTGTAGGGCTAGGGGCCTCTATAGGCTGTAGGGCTAGGGGCCTTTATAGGCTGTAGGGCTAGGGGCCTCTATAGGCTGTAGGGCTAGGAGCCTCTATAGGCTGTAGGGCTAGGGGCCTCTATAGGCTGTAGGGCTAGGGGCCTTTATAGGCTGTAGGGCTAGGAGCCTCTATAGGCTGTAGGGCTAGGGGCCTCTATAGGATGTAGGGCTAGGGGCCTCTATAGGCTGTTGGGCTAGGAGCCTCTATAGGCTGTAGGGCTAGGAGCCTCTATAGGCTGTAGGGCTAGGGGCCTCCATATGCTGTATGGCTAAGGGCCTCTATAGGTTGTAGGGCTAGGGGCCTCTATATGCTGTATGGCTAAGGGCCTCTATAGGCTGTAGGGCTAGGGGCCTCTATAGGCTGTTGGGCTAGGGGCCTCTATATGCTGTATGGCTAAGGGCCTCTATAGGTTGTAGGGCTAGGAGCCTCTATAGGCTGTAGGGCTAGGAGCCTCTATAGGCAGTAGGGCTAGGAGCCTCTATAGGCTGTAGGGCTAGGGGCCTCTATAGGCTGTAGGGCTAGGGGCCTCTATAGGCTGTTGGGCTAGGGGCCTCTATATGCTGTATGGCTAAGGGCCTCTATAGGTTGTAGGGCTAGGAGCCTCTATAGGCTATAGGGCTAGGGGCCTCTATAGGCTGTTGGGCTAGGGGCCTCTATAGGCTGTAGGGCTAGGAGCCTCTATAGGCTGTATGGCTAGGGGCCTCTTTAGGCTGTAGGGCTAGGGGCCTCTATAGGCTGTTGGGCTAGGAGCCTCTATAGGCTGTTGGGCTAGGGGCCTCTATAGGCTGTAGGGCTAGGAGCCTCTATAGGCTGTATGGCTAGGGGCCTCTTTAGGCTGTAGGGCTAGGGGCCTCTATAGGCTGTTGGGCTAGGAGCCTCTATAGGCTGTAGGGCTAGGGGCCTCTATAGGCTGTATGGCTAGGAGCCTCTATAGGCTGTAGGGCTAGGGGCCTCTTTAGGCTGTAGGACTAGGAGCCTCCATAGGCTGTAGGGCTAGGAGCCTCTATAGGCTGTATGGCTAGGAGCCTCTATAGGCTGTAGGGCTAGGGGCCTCTATAGGCTGTAGGGCTAGGAGCCTCTATAGGCTGTAGGGCTAGGGGCCTCTATAGGCTGTAGGGCTAGGGGCCTCTTTAGGCTGTAGGACTAGGAGCCTCTAAAGGCTGTAGGGCTAGGGGCCTCTATAGTCTGTAGGGCTAGGGGCCTCTATAGGCTGTAGGGCTAAGGGCCTCTTTAGGCTGTAGGACTAGGAGCCTCTATAGGCTGTAGGGCTAAGGGCCTCTTTAGGGTGTAGGGTTAAAATACATTGTGACACATGGGATGAGATGATGCTCATGTGCACATGGAGAATGAAATGCGACTGTATCCTATTGTATACTTTGAACATTGTAGTATGAGTTCTAATGGTGGAATATTGATATTGATATTTTTTGCAATATGATTAATACAATATATCATATGATGAGATAATATAATGCAGGCATAAGTTACAGGATAGCCATCATC
>CM051010.1:9112325-9197325 GCA_027704905.1 Muraenolepis orangiensis | reverse complement strand
AATGGTGCAAAAAGCCTTTTAAAGTGCCAGTAGTGCAGCAGCATCATAAATACAGTGCAGTACAGTACAGTAAGAGTAGTGAGTCCAGTAAGTCGAGCAAAGAAGTATGACAGTGTATTCTTGGTGACAATATGTGTGTGTATGTCTGTGCATGTCTGTGCGTGTGTGTGTGTGTGTGTGTGTGTGTGTGTGTGTGTTTGTATGTCTGTGTCTCGGTATGAGTGTGTGTGTGTGTGTGTGTGTGTGTGTGTGTGTGTATGTCTGTGCGCGTGCGTGTGTTTGAGACACTCCCACAATTATGACGTCACACAGAAAGCTTGTCACGGGCAATCAAACTCAGCCTGGTAACAAAGTGTTCCTGGCAATCATAGGAAATCAATGAATTGATATAGCCATCCATATATGAAACAAACATTAACACTTTAATAAGTAAACGTTTAAGAAGTAAGCAATGAATGAGAATGAATGAAGGAACCGAGATCCACCTTCTTTACCCGGTGGCTTCCGAGCTCTGAGGAAATACAACGGTATGGATGATGCAAACCAAGGTCTGAGGAGACGTGCATAGGACGGATAGAAGGTCCCTCGGGCCCCTCTGGGCCTCTGGTGAAGATCAACCAAACACACGGGAGAAACGAACAAGATGTTCGAAAGAAAATATACCTAGTTTGTGTTGCCTCACATTATTTTATTTATTTTATTATTCAAACAACGTGTTTAAAAGTGCAATAGCGTAATGTGAAAAAGTGGACTGGTTTTGACTTCTAAGAAAAAAGCACGACAGTGGAAGATAAATTCATCATCTAAATGATTTCATTCTTTTGAACTCGTCTTTCTTCAATTCATGAAGTATATACATATATATATATATATATATATATATATATATATATATATATATATATATATATAATATATATACACATATATACATTTATAAATATATACAAATATAGAAATTGTCTTAGATATATAGGCCTATAATAATATTATATAACCCAGTAGAATCTCCTTCGTGAAACCCCTAAACTTGCTTAAGTCCTGACATTAATAGCTCTTAGCATGTTGTATATGTTAGCAAGTGTATATCCTTAATGTTGATAACACGCTCTTATCACAGCTACTTAAGCAGGTGACCTAGCAGTACGAAATTGTGTTATTCATCTTGTTAAAATGAATACTTGTGAACTGCTGTATTTTTATGTTTGCGTACCCCAGTGTTATGCTATTGTCTGCTTCAACTAATGTACACCTTGTAAGTCGCTTTGGATAAAAGCGTCTGCCAAATGCCCTAAATGTAAATGTAAATGTAAATGTAGAATGTACTTTGTTAAATGCTTCTGGTGAGTTAAATAGATGACGTCACAGATGGGTTTGTAGCGAGCCTGACGACCTCTGAACAGACCGTCTACTGGCAGACACACTACGACCAGGCTGAGCGCTAGCCAGGTAACATGCTATGCTTCTTCCTCACCTTTGAGGAGCTTCTTCCTCACCTTTGAGGAGCTTCTTCCTCACCTTTGAGGATCTTCTTCCTCACCTTTGAGGAGCTTCTTCCTCACCTTTGAGGATCTTCTTCCTCACCTTTCCTCTGACGGCCAATCAGAGCTTCATTCCCACCTGGCCACAGTGTTGATAAGAAGTGTTTCTCTGCTGTTCTCCTGGAGGACACTGGTCCTCAGAGCCAGCCATGGAGATTAAAACTAAATAACAGATACTACTCTACTGGCCCCCTGTTGTTTTATATCATTATTATAATTATTATAATTATAATTATTATAATTATCATAATTATAATTATAATTATAATTCTTATTACTATTATTATTATTATTATTATTATTATTATTATTATTATTATAACGGTTGTTGTTATTAGTAATATTTAAATTCTTATTAATATTATTATTATTATAATCGTTATGATTATGGATTCATGAATTTTATGATTATAATTCTAAAGATGAATAAAATATAAATAAATAAAATATAAATATGAATACAATTGTTTGACGCATTCTCATGAAAACAAGTCAAGTACAAGTCTGATAAACATGTGTATATATATATATATATATATATATATATATATAACTTTAATCATCTTTGTACCTCCAACCTGAGTTTGGATCCAACCAGCCTATGGAGGTTCAGTTGAGTGGCTCTGGTTATGAGTGTTCTGGGTGTTCTGAGTGTTCTGGGTGTTCTGAGTGTTCTTGGTGTTCTGAGTGTTCTGAGTGTTCTGAGTGTTCTGGGTGTTCTGGGTGTTCTGGGTGTTCTTGGTGTTCTGAGTGTTCTTGGTGTTCTGGGTGTTCTGGGTGTTCTTGGTGTTCTTGGTGTTCTGGGTGTTCTTGGTGTTCTTGGTGTTCTGAGTGTTCTTGGTGTTCTTGGTGTTCTTGGTGTTCTGGGTGTTCTTGGTGTTCTGGGTGTTCTTGGTGTTCTTGGTGTTCTGAGTGTTCTTGGTGTTCTTGGTGTTCTTGGTGTTCTTGGTGTTCTGGGTGTTCTGAGTGTTCTTGGTGTTCTTGGTGTTCTTGGTGTTCTGGGTGTTCTTGGTGTTCTGGGTGTTCTGGGTGTTCTGGGTGTTCTGGGTGTTCTTGGTGTTCTGGGTGTTCTTGGTGTTCTGGGTGTTCTGGGCGTTCTGGTCGTTCTTGGTGTTCTGGGTGTTCTTGGTGTTCTGGGTGTTCTTGGCGTTCTTGGTGTTCTGGGTGTTCTGAGTGTTCTTGGTGTTCTTGGTGTTCTGGGTGTTCTTGGTGTTCTGGGTGTTCTGGGTGTTCTGGGTGTTCTTGGTGTTCTGGGTGTTCTTGGTGTTCTGGGTGTTCTGGGTGTTCTTGGTGTTCTTGGAGTTCTGGGTGTTCTTGGTGTTCTGGGTGTTCTTGGTGTTCTTGGTGTTCTGGGTGTTCTTGGTGTTCTGGGTGTTCTTGGTGTTCTTGGTGTTCTGGGTGTTCTTGGTGTTCTGGGTGTTCTTGGTGTTCTTGGTGTTCTGGGTGTTCTTGGTGTTCTTGGTGTTCTGGGTGTTCTTGGTGTTCTGGGTGTTCTTGGTGTTCTTGGTGTTCTGGGTGTTCTTGGTGTTCTGGGTGTTCTTGGTGTTCTGGGCATTCTGGGCGTTCTGGGCGTTCTGGGCGTTCTTGGTGTTCTGGGCGTTCTGGGCGTGGTCATTATGCCCTGCTGAAGGTGAACGCAAATGTGTCTGTAATTAGTTTTCTCAATTTTTTTCCTTCAGGGAATCCTCTGGAATAGGTCAGGGACATGGCGGCACGGCGTGCGATACTGTAGTTTCTCACCACACTAATGAAATGTGTGAAGCACAGTGGGAGGGCAACCCAGTTCCTCTCCCTGACAATAGCCGTGTTTCTAATGGATGGGGCTGACATCTGGTAATTGGTGGTTCACATTATAGCCCTCCAGGTTTATTATCTTCTTCTTCTTCTTCTTCTTCTTCTTCTTCTTCTTCTTCTTCTTCTTCTTCTTCTTCTTCTTCTTCTTCTTCTTCTTCTTCTTCTTCTTCTTCTTCTTCTACTTCTACTTCTACTTCTACTTCTTCTTCTTCATTCTCTCGGGGCGTGATGTGGAGGACTCTCATGGCGAGGCTAAGCCTTTGTTAATTCCACAGCTCTTGAGAGTGGTTCTCTCCTGGAGTAACACAGGAACAGCAGTAACCCATGGAAAGATTGACTGGATTAGCATCAGATAATGCCATGAGCTGGAATGTAAATCTGTGTGGGAAAACCCTTTGTCCAAATCCCTACTCTGTTAAAAGTGAAAATCGTTATTTATACGAGTCTGAAATATGCGGTTATGAATGCCCTTTGGTCGATGCTTTTATCCAAAGCATCTTACACAACTGTAAGGGTGCTCCTTGATAGCCTGTTTGTCCTGGGAATCGAACTCAAGTGTTAGCTCTTTTACCAATCAAGCTGCACATATTTTAGTATTTATATTGGTATCTGTTTTTATAGTATTTTACACCTTTAATTGGATTACGATTGAATGCACAATAATTATATCAAGCTTATTTACTTTAAAATAAAATTAGGAACATTGCAAACACATGCATATGCATTTAATAAACATACATAATATGTATACATTGTGAGTATTTACATTAAAAAACCAACGGCCGGGTTTTAACGGCTAGTAATTGTGCACAAAAGAAGCGGTATGTAGAAAGCATGTATCAGGAGGCTTTCCATGCTCTGTTTCCCAGCCTTGGAAGAATGAGAACGGGCCCAAATAATGGATTCCACAGGGAGAGCAGGGCTGCATTTAGCTTGAAGCACACTGTAAATCTGCAGCTCGCATGCGCCACAGTGGGCTCGCTACACTGCCTCCTCCTTATGTTAACCACAGGGGTCCAAGAGAGAGCCTCAAACTACCCCTCCTCCCGCCTCCCCCTCCCTCCCCTCCCCCCCTCTCCCCCCCCTCCGTCACCATGCTGGGCGTCTCATCGCTGAGGGATGGCGACCAGACACACCGCGCCTCTGAAGAGAGAGGGGAAGATACAAAACACAATAGAAGGGGGGGGGGGGTGATCCATCTCTTCTTGGGCCCGGTAACCTGTGTCCTGCAGGAATCAAAATAATGATTTTAACTGGCCCCGTCCTAGAGATTGATCTCCCCCCCCCCCCCCCTAGCGAGAGGTGCTGGCTAATTTACGACAGGCTGGCGATGGGCGGGGAATCTCCCTGTGAATGAACGCTCCAGACGATCCAGGGGGCCTTCTGCAGGAAACAATAGGGGTCATTTTGTCTTTAATGTAGCGCCGTAAACATTTATCATGGCGGCCGAGCTGACGGATGCTATCCACAGCGTAGCCGGGCGCGTAGCGCGTAGCACTTCACTAATGGGTGAAGAGGTTTTTTTGTTACTCACTTTAAATTATTGTAAATTCTAAAAACAGTGTTTCAACCAAATAATCTATTTCTGTTTTTTTGAAGTGGAAAACATGTCGACCAATTTGGGTGATAAATAAATAAATAAATAAATAAATAAATAAATAAATAAATAAATAAATAAATAAATAAATAAATAAATAAATAAATAAATAAATAAATAAATAAATACAACCGAAAGGACTTGATCAGATAAAGGCTCTATATCCCCCTGCTAAGTCCACACTCCATTTGGGATTGCTCATTCGGGACAGATTGTGATTGACGGAATGGAATTGATTGGTCCAATCTCTGGGAGTGAACTCCGGAGCGCCGGGCCTTGCCCACGGCGTCCCCCCACCACGTCCACAGCAGCGCTGATGTGCTATGACAGCGTGTCACCTGCGCCGCTTTCGGGACGTATCGACTCAGACGCTGCGATAGCGGATCTTAACGTCACCGCCGCGCTTGTCAGCAAGACGTCGGCAAAGCGGCTAACCCATCGAACCGAACGATGAACTGTGAACTGACCGGCTAAAGGGAAAAGCAGCATGCCATGATGCAGGAGAATGCATATCACTGGTAGCACACAGGAAACGTGATTTTGTGGACACAACGCGACCCAAGAGCCTCTATTCCCCCTCCCCCGCCTGGTCACAGTGTGTCTCTGTGGCATGGAGGGGTCGCACATCGATATTCTATGCTGTACTGAGAAGACCACACCTCAGACAGGCAATTTTATCTGCAGGGAGCACAAACAGAAACTCCACCTCTTTCTTTGGCTTAATGCATTTTTTTTGTCTGGTCTCTCAATCACAATCGTTCCTCCTCCTCCTCCTCCCCTTGGCACTATGTCGAGTTCTTTCAAGTGATGTTTGCGTTTCTTGCGCTGCGTGATGCGTGCAAGTGTGACCCACTCAGTCCCACCCCTGTGATTTGACCGGACAATATTTACGTCATGAGGGGCTCTCGCATTTCTCTACAAAACAGCCAGGATAGCGCGGAAACCCCTGTGAGTTCACACCATCGTCGCAGCATTACTTATGTCATGTGATCGTGACATGGCCTTGAGCGCCATTCCACTCCAAACCTGGAGGATGTAATCCTCTTTATTCGTCAAATACATGTACACATACAGTGAATCTAGTTTCTCTGCATTTAAGTGGGCAGCTATTGTATGTACAGCGCCTGAGGAGCAGTGTAGGGGGTCTGGTTGCTCAATGGCACTTCAGCAGTGCCCAGGAGGAGAACTGCACCTTTTTATCAAGTACCATTTTTCACTCCGTACTTCAAAAAAAGTCCCAACCCAAGCCAAGTCCCAACAAACTGAGCTTCTGCTACCTCACGCACCTGTAGGTTCAACCAACTTCCTATGTTTCCTTTGGGCCCACTCTGTCCCCCTCTCCTTTTCCCTAAGTGGTACGAGCCAAAGCTCATCTCCGCTGTGTGTATGTATTTACGACGCCTCTCAGACCAACAATTACGGGCCAAAACGCACTCGTCAAATCAACCAGGCGCTGCGGCCGGGTAGTATCAGGCCGCCGTTGTTAATCATGATTAAAAAAAAACTCTTCACCCATTAAAATGCTAGTGCTACGCGCCCCGCTACGCCGCGGATAGCGTCCGTCGGCTCGGCCGCCATGATAAATGTTTACGGCACTACATTAAAGACAAAATGACCCCTATTTTTTCCGGCAGAAGGCCCCCTGGATTGTCTTGAGAGTGGTGTCTGTATAGAGATGGTACTCTGATGCTAATCTGGCTTGCCTTGCTATTGACGTTTAAAGAAGGAACCGCTATTGTATCATAATGAGATATAATTGTGGTGCAACACAAATTAGACTTAATGTAATATTTTGCACAGCGTCGCATTCAGCAGGAGAAGGAAGCTGAAAACACCTCCCTCTTTGCAACTGGACCTCAACGGCTACAAAGTTTAAGAAGATAATGTGCCATTAAATCCATCGCTGGGATATTCAATTATTATGCTGTCCTCTAACCACAAGGATCACTTGATTAAAGGATAACATGATTATGGCTTATGAACGTGAAGTGCTGAAGGAAAAAATAAAGACCACATAACAAAGCCTTTCCAGTCTCCTCTCTTCTCTCCGCCGACCAAGAAGTTATCCATTATTCCAGAGTGGTTGATGAATTGATCCCATTTGCACAACACAGTTCCCGCTCTTCCCCAGTCCTGTCCTTTGGCCGAGGTAATGCAACTAAGCATTTTAAATTAAATGAAGTCATTTGTGTAATTGGTCGAAATCTATGTAGCCATTAAGTTGCCAGGCCATAAGAATAATCCTTATATTATGATCCATTTAATTGATTGTGCCCACATCACCGACACAAAAACTCATCACATCTTGTCTCCGAAACTGAATTGGTGGTTATGGATGTTGCAATTTAAAAAAGGGGCCTGTGCCTGTGAGTGGCCAGCTTTGCGTGGCTGAAAGGCTCATACATGGAGTGGATTCTAGCAAGGTCTTTAGATCGTCCACAGTATAAGCAAGTGTTTTTCCCAATGTTAAAGGATACCTGTGACCTGGAACCTATTTTCACATAATTTTGGGTCTAAGTGCTAACAGGTAGAACTGACCTCAAGTCAGTGGGAGGGAGTAGACAGGTCTGACAAAAATGAAGATCAAGTTTTCTCTGGTCTTGTCCCTGTTTGCTAATGATTCTTCCTCTTGCTGGTGCAGTTGATGCCTAAAGTAGGTGTCTAAATCAGGGATTAGTGTATATAGCATCTAGGTGTTTTGACAATGGTTTTGCATCTTATCATGTAGTGTAGTGTTTGTTTGTTGTGTCACCATATGTTGCTGCTACAGACGGCCGACCTGGCTGTTCTGTCGGTTGCATGGGACACACACACACACTGCGATTCGGATTTATTTAATTATAATTACTTTTGTGCCTTTAAACGCTGCATACTGAAGCTGCGGGT
Source organism: Muraenolepis orangiensis (assembly GCA_027704905.1). Classification (NCBI taxonomy): domain Eukaryota; kingdom Metazoa; phylum Chordata; class Actinopteri; order Gadiformes; family Muraenolepididae; genus Muraenolepis; species Muraenolepis orangiensis. The sequence goes on along the minus strand of CM051010.1, from coordinate 9,189,507 downwards.
TACTCAGTTCCCTACGCAAAAGTGTGTGAAAGACATGTAGGCAGGTATGCCACATTACCTGTTGTGAATCATAGTGGCTTGGTCTCCAGCATAAAAGCTAAAACGAATATAGAATGTTGTTTAGATAGACTTCTCTTAAAAACTCTTGCCGAGGCCCTCGGCCCCTCATCAGCAGACGAGCATATAACTACACTGTAGGGGATGCAAGGAATGTAATTCACCAGGCAAAGGGTGTGTTAGGGGTAATGGGGCATGGTCCCTTTAAGCAGGTGTTTGGGGTTGGGCTTAAAGATGGCAGCCATTTTGGGTGTGTAATGGATTCATGTTTGGAGTTGTAGCTGAGGAGTGCAGCTCAACATGAGGAGATGAGATGCAATAAATGACACACGGATTTGTGTTGTCAACCAAAGAAACTGTGTCGTTGTATTCCACGAGTTCCTACATTGGTGACCCGACGTAAGGTGGACGCTTCCGCTACTTTAAAAAAATATATATTTAAATTAAAATTTTTAATTTTTTTGCTGGGAACATGACTACAAACGCAGTTTCGTTGAAACTACCCGAGTTCTGGGAATCATCAGCCTCGGCATGGTTTGCTCAAACAGAGGCGCAGTTCGCGCTGCGGGACATTACCACGGATACCACGAAATACTACTATGTGGTGTCAGCCCTGGGAAATTCAACAGCCAGCAGAGTGGTGAGCCTCCTCAAAGGCCCTCCGTACCAGGACAAGTACGATACGCTCAAGGCTCACCTGCTGAAGACATTTGAACTTTCCGATACCGAGCGGGCCAGCCGGCTGCTCTCTACAAGGGCTCGGGGACAGCAAACCTTCTGAGCTGATGGATAGAATGCTGGATTTATTGGGGGAGCACAAACCCGATTTCCTGTTCGTCCAACTCTTCCTGCGACAGCTACCTGTTACGGTACACGCTGCTCTGGCCAACACCACTATAAAAGATGATTGCCGTGCGCTAGCCGAGGAGGCAGATAGAGTTTTTCTGGCCGCTCAGCAGCCCGGTGCTGCAGCGGTTTTTTCGGCCCAATCCTTTTCGCCACCGCCAGGAGACATGACGGTCGCCGCCGCCGCGACAGCTCCTCGCAGGCAGCAGGACGCAGGGCTGTGTTACTTCCATGCGAGATTTGGATCCAGGGCCAAGCAGTGCCAACCACCGTGCAGTTTCCATGGGGCGGGAAACGCCAGGGCCGGCGCTCGCTAGTGGCCGAGAAGGCAGGCTGCTGTTCGTGTTTTTTGTGCGCCTATGGACTGTTAGTGGATGTGAAAAATCGCCGCTTGATTGATGCCGCTACTTTCTGTTCGTACGCGGGTTCTCTCGGAGGGGCAGACGCTATCAGACGCTCTAGCATGCTCTCCTCCACAGACGAGTTCCAGCAGCTGCTCGCCGAATTCCCGGGGCTCACGCGGCCCACCTTCTCAGTAGCCACCGACAAGCATGGAGTGGAGCACCATATCGCCACGACTGGCCCCCCGGTCTATGCCCGGGCTCGGCGCCTCGACCCGGCCAAGCTCAGCATTGCCAAGGCAGAGTTTGAGAACATGGAGTGCCTGGGCATTATTCGCCGCTCCGACAGCCCATGGGTTTCCCCCCTCCACATTGTGCCCAAGCCGGGAGGGGGGATGCGTCCGTGTGGGGATTACCGCGGCTCAATGACGCCACGACGCCTGACCGGTACCCAGTCCCATACATTCAGGACTTTTCGGCCCGCCTTTCAAGGAAGGTGATGTTTTCCAAGGTAGACCTGGTGCGTGGGTATCATCAGGTGCCCGTCCACCCGCGGGACATCCCCAAAACAGCGGTGATAACTCCATTCGGACTGTTTGAGTTTCTGCGCATGCCGTTCGGCCTCAAAAACGCGGCGCAGACATTTCAGCGCCTTATGGACTCGGTGCTACGCGACCTGGATTTCATTTTCGTGTACTTGGACGATATCCTCATAGCCAGCACCTCTAAGGCGGAGCATATGTCCCACCTCCGGAGGATGTTTGAGCGGCTACATCAGCACGGACTAATAATCAACCCGGCCAAATGTCAATTTGGACGGTCGACCATTGACTTCCTGGGACACCGAGTCACCAGGGAGGGAGCGGTCCCCCTTCCGGTGAAGGTGGAAGCAGTGACAAATTTTCCACGGCCACCCACGGTTAAGTCCCTGCAGGAGTTCCTCGGCATGGTGAACTTCTATCACCGCTTTATCCCTCAGGCGGCTCGGATAATGCGGCCCTTGTATGAGGCACTGAAGGGTAAGACGCCAAAGCAGGCTGTGGACTGGTCGGCGGAGAGAGACCAAGCCTTTCGGGACGCCAAGACGGCCCTAGCTAACGCCACCATGCTGGCACACCCGGCTCTCAAAGCCCCGATCGCCATCACCACAGATGCCTCAGACTTTGCCATTGGCGCAGTGTTTGAGCAGTGGGTAAGCGGAGCATGGCAGCCGCTCGCTTTTTTCAGCCGCCAGTTACGCCCCAGCGAACGGAGGTATAGCACCTTCGACCGGGAGCTCCTCGGCCTCTACCTTGCCATCCGGCATTTCCGTTTTCTACTGGAGGGCCGCCAGTTCACGGCATTCGTGGATCACAAGCCGCTAACATTCGCTATGGCCAAGGTGTCTGAGCCGTGGTCCGCCCGTCAACAGCGACAACTCGCATACGTCTCGGAGTTCACCACTGACGTGCAGCATGTGGCAGGTAAAGACAACCTCGTCGCCGACTGCCTCTCCCGGGCCATAGCAGGGGCAGTCCACTTGGGACTGGATTACGCCGGGATGGCGGCAGACCAGGCTGCCGACACTGAGGGGCGAGACGGGAGGCCAGCGACCTCAAGCCTGCAGTTGGAGGACGTGGCTTTCGACGGTGCTGGCGTCACGCTCCTGTGTGATGTCTCTACGGGGCAGCCACGCCCCATCGTTCCCACGGGGTGGAGGCGACGGATTTTTGAAGCCGTCCACGGCCTCTCCCACCCGGGTAGGAGACCAACGCAGAGGCTAGTATCTGCCAAGTTTGTCTGGCCCGGGCTTAAAAAAGACGTGAGAGACTGGGCCAACGCCTGTGTGGAGTGCCAGCGCGCTAAAGTGCATCGCCACACCAAGGCCCCCCTGGAGCAGTTCCTGGTTCCGGAAAGGAGGTTCGATCATGTGAACATAGATATAGTGGGTCCGCTGCCCCCCTCGCAAGGTTTTAGTTATCTCTTGACCATGGTAGACAGGACCACCCGTTGGCCGGAGGCCGTTCCACTGTCAGCTACGACAGCCGCCGAGGTGGCCAGGGCCTTCATTGGAACCTGGGTTGCCCGGTTTGGTACTCCGGCCGATCTATCTTCGGACCGGGGCCCACAGTTCACGTCAGAGCTCTGGAACACGGTCGCCGAGAGCCTGGGCATGAAGCTACACCGGACCACGTCATACCATCCACAGGCCAATGGATTATGCGAGCGTTTTCATCGGTCGATGAAAGCGGCGCTGCGGGCCAGCCTTACGGACAGCAGCTGGATCGACAGACTCCCGTGGGTCATGCTGGGTCTCAGGACGGCCCCCAAGGAAGACCTCCAATCCTCATCTGCTGAGCTGGTTTACGGTCAGCCGCTGCGGGTCCCAGGGGATTTCATCCCTTCCGTTACAGCCCCCTGGTCGGCCGCCCAGCAACGGACGGCTCTGCTGGATAAGGCTAGGGCCTTTGCACCAGTCCCCACTTCACAGCATGGCCTCCCTCGGTCGCACGTCCCTACGAGTCTGTGGTCAGCGGAATACGTGTTCATCCGGCACGACGCCCACCGGGACCCTTTGCGGCCTCCCTACGACGGTCCATTCCGGGTCCAGGAGGCGGGAGACAAGTACTTTGTTGTGGACATGGCCGGGAAACTAGAACATGTTTCTATAGATCGCCTGAAACCAGCTCACATGGACTTGAGCAAGCCGGTGGAGCTAGCCCAGCCCCCACGGCGGGGACGGCCTCCTACCTTGCCCCAGATCCCGGGTAAGGCCCTGGGGACCCCCTCGCCACCCTTCCAGCGCCCACTTGACCGTAGAGCCCCTGAGACATTCCCTACGGCGGTGCTGCCCACCACGTTGGTCAGGCGGAGCCGTTATGGCAGAGCACTCCGCCCTCCGCGTAAATTGACTGTTATTAGGGTGAATTCTGGGGGGAGGCATGTAGGGGATGCAAGGAACGTAATTCACCAGGCAAAGGGTGTGTTAGGGGTAATGGGGCATGGTCCCTTTAAGCAGGTGTTTGGGGTTGGGCTTAAAGATGGCAGCCATTTTGGGTGTGTAATGGATTCATGTTTGGAGTTGTAGCTGAGGAGTGCAGCTCAACATGAGGAGATGAGATGCAATAAATGACACACGGATTTGTGTTGTCAACCAAAGAAACTGTGTCGTTGTATTCCACGGATTAAGATACGTCATCGGTGTAGAGTGTGGTGTTTCTGTAATTGCATTGTGTGAAACTATTCCTAATCTTTAAACTAGTGAATTATTGTGTGCAAATTACTGAAGTTACCTAGCTCTTGTGTTGGCCCATATACAAAAGCAATAAAGATACATATATGTATCAACAGCTTGGGTCTCTACCATTGTCATTATGGGTGCTAACCCAGATATGGCGGCTATCAGTTACATTTCTTCCTGCTTCATCGTGCCTACGCCCACTTGGACAGACCCGGGAGCACTGTGAGAATCATGTTTTTCGACTTCTCCAGTGCGTTCAACACCATCCGGCCTGCCCTGCTGGGAAGTAAGCTGACGGCGATGAAGGTGGACTCTTCCCTGGTGTCCTGGATTACTGACTATTTGACGGGTCGTCCACAGTTTGTCAGACTGCAGGACTGTGTGTCTGACACTGTGGTCAGCAGCACTGGTGCTCCACAGGGAACTGTTCTTTCCCCATTCCTGTTCACCCTTTACACCTCAGACTTCCAGTACAACTCTGTGTCCTGCCATCTGCAGAAGTTCTCGGACGACTCTGCAGTTGTTGGTTGTGCCAGCGAGGGAAACGATGAGGAGTACAGGGGCGTCGTGGACTCCTTCGTTGAGTGGTGTGAGCTGAACCATATGCAGCTCAACACTGACAAGACGAAGGAGATGGTGGTGGACTTCCGCAGGAGGAAATCCACACCCACACCCATTTCCATCAAGGGTGTGTCCGCTGAAGTTGTTCAGGAATATAAATACCTGGGAGTTCATCTGGACAACAAACTGGTCTGGGCCAAGAACTCTGAGGCTGTTTACAAGAAGGGCCAGAGCCGTCTCTACTTCCTGCGGAGGCTCCAGTCCTTCAACGTTTGCAACAAGATGCTGAATGTGTTCTACCAGTCGGTGGTAGCCAGTGCCATCTTCTCCGGTGTCGTGTGCTGGGGAAGCAGGTTGAGATCAGCAGACGCCAACAAGATCAGCAGGATTGTCAGGAAGGCTGGCGCTGTCCTGGGGGTCCAGCTGGACTCCTTGTTGGTGGTGTCTGAGAGAAGGATGCTGCGCAAGCTGCGTAGTATCCTTGACAACAACTCTCACCCTCTCCATCAGGTGCTGACCTCATATAGAAGCACCTTTAGCAACAGACTCATTCCACCCAGGTGCACCACAGAACGCCATAGGAAGTCCTTTCTTCCTGTGGCCATTAGACTCTTTAACTCATCTACCTCGGGTCGTGAGAGGGACAGTGGAGACTCAGTGACCTGAGGCCAACGTACTTATTATTATTATTTTTTGGTCAACGCACTGTAAATCATCTCATTGTAACTTTGGACTGTAAATTCTATTTCAAATTGTAATTCACTTTTCACTTTTCACATGTCACTTTTCAGTTGAGTTATTTATTAATATATTATTACTGCCAATTTGCACTATACGTATTGTTGTGTATTGTATATACCTACGTATTACTGTAATAATACTGTAAATTTATCTTCATTTATCAATACATTTAGATTTCATTTAGAATTATTTTAACTATTTTTGTTTATACTAGTTTTATTTAGTTAGTTGTTGTTTTGTTTTTTAGCTTAGGTATTAGTATTTTGTGTGTATAAAGTAATCTGAATCTGAATCTGAATCTGAATCTGAATCTGAATGTGACTAATGTGTGATCCTCATATTTCCACCGTTCTCTCAACTCGCGAGTTCAGAGTGATTCCTTGGTGTCACTCAGGCTGGTCCAGCTTGAAAAGTCTGAAGTTATCCTTTAACACCATAGCAATACAAGTAGCACATTCCACACATCTCAAGTCTCACTCTCACTTAAGTCAATACAAAATGAGTGTCCTTTTGTGTTTAATTGTATCACCCAGATTGGTCGAGATGTTTTCCACTCAACAAAAAAAACGTTTTACACTGATTGTGTAAAATTGATTCCCACCTTGCACTAAACACAGCATTTGGTTGAAATGCTGAAATGCAATTTGTTTTTGTTTTTTCAAATCCAGCACGTCTTGAGAGTGGTGTCTGTACTGAGATGGTACTCATGCACTGAGAAAGTATTTGAGTGTTTTATTTTGTTTTTCACCCCTCTGTAAAGCGGCTTGGGGTCCTTGAAAGGCGCTATATAAATAAAATGTTTTATCATTGTTTTTATTATTTTGTATTGACTTAAAAATATTTCTCTCAAAGACTTTTTTTTTAAATACTTTAAAATAGTCTGTGAGTAATGCCACACTCTGACAAGGCCTGTCTGCTTTGCCTTGATGTCCTTTTTCAGATCTTGAAGGGAAGAGGGACGACCTCCAGGGTTGATAACGCCCCCCCACCAAACACAATCTCAACTATTGTTGACTGCTAGACCCAATGTGTCTGTGTGTCAGTGCAGCAGAGTTTGGAGCACTGGGAGAACAAGAGTGCCCTGATGTTCAGACAAGCCCCCACCCCCCTACCGTCGCCGTCCAATCAAAGTCCAGCAGTGAGGAACCGGAGCAAAGTGAATGTCAGTGTGTTTCTGGTGTGATGGATGAGCCGGCGCCACCAGGGAGATGATAGATGACCACCCAGGCCGCCATGTTTGTTTTAGATCTCGCAACATGACTTGGTACCATGGTAACGCTGCTTCTTCCAATGAACCTTGATTTACCTTTTGTCAAGAGGGAGACTCCAGCACTCGCTGGACTGGGTTGTCAGATTGGAGCTTTGATCTAAAAAATAAATATGAACATTTTAGTGAGAAAGTATGTTTGTAAAAAGTTGGTTCCGTTTTCTTGAGCTCCGGAAGCTGAATCCACCCACTGATGGATTGGGGAGTCATGTTTGTTTTCTCCTTCCAACTTTTAAAAAAGTGTTGCTAATTAGACACAGTGGAAGTAATTTTAAACTGTGTGAGCTTCGGGCTCTCTTAGTTTTGGAAAGGCGATAAATGTTAAGGACTGGACTTATATATTTATTTGACTCCTTCGTTGAGTGGTGTGAGCTGAACCATATGCAGCTCAACACTGACAAGACGAAGGAGATGGTGGTGGACTTCCGCAGGAGGAAATCCACACCCACACCCATTTCCATCAAGGGTGTGTCCGCTGAAGCTGTCCAGGAATATAAATACCTGGGAGTTCATCTGGACAACAAACTGGTCTGGGCCAAGAACTCTGAGGCGGTCTACAAGAAGGGCCAGAGCCGTCTTTACTTCCTGCGGAGGCTCCGGTCCTTCAACGTTTGCAACAAGATGCTGAATGTGTTCTACCAGTCGGTGGTAGCCAGTGCCATCTTCTCCGGAGTCGTGTGCTGGGGTAGCAGGTTGAGATCAGCAGACGCCAACAAGATCAGCAGGATTGTCAGGAAGGCTGGCGCTGTCCTGGGGGTCCAGCTGGACTCCTTGTTGGTGGTGTCTGAGAGAAGGATGCTGCGCAAGCTGCGTAGTATCCTTGACAACAACTCTCACCCTCTCCATCAGGTGCTGACCTCATATAGAAGCACCTTTAGCAACAGACTCATTCCACCCAGGTGCACCACAGAACGCCATAGGAAGTCCTTTCTTCCTGTGGCTATTAGACTCTATAATTCCTCTACCTCGGGTCGTGAGAGGGACAGTGGAGACTCAGTGACCTGAGGCCAACGTACTTATTTTTATTTTTATTTTATTTTTGGTCAACGCACTGTAATCATCTCATTGTACTTTGCACTGCAAATTCTATTTCAATTCCGAATTCACTTTTCACTTTTTCACTTTTTCACATGTCACTTTTCAGTCGAATTATTTATTAATATATTATTACTGCCAATTTGCACTATACGTATTGTTGTGTATTGTATATACCTACGTACTACTGTTATAATACTGTAATTATCTTCACTTATCAATACATTTAGACTTCATTTAGAATTATTTTAACTATTTTTGTTTATAATAGTTTTTATTTTAGTTAGTTGTTGTTTTGTTTTTTAGCTTAGGTTTTAGTATTCTTGTGTGTGCATTTATTCCCCCTGTGTCAACTGTTGCACCTTAATTTCCCTCGGGATTAATAAAGTTTTCTGAATCTGAATCTGAATCTGAATCTGAATTCTGAATCTGAATAATCATAACCACGTGCTTTCATAGATTAATATATTTTGTTTGTTGTAATAAAAGCCTTAGTAATAATCTGTTTTGATAATGCTTTTGGGCACATGAACACATACAAAGGCTACACACATAACAAAACTCAGACAACCTTGGATTTAAAGGTTTTTAGGTGTACATTTGGAAGCGTAATGATCATCAGAAGTTTGAAATTTGAAAGTATGCATTCAGCCTGACCTCCTTTCAAATGAAAATTGTCAAGTTACAGGTCACAGACCTTCATCCACTTGTATAGAACATTGATTGTGCACTTTTATGGTTAAATATTGGTTTTAGGGAGCGGCAGTAGCTCAGACAGTTATGACTTGGCTTGGGAACGAGAAGGTTCTCTGTTCTCTGTTCTTGCCAACCTTGATGATACCCTGCGTGAGTGTGACAAAGATCATTTGTATCATACATCCTGCTGGTTTGAGTCTGCCGTGGCTATATTATTCAATGGATTATTATTGTTTTTCTATTATTCTATGAATATTCAAATTGTTTTGATATTATGTTATCTGCAGACATTCTTTCTTATGGATAATAATTTGTCTCATACTGAATGTCACCAATTTCAAATGAAACAAAGCTCTCTCCCTTTGAAGTGTCTCTGTCATGTTATGGACGAGATATCAGCCAATGATTGAAAATAGATTTGATATTTGGTCAGCTGTTAATCATGAGATAGTAGTAGCAGAAGCAGTGGCTTTAAATCACTGACTGACAGTCAGCCAGCCACGTCCATGAAGGGCTATCTCCGGAACCCGACAAGATGCAGGGGGTCTCTAAGTCTACTATCTGCCGGTGGTTCCTGCCCGTCCAACAGTATTATATTGCAGCAGCCGAGGATAAATATAAATATCCAAGGATATATAAATACTTTGGAGCTCTCCAAGGTTCTGAAAGTGTTGTTATATTTCTCTCACCTGGTGCACGACCACCAGGCTCTGATCAGAACAGTCAGCGGCAGCTTAAATGAACAAGCAGGGGGAGGGCCCTCATCTGCCCTCCATGAGGTCGAGCTCTGGCTTTGTGCTCATCAGAACCTGCTCTGTCTAAGAGGAACAGAGCAGGGCAGAGCAAGTCAGAATGTTGTTTATTGACTACAGCTCGCCATTCAGCACCATTGTTCACTCCAAGCTGGGGACCTAGGTCTGGGCGCCCCCTAAATGTAACTGGAATATGGACTTCCTGATTTTTCCATCTTATCCACTCTGGTCCTCAACACCGGACCACCCCAAGGCTGCTGCCACAGTCCCCGGCTGTACTCTCTGTACAAACATGATTATCAAGTTTGCAGATGACACCACAGTCATTCGAATACGTCAGTTGCTTCTGTTTCCTGTGACGACAGATCTCCGACAACCTGGCGTGGACCCACAACACAAAGGTCATGCTGAAGAAGGCACACCATTGGCTCTATGCCCTGCAGTGCCTAGAGAGTTATGTCATGACACCCGATTAGTGGCGTCACTGTGTGATACGGCAACACCAATGCCCAAAAAAAAAGCCATCCAAAGGGTTGTGAGGACAGCGGAAAAGATCTTCAGGTGTACTCTTCCATGCATTGAGGAGATCTTTAAGACCAGGTGTTCAATCAAACATGAGAGCAACCATCCTGGACACCATCATTTCTGGTCTGGTCGCTGGTACCACAGCATCCAAACCAATTTGTATCCACAGGCCTAGGGATGTGTTAGTGCTGCCATTATCATAACATTGTAACCAATATTACATTACACTGTCATACTTCTTTGCTGGAATTACTGGACTCATTACTGTTACTGCACTGTTTTGCATTACCATTACTGCATTGTTCTGCTCTGTACTGAACAGAGATGCACTACGGTCACTGTAAAAAGCTTTTTGCACCATCCACAAAATGTATATATCATTCATAACACACTTTATTGTTCCTTTTCATTGTGTATAGTATTGTTATATGCAGTATAGTGTTGTTTATAGTAGATAGTATAGTATAGTTTAGGATAAAGAATATAGTGTTCATAGTATAGTATAGTATTGTATAGCATGGGATAGTATAGTATTGCATAGTATGGTTTTGTGTAGTATAGTATAGTATTGTTGTCAGAATTCAGAATGTGGGAGTGAATAGGAATAGGAAGTAAGAATTCCATTGTACTTGTTACACATGGTAAAAATAAAGATGAAATAGCCCTGCACATCGCCCAGAATTTCGGGGCGGACCTCATGTTCCCGGCGGTCCCCTGCGAGACGAGTGGCGGTTACATTCCAACATTGTCAGACTGATCTGGCAGAGGTTTGGGACGGCTCAGGGGGACCTGTTTGTGTCCAGAGAGAACATCCACATCTTCTCTCTACGCAGTGAAGTGGGCCGCATTCTCTAAGTGGTGTGACTACAATCACATTGTTCCATCTCGCTGTGAGGTCAGAAGCGTGCTTGGTTTCTTACGGTCCCTTTCTGTAAAAGTCTAAGGGACGGCCGTTTCGGCTGGCCACGAAGGCTGTGACGGTAAACTGGTCTTCAGTCATCCCCTTGTCAAGAGATTCTTGTGAGAGACGTGTGAAGCCTGTCGCCCGCGTGCTGACACCACGCTGCGATCTTACCACTGTCTTGAGTGGGTTAACTAAGGCCCCCTTTGAATCCTTTAGAAGCGTCTTTTAAAAAAGACGCTTCTACTGGCCTTGTCTTCTGCCAAGTTCACCGGTGAGCTGGCTGCTCTGTCAGCCTGAGCTGCTCTGTCAGCCTGAGCTGCTCTGTCAGCCTGAGCTGCTCTGTCAGCCTGAGCTGCTCTGTCAGCCTGAGCTGCTCTGTCAGCCTGAGCTGCCTGTCAGCCTGAGCTGCTCTGTCAGCCTGAGCTGCTCTGTCAGCCTGAGCTGCTCTGTCAGCCTGAGCTGCCTGCTGCTGAATGAGGACAGCTCTTTCGCACTGCTAAGACCCAAGGAAGGCCACAGAGGGCATACAAAAAAACGTACCAATTAAAATAATTGAACATATCAAATATTACAAAAATACATAATAACAAAAAAATAATACAAATGCAATATATTTAGAAAATACAGTTCCATCCAGAGATGTTTCACCTGCAGGGAGGAAAATGCAGCTACACCTACACACTGACCCCCAATCACCAAGACTTTGCTTGTAATGCCTACATACCAACGAGGTGCAGAATGAAAAGTGTATGTGTGTGTGTGTGTGTGTGCGTGTGTGTGTGGGCAGCGCAGACAATCACATCAACATACATAATGGCTACGTTGGTCCACAGTGTAAAACGTATTAGTTTTACAATCACAGCTCTAAACTTGTGAAATGCCGTCTGTTATTTCCTATTGGCCTGTTTCATCTGACTGTCAAGCTTCTGTCTGTGAAAATAAAACAAAATGGCTGACATCCCTTTTACTCTCAGTGGAAAATGCTAGATGTTTTGATAGTTTCATTGTGTAGGTATCTGAGATGTTATGTTGATGTGTTGTTTTATGTAACGGTTTGTTGATGTTCTTTCAATTTAAATATATATATATTTTTAACTTTTAATTTTTTAGAGTAGTTCTTGTTCTTTTGATTTCCGACAGAACATGCGCAATGCTGCGGTAGCAATGGAAACTTATCTTAACATATTTAATATATTTACCACCAAGAGAGACATTATTTTTTTATTTCACAGCCATAATCTTTACTTCCCTCTGCAGGCCTACAGAAATGTGCAGAATTGCCTGTGTGTGTGTGTGTGCATGCATGTTATTGTGTGTGTGTGTGTGTGTGTGTGTGTGTCTGTCTGTGTGTATGTGTGTGTGTGTGTATGTGTTTGTGTGTGTGTGTTTGTGGGTCTGTGTATGTGTGTGTTTGTGTGTGTGTGTGTTTGTGCATGTATTTATTCTACTCCATTGTGTATGTGTGTGTGTGTGTATGTGTGTGTGTGTGTGTGTGCATGTGTGTTATTATGTGTGTGTGTGTGTGTGTGTGTGTGTGTGTGTGTGTGTGTGCGTGTGTGTGTGGGCGTGTGTAGGCTGTGTGTGTGTTTGGTCGTGTGTGGTCGAGTGTATGTATGTATGTGTTTGTGCATGTATTTCTTCTACTCCTTTGTTTGTGTGTGCGTGTGTGTGTGTGCATGAGTGTTATTATGTGTTTGTGTGTGTTTGTGTGTGTGTGTGTTTGTGTGTGTGTGTGTGTGTGTGTGTGTGTGTGTGGGGGGGCGTGTGTGTGTGTGTGGGATGTGTTTGTGTGTGTGTGTGTGTGGTTGTGTGTATGTGTATGTGTATATGTGTGTGGTCGTGGGCGTGGGTACGTGTATTTGTGTGTGTATGTGTGTGTGTGTGTGTGTGTGTGTGTGTGTGTGTGTGTGTGTGTGTGTGTGTGTGTGTGTGTGTGTGTGTGTGTGTGTGTGTGTGTGTGTGAGGGGGGTGGGTGTGTGTATATGTATATGTGTGTGTGGGCGTGTGCGTACACAGCTTCAGAAGCGCCAAACAAAAAACTCCAGTTCAATTTGATAAAGTCACAACACAACGGCTGTAAAGGGTGCGGGGGGGGTTACCATGGGGCAACTTTATAGAATAATTCAAAAGGGATAGTCTCTCGTTCCATATCTTCGTCCAATCAAATGATTGTTCACCTCCGGGCTCTCGGTGTAACCCTGTCTGGTGGTGTACAATAGACTTCACAGAGAGTTCTTTTGGTACATCATGTCATTCGAGGATGATACATTTTTTCGAGCTATGCTGTTCTTTACGTTGAGAGAGTGTATACTGCAGATGTATCATATTGCCATTGACTTGGCATGCAACTCATGGAGCTTGGCATAGGGAACTGCATCTAGTCCATGTATTGTACACAGAGTTCTATATTCCCTGGGTTAGGAACAGCGTTTGGGAGATATATTCAGCAACTTGACGATATTTAGGGATGGAGCCGACACACAGTCCTGCTGCTCTTGCTGCAGGAATAGCATAATTTAATGAAACAACATAGTATCATTTAATTGAATACAAACAATAGAGTATAGAGCAATGCCAGTATCTGCTATTTAGTTCTCCAGCAGTCACTCTTATCTAAATAGACTTGACGAGATAGTGAATTCAGATATACGTCTTGAAAGAGCAGTTAGGGGTTAGCGATCTTACTCAAAGATACAGGAAGGAAACGCCCGTGTCACTACAACCGCCTGCCCCAGTAAACTACTGTATATGTCTATTGGGTTATTTCTTTCTCAAAAAATATATTTTTGAACACACTTGTATCTAAACTTATATAAATTTGTATCTCTTGCAACTGGAAAGCGTAGCGGAGGCTGTGGGTATTTTGGGACATTTTGGGACCAACCAAATCAAATCATGGAGCAGATGAGACTTAATGGGACATGGCGTGCTACAGCGCAATCTGATTACAAAAGGCCTTTAAGGATGACTCAGCTCCATCGTACACTGGAACCTCAGATAACGCTGCATTCACGGCCTGTTAGAGCTCCACAGTAGAGGCCAGACGACTGGGTGGAAGGGGAAGATGGAGTGGATAAAGTTAAGCTTTAGTCGTGGATGATGTGTCATCAACTTGTATATACTGTATATATTGAGAGAGTCCATACAAGTCCTCTACGAAGATACACAAATTGTAGTGGTTGGTTAAGGTATATTTTTCTGTATTAATTTTCTTTTGGAATTTTTTACTCTTTAGATTAGATTAGATTACATTACATTCAAATGTATTGTCATTGTACAGCACAAGTACACTACAGCTAAAATAGTTTGGCATATATAACCAGACTGCAAATCTAACAGTAAAGTGCCTAGTTATAAACAATGTACAGTGGTTATATCTTATTACATATTTCTAATTATGTCACAGTTTGCATTCCTGTCTCCTCACTTCCACAGCACTCTCCCGGATAGCCACGCCCCCTAATCACGTTCCGCATTCCTGTCTCCTCTCCCACTACACACTACCGGATAGCCACGCCCCCTAATCACGTTCCACATTCCTGTCTCCTCTCCCACTACACACTACCGGATAGCCACGCCCCCTAATCACGTTCCGCATTCCTGTCTCCTCTCCCACTACACACTACCGGATAGCCACGCCCCCTAATCACGTTCCGCATTCCTGTCTCCTCTCCCACTACACACTACCGGATAGCCACGCCCCCTAATCACGTTCCGCATTCCTGTATCCTCGCCCACTACACACTACCGGATAGCCACGCCCCCTAATCACGTTCCACATTCCTGTCTCCTCTCCCACTACACACTACCGGATAGCCACGCTCCTAATCACGTTCCGCATTCCTGTCTCCTCTCCCACTACACACTACCGGATAGCCACGCCCCCTAATCACGTTCCGCATTCCTGTCTCCTCTCCCACTACACACTACCGGATAGCCACGCCCCCTAATCACGTTCCACATTCCTGTCTCCTCTCCCACTACACACTACCGGATAGCCACGCCCCTAATCACGTTCCGCATTCCTGTCTCCTCTCCCACTACACACTACCGGATAGCCACGCCCCCTAATCACGTTCCGCATTCCTGTCTCCTCTCCCACTACACACTACCGGATAGCCACGCCCCCTAATCACGTTCCACATTCCTGTCTCCTCTCCCACTACACACTACCGGATAGCCACGCCCCCTAATCATGTTCCGCATTCCTGTCTCCTCTCCCACTACACACTACCGGATAGCCACGCCCCCTAATCATGTTCCGCATTCCTGTCTCCTCTCCCACTACACACTACCGGATAGCCACGCCCCCTAATCACATTCCGCATTCCTGTCTCCTCTCCCACTACACACTACCGGATAGCCACGCCCCCTAATCACATTCCACATTCCTGTCTCCTCTCCCACTACACACTACCGGATAGCCACGCCCCCTAATCACATTCCACATTCCTGTCTCCTCTCCCACTACACACTACCGGATAGCCACGCCCCCTAATCACATTCCACATTCCTGTCTCCTCTCCCACTACACACTACCGGATAGCCACGCCCCCTAATCACATTCCGCATTCCTGTCTCCTCTCCCACTACACACTGATTATTTTTGATTGTTTTTTGATCACCGTGTTTTGACCATCTGGATAACGACCTTGTTTTTGCTTCAGTGTTTTTGTACATTGGGAAGGTCATGGGAGACCATTTCATCCATCCCGACTCGCAAAGTCCACTAAAAAGGCATCAAACAAGGCCTACTGATCCCTATCACAAGAGGCCACCAAAGTTCTAAAATCGATGGCATAATCGTACGTCGTGCAGTTACCTTGTCGAAGGGTAACCCCCTCGCTGCCTCTCTTCCACAGAGAGAGCGATCGAACACTCGCTTCATCTCGTCTGAGAATTCTTTAAACGAGGCACAACAAGGTGAATCCGCATCCCACATTGGGAGACGACATAAGCCACCCTAGTTTGTTCGGAAGGGAACATTGAGGTCTGCAGCTCCATGGCCAGAGAACATTGTGATAAAAAAGACCGGCAGGTCCCTGGTTCCCTGTTGTAGGGCTGAGGTGTTTGTAGCCTGGGTTCATGGCGAGGAGGCCCTGGGAGAGCAGGAGGAGCTGGGGGAGCGGGATTGACCGGAGGTAGCGCAGCTGCGGCCCTCAGCTCCTGTATCTGGGCGTTCAGAGAGGCGAGGGTCTCAGTTGAGACTGTGGTGCACCACCCCAATGTCCTGTTGGTGAGCTCCGAGCATAGCGTGCTGTTGCTCTATTGCAACTTGCATCCTGTCCCGATCCGCTTGGTACATTTTGGCTGGATTATTCTGTCAGGGCTTGGTGTAGGTTGGACCCAAAAGCAGAGCGATGGAAACAGGGTAACAAAAATGATCTTTTAATCGCCCACAAACCCCGAACGGTGCAAAGCATGGCAGAGTCCAAAATGGTGGTGGAGGTGATTGAGGTGGTGGTAGTGGTGGTAATAATAATTAAATTGTTTTTATAAGCGCACTTTTAATTTGAGTAGACAAAACTCAAAGTGCTACAAAGTCAAATGAAAAATAAAAAAAATGAAAAATAAAACCAGCAACGTTTTCGCCGGCATGGCAACAAGTGGGGGGTTTAAAAATCTAGTGAAAGGCTATTCTAAAAATATGTGTTTTTAGGCAACCACAGTCTGTGGTGTCCTCAGCTGGTTTGGGAGGGCGTTCCACAGTCTGTGGTGTCCTCAGCTGGTTTGGGAGGGCGTTCCACAGTCTGTGGTGTCCTCAGCTGGTTTGGGAGGGCATTCCACAGTCTCCGAGCAGCGGAGCAGAAGGCTCGGTCTCCCATGGTTTTCAGTTTGGTCCTGGGTGGAAGGAGGAGGTTTGCCTTTTCAGAGCGTAGGCTCCTCCTGGAGGTTTGTGGGGTGAGAAGTTCTTTGATGTATGAGGGAGCATTTCCATGAATGCACTGATAGTGTGGGGCGGAGTTTAGCAATATTTCTGAGGTGGTAGAAGGAGGTCTTGCATGTTTGTTTGATGTGGGCCTCAAAGGTCAGGTGAGGATCCGTTTTAACACCCAGATTGGTGACAGTTGATGAGAGTGAAATGTTCTGGCCGGAGAAGGTGATGCTGGTGATGGAGGATGAAAGGACCTGATGTGGAGTGCCAACTAGAATGGCTTCAGTCTTGGAGCTGTTTAATTGAAGGAAGTTGTGCTTCATCCACACCTTTATCTCCTCCAGGCATGTGGTTATGTTGGATGATGGCAGAGGTGCGGAGGGGGTTGGGTTTGTTCTGATGTAGAGCTGTGTGTCATCAGCATAGCAATGGAAAGATATTCCATGCCGGCTGATGACACGACCAAGGGGGGACATGTATATGGTGAAAAGGGTGGGGCCGAGGACTGATCCTTGAGGGACACCACAGTTCACAGAGTGTCTTTGTGATTTTGCCACTCCCAAGTTGATGTGCTCAGTCCTCCCGGTGAGATATGAGGTGAACCAGTTTAGGGCAGAGTCAGAGAGTCCAATTGTCGAGCAAAGTCGATGGAGTAGAATGTCATGGTCGACGGTGTCAAATGCTGCAGTTAGATCCAGGAGGATGGAGATCCGGTGTCAGCTGTCATCAGCAGGTCATTGGTCACCCTGACTAAGGCAGTTTCTGTACTGTGGCCCTGGCGGAAACCAGACTGGAATTTTTCAAAGAGGTTATTGTGTTTGAGATGTTCGTGAATCTGAATGGCAATTACCTTCTCCAGCACCTTTGATAGAAATGGCAGGTTGGAGATTGGTCTGTAATTAGCCAGGACTTCAGGGTCTAAGGTGGGTTTTTTGAGGAGTGGTTTGATGATAGCAGCTTTTAATGGGGATGGATCATGACCAGACTGGATGGAGTGGTTTATCACTGAAGTGATCAGGGGACTTATGGCACCAATGTTAGATTTGACCAGGGCTGTGGGAAGACCAGAGCACAGCTGGAGGGTTTCATCTTTTTGATGATGGCCTCAACTTCATGCTGCGAGATATCAGTGAAGCAGCAAAGAGGCTGGGTAGGTCCGGGCTGGGGGTTGACGGTCAGGCCTGGGAGAGCAGCGGAGTTTGAGAGGAGAGAGCGGATGGTCTCTACTTTTTTCCTAAAAAATGTGATAAAATGATCACACTGCTCCTCTGTGGTGTCTTTGTGTAAGGGAGTCTGAGGTTTGAGGAGATGATTTATGGTGGAAAAGAGTTGCTTGGAGTTGCCAGGGCTATAGTTGATGATAGTGGAGTAGAATTTTGACCGTGTGTCTCTGAGGGACTTTGCATACGCCTTTTGGGGGCCCCGGTATGCCTGTCTGTGAACAGTGAGTCCTGAAACCTTGAGGCGCCGCTCAAGTACACGCCCCGCTGTCTTCATTTTCCGCAGCTCGCAGGTGTACCAGGGGGCTGAGCGTGTGAAAGTGACTGTTCTGGTTTTGACAGGGGCGTGGAGATCCAGGAGATTATGCAGAGATTTATTGTAAAAGTTCACAGATTCATTGACTGATGTAGGAGTAATTGTGGAGAGATGCTGGAGATCCGAAGTCATGGTGTCGGGGTTGATGTTTTTCAGATTTCTGAAATGGATTTGACGCTTGGGTTTGGTGCGGGGTAGCAGGAGCGACAGCTCCATTGAGATGGCTTTGTGATCCGACAGACCTAGATCGTACACTGATAGTTTACTAATGGGGGCAGAGTTTGTGATGACAAGTGTGTGTCCCCTAGTGTGTGTGGGGACATCAACATGTTGTGTTAGGTTGAGGCAGTCCAGAAGGTGTAGGAACTCGGCTGCGTAGTGACAGGAGGGGGTGTCAACGTGAACATTTATGTCCTAGTATTATAAGGTAATGGTGGTGGTGGAGTGGTGGTGGTGGTGGGGTGGGGGGGTGGTGATGGTGGTGGTGGTGTTGGTAGTGGTGGTGGTGGTGGTGGTGGTGGGGTGATGGTGGTGGTGGTGGTGAGGAAGGGGGCCCAGATGGTCTGAGTGCACCCCTGCAGCAGAGATAATTTCAGCCTCGATGAGCGGCGGCCGGATGAGCGATGGAACAGGAAGTTGTGATGACGTTTAGATTAGGCTTTGTGATGGTGGGTTGTGTTGTGGTAGGTTGTGTTGATCATGTGTGTGTGTGTGTGTTTGTGTGTGTGTGTGTGTGTGTGTATTTGTGTGTGTTTGCGTGCGTGCATGTGTGTATTTGTGTGTGTGTTTGTATTAGTGTTAGTGCGGGCCTGTGCGTGTGTCTGTGTGTGTGTGTGTTTGTGTGTCTGTGTCCTTGAATGTGTGCGTTTGTGTGTATGCATGTGTGTCTTTGTGTGTGTTTGCATTGGTGTTAGTGCCGGCCTGTGCGTGTGTCTTTCTGTATTTGTGTGTCTGTGTCCTTGAATATGTGTGTTTGTGTGTATGCTTGTGTATGTGTGTGTGTGTGTGTGTGTGTGTTTGTGTGTGTATATGTGTGGAAACTGAAGCCCAGGGGCTGGGAGGGAGGAGTGGTGTGTTGGTGGGCTGGTGTGAGATGTGAAGACGCGATCAGATATGAAGGGCGCAGAAACCAGGGCAGCTTGTAAGCACATCCCCATCGCTGTACTCAGATCAAAAAGCTTTGTTTGTGTATGCGTGTGTGTGTGTGTGTGCATGTGTGTGTGTGCGTGTGTGTGTGTGTGTGTGTGTGTGTGTGCTGAGTGTGTCTGTGTGTGTTTGTGTGTGTGTGTGTGTGTGTGTGTGTGTGTGTGTGTGTGTGTGTGTGTGCTGAGTGTGTGTGTGTGTGTGTGTGTGTGTGTGTGTGTGTGTGTGTGTGTGTGTGTGTGTGTGTGCTGAGTGTGTCTGTGTGTGTTGTACGCGTGCGTACAAACACTTACTCTGCTCAAAGGGGGGATATCCACTCACAGGCAGTATATTGGCTATCGTCCCATAATGATCTTGAATGAGCATGTTTAGTCTTAGGTCCTAAACCACGCAGAAAGCAGAACAAAAGAGAGCATATACAGGGAGTGAAAAGGAAAGCTGCACTAATGACCAGAGCAAAGTGCCGCCCAGTGCTTACATAACTCTCTGGAGTGGAACTCTGGGAGGACTAGCAGGCAGTAACGCTAAGCACTTTTCAAACCGGCCACTAGAACACAACACAAGCAGGGCTGGAGACCGAGACTGGCCAATAGGTGTCGGATAACCGGGATCTATCTGCATGGGAGTGTAGTATATAACTAAGATGGCACCAACGACCGCTGCACACAGTTTTTTGCTATTTGTCTTTTTAATGTTGTGTTTGCGAAACCTACAGCAGGGAGGAGTTGGTTAAGATCAGGGGATCCACACCTGTGGATTTAATCCCTGACTTTCTAACTTTTTCCACCGATTTATTGGATATATTGGTCAGATGAACTAAGACTTATGGTGGCGAGAAATAGTGACTTTTCTTCATCCTCGGTTCTTTTGTTCACGGAGACATGGCTGAGGGAATCGATACTCTGACCATGACATCGTCCACTTGATTCCGAAATACAGGCAGAAACTAAATCTCTCTAAGCCTGTTGTCAGGTCTTTCAAGTTGTGGACTAGCGAGGCCCAGGAGAAAACTAGCGCTATGTTGGATAATGCTGGCGGCGGCGCAGAGGGTTTTCAATTGGTGATAGAGGCTGCAGGCGGTGATCTAGATGTGTATGCAGACATTGTGATGTCATTCATTAGCCACTGTGAGAATGTTTGTGTACCTTACATTTAGGGGCATTTGGCAGACGCCAAATACCTTCTTGCTCCAGAGTTCATTACAATAATGACGAACCCTGGTTCTCAGTGAAACTCAGGAAGAGCAGGCTGTTGATGGAAGAAGCACGGAAGAGTGGGAACAACTCTCCCCCCCACACCCATCAACACCCCCCACCACCCTCATCGGACTCATCTCTGGGGGTGACGAGTCTGCCTATAGGAGGGAGATCGACAGAATGCTGACCTGGTGCGGCAGTAACAACCTGGAGCTAAACGCTCTAAAAGCAGTGGAGATGGTTGTAGACTTCAGAAAGAGCCCAGCTCCACTCCCCACCCTACACAACTCCCCGGTTCACACCGTGGACTCCTTCTGCTTCCTGGGCACCATCATCTCCCGGGACCTCAAGTGGGAGCTGAACATCAACTCCCTGACCAAGAAGGCCGAGCAGAGGCTGTTCTTCCTGCGGCAGCTGAAGAAATTCGACATGCCTCAGTCCATGATGGTTCTCTTCTACACCTCCATCATTGAGTCCATCCTCACCTTCTCCATCACCACCTGGTTTCCCGCTGCCACTGCAAGAGACGAAAAGTCCAACCTGCGGCGTGTCATACGCTCTGCGGAGAGAGTGATCGGCTGCAACTTGCCTTTCCTCCAGACCCTTATTGTTTTGCCTTGTCTGTACTGTTTTGTTTTGCACGTTACTGTGTTGCTCCGGACCCGTGTCAAATTCCTATGCGTGTTTTTACAACTATATATGGCAATAAACCACTTTCCGATTCTGATTCTGATTCTGAGTGAAGCGTCATCCTGGAAGGTGGCAGGGACTCCCTTGTACCTCACGGTCTGGCTCCTCCCACTTCCTGTGGGAGTTTTCAACGGTGGAATAATAAAGCACGAGTCCCGGGGAATTTTAGGGATAGACAAGTGGAAAACACGCCTCCATATGGAGGCAATCATGAGGGGAATGAGAATGGACCGACTCCTCGCTGGAGTCTAGGGCTCCTGGCCGGGAGCCATTTCTTAGCGGAATGGATGGCGTGGGGTCCCTGCATGGAGGTTCTCCACTAAGGGTGTGTGTGTGTCTCATATTGTGGACTACAGATTCCTTTTCTCTTTTCCCTGTAATAAATGGTCTTGGATGTTTGTGTTTGTATGCTACCTGAGCTGTTTACCACCGAGGTCCACAATAAGTGTGGAAAGTATGACTAGCACAACAACACAGTTACCTTAGCAAGTGAGACTGTAGCCAATACAAAGAATTGAACATTGCAGCTAGTCTCCCCCAAAAGAGGTTGTGTGTGTATGTGTGTGTATGTGTGTGGGGAAGAGGTGTGTGGGGAAGAGAGAGAGAGAGAGAAAGAGAGAGAGAGAGAGAGAGGGTTTGAGCCATAGTATTGATGTTACTAGGTGAAGTTGATAAAAAAAAGAGAAAGAATAATAAGCATTGGGATGCCATGGTTATTAGTGTTTAAATGACCATGATCTATAATGAAGTGTTGAGTTGTGCCCAAGATTAAAGTCTCTGACTCTGTCCTCTGGCCTGAGGAGGGAAGGTTCCAGAATAGAGCAGAGTGTCTGACTCTGTCCTCTGGCCTGAGGAGGGAAGGTTCCAGAATAGAGCAGAGCGTCTGACTCTGTCCTCTGGCCTGAGGAGGGAAGGTTCCAGAATAGAGCAGAGCGTCTGACTCTGTCCTCTGGCCTGAGGAGGGAAGGTTCCAGAATAGAGCAGAGCGTCTGACTCTGTCCTCTGGCCTGAGGAGGGAAGGTTCCAGAATAGAGCAGAGCGTCTGACTCTGTCCTCTGGCCTGAGGAGGGAAGGTTCCAGAATAGAGCAGAGCGTCTGACTCTGTCCTCTGGCCTGAGGAGGGAAGGTTCCAGAATAGAGCAGAGCGTCTGACTCTGTCCTCTGGCCTGAGGAGGGAAGGTTCCAGAATAGAGCAGAGCGTCTGCCACAGCAAGGAGACGGAGACTCTTGGCTTCCTACAGTGAGACAGATATATTGCGGCAGACCGTGAAGATGCAGAATCTCCTCACAAACAAAGACACCATGAAATTAAATGAAAATTGCATTTCCACAGTCATAATTTGCACCAAACAAAGTATGCAACAAAAGTATGTATTATTATGTTATTGCTATTATTTTCTTATTTTAGATGCAGATCTAATGAGGCTAATTTCCTGTACTGCAGAGATGGTTTGTGATGACGTCCATGCTGGCCCAGCTCAACATTTGGACCAATATGATCATGTATTATCTTTATTATCAATATCAGCATTTTCCACTGGCCCACAATGTCACACCGGCTAACAAACCGCTGGTTAGCACTTTTACACACTGCAGGCCCTAAAGGGTCATGCCACCTTCCTCCGATGCTGTCCATTGTTAATGGCCTGCAGTCACTGGGGGATAAAATAATATTGTATTACAGAAGGAGGAGGAAAGAGAGTCTTTTGCCTTGGGTGTGTTCCACTCCCAGCCAAGAGGTCCTAGAGGGGGTTAGATCCCCAGTGTCTACAGACTACCCTGTAGGTATCCTAGAGCACGACACCCTTATCCTGGCTGCTCTTCAATGGGCTGTAGTAACTCAAGCACGGCCTTGGTCTCGTCTTGGATCGATTTTTGATCTTGGACTAGAAGTGTATGTTTGATGGTCTAGGTCTCGTCTTGGCCTAGGAGTGTTTTTTTGATGGTCTAGGTCTTGTCTTGGACTAGGAGTGTATTTTGATGGTCTAGGTCTTGTCTCGGACTAAGAGTGTTTTTTTGATGGTCTAGGTCTTGTCTTGGACTAGGAGTGTATTTTTGATGGTCTAGCTCTTGTCTCGGACTAAGAGTGTATTTTTCATGGTCTTGGTCTCGTTTTGGACTAGGATTGTATTGTTGATACAGGGGTACAAGGTACAATTTTTGATTAATATTATTATTATGGATTTATTATTATTATTTATAATAAATGTATTTAATTTATTATTTATTATTATCATTTATTATTAACATTATGTAAAATAGAACGTAACCTTACACTCACTCTCTCTTTTCTTTCTGTCAATTCAGAGTCTGTACAATTGTATAAGAACAATTGCTCAATTGTTTATTGTTTATATGTTCAAGATAGTACAGGCAGTACAGATTGTGCATTTAGAGTATACCAGTAAAAACAAGAGACCAGCATAATTAATAACATTTGTAAATTAGCATAGTTCATTAATATGACAAAATGTAAATGCACTTTCACAGCAACACAGTGTTAAAAGCAGCAGAAATGGCCCTGGAGCAGTAAGCAAAAGTAGGTCAAATAGATACACCCTTAAAAATCCACTTTGTGAATAGTTAGCCTTAAGAACACTTTATTTTCTATTGTAGGATAGCGATAAAACTATAGCTAAATTGTCTTCGGTGACTCTTGGGTGACAAGACCGATGTGGTCTTGACACCAGCCCTGAATCACATGCATCTAAAAACACAATGGATGAACGCCTATGCTAAATGACTACATAGTTAGTAATAATCAGGATGGTTGACTCACAGGAGTTCATTCAGGAGACCAATAGCGGTCAACTGGGTTGAGAACCCGAGCTAGTGTCCTCCCCCCCACCCAGCTAGCATTAAGAACCAAGGTGGAACCAAGATGGCCACCAGGTGAATAAGGGTTAGCCGGATGGGGAAGAGAGAGCAGAGTCCATGTATCCAATCAAAATGTATACATATGTATATATATATATATATATATTAATATATTACAATATTACATACCTCCAGATGCTAACGCTAAGCTAGCTATAAAGGAACTTTACTCTGCTATTAACCAACACCAGAACTCCCACCCAGAGGCAGATTTTATTATTGCAGGCGATTTCAATCATGCCAACTTAAAGACTGTGCTCCCCAAATTCCACCGGCATGTCTCCTGCTCTACAAGAGGAGAGAGAACATTAGACCATGTTTACACTAACAAGGCTGTTGCTTACCAAGCCGGCCCCTCCCCCACCTTGGGCAAAGTAAACATGTATCTTGTTTCATGCTGCCTAAGTACACGCCACTTATCAAGCATGTGAAACCCACCGTCAGGACAGTCAAAGTGTGGCCTGAGTTGCAAAACCGGTTTCTACACAAGGAATGGAGCCTGTTTGCCTCCCAGTCTACCCTAGACTCCCACTCCGACATCGACTCCTACGCCTCCTCTGTTTTGGATTACATCAACTCCAGCATTGACACTGTCACCACCCTCAAACAGATCACAACATTCCCCAACCAGAAGCCATGGATGAACAGAGAGGTCCGCCTACTCCTAAAGGCACGTGACGCTGTTTTTAGGTCGGGTGATGTACTGGCCTACTGTTTAGCCATGGCTAATCTGAAAAAGGGTATCAAGCTGGCCAAGCTCAACCACAAGTGAAGGGGTGAAGACCACTTCAACAACTCTGATCCCCGACCAATGTGGCAGGGCATCCAGGCCATCACAGATTAAAAACCCTCCAACAACTCCCCCCCAACCACCGACTCATCCCTCCCTGACAAGCTCAATAATTGTTATGCTCGCTACGACCGGAACAACCCTAAACTGCCAAGGCTACTCTCCCCGCTGATCACCAACCCCTCACCCTATCCTCTACAGATGTGCGTGCAGCACTGAGCAGAACAAATGCACATAAGGCAGCTGGTCCTTATGGCATCCCCGGTCACGTGCTCAGGAACTGCGCTGAGCAGCTGACCGAGGTCCTTACTGACATTTTCAACAGGTCACTAGATCAGGCAGTTGTCCCAGCGTGCTTTAAAACCACCTCCTTTGTGCCAGTGACAAAATACTCAGCCTCAACGACTTCCGCCCTGTTGCACTCACCCCCATCATCATGAAGTGCTTCGAGAGGCTGGACCTGGCTCACCTCAAATCTGTCCTCTCACCCTCAATGGATAAATACCAATTTGCCTACCGTGAGAACAGGAGCACAGAGGACGCCAATTCCTCAGCTCTTCACTCAGCTGTCACCCACCTGGATGAGAGCAACACCCACGTGAGAATGCTGTTCATCAACTTCAGCTCAGCATTTAACACCATCATCCCCTCCAACCTCATCTTCAAACTTGGTGACCTCATGAAAACCAAGAACCTTGACATTAACCCCTCTGTTTGTATTTAGACTTCCTAACCAACATACTCCAGTTTGTCAGGTTAGCCAATCTCACCTCCTCCACCCTCACCCTGAACACCCGCGTTCCCCAGGGCTGTGTCCTGAGCCCTCTCCTCTACTCCCTCTTCACCCACGACTGCACCCCGTACATGGTACAAACACCATCATCAAGTTTTCTGATGACTCAACGGTGGTGGGCCTCATCAAAAACAACGATGAGGCAGCCTCAAGGGAGGAGGTCCATCACCTGGTGGCGAACAATCCGGCCCTCAACACCAAGAAGAACAAGGAGCTCATCGTGGACTTCAGGAAGACCAGAGATGGCGCATAGGCCCCCATCCTCATCAATGGAATGGAGGTTGAGCATGTCTTCAGCTTCAAATTCCTGGGGGTCCACATCTCCGAAGACCTCTCCTGGTCCCTTAATACTGCCTCACTGGTAAAGAAGGCTCACCAGCGTCTCTTCTTCCTGAGGATACTGAGGAAAGCCCACCTGTCACCTCAGATTCTGGTGAACTTTTACCGGTGTGCCATTGAAAGCATCCTCACCAACTGCATCACAGTGTGGTATGGAAACTGCACTGTTTCCGACCGGAAAGCGCTGCAGAGGGTGGAGAAAACCACCCAAAGCATCGTGGGATTATACCTCTCTGCAATCAACTCTACCCACCACAAACGGTGTCTGAGGAAGGCACAAAAAATGGTGAAAGACCCCTCTCACCCGAACCATGGACTGCTTTCCCTCCTTCCCTCCGGGAGGCGCTATAGAGACCTTTGTTCCAAGTCAAGCAGGTTTAGGAACAGCTTCTTCCCCTCAGCTGTCATCTCTCTGAACTCTGTACCACAATGACACCCCCCCCCCCCTGCTGCCCCCCCCCCCCTGCCCCCCATCTCTGCTCAATATATCGTATAATAATATTACATCACCATCAATGTCTTCGACTGCCTTGCACTGTAATCACAACTACCTACCTCTACCTAAAGTTTACATATGTCCCGGCTGGGTGTAGGTGGGACCCAAAAGCAGAGTGAATAGAAGCCAGGTAGAACAGGTGTTTTAATTATCGGCGCACATGCCGATTAACAAAAGGTACAAAAAGAGGAGGTACAAAGAACACAGAACACAATACGTGAAACTTAGCTTTATACAGACGTGAGGCTATCTGAAATCCAGGGTGATAATCCAGCATTGAGTAACACACAAGACATGGCTTAGCCACAGCTTGGTAAATGAGGTGTGATTGAGTCCAGTATGACACGGTCGACAGGGAAAACACGGAGTGGCATTCGGAACGGAGTGGTGACAGCGTGGATCCAGGAAGCCTGCGTAAAACCAGGACTAGGAGCGGGAAGAGCTGGGTTCCAACCACGACAACATATTTATTGATAACATACCTGTAAATGTGTTAATCTTAAACTGTTGTCTAGAACTGCATATCCCTGCCCACTACCTGCTGTATATACATTTAGATATAGATTTATCCTGTTTTTCATAATTGCATACCCCTGATCACGACCTGTTGATTACTTACTTAACTGTATATATATACCTATTATTATGCTCATATCTCACACATACTCTATCTACTCTACTCATACTCTATAAGTTATCTATCTTATACCTAGTAGACTGTCTTTTAGCAACTGTAAACTGTAAATGATATATTAGCATGCACTTTACTGCAACATTTGCACTCAGGTTTGCTAAATTATTTTCGCTGTACTGTACTTTGTGCTGTAGTACAATGACAATACATTTGAATCTAATTTGAATCTAAAAATATATATGTGCAGCTGAAGCCTTAAGGTGCACTCAGTAATAGAACCATGAAGCTCACAGTAAGAGCTGTGTCCGCCTGGCTGTCTACGTGTCATATTATTTAACCAGTGAGCAGTGCCCTCACTCCCGCCACACACACACACACACACACACACACACACACACACACACACACACACACACACACAACCACACACACATGAGCACACAGACACACATATTGGCGCACATACTGTACACACAACCCCACACATGTATATTTGCATGCCCACATCCACATATACAAACATGCACACATGTATATATACATGCTCACATAGACACACACACACACACACACACACACACACACACACACACACACACACACACACACAAACACTTCCCGTTAGCCCTTCACAGTTCACTGCCTCTCTCCAGTTAATATCCAGCCAGAGGTGTGTAAACAGCCTTGATTACGTTCCATAACACAGTGAGACGCAGCCCTGGTACACACTCCGGGCTCCCTGCTGTGAATATTATCTTCCTGGCTACCTTTGCATAAAAGGTCAAACCTACTTTTGATGGATACACTGAGAGAGAATGACTCTGACTGAGGAATCCTTCTGTTCAGCCATCCTGTTTCAGCGCATGTGCTACTTGTATCAAAGTCAGATGAAAGGGGCGATCAGGGGTTTGGTTTGGATGTGATGTTTATTATGTAGATAGCAGAGGTGAACAGAGACACGGTATTCTGTATTCTTTGAACCAACTCATATGAGCTGTCTCTATATTCAGAAGTCACGTTAAATCCTGCAATATTGTGTTGTTTTTTAACCTAATATTCAAGCATCCAATTAATTTAATATTGGCATACAACAAATGATGAAATATATTTCCACACCCGCATCATATTGTACTTCTCTCTTTCAATCTCTCTCAATTTTATTTTATTTTGAACTGATTTGAGTTTGATAAGCCGTCTGAACCCTACCATATTGATCAATCACAAACTGATTTTCTTTTATATAAATCAAAACAATCAGTTTTTGCATTGTAAATAGAAACAATTTACAGTGAAAATATTGTATAGTAAAAATCCTTCAGTTCAGTACAGAGGAAATTAACCTGTGTAGCTCCATTTTGATGTTATAAAATTAAATGTATAGGTTTATACGGTTTTGTTTTATTGTGCAGAAGAAATACTTGTTTAACCAAATAACAAGGAGAACCATGAGGGTGAAATGGCTGGTAGTCAGACACCTAGCAGCTTCTGAGCACTCCAGACGGGCTGCTGTGAGTCCATCTATCTCCTCCTCCTCCTTGTCTCGGTGATGGATGCCTCCTTGTGTTGTGGAGTACAGTCCAGTCCGTGCAGCTCTGCATCGCAGCTTCCACCGAAACCTAAGTAACACATGAATACCAGAATCATTTGAACCCATCGCCTTTTGTCCTTGTGTTTGAGCAAGGCATGAACACTGCCGTGTGCACTCCACTAAATGGTGTATATGGTATACGTACGCAACACTGAAAAGCTAAGCTTGCGTGCCCGCAATAGAAAAAGTCATTCAATCGGTTTCATCAAGATACAATCTAACATATCTATGGTTTGAGCGCATAGTCATGAAGTGCAGTTACAATGCACACACACACACACACACACATGCACACACACACACACACACACACACACACACACACACACACACACACACACACACACACACACACACACACACACACACACACCACACACACACACACACACACCACACACACACACACACACCACGCACACATGCACACATACACAAACTAACACATACACAAACCAGACACACACACAAACACACACACACACACACACACACACACACACACACACACACACACACACACACACACACATGCACACATGCACAAACTACACACACACACACACACACACACACACACATTGTGTGGATCCCAACCTCCAACCTTCATTACCTCAGATTCAGTGTGGTGAATAATAAAATACAATGCATTTCCTGCTCCGGTGAACACGCCGCACGGCCCACCGTCTCGTAGTCATTAAGAATTATGAAATTCCTCAAGTGTAAAAAAAATGCAATTAATGAGAAATCAGTCAGTATGCAAAGAATCGGCCACCAACGGCACGAGGAGGCAGACCAGAGACAAAGAGACACACTTTGAACTGGATGTTTTAACGGGGTCAACGTCTATCTCTCCGGTCTGAAGGACCTAGCATCACAATATACCACACAACACCCTCATTCAAAGGAATGGGAACCCTTTTTTTTTTTTTTCCTTTCCTGAATAATTCAGGGACCTTTCCTGGTTATAAATGTAATCAAATGAAGGTGTAATTAAACCCTCCAGAAGACCTTTTCCAGCCTGCACCTTCCAGGCACTTTGCCGGGAATTAGCATTTATAATTGAGCTTCCCCCTCCCCTATGCTAGGCTGCTTCACAAAATGGCGGTAAACAAAACATTGGCAAGAGATACAGAGAGAGAGACATAGAGAGACAGAGAGAGAGAGAGAGATACAGAGAGAGAAAGACATAGAGAGACAGAGAGAGAGTGAGAGAGGGACAGAGAGAGACACACATAGAGAGAGAGTGACATATAAGAGAGAGAGAGACAGCAGCAGAGAAAGACAGCGAGTGAATCATTGTATTACAATTTGTATATATATATATGTTGTATGTATTTCTGTTTATTTGCATGCTTTGGCGACACATTTTAATTTAAATGCAAAAAAGCAATAAAGCTTTATTAAATTGAATTGCATTGAATTGAAAAAGAGAGACATAGAGAGAGAGGGAGATAAATGTATAGAGACAGCAAGATAGAGAGAGAGAGAGAGAGAGAGAGAGAGAGAGAGAGAGAGAGAGAGAGAGAGAGAGAGAGAGAGAGAGAGAGAGAGAGAGTGTGCTAGCATTTTCTAGAGAGAGATTCCCTTGGAGCCCTAAATGACGGTGTTCCACTACCTCTTCTGTGATTAATTCTTGGTCCTCAAGAGCATGTGACATACTAAAGCTACAGGAGCAGGGTGACCATACAGAAGCCAGGGGCAGGAGGGGGGACATGAGATGCAGTTTGACCAATGAAATTCCCTCTCATGCAATGATGACAGCAATGCGTTCTTTATGATACTGGTAGGATTTATTCAAATCCAGACCGTGAGAACTGTGAAACACACACATGAAATACAATAAATCACAGATCAAACAATAACAACATACATCCATATTATTTCTACTTCGTCTCTTATGCCTCGTTTCCACCAAGCTGTTTTGAGAGCCGGTTCGGAGCTCGCGCGTCATCGCGAACCAGTTCTTTGGGTTTCCACCGCAATGGAGCCGCTTTCTGGCTCCGTTAAGTGGTTCGTTTGCGGCTCCACTTCGAAGCTGGGCTGGCCAGCCGGCTCCACTACGTCAGGGGCTGGGGGCGGGTCTTATCGGGGCTGGGGGCGGGGCTTATCGGACAAACTCAAACAAACTCAAAGTTTTTTTCCGCCATCTTTAAAATCAGTAAAATTCTCCGTGGACGTGAAGGTGACAGTGGTCCGTGGACGAGACAAACTGCATTTGTTTGCGTTGTTGTCCTCGGCAGAAGGTCACAATAAACTAGAGGAGCTTCTAGAACAAACCGCTATTAGAAAAACTACAGCGTGAGATGTCTTCAGCGGGGGACAGGACCGAGGAGCTAATCGATAACAAACTGGACGATACGAGGAGCTAATCGATAACAAACTGGACGATACGAGGGGCTAATCGATAACAAACTGATGATCCGCTGCTGTCACTCTGGTCCTGGTAAGTTTTACTTTATAAATCTTTCCCGTGTTGCCAACCAGCTTTGTATTTATAATCTGTTTAGCAAGCTGCTCATTATCACATCAATGTTATGTTCCTATCATCACAAATGAGGAGCTATGATTGCTAGGCTTCTGTTAGCCGATATTAACCTTGATAACGTCAGGATGCTACTTTCTAAAAACAGTAAAGTGTAGTTCATGAGTCATGTTTTAATTCACTTTTCTCTTGTTTTAGTTGTTTATGGAGTCGTCTTCCCTGGACGATGCGATGCGGAGCTACCGCCCCACTGGGCTGCAGCTCACAGGAGCCCCTCAGCCCATCGGAGCATTATTAACATGGACTTATTACACTGCACTCTATACTTTTACATTTTGTGATTACTGTATATTGTGTATTTAATGTTTTTTGTTTTTTTAAATAAAACATTTCTATTTTTCATACAATGTCCGCTTCATTATGCTTTATCAACCGAGAAACATAATACAAGATGACAGTTTTGAAGAAGAAAAGGCAAATGGTCCCTTCTGTTTAAGTACTCTATTAATGCAGCTCTAACGTCAAGTCCATTTTATTAGTATAGTCCTTTATCACAGTTAGGGGCTTCAACGTAATCGCGTCCATAGCGCTAAAGACGAGCAGCTGTTTGTAGCCTCAAAGCCAGGCGAACACTTTTCCATCATGTAATCCACTGTTGTGGAAGTTGGCGCGAGCTGCTGGGAAAGCAGAGACGTTAACAGTGACGTCATGACGTGGCTCTCGGCGAAAAAGGCAGTGGAAACGCAAACCAGTTTTTTGCCGGCTCCCCAATTGAACCAACTGCGAACCGGCTCCATTGACACACGAGAGCCCGAACTGGGCTTTCTTTGGTGGAAACGAGGCATTAGTGTCACATGTCTTTACAATATTGTTAACCAAAATGAACTTAACCTACAAAACACATTAAGTCCTTCTGCAATAATAATAATAATAATAATAATAATAAACTCACTTAGCAAACATTTCGTTAGCACTTTAGCTACCTGGCTTGGGCCTACACACAGCTAACAACCACAACACCAAACGTACCTTATTGACTGCATGCAATAAGAGAGGAAATTATGGGGACTTTACTGACTGAACTGACTGACTGAACTGACTGACTGTGACTGAACTATCTCTTAAATACGGAGATTTTGACACGCGTGCGTCGGCATAAAACGTCCCCGGACACTGTGCGCTTCAACCATTAGTTCCGCCCTTAATCTACAGCATTTAGGTAGGAACCAAAAACTGGTAGGAACCAAAAACTCAAACTGAACACAGAGGCAGTTACACTCCCACCAAACATATCAATTGTATATGATTTTACAATGACTTAGAGCCAACATACTGCATAGAAAGTAAACAAAACTAAATACAATAACTTCGGTCCTTGGCCTCCACAGGAAAGGTCACCTCCGACTGCGCCTGGAGGGAGACAGATAGAGAGAGAGAAAGAACTTCAGTCTGCTTCCACCACTGTCTTATGGATGGGCCTCTCCAGGTGGACAGGTTTAGAGATGCGCTTTCCTTTCTTATCAAGGGTTGAGTTGCTGATAAGCAACTTAAGTCTTCGCACTCTCCCATCTTTCCCTGGGTACACTTCGACAACCTTCGCCATCCTCCACTGGTTACGTGGTGTGGCATCATTTTGTAGGAGCACAACGTCATCGACCTTTGCGTTCCTACGATCTTTGGTCCACTTCTGTCTCTGTTGGAGATTTAGGAGGTACTCCTTCTTCCATCTTGTCCAGAAGTGGTTGGATAAGAGTTGAACTCGACGCCATCTTTTGCGGAGGTACAGATCTTCCTTGACAAACTTTCCAGGAGGTGGAGCGAGGATTGTGGACTTCATGGTCAGGATGTGGTTTGGTGTCAGGGGCTCTGGACTAGCTGCATCATTGAGACAATCAGTGGTCAGAGGTCTGCTGTTTACAACCGCCATGACTTCATACAGGAACGTTTTCAGAGAGGAGCAGTCAAGTTGTGTGGCTGACTGTTCTAGAATGGACGTCAAGACACTTCTGATGGTGCGTATTTGTCTTTCCCAGACACCACCCATATAACTTGAAGCAGGGGTGTTCATGATGAACTCGCATCCAAGTTCCTTGAACTCTTCCTGATCCATCTCTTTCAGTGCTTCAGCGAACTCTCGTCTTGCTCCGACGAAGTTTGTCCCTTGATCGCTTCTTATCTGGCGCACTTTTCCACGAATGGCGATGAATGAACGCAGAGCGTTAATGAAGGCATCCGTGGTCAAGTCGTCGAGCATTTCAATGTGAACAGCCCTGGAACACATGCAGGTAAGTAACAATCCGTAACGCTTTAGCTCTTTCCTTCTTTCCTTTACGTAGAATGGTCCAAAGCAGTCCATCCCGCAGTAGGTGAATGGAGGAGCTGTTTCCATTCGGTCCTCCGGGAGGTCTGCCATTCTTTGCTGTTCAGTGCATCTTCTGAACTTCCTGCACATAGTGCACTTGTAGATATGGGATGATACTGCCTTGCTGCAGCCTAGTATCCATATGCCATTGGATCGGAGCGCATTCATGGTCATCCCTCGTCCCTGGTGGTGCACTCTCTCATGATAGTGCTTGACGAGTAACACCGACACATGACTGTCTTTTGGAAGGACCGCTGGATGCTTCACCTGTGGGTGTAAGGTGGCGTGAGTTAAGCGACCTCCATCTCTGAGGACACCTTGGTCATCCAGGAATGGACCTAACCGGTGCAACTTATTGGCTCTGCCCTTGACTGGTGTCTCCTTGTGACTCTGGAGTAACTGTATTTCTTGTGAGAAGGTTGCTTCTTGAACCATCTTGATTATGGTCAGCTCCGCTTCTCTCCTTTCCTCTAAACTGGTGGCTTCACAGGACTTTGGCTTGAGACCTTTAATTTCTTTCACGCGGCGCTGGAGTCTGGCGATAGCTTTCACCATTCTGGACCAGTCTGAAAACTTGTGTAAGCGATCTAGTAGCGACCTGACTTCTTTCACCTGGGTGTTGAGAACCTGGGCCTTCTTAAGTTCAGAGTCGTAACTTGCGATCTCTCCCACCTTGACTTCTCCACTTGGTAACTCTTTCTGCCAAAGAAAGTCTGGGCCTGTGAACCAGTTAGAGGATATCAGTTGCTCTGCTGTGAGACCTCTTGAGGCATGGTCGGCTGGATTCTCTTCCGAAGCCACATACCTCCATTGTGTAGACTCTGTGCTTTGCTTGATGCGTTGTACACGATTTGCCACAAACACATGAAATCTTCTGGCTTCATTATTGATGTACCCAAGGACAACCCTTGAATCAGTCCAGAAGACTTCTTGTAGGCACTCTACGTCCAGTTCTTTCTTGAGCATGTCACTGGTGCAGCTACAACTGCTGCTGACAGCTCAAGCCTTGGTATGGTTGTGACCTTAGTAGGGGCAACTCTTGACTTTCCCATTACTAAGGAACAGTGGACTTCACTTGACGTACTCACTGCTCTGAGGTACGAGCACTCTCCATAGCCCGACACACTGGCATCGGAGAAATGGTGAAGTTCGTAATGTTGGACCTTGAAGCTTGATGGAACGTAGCATCTTGGAATCTTCACACCAGCCAGATTTTGTAGGTCTTGGAGCCAGCATTCCCACAGACGTCGTAAGTCATCAGGTAAGGAGTCATCCTAACTGAGCTTGTCACGACACATCTGCTGCAGGATCTGCTTTCCCACCAGGATGAAGGGCGCCACAAAACCCAGAGGATCGTATACCGAAGCGACCGTGGACAAGACTCCTCTTCGGGTAAGTGGATTCTCTTTGACGATCACCCTGAACTGGAACTCATCGGAAGACACGCACCACTGCACACCGAGTACTCTTTCCATGTGCAGTTCACCCAGTGCCATGTCTTTGTCTCTGGGAGCATCAGCACACTCTTCTTTTGGGATTGTGGCTAGGACTTCCTTGCTGTTCGAGCTTATGCAGCCGGAGTTTGCCTGTGCTGCAAAGCTCTCTTGCTTCTTTCACCAGCTGGATTGCTTGGTCTTCAACGTAGAAGTTCCTTTGGATAAACTTTATGGTGTCTTCACTAAAGTTTCCTCGTCCTTCGGCAGCGATGTGCTTCAGTCCATAGTTTGCACAGCCAGGTGACGAAGCTGCACCAAACAAGTGGACTTTCATCCGATAGATGGAAGGTTGGTCTTCAAGATTTCCATTGTCCCACCAAAGAAATCGTAGGTAATCTTGGTCTTCTGCCTTGACATGGAACTGGTGGAACATGCGTTCTATGTCACACATGATTGCCACAGGACCTCTTCGGAAGCGATACAGAACTCCCACTAAGGTGTTTGTCAACTCTGGACCCGTCAGGAGATAGTCGTTCAAGGATGTCCCTTGGTACTTGATGGAGCAATCGAAGACAACACGTATCTTCCCAGGCTTTTGTGGATGATACACCCCATGATGTGGGATATACCAAGCTGGAGCTTTGTAGATGTCTTCCTCTGGGACCCTTTCTGCATCTCCGCGGGTTATGGTCTCATCCATGAAGGTCTTGTAGTCTTTGTGGTACTGATCGTTTCTTCTCAACTTCCTTTCTAGGCAATTGAGACGATGGATAGCACAGATCTTGTTATCAAGTTAGGCCTTTCCTTCTTGAATGGCAGCGGCATTTCATAATGACCGTCGCTCTTTAACTTGATGCCCTTCTCCATTTTCGACAGGAACCTTAGATCCTCTTGAGAGATGGGGCTGGCTTCTGACACTCTTTCAGCGAAGTCAGACTCCAGCATCTTTATGACATCTGCAGGTAACACAACTTCTTTGATCTGTGTTCTACAGACATAGTGCACTTCACTTGTGAGGTCTGAAGAGGACGGTAGACCTGGCGTCACTTGCTTCACAATGACTTGGTGACTGATTCCGATTGTATCTCCATAGTTGAGACACGGGTTACCATATCCCACCACACTCCAGCCCAAGTCTGTTCTCTGAGCAAACGGCTGATGTTCCTCACCAGTCACCACTTGTCTTGGAACGAGGGCTTGAACACAGTTGTAGCCAATTAACAGGCCGACATCACAGCTTTGCTGAGGAGCGATCTCATCTGCAATGTGTTCAAGATGAGGCCATGCCTTCGCTGTCTCTGGTGTGGGAATATGGTCTCTGTTTGCAGGGATAAACTCTCTTGAGTAAGTCACTGGCAGAGTGATTATCTTGTCTGAATTGAATCCTCTTACTTGTAGACCTGTCAGCTTCCAACAGGACACGACTGTGTTTCTTGAAGCCAGTGTGGAGAGCTTTAGCTGAACTGGTTCACCTTTTGTGTTGAGAGCCTTTGCTGTCTCTTCGAGGATAAAGGTTGTGTCACTTTGTGTATCGAGGAGTGCGTACACCAGAACCTCATGACTTGGCTCACCTGTAGATGACACCCACACTGGAACTATTGTGGATGTATGAGTGTCCCCATCATTCTGGATGACTCTAAATGCTGTCGCCTCACGTGATGGTCTCTCTGCCTGGTCTTGTGGCTGATTATTCTCTCTTTCTTTGTACTTATCACTGTTCCTTGCTCCATCAGGCCTTGTTGACATCCTTTCTTCCTTGGTGCGATCATCATGGAGACAAGTTGGATGTCTTCTCTCACAGGTGTCGCAGGTGTTTCTATCTCTACAGTCCTTGGAGCGATGGCCAGACTTCAGACAGCCGAAACACAAGTTCTTCTCTTGGACAAACTTAATTTGTTCACTGATTGTCATCTGCATAACCTTGCGACACCTCTGTAGACTGTGTCCTGCCCTCTCACAGAAGACACAGCCTGTGGCGACGGCTTTCTCATCTGAGCTGGTTGCTAAGACCCTTGCTCCAGGATCTCTGCTCCTGGAACCCTTGTCCAGAATACTTTCCCCTGGCTTCAGAGCATGAAGAGAGGTTATTGGGTGGCAAGCGATTCTGGCTTCACGTGTGAGGAACTTGACAAACTGGCTGAAGCTCGGGAACATGCGAGTTTCATCCTCTGTGGCCATGACCTTCCTACTCCATCTTGAAGTCAGCCAGTCTGGAAGTTTGGAGAGTATTTTCTGGTTCTCGTTGCAATCATTAAGTATTTCAAGACCTCTGACCTGAGACATGGCAGCCTCACAGCTGCGCAGGAAGTCAACGAGTTCTTGAAGTTCCACACTGCCTTTGGAGCTTATCTTGGGCCACGCCTCAATCTTATCTCTGAAGGCCTTGGCAATGAGGAATGGATTGCCATATCGCTCATCTAAGATGTGCCATGCTGCATAATAAGCTGACTCTGTGCCTAGTAAGAAGTAGCTCTCTATGGCCTTCTTGGCAGATCCACCCACGTACTTGCGTAGATAATATATCTTCTCTTCGGCTGGTATGTTCTTCCTGCCAACAAGCGTCTGAAAGGACACCTTCCAGTCGTTGTATCGGAGTGGGTCGCCATTGAACACTGTAGGTTCAGGTATAGGAATGCGACTTGCACTGATGGCTTCTGCAAACAATCTGACAAGAGCTGCTGTGCTGTCTTCAGATCTGTCTTCTTGCCTTGTTTGTGATACAGCTCGTGGTGGAGAACGGTGCTGTTCTTGTCTTGGATGTGTTACAGCTCGTGGTGGAGAACGGTGCTGCAATAGGCTAGTTTGAGGCTTGATTTCCACTTCACTCTTCACAGAGACACGTCGATGGAGAAGCTCATTTACTTCTTCATCTGAGCAGTCACTTCGTTTAGCTGCTTGAGCTGAACATTCGCTCTGCTCATATACTTGCTGTCGTGCCTTGGCAGCCTTTAGCTTCTTAATAGTTTCCAATCAATTTAGTTCTCTGCGTTTGGCTTCTAGCACTCTTTGTCTTTCTGCAGTTTCAGCCTCCTGCTTGGCTTTAAACTGTGCGGCTTCAGCTTCAAGTCTCTGAAGTTCTTCAATATGACGCTCTTGCTCTAGCAGGACTTCTAAGGTGGCTTGGTTAGCAGCAACCTCAGCAGCTGCACTTGTTCTGCTTGCAGAGTAGAATTTAGTGTGGCGAGAGCTGGTGCCTGTCTTGACTGAGGCTACAGACACTATCTCTTCCATGAATTGTTCTTCATGCATTTGACCTTTAGCCTTTCTTGTGTCTAGAAGGTCCATTGCATTATTAAAAATCTTCTTTGTTACTGATTCACAGGTGTCGACTCTGCGACGTGTGTTATGGTCAGGCACTTCAATGCGCTTCCAATCGTCATAAACCTCATTCAGACTCCTAGAGGCACTGCATATTTTAGTGACGTGTCCATCCAGCAGGTCGTCTGAGCTCGGTGCACACAGCGCTTGGTTAGCTTCTTTAGCAACATTTTTCCACTTCTCATAGACCACACTGAAACGATGTGCAACTTTTCTTATTTGCTCATCATGCAGTTCTTGACCCTTTTCCGTCAACATGCAGACTCTTTGGCCTCTTCGTGGCTCTTCTGAGGAAGCGGGGTTGCTAACTATTGTGCCTTCTTCCCTTTGTGGTTGCACGGTTGTGCTGTGCTGCAGCAACTCTTCATTTGCACCCTCTTTGTCAGGTGCTTGTGCCTGCATGTCTGTGCAATGTACATCCACAACAACCACACGCTGGCTGCCACTCTCAGACATCTTTACTTGGTTTAATGTTGTTAATCACTGCTCTCTGATGCTGTCTTATGGAGCATTAAGTTCTCACTGTAATTCCCTCTCATGCAATGATGACAGCAATGCGTTCTTTATGATACTGGTAGGATTTATTCAAATCCAGACCGTGAGAACTGTGAAACACACACATGAAATACAATAAATCACAGATCAAACAATAACAACATACATCCATATTATTTCTACTTCGTCTCTTAGTGTCACATGTCTTTACAATATTGTTAACCAAAATGAACTTAACCTACAAAACACATTAAGTCCTTCTGCAATAATAATAATAATAATAAACTCACTTAGCAAACATTTCGTTAGCACTTTAGCTACCTGGCTTGGGCCTACACACAGCTAACAACCACAACACCAAACGTACCTTATTGGCTGCATGCAATAAGAGAGGAAATTATGGGGACTTTACTGACTGAACTGACTGACTGAACTGACTGACTGTGACTGAACTATCTCTTAAATACGGAGATTTTGACAGGCGTGCGTCGGCATAAAACGTCCCCGGACACTGTGCGCTTCAACCATTAGTTCCGCCCTTAATCTACAGCATTTAGGTAGGAACCAAAAACTGGTAGGAACCAAAAACTCAAACTGAACACAGAGGCAGTTACAACCAATGTTTGTGTGTAGGGCTTGAGTTGTATCCTACATGACCGACCAATGGTTGCATGCAAGAAGGCGGGACGTAAGGATAAATATCAAAGTAACGTGAAGTTATGCGAGTATAAGATGAAAATGCCAAATCATCAGACATTTGAGAAAAAAGGATGTCTAATTGATGTATGTTAATCAGCACACCGTTGTGTCGAAAGCGAGTGACAGTGAATTCAGATGCATGTCAAAGGAGCAGGTTAGGGGTTAGCAGACAGCAGACCTCAGGGATCAAACCCAGTTCTTCCGGCCTGCCTGTCCACTGTGTGAGAATGTGTACGGCTTTATTTAATATTATTTAGGGTTGGGGCAGGCTTGGCACCCGGGTTTACATTCTGGATGGGCCAAAGTCATTCTGTGAGGGCCTTTAATTATAGAAGTTAATACTGTTTGACTTCCTTTGACAGTTTCCAACTGGGAGTCTGGCTAACAGACATGAGGGACATCCTGCTGAGGAAGGAGATCAGCGTCTGGGTGATGATGACACGTTTTACTTTTTTTTTTCTTTCAATGCGTATTATTTACCCAATGACAGTTGGTATTTGTGACAAGTGGCACGCGGGTGTGTTGCTGAAATAGTGTGAAAATGACTCATTATACATTTATCATGTTTATTTTTCAAATACATCCATTCATTTAGAACCCTGACAATTTAGAGAGAGAGAGAGAGAGAGAGAGAGAGAGAGAGAGAGAGAGAGAGAGAGAGAGAGAGAGAGAGAGAGAGAGAGAGAGAGAGAGAGAGAGACTGCTTGGTGAGGTAGATTGACTTTTATCAAGAGAGAGAGAGCAGCACACTGTGCTGTCAAGCTTGTCTCAACAGAAGCAGTCTATGCTTTCAAAGCAACTTAGAGGCAACCAGGTAGAACCACAAGTCAGACAGCGATGTTCAGCTCTACCTCCTGGCTTGCCTCCATATTACATACTTCTTAACTGGACTTACTGGACTCATTACCGTACTGCACTGTTCTGTACTGCATTAAAAGAAAAACATTTAAATGATACGTAAAATATACATTCCACACACCCAGTAGTTTAGGGTGGGCCGGTTGAGTGAGGATGGCCCAGGTCCATTAGGCCCAGCCACAATGTAGAGCCTGGGTGATGACAGCCTGGGTCATCTTAATGCCTGTGTAGAACAGCATTTTGTTGCACATGAAGCAGGGCATAACACCCTGTGAAAGCCTTCTTCCCAAACCACCAAGCTCTTGTCTTTGGTCCATTTTCCTCATGTTCCTCTTAATCCTTATTTAACCTAATTCAAAAGAGGAAGGAATAAACCCTGGCTCCCCATCTACTGCCAAATCCCTGGATCTGGGTCCCTGTTTCTCTGCCTGACTGGATGTTATTAATCAAATCAAAATACAAACAAACGACCCAGTCTAAGACCCGGGGCTAAGACCATCTGGTTCTGCTCCCCTAGCTTACATTCACCTTCAAGGACAGAAATATGTCATGAATGGACTTAATTGCTGACAACATCATTTTATATTTCATTCATGTTGTTATATAATACAATTTAATTTAATTTAATTTCATTCTTTGTTTTAAGAATATCTGACAATTTTGTCGTTTACAGTTGCTATCCCCAATACAGAGCATGGGTTTTACATCCTGTGAAAAAGCTACTAATTAGCTACTAATTAGCTATAAGAGTAGAGTCTTCTGCTATAAGGGAATCTTAGTCATGGACGCAAAGCACACATTAACGGTCTCTCTGTTCATCATGCTCAAAACACTTTTTGGTCTCACATAACCCCTGCTCTCAAGTCTCTTCACTGGTTCACTGTTGATTACAGAATTCAGTTCAGAATCCTCACCATCACCTTCAGAGCTCTTCAGGGTCAGGCCCCCCTGCTTACATGGCTGTCCTGCTTCACACCCGCTTCTCAGCAAGCTCACTCAGGTCAAATAATCTCAATCAACTATCTGTCCCACGTATACCCACTTAAAAACCTGCGGTGACCGAGCCTTTAAAGCAGTATCACCCAAGCTATGGAACGCTCTTCCCACAACCCTTAGGTTTGGTGAATCTGTTGACCATTTTGAAAGGCAGCTAAAGGCGTACCTATTTG
The DNA here is from genome assembly GCA_027704905.1 of Muraenolepis orangiensis. Lineage (NCBI taxonomy): Eukaryota > Metazoa > Chordata > Actinopteri > Gadiformes > Muraenolepididae > Muraenolepis > Muraenolepis orangiensis. Next base: position 9,147,783 of record CM051010.1, on the reverse strand, counting down.
GGTAACTCTTTTACAGTGTCTTTTTTGTGGTTTTTGTGTGACTATTGTTCGACCACGTCGGTTATTGTTGTGTTTTGTGTCCACCTGTTCTGTCCTGTGCATTTGACATATAACTTTGTCTGTATCTGTATCTGTACAGCACTTTGTGACTCTTGCAGCATACAGCCGTCATAGCTCCAAAACAGAAACTCTCTGACTTTGACTGTAAGGCCTATATGACGCTGTTTGATGTAATTGATATTGTTTTCCTCACAAGCTATCCTGCTCTCCAACAACAACAACCCTTCCATGGCAGCTGACAAGAAATTAGACATTAAGTGACTTGACACATTACTTCACTGCCGTGGACTTTGATGATCATCCAAAGAACACAGAAATGCACAACCAGCTGCAGAGCGTCTCTATTGCTCCAGTCAGCAGAATCCATCTCGCCCCGCATAACGCAAACGTTTTAGGTAAAGAGTCCAGATTGTGCTGAGCAATGCAACGTGTCCGGCCGCAGGGGCCCTCTGCCTCCTGGCTGGAGGCCATCGTCTACGCCTGGTCTACCTGCCAGCTTCCATTAGATGTTCACAGGCCGGTCTGTCTGTGGCCAACATGAATGGCTACCACCACCATGATTATAAGCTGCACTGGAGGAAAAATGTGTACAGAAGAAAAAAAAACAAAAAACAAAATATATTGTTGTTAACAGAGTTCCATTTGTTCACTTTACAAGAAATAAACAGTGATAAATGACAATAATTGAACAAATATTGAGCAGGTTGAAACACGGGCGTGTTTACAATGATATCTGGTTCCGTTCTGGTCGAGCATGCGTACTGGAACAAGGGACCGTCTATAAGGACCGTCTGTAAGGGAGCGTTGTGTAATACAATGTTCTCTAATTTCTACAGGCTACACGGCTGGTGGTAAAAATGTTGTATCCAATACTTTGATCCAATACTATTAGGGTGGCAGTAGGGCACTGCATGATTATTATCTGGGAGGAAATACTTTCAGAAAGAGAACAACACTAATATGTTTAAAATCCAACACGTTCAGCAAACTTTTATTAAACAAGATGACGACTCGAAGAACAGTTCTTCTATGTCCAAAATTATGATGAACTATGAACAAAATAAATATAAAAGTATAATAAGTGTTGCATAAGCCACTTTGAAAAAGTGTTAAATTAAACCATTGAGATGCTAATCAATTTAGTGTATTTTGCGTAAGCTACCAGAAAACAAAGAATCAACCAAAAATCGGTTGATAAAGAAAAAACCCATGTTGTGCGCATGTGAAAATAAGCTGTTTCCATAATAGTAAAGTCAAGTTTTCCCCTCTTCCAAATGGACCACGATTCATCACACCTAACTCATTCTATCTGAGGTCACTGATGGCAGCCCAGAGCAATTGCACAACACACAACCCCTATAAATCATATAGCATATTTAACCTGTAACTTTAAGGAAATATTCAAACCCAACCAGGCCACTTCAGAGACCTGGCAGGTGAGTCTGTGATGATGACATTAAAGCATAGTAATGGTAATGGATGCTTTTTATATAGCGCTTTTATCCAAAGCGCTTTACAAGTCATGCCTCACATTCACCCATTCATACACCGATGGCGGAGTCAGCCATGCAAGGAGACCGCCCGCACGTCAGGAGCAGTTAGGGTTAGGGTGTCTTGCTCAAGGGCACCTCCACAGTTTTTGCTAGGAGGAGCCGGGGGATCGAACCAGCGACCTTTCGGTTGTGAGGCGACCGCTCTACCTTCTGAGCTATACTGCCGCCCGTGGCATAGGAGTGTAATGGAAAAATCATATGTTGTCCCTTCTATCACTCTGTTTATTGACCTCATGGTTCTAGTAGAGAATGCAAATGTAGTTCTCCCTATCACCCCTTTTGTCCTATTGTCCTGAGGGGTCTTGTCTTGTCCTTATCCTGCTTGACCAACTGTAATGTTTATCTCACAGCGGGGGACAGTGGCTATTGCAGTCTACAGCTGTTGAGGGGGGGTTGGCATACAACTATTGAGCTGGATCAAAGGCTTGGCCGCTCCTGGTTCAACACCTCTGGCTTCCTCTGCCTGCACGAGAGTTCCTCTGTTCCCGTGCTGGAGATGGGGGTGGTGGAGCCAGGTGGTCAAGACTTGTATCATTGGGGTGAAAGACAGTGTCTTAGGGGCAGTCCTAAGGAGGGATAAATACTGAGTGTTGCCAGCATTGCGGCGGACTTCCCTATCCTCACCTCATAGGATTCGGGGCTCCCGACAAAGCTTTGTCTGTCTGTTGTCTGTCTGTTGTCTGACTGTCTGTCAATTTGTCTGTTTGGCCACTTGTCTACTTGTTCATTGTGTTCTGCTTGCTTGATAAATCTTCAAACTTAATTGAGTTCATGTGTGACAGTTCTTATTGATTGATAATTTGCCTTCTTATTCACGTAGATTTCCACCACAGGAGGCATAGGAGAAATGAACGGGACTAAATTCATCTCTGTGGGACAGATGAGGTGTGTACGTGGGTCAGAAGGACTGGTTTGTTGGTGGGTTGGTGTGGCTTGTTTGGTTGGTGGGTTAGTGGTTTGGTTTGTGGGTTGGTTGGTGGGTTGGTTGATCAGTGGGTGGGTTGGTTGGTTGGTTGGTGGGTTGGTGGGTTGGTTGGTGGATTGGTTTGTGGGTAGGTTGATCAGTGGGTGGGTTGGTTGGTGGGTTGGTTGGTTGATCAGTGGCTGGGTTGGTTGGTGGGTTAGTTGATCGGTTGGTGGGTTGGTTGGTTGGTGGGTTGGTTGGTGGGTAGGTTGGTGGTTTGGTTGGTTAGTGGTTTGGTTGGTGGATTGGTTGGTGGGTAGGTTGGTGGTTTGGTTAGTTAGTGGTTTGGTTGGTTGGTGGGTTGGTTGGTGGGTTTGTTGGTGGGTTGGTTGGTGGGTGGTTTGGTTGGTTAACTATGATGGAGAGTCGATCGACTCTCTCAACATTGATCTCCTGATCACTGTGTCTTATTTTTTGTGTGAAGCAGTCATTAGCCTCCAGCTGCTCAAACAGGGTGTTGGGAGGCTAGAAAGAGAAGAAGAAAAGAAAGACCTGCCAGCTAAATAATTATAATATTAAGTAGAAAATGCATTCCATGCAGAATTTGCGGTGAGTGCTGTAGTGTAAAATGCGCTTAAACATATGTTAAATAAAGCTGCAGTAGCTTATGATGTTGAATAGCTGAACCGAAGTTTAAAAAAAGTGTGAATGCCGTAAGCCTTACAGTATAAACATACAAACCAATTTAATAGTGTTATATAATGTCAGTTAAAAAAATAGTTTAATTTGATTTTAACAAATAGCTAAACTAAAGTGATATTGTTTGAACCTAGGCCTTGTAGATGTTAGTATGATAAAGTAGTATACATAGAATAAGCCTAACGCGTTTCTAGTGTAAATGGTATGCTTGTGGTTGTGTGGCTTTGTTCCCACACCTATAAATGAAAGCAGCCAACCAGCAACGTATGAAGGAGCTAGCCTCAAACCATCGCCTTGTTCTCAACAGCTTAAGTATAGTTTAAGCTTTACGTTGTGTTTCTCTGAGAAATATTTGATATATGTTTTTTTATCGGTTCCACAGCTCAGCGGAAGTCTAAAATCTGTCGATTCTCAACTGTTTTGATCAGTCAAATGTTTTAACAAAGTTTCAAACATTTGATAGCACTCCATTCCAAGCCAAGTTGAACATTAAAATGTGAATGGAGTCTCTGGGTGAGAAATTGTACAAGGAGCTCCGAACGTTTTCAGAGAATGAAGAAAGAAAGAATAATAACAAAGCCTGAGTAGAACGCAGTGGCGGCTGGTGCATTTTTCACCAGGGGGGGCTGTACCATTTTTTTTTTTTTACAATTACATATTGTTAATTACATTATATACAATTACTTTTTGTATTGAAATGTCGCCCTTCTGTCCATCACTTTCATCATGGCCACGCAAGGCCAGCTCAAAGGCACCACAGAACTTCACACAGTCTATTCTTTTAGACAGGATGTGTTTTTGTCCACCTCCTCATTGTGTTGACAGATCCCTATCGTTGACTCAACTTGACTAAGTCAAGTCATCTTGTTGCTTTGACTGAGTTAAGTTTAGTCAAGTTGATTCAACATTTAGTGTCAAGTTGATTACACTTCAATAAATTAGTTGATACAACTTGTAGTCTGTTGACACAACTTCATGTGTCAAGTTATTTGGACTAGAAAATATTAGTTAAGATAACTTAAAAAGATGTTGGTTTAACTTATTTTATCAAGTTGGCTCAACATGTAAAACTTTGTTTGTTCAACTTCTATTACCAAGTTAGCTTACCAGGACAAGCAAACCAATACCAAGCAAACCAAAGCTATACTATAAATCTAAATGAGAATTAGCTTAACCTAAATATTAACACATGTAAAAAATTGCTGAAAAGACATTTCAATCAGGGCTTTTATTACAATATCAAGAACTGTATTCCAACTCCAACCCACACACTCATTAACTGTTCAGTGTTCGTTTTTAAATTCAAATAAGTGTGTCAATGGATGTCAACATATAAAGACCTTCCTTGGGACATGTAAAAACAACACCCTCCAACACACCATTGCTTTTGCTCGGGGATGCTCAAAAACTGAAATGACACGGTCCCATAGATAAAACTGTAATTGAGTGACTTGTTAAACAGTCCATTCTGAGGAGTAAGTGTGCAGGGTTGCTGCAGTAAAATGCAGTAAAACATAGAAAATTGTATCTCTCTAACTGAGAAACTTAACTCAAATGTCAGTCAGAAAATGAAAACATGAAAACACAATATCAGGTTGATCTGAGTCCACCTGGACTCTCCTTGAACCCTCCTTCTCCTTTGTGAAACCCCTAAACTTGCTTAAGTCCTGACATTAATAGCTCTTAGCATGTTGTATATGTTAGCAAGTGTATATCCTTAATGTTGATAACACGCTCTTATCACAGCTACTTAAGCAGGTGACCTAGCAGTGTGAAATTGTGTTATTCATCTTGTTAATATGAATACTTGTGAACTGCTGTATTTTTATGTTTGCGTACCCCAGTGTTATGCTATTGTCTGCTTCAACTAATGTACACCATGTAAGTCGCTTTGGATAAAAGCGTCTGCCAAATGCCCTAAATGTAAATGTAAATCTGGGCCCAGATCTTTCACCTTAAGTTTGTCCGCCAAACTTCTTCTCTCAAACGGCTCTTGATTGAGAGATGTCACCGAGTTAGGGACCGGGTTGAGTCTTGGGGTAGTGCTCACCGAGTTAGGGACCGGGTTGAGTCTTGGGGTAGTGCTCAGCGAGTTAGGGACCGGGTTGAGTCCTGGGGTACTGCTCACCGAGTTAGGGACCGGGTTGAATCTTGGGGTAGTGCTCACCGAGTTAGGGACCGGGTTGAGTCTTGGGGTAGTGCTCACGCTCGCCATTGTTGAACATTGTAGTTAAAATGGCGCCCGCAGAGACAGAGCATAATATGTTTTTCCTAGTAGTACACTGTGATGCACACAAATGACGATGCTCGATGCTCCAAAGTCTTCCGTGTGGCGATTTGAAAAGCGCCCCACGGGAACACGTTTTGAGGACGCTGATTGGCTACATTTTATGTCACTCGTTTATATCTTGAATCAGCAATTGTCTAAACTGCTACAGAGACCCGCCTCCGTGGGGCGATTTGAAAAGCGCCCCAGCAGCATCGTCATACAAATGCGCCCTTAAGGCTGCAGTGTACTAGGCATATGTGTACTAGGAAAAGCATATTATGTTGCGCAAATTATTTTAAAATCATATTTTACACATATTTCTGGGTGCATTCCATATTTTAAACACACACATATTGACAATTTATATATATATATTTTAAATTATTTGAATTTTTTGAATTTTTAAAATATTTGTAGAACATGGTAGAACATAAGCTAAGTGCTGCCTAGCAGAACTCACCTAATAAAGCCAAGAACATAAGCAGAGCACTGCCTAGCAGAACTCACCTCATGAGAATAGAAGTCTCAATAAGATGATCTAATAAGTTCCTCATGTATTAAACATTAACCTGCCCAATTTGGCTTGTGTCTTCCCTCACACTTTGGCTCTTTGAAAACAACTCATTCATATTGTAATCACACTGGAGGTTCAATTAATCATCGCCCAGTTTGAGGGTGAAATGGATGAATATTCATCTGCTGAGCAAGACACGATCCTGTGCTGGGCGCCTCGCTTTGCAGAATGATATTTTACATTTTTCTCGTCCTCCAGCCGTACTCTCAGAGGACCAACACAACACAGCACTCAATGCTCTTTATTCCAGGAACATGACTGTGTTTCTATATGTCACGGTTAGGGCCAAGAAAACATTTGAAAATAGGCTGATTCTATTTTTGTTCATATCGTCACGGTAGCGCTGAAGCATCTGAAACATGCTAGCTGCATTATTCATTATTCATGGCCCTGTGTTGCCGAGGTGTGGAGGGCGTAGAGTGACAGGAGTTATTAGGGGTCCTTAAGACCATGGATGTCCACGGTGGGAGCTCTCTGAAGAGGAAGAGGAGGAGGAGGAGCAAGATGACAGGTATACCCAAAAGCCTTCTCCTTTTTATGAGACAGCTGGCAATTAATTATTTCACAGGCTCAATAAGACTGTTTCTGTAGGCCTCTCTTTCTCTTTCTCTCCCTCGCAGCAGCAAGGAATAGAGTTCCAGGAGATGGCTGCTCGACTGGAGAACGTGTTCAGTCAGGTGAACGCTCGTTTGGATCAAGAGGTCCAGACGCTCTCGGCTGCTCGCCTTCTCCCCGCCTCCCCGCCCGCTGTCCACCCCCAGCCTACCCCGTCGTTCCCACCCCCTATTCCCCCTATAGACCTCTCCCTATGCTGTGTTCCCTGTGACTCCCCATAGACCTCCCCCCTCACATTCCCAGACCCTGACCATGGAGGGGCCGACTCTGCCTCTATTGTGGACAGGCCGGTCACCTCATCTGAACCTGTCCTAATGGACCCCAGACTCCAAAAGGCCAGGCTCACTAGGTCTGGGAACCCTGGTGAGCCTGATGACCCTTCCCCCAACCAGTGGCCGCCTGGGAACATACTTTTCAGAGCCCTCATCGACTCTGGAGTGGATGAGCGTCGCATAGGCACCACCTTGGTCAAGCAGGCAACAAACCCCTCACAGTTCACGCCTTGGATGGCCATTCCCTGGTCCCGATCACTCAGAGCAATGCCTCCATAAGCCTGTCCATTTCTGGAAACCACCCGGTTCCACCCGGTTCCTAGTTGTTCATGCCCCCACCGCTCCACTAGACCTTGGCTTGAGAGACACAATCCCCACATCTGCTGGACCTCGGGCAGCATCATCGGGTGGAGTTCTTGCTGCCACACCAACTGCCTGCAGCCAGCTAATCCTCCTGCCTCAGACTCCAGACCCTCCTGATCTCTCTGGAGTTCCAAGACCTGGCTGAGGTAATCAGCAAGGAGCGCTCCCTTTCACTTCCACCTCATCATTCCTTTGACTGCCCCATAGACCTCCTCTTTGGCGCCTTCCTTCCCTCCAGGCGGCTGTACAACCTCTTGGTTCCTGAAAAAGACTGTCATGCAGAGTTATATCCAGAAACATCCACCCTTTTTCTTCCCCGGTGGCAGCAGGGTTTTTTTTGTTAAGAAGAAGGGTGGTGACCTCCACCCTTGCATAGACTTTCACTTGGCCACATCAAGGAGAAGGGGCACACCAGAGCCGACCCCAGAAAGATCCAGGCCCCGGTACTAGCCCATCCTGATCCTTCCCTACAACACGTGGAGGTGGATGCCTCTGATGCAATCCTCTCCCAGAGGTCGGCAGAGGATGAGAAGCTCCATCCCTACGCCTATTTCTCTCGGTGCTTTTGTCTAGCCAAGAAAAATTATGATGTTAATGGCGTTAAAATGAATGGCGACACTGGCTGGAGGGGACTCATCACCCTTTTGTGGTTTGGTCGGACCACAAACACCTCTACTACCTCCGTAGAGCCAAGCAGCTGAGTTCCCATCAGGCACGCTGGTCCGTGTTCTTCAGCCGTTTCGACTTCACCCTCACCTCTTGCCCGGGCTCCCACAATAGCAAGGCTGACGCCCTTTCCCGTATATTCCCTGAGAGGGAACACCAAGGACACCATCCTGCCTCCAGCCTGGGTGATTGGTATATTCACCTGGGAGATCGAGACTGTGGTGCGGACAGCCCAGCGTGACAAACCTGATCCGGGTGGTGGTCCCCCTGGTCGGCTGTTTGTTCCTGAATCTGTCCACTCCCAAATGCTCGAGTCGGGCCACTCCAACAGACTGGCGGGACCCCCTGGCTCAACCCGGACCCTCTCCTACCTCCAACGTTAGTTCTGGTGGACGTCCATGGAGACGGACACTCGTGAGTTTGTGGCCGGTTGCCCTATCTGAGCTTGCAGTAAATCCTCCCATCGTCCCCATGCTGGTCTCCTGGGATCTCTCCCCATCCCTAGTCATCCCTGGTCCAACATCTCCCTTGACTTTGTCACTGGTCTTCCCATGTCCCACAGAAATTATGTTATTCTCACCATAGTAAACCGATTTTCAAAGGCAGCCATCTCTGTCACACTTCCTAAGCTCCCCTCTTCTGCTGAGACCGCAGATCTCCTAGTAACTCATGTTGACTCATTGTTATCAATGGTATCCCTCAGGACATTTTGTCGGACCGTGGTCCCAAGTTAACTTCCAGGTGTGGCAGGCCTTCTGTAGGGGAATTCGGGCCACGGTCAGCCTCTCCTCCGGATACCATCCCCAGACCAACGGGCAGGCAAAGATAGCCAACCAGTCCCTAGAGGCCACACTCAGATGCCTAACAACCAGCAACCCTGCATCATGGAGCAAGGTCCTGCCCTGGGTGGAGTACTCGCACAACTCCATGACCAACGCTGTCACTGTTTCCCCAGCAAGAGTTGAATGCGACCGTCCCCTCCACCAGCGCTCACCTCCGCCACTTTCACCGGATTTGGAGGTTTGCACAAGCTTCTCTCCTGAGAACACCCAACTGGCTCAACGGGAAGCAAACCGGTGACAGAGGCCAGTCCCTGCCTACCATCCGGGTCAGAGGGTTTTAATGTTGGCTCGGGACCTACACCTCTGCACCTCTTCCCCAAAACTCAACCCCCGTTTTGTCGGCCCCTACACCATTGTTCGTGTCCTCAACTCCTCTGCCGTACGTCTCGACCTTCCCCCTTCCATGAATGTTCATACCGTGTTCTACATATCCCTATTGAAACCCGTGTCCGTCAGCCACCTGTCTACTCCTGCCCCAGCCCATGCACCCTTGTCCTCACAAATGGCAACGCGGTCTGGATGGTAAAGGAGCTCCTGATGGTCTGCCGACGGGGCAGGGGATTCCAGTACCTGGTGGACTGGGAGGGATATGGTCCAGAGGATCATAGTTGGGTCCCTCCTTCCTACCTGGCCGACCCCTCCCTGCTCACAGACTTCTACCAGGCCCACCCCGATGCCCCTGGAAGGCCACCTGGTGTCGCCCCTAGGGAGGGGGGTACTGTTGTGATTCCAGCATCACACCACTCTCCTCTTCAGCCACGCTCCTCTGCTTCCACCTCGTGTCCACAAGGATTCCAAGGTGTAGACATGGAGGGGAGGGGTTTCAGTATGGTGGGCTCAGGATTGAATCGTTGCTGTTTGCAGATGATGTGGTCCTGTTTGCGTCATCAGAATGTGACCTTCAGCACTCACTGGATCGGTTTGCAGCTGAGTGTGAAGTGGCTGGTATGAGGATCAGCACCTCTAAATCTGAGGCCATGGTTCTCAGCAGGAAACCAGTGGATTGTCTACTCCAAGTAGGGAGGGAGTTCTTATCCCAAGTTAAGGAGTTCAAGTATCTCGGGGTCTTGTTCTCGAGTCAGGGGAGGATTGAGCGTGAGATTGACTGCAGAATAGGTGCAGCAGGAGCAGTTTTGGGTGCCCTTTACCGCACCTTTGTAACCAAAAGAGAGTTGAGCCAGAAGGCAAAGCTTTTGATCTCTTCATTCCTACCCTCACCTATGTTCATGAACAATGGGTAATGACCAAATGGACGAGATCGCGAATCCAAGCGGCCAAAATTACTTTCCTCAGGAGGGTGGCTGGTATCTCCCATAGGGATAGGGTGAGAAACTCAGTCACTCGTGAGAGGCTCGGAGTAGAGCCGCTGCTCCTTCGTGTAGAAAGGAGCCAGTTGAGGTGATTCTAGTAAGGATGCTTCCTGGTCGCCTCCCGAGGGAGGTTTTCCAGGCACATCCAACTGGGAAGAGACCACGGGGCAGACAAAGGTACAAATGGGGTGATTACATCTCCACACTGGCCTGGGAATGTCTCGGGATCCCCCAGTCAGAGCTAGTCGATGCTGCCAGGGAGAGGGAAGTTTGGAGTCCCCTGCTGAAGCTGCTACCTCCGCGACCCGAGCACGGATAAGCGGAAGACATGCATGGATGGCTGGATGGCTGGATGGATGGATGGACAGGTTGTTGAACTCCTTTTTGCCTCCGACTGTCTTTACTACCAAGGGGTTCCACCAGCAACAATTTGTGTGTGGCATAACAGGTAATGCATACCCTCTCATAAAATATTGCTTACAGTATGTACCAGCTGTTTAGCTGTAGTAATAGTAAAAGTAAACTAATTGTGTCATTATATAGGTGTCTGTAGACTCCTATCTTATATATATATTGTGGTCAGAGCCTTTTCCATCTCACAACAGAGACCATGAGGTTGATCTATCAACCTCAAAGTAACCTTAAAGTGGAACTTTGTCCTTTGTTGAGGATCAAGAGGTCTACTCCATGTAAAGGGGGCGGGACTCCACTGGTTTATCTGACCCCAGAGGGTCTGATTCGCTCCCTGAGTTACTGCACACCTGGTGAGGAGGAGTTCAGCTGACAGGAGCAGAGCTTTGAACACCCAGGAGAGAGAGAGAGAGATAGAGAATGAACACCCAGGGGAGAGAGAGAGAGATAGAGAATGAACACCCAGGGGAGAGAGAGAGAGATAGAGAATGAACACCCAGGGGAGAGAGAGAGAGAGAGAGAATGAACACCCAGGGGAGAGAGAGAGAGAGAGAGAATGAGAGAGGGATCACAATATAGATATACTGTACAGGAAGACAGAGATAGAGAAAAGATATATAATAAATATATGAGGAGAAATATTTTCATATGTATAAATACTAAACAAATTTAGAATAGGAAGTATTCAAATCAAGTTCAGTGTGTGTGGGTGTGTGTGTTTGTGTCTTAACATCTCTGCTTGGCAGAACTCAATGTGTGTGTGTGTGTGTGTGTGTGTGTATATATGTGTGTGTATGTGTCTGTGTGTGTTAGCATGACTTATTGTCTAGCTGGTTGTGTGTGTGATCTGATCTGCCAGCATGTATACATGGGTCTGTGTATGTTAACACTGCAGGTCTACATTTGCTTGCACACATGTGTGTATGTGTGTGTGCTTACGTGTGTTTGTCTGTATGTCTACTGTATGCAATATTTACAGTACATTCAGATTCAGAAAACTTTATTAATCCCGAGGGAAATTAAGGATACATGAGTGTAATCTGGTCTGCATATGTACATACATGTCTCTGTATGTCTGCTTAAGTGTGTGTTTGTGTGTGTGAGAGAGAGTGTGTGTGGGTTTGTGTGTGATATAGGGTACACAAACAGCAAAACCATTTGTGATACAAATGTATCACAAGCTCTTTTTCCAGGATCCACACCATGCAAGCTCTAAATGTTCTAAATGTGAGGATGATTCAGTGGTTGGACAGATGTTAGAGCTTTAAGAACTATCAAATCACAACCATCACCCATGAAATTATCACCTCCATCACTATCACCACCACTTCACCTCCTCTACCATCAACACTAACCAGCATCACCACTATTCACCACCATCACTTTCACCTCGAGTACCATCACTACCATTACATTTACCTCCACCACCTCCTCCATCACCACCTACACCACACATTGTTATCTCCATTTTTATCATCTCCAATTAAAGATTCAAGATTCAACTACAATGGAATTGTACTCCCCATTCCCTCCCAAAGTATGAACACAATATACAAAACCTGTAATGTACTTATACTTATACTAATGTACAATACTGTACACAATACATAGAACAATAAAAAGACTGAATGAAGATATATGCATATGGTGAATTATGCAAAAGCACTTTAAAGTGCCAGTAGTGCAGCAGCTTAATGAATACAGTGCAGTACAGTACAGAACAGTGTAGTAACTGTAATGCGTCCAGAAAGTCCAGCAAAAGTATGATAGTGTAATGTAATATAGGTGACAATATTATGATAGTGGCAGCACTCCAAGCAGGCACAGGGGCCTTAAACCTGGTAGTCCTTGCTGCGTAACTTGCAACCAGACCACCTTGGGGAGAAAAGATGGTTCCCAGGGTGAATGATCTCCCTGGCACTACACATGGCCCTGGAACAGTTGATCAGTTTCTCCAGGCACTTCATGGCTCTAGGTGTTAAAGTCACTGGGCGATAATCATTGAGGCCTGTTACCTTGGTATTTTTGGGTGACAGCACAATGGTTGTCTCTTTGAAGCACACTGGGATGAAAGAGTGTTGCATTGAGGCATTATAGATGTCAGTGAACACAGGAGCCAGCTGGTCAGCACAGGTCTTTGAAGACACGGGATGGAACTGCATCTGGGCTGATGATTCCCTGGGCTGATGATTCCCTGCATCTGGGCTTCCCTGACTTCACCTACTAACGGTTCTGCGTACCTCGGAATCCACCACCACCATTACCATCACCTGCATAAACCCACTACAACCTCAATCAACACCATTACCACCATCACACCCATCACACCCACCATCATCGTAATGTGAGGCTTTATTGCGTAAGCATCATAGAACAGTCGGGGACAGGCGGAGTACCGACAGGTAGTAGACAGGCAAGTAGAGTAGGCAAGTGGTCCGGGACGGGCGAGGATTCTGGATACTGGGAACCGCTGGAGCTGTTTCCGGGAGGTAGGTGTCGGCCACTCAGCCACCGCTTGGATCTTGGCTGGGTCCGAACGTACCTGTCCCAGCTCGATGATGTAGCCTAGGAAGGCCACCGACTCCACATGAAACTCGCATTTCTCCGCCTTCACAAATAACTTATTCTCCACCAATCGCTGAAGCACCAGTCGGACGTGCTGCACATGCTCCTTCTTGTCCCGAGAAAAAATCTAAATGTCATCCAGGTATACAAAAACAAACTGGTTGGGCATGTCACGGACGTCAATCACCAGTGCCTGGAAAATTGCTGGGGCGTTAGTGAGGCCAAAGGGCATGACCAGATATTCAAAGTGTCCCAGAGCTGTGTTAAATGCCGTCTTCCACTCGTCACCCTCCCGGATCCGGACGAGATGGTGGGCGTTGCGCAGGTCCAGTTTGGAAAATACTGATGACTGGTGGAGTGGCTCGAAGGCTGGGTCTATGAGTGGTCCCTGTATCGGGTGGTCAAAAATACGTCTAAGCTCTGCAGCGAGAGCCGTAGATGACTGTGTAGTGGGAGAGCCCTGCTCATAGAGAGCGTTGAACATACTGAGGGGGGTTCCCTCCAGCAGATTCACCATGAACACAACTCGCAACTCGCTGCCTCGCCTCCAAAACGTGAAGGCTGTGTGTGGAACGTGAGGTGACATTGCACCAAAACTCACGGCAGTTGTTGGGGTCTCCGGAATACTTCGCCGACGCTGGGAGATTGGGCTCCAAATGGAGGGAGGCAGGAGGAACCGGAACGGCGACCGCTGGTGGTAGGTTGACCACCGCGGTGTTGGTAGTTCCTCCGATGAAGGAAGCTACAGTGGCTGACAGGTCCGTGAGTCGGTCCGACATCGCCAGTAGCTCTTGCTCATGTTGTCCGGAACGACGGCTATTTAAAGCGGTCGCATGCTTCATCTGGTCGAGGTCGCCGGGGTCCATGATGGCTAGATCGTTCTGTCAGGTTGTAGTGTTGGTAGGACCCAGAACGCAGACCAACGACACAGGGAAGCGGTAATGTGAGGCTTCATTGCGTAAGCATCATAGAACAGTCGGGGACAGGCCAGGGGTCTGGATACCGGGAGGTCGATCAGCGGAGTACCGACAGGTAGTAGACAGGCGAGTGGTCGGGGACGGGCGAGGAGTCTGGATACCGGGAGGTCGATCAGCGGAGTACCGACAGGTAGTAGACAGGCGAGTAGTCCGGGATGGGCGAGGATTCTGGATACCGGGAGGTCGATCAGCGGAGTACCGACAGGTAGTAGACAGGCGAGTGGTCCGGTACGGGCGAGGAGTCTGGATACCGGGAGGTCGATCAGCGGAGTACCGACAGGTAGTAGACAGGCGAGTAGTCTGGGACTGGCGAGGAGTCTGGATACCGGAGGTCAAAGTAGCGACAGGTAGTAGACAGGTAAGTATAATTATCGGAGGGCTGGTACAGTGTCATCGAAGAAGAACGACGTACAATCTAGCAAAGGGGTAAAGGGACGCCAGGGTATATATACACCCAGATGCGGTGATTATCATAATCAGCAATTGCCGACAGGTGCGTGGGTGCGCCACTAAAGTGCGTGCCTTGGCCACACCCCCTGTCACCCACCATCCGTGACACCACCATCACCACCACCACCACAGTACCACCACACACCAGCACCATCACCATCACTACACCCAATACCACCACCATCACACCCACCATCACCTCCACCCCACCCACCATCACCACCACCACAGCACCATCACACCCACCATCACCACCACCACACCCATCACCACACTTATCACCATAAACCAAACCAACCATCACCACCACACCCACTGTCACCATCACCACCACACCCACCACCACCATCACCACCACACCCACTGTCACCATCATCACCACCACACCCACCACCACCATCACCACCACACCCACTGTCACCATCACCATCACACCCACCACCACCATCACCATCACACCCACCACCACCATCACCACCACACCCACTGTCACCATCACCACCACTACTTTCTTGGGGTTGTTTACGTTTGTCAACGTCGGAAATGTGTGTGAACTTTTCTAGATGTAATAAAGCATTATGATGTATTGTATGGTTGCATAATGACGACGTAGCACAAATGACAATAAAAGCAATAATAAAACATACGATAGCAAGGGAGGATGAGGCATACGTAGCGACATCATTAAATCGTCTGTAATCTCTGATGATGCCAGCGGAGCGTAGTGTGGACCGCGAGTGTAGAATGTTAATGATCTATCTCTATGTGTGTCTTTCTCTCTTCAGTGTCGTAAGGCAATTAGAATATTTAGATCGCGCCGCGTGGAGCGACAGCGCCTCAATTGCCTCCGACAAATACTTCTCCCCTGAGATTTGGCAAGTGCCGATATGAAAATACTGTTTCATGTTTCCCCGTTTTCACCCCCCTCCACCCCCCCCCCCCCCCCCCTCCACCCCCCCCCCCCCCCCTCCCCCCACCCCTCCCCTACATCTCTGAAAACTTTCCTTGGGAGGAAGAAACTTTGAAATTCAAATGCCGTGGTGGCTCTGTGAGAACACACTCTCACACACACACACACACACACACACACACACACACACACACAGACACACACACACACACACACTCTCTCTCACACACACACACATATACGCATGCCTGCAAGTGTGTGTGTTTGGCATCTTCCCATTCTTTCTAACGCTGCCAAAGTAATTGAAAGGCATCCCTCTAAGGACAGATCATTAGATGTTTGTTTTCTCCATGATCTGCCATCACACCACTTGCTCTCTTCCCCTGTCCTCGTTCCGGGTAGAAGCCACCGTGGTGCTGCTGCTCGGCCCCGTTTACTGGACACTTTGGTACCCAGGATGTGTCTGACTCCCAGCCGGAAGCTTCCGTGTTTGCAGTCTTCCTGCAAGCATTCTCAAGCACTACCCTCTATAGCTGCTCCTCACTGACAAATAAAACACAATGAAGTAAGGAGATCATTAACTAATAAGACAACATCATTGTGGGGCATGTGTGTGGTTGGTGGCTGGTTTAGGCAGCCTTATTACTACTATATGGCTGGTGAGGCTGCATAAACCAGCCACCAACCACCACACCCGAAAATCATATCTATGTTTTGCGACTGTTTGGCTACTGGTCAAGTGGCAGATTCAAACCTCCAATTCTTGTTGATTTTGGTAATATTTTTATTTAGTTGTGGAGGGGTCGGTGTGTGTGTGTGTGGTGTGTGTGTGTGTGTGTGTGTGTGTGTGTGTGTGTGTGTGTGTGTGTGTGTGGTGTGTGTGTGTGTGTGTGTGTGTGTGTGTGTGTGTGTGTGTGTGTGTGTGTGTGTGCATTTGACTTGGATTAAATTTAAGAATAACAGAAAAATGAAACACCACATAATTCTTTGAGATCAAGGACCAACGTAATATTTCTTAAGAACCTAAATGTGCCTTTCCACTCCCCTTTATCTGTTCACAATCTAGGCTTTTGTTTGGAGGAAGACTGCCTGCCTGTCTGTCAAAAAGTAAATGATTAGTCAAAAATAATTACAGTTTGAACCATAAGAAAAGCTTGTAGCATCCTGAGACTACTATGGTATATCACTGGTAAGGTATGCCCCATCTGGGATGAATACAGTACTATCTATCTATCTATCTATCTATCTATCTATCTATCTATCTATCTATCTATCTATCTATCTATCTATCTATCTATCTATCTATCTATCTATCTATCTATCTATCTATCTATCTATCTATCTATCTATCTATCTATCTATCTATCTATCTATCTACCTACCTGTCTATCTATCTATCTATCTATCTATCTATCTATCTATCTATCTATCTATCTATCTATCTATCTATCTATCTATCTATCTATCTATCTATCTATCTATCTATCTATCTATCTATCTATCTATCTATCTATCTATCTATCTATCTATCTATCTATCTATCTATCTATCTATCTATCTATCTATCTATCTATCTATCTATCTATCTATCTATCTATCTATCTATCTATCTATCTATCTATCTATCTATCTATCTATCTATCTATCTATCTATCTATCTGTCTGTCTGTCCTTACTTTACTTGGCACAAACAATAAGCCATCATGTATGACATCATGTAGCCCCATTGACATTATGTTGCCTTCATGACCCCATACAGCCTTAAAACTATAAGAATAGATAAGATAAGATAAGATACGATTGAACTTATGTGGGTGTCACAGCAGAAAGTACAAAACCCCTTGTGACCGGACCTTATCCTTTCATTTGGTGTAATCCCTTTATTTGGGGTGACAGTCCACTGCCCTCGGACCATTAGCGTGAACGGTCTCAGGCGCCCAGCGTTCCACCTCGTCTCAGTGTGGAGTAACTTTGATGTAGTAGACCTGGATTTGTTACAAAGGTCTCAGCAATTTATATTATCTTTGGGAAAACCCCCTCTGCCATGAGACTACCACAGGGTATCACCGGTTAGGTATACCCCATCTGGATGAATATAGTACTTCTGATCTTAGTCAATCTTTACTATGGTACATATGTGACGGAACCACATGAAGGATTACCGCCCATCGATGGGTGTTGTACACAAATGTACAGTCAGTATAGGATTACCAAAGAAAAAAAAAAATATTTAACTTGGAAAAACCCAAGCAAACCATAAGTCGCAATGGAGAAAGGAGAAATAAGCAATGGTAAAATGTAGAAAAGAAAAGGAGAAAAATGGAAGGCAAAAATCCAAAAACAAAGAAACAGACAATCTGGCAAAATGTGCCAATATCGAACTCTACTATGCCTCTCTATCCGCACTCCGACTAATTTCAGCAGTTTTTTTGTGTCAGGACTTACCTACGACCAGACTCGACATCAAGACTAACATCACCTGATAGGACAGGTGAACATATAGGGAGGTAGCCAGCACTATTCAAAAAGAGAAAGGTACCTAAAACACTTAATTAACACATATAAAACAAATTAACACATAAAACACATAAAACAAACCAAACAGTTAATTACTTTGGTTCAGACAATTTCCGTCCCCACCAGCCATTGCCAACAGTGAACCTGGCCAATCAGGCCAATCAGGCCAATCGGGCCAATCGGGCCAATCGGGCCAATCGGGCCAATCGGGCCAATCGGGCCAATCGGGCCAATCGGGCCAATCCCAGACGGCCACATTTACTGTCGGACCTTTACAGATGACCATTCAACCAGTGGGTAATACCAATTACGCTTCTCACTTTTTCTTTCTGAAAATGACTGAATATGTGCACCAACCCAGTCCAAAATAGTTCAAGTTTGAACCATAAGAAAAGCTTGTAGCGTCCTTTGTCTTTACCGTTTTGTAGCACCGTGCTGTGATCTGGAGAGAGCTTCTCATCCCAGGTGGGGTATACCCCACCTGGGATGAATCTAATCTTGACTTCTCATCTCAGTCAACCTTATCTTGGAGAACACTGTTGGTTTTCGCCACTTCTGACTTGAGCGTGTGAAGTTTGAGGTGTTTGTTGACCTTTTGGATTTTGTATGATGATTACTGGTATTCCACTGAACAGCTACAAAATACCATATTCTATTGAGTAAGGTAAGGCCTGACTGTGCACCTGACAAGAGTCAACAACAGTCTTTGCTAGTTAAGTGGAATATATCATACATCATCATTAATATTATTATTTAGCAATTCAAGTAGCAATTAATGTATCATCCATTGGGCCTGCATTGTATGAACGCTGCTGTCTTGCAGATGTCACACTGAGTACAATTTAAATTGAATTCGAAATATTGATTAAATACTAAATGATGTAAATAAATAAAATCACTCTCAGTTGTTGTTGTAGTATTGGTATTCAAGATTCAAGATTCTTTATTTTTGCCATGTGTACACTGGAATGCTTATTACACATTCACTCCTGCAGTATTAATTATTGACAACAATGAAAGAAGTACTAAAACTTCACAGTGAAGAATTTGATTGGATATCCTGTGGACGTGATCACTTGACAGTAGGGCCCTTTGATTATCATGATCTCTCCATTAGTCACTGCTGCCAGGACAAAAGTGTGCACCTCAACTCAAAGTGAGTACAAATCCATGGGAGCATTGAGAAGCTCTCTCCAGATCACAGCACAGTGCTACCAGCAGAGCACCTGTCAACTCCGGCTCGATGAGGTTCAGCCGTTCAGCCAGTGTGACGAGAGCTGCCCTTCTGTTGTGTGGCGTACAGCTGCGGATTCTAAAACCATCAATATGTGTTTCTGGACACTAGTTTATGTCATCACTCACATGTTGATACAGAATGCGTTCCTTTTGCTCCATCGTATCATTAGTGTTTTTTTGCCCAAGTGTCTTGGGCTTGTTGAAAGGCACTATATGAATCCAATATATTACTAATATTATCATTAGGTATTCACAGAGTATCTGTGGATACCTTGTGTTTTTGTCTACATTATTATTAATAATTAAAATGATCATTATTAGTAGTAGTAATAGTAGTACTAGTAGTATTTGTATTAATAATATTTGTATTATTAGGATTATTATTCTTAATTCTAGATGACTCAATCAATTGAGTTGTCCTATGCGATCCTGATGGCCTGATGGCTGCACATACTGTATGTGTGGAAAGTTTACATTCAAGTATTATTTAGTAATTTTAGACACTGTTATCCAAAGCGACCTCTGGTGATGCTAGATACAGCATGGTCACCTTGCCGATTTATACAGTTAAGGCTGCAAACAAAAACCAGGCCGTAGATTTCCAGACTGTGAGTCTTCCCTCTGAATCAAACAATGTGGTTATGACACTAGCAGCTCACATCCTCTCATATCCAGTCATTTTGTCTCACCCACAAGTGTGCACGCTGGTTAAAATGAAAGGGTCTCTATTTTACCGCCAGGTAAAGTGAGTGAGATGAGTCATATAAAACCACACTGATGAGAGCCGTTAGAACCACACAGACCCTCACCCAAGGCTCTGAAGTCAGTGGATAAATTGGTGGATTTAAACTCTTGAGCCTCATTTATTTATTTATATATTTTGAGGTCTTCCCTTTTGAAGTCTGGTCGCACGTTTCATCAGCCAGCATTCAACCAGGGCTGGCACCATCTTTCTGGTAAATCCAGGAGGCTTTTCTCTCCGAGACGTGGAAATCCTGTCCGGGCCTTCCTCTCCCATCCCCAACCCTCACATCAGAATGCATAAAGCCTACGTTGGTTTGCAACGTTAAATGTATTAGTTTCACATTAACGGCACATTTTTTTTGGTCTCTTCTTTTCTATTGGCCTGCATCAACGTCATGAGACTGTCAGGTTTCTGTGTCTGTAAAAATAAATAAAAATGGCTGATGTAATTTTTATTGTCCTGTAGAAATTGCAATATTCTGAGATAGTTCTGGGAATCAAAAATATTATATCATTTCTAGTGGAAAATTTGCATTTAGTGGCATTTTAAATCTTCAATCTGCTATAATTTGGTCAAAAAATCATAGCATCCCACAATTTAAGAACTGTGATTGTGAACTTTGGACCAATGTAGACCAATTACATATTTTGATGTGAGACTGGTTTCATCGTCAGAGGACAATAAATGTTGTTTTTTTAATCGTTTTCTCCCCTTCTTTTCTTACTTCTCTTCTCTAATGTTCTCCTTTCTTCTCCATATCCGCCCTCTCCTCCCCGCTCTTCTCCTATTTTCCCTTCCCTTTCATCCCCTCCTCTCTCCTCCTCTGCTCTCATCAAGTTATATTCTCCTCTTCCCTCCTCTCCCTCATACTTCATCAGTCCTCACCTCCTCTCCCCCTCTCCTCTCATCTATCTTCATCTCCTCTCTTCTCTCAACAATTGATCTCTCCTGGCGTCCTCTTCCCCTCTCTTCCCCTCCTTTCCCGCTCCTACCCTCTCCTCTTCTCCCATCCTCTACCCTCCGCCCTATCCTCCTATCCTCTCCCATCCTAACCTTCCCTCTCCTCTCTTCTCTTCTCCTCTTCCTTCCTCTACGCTCCCCTCTTCTCTCCTTCTCTCTCCTCTCTTCTCATCTATTCCCCTCTCCTCTTCCCTCCTCTCTTCTCCTCTTTCCTTCTCTCATCTCCTCTCCTCTTGCTTCCCCTCTCATTTCCTCTCCTCTTTCCCCCTCTATTCTCATATTTCCATCTCTCTTCTCCTCTTTCCTTCTCTCATCTCCTTTCCTCTTCCCTCCTCTCTTCTCCTCTTCCCTTCCCTCATGTCCTATCCTTTCATCTCTCCTCCCCTCTTCCCTCCTATCAATACATTTAATTACAGTCATTTAGCAGACACTTTAGCGACTTACAATACAGTGTGATTCAACAAAGGAAGGTAAGAGAACAACCTGTCAGCAGAAGTCAAAAGTGCATTTAATTTCTAACAAGTTTCCAAGAACTGAACCAGTGCTCAGGTAGAAGTACAATACGTTCAGGTGAAATTACAGTAAGGTAAAAGTATAATAAGTTGGCAAATAATATAGAACAATATATAGAGCAATATCAACCTAAAAATCGACTTAGATAATCTACTTAGTAAGACACTAGTAAAAGTGATAAGAGGATGCGCTACGAGGAAGGATCTGGGTAGTGTGTCCTGAAGAGATGAGTTTTCAGCCTGCGGCGGAAGATGGGCAATGACTCTGCAGTCCTGACATTCCTGGGGAGTTTCTTCCATCGAATTTGGGCCAGGACGGAGAACAGCTGTGACCGTGTAGTTCAGCCACAAGGGCCCCTAAGTGAGGGGGCCAGCAGACGGCCCGAAGAAGCAGAGTGAAGTGGACGGGCGGGGATGTAGGGCTTGACCATTGCCTGGAGGTAGGATGGAGCTGTTCCTTTTACTGCCTTGTAGGCTAGCACCAAGGTCTTGAACTGCATGTGAGCTGCAACAGGTAGCCACAGGTAGAGAACGAAGAAGGGTATGGGTGGGAGAACTTGGGTTGGTTGAACACCAGGCGAGCTCCAGGGGCCTGATGGCAAATGCCGGGGCGCCAGCAAAGAGGGAGTTGCAGTAGTCCAGCCGGGAGATGACAAAAGCCTGAATGAGCGCCTGCACAGCCTTTTCAGTGAGAAACGGCAGAATCCTCCTGATGTTGCAGAGGAGGAATCTGCAGGAGCGTGTCACCATGCAATATTAGCTGAGAACGACAGCTGGTCGTCCAGGGTCACACCCAGATTTCTTGCGGTCCGAGTAGGTGTCACCACAGCATCATCAATGGTGACAGCCAGGTCTCGGTGCGGACAGCCCTTTGCCGGGAAGAACACTAGCTCAGTCTTGTCCAGGTTGAGCTTTAGGTGGTGCATCAACATCCACTTTGAGATGTCTGCTAAGCACACGGTAATGCGTGTTTCCACTTGTGGAAACACGCGTGACCTAGGGGGGAAACGACAAGACCAGTTGGGTGTCGTCAGCATAGCAGTGGTAGGATAGTTCATGGGAGTAGATAACAGATCCAAGGGACGTTGTGTAGAGGGAGAAGAGAAGAGGACCCAGGACCGATCCTTGTGGAACCCCACTAGTCAGTCTGCGTGGTTCTGACACAGACCCTCCCAGTGCCACCTGAATTCCTTGACGGGAAAACAAACAGTGACAGCATGAAATTTAAATAAGGAAAGTGAGAGGTGGAATAGAAACGGAGGAGTATTTCCAGTCGCGCCAAATCAGCAGACCAGTACCACCCCCCCGTCTTGCAACTCTGGGAGTGTGAGAAAAAGAGTACACAGAGAAGGGTAAATGAGGTTTGTGGGATCACGTCCGTGCCTGGGTGTGACCCAGCGTCTGTGTGACCTCCGCGAAGAATTGTGCATCTCAAAGCCACACATGATAGATAACAGTACAATAAAATGCCGACCTGAGAAGATGTTGACTGTAGCCTAATTTTGCCTTTTTTTGCCTGCCGCTCCAAAGCTGCCGCTTTCAGGAAGTGGCTTAATACCACTGGTTGCTAATTATCTGAGGGTCTGCTAGGAGTGCAGGCCCCTCCCACACGATTAACAAGGCAGTTGACCTAGATTGGCTGAAACCGCCTTCAATGGGCCACAACACTTAAGCATGACCACTTGACTAACAATAGATCAATAAGTGAAGCACAACTTCCATGCAACACTAGTTACACTAAGTATCAATCTGATAAACCTGATCAAGTCTTTTCTCCTCTACTTTCCTCTCTTCTCCTCTTCCATTCCCTCCTCTCCTCTATCCTTCTCTCTCTTCCCTCTCCCCTCTCCTCTCCTGTCCTCTTTTCTCCCCTCTCCTATTCCAACCTCTTCTCTTTCCTCCTCTCTTCTCCTCTTTCCTTCTCTCCTCTGCCCTCCCCTCTCTTCTCCTCTCCTCTTCCCTCATCTTCTCTCCTCTCTCCGTCCCTCCCCTCTCCTCTCCTCTCCTCTTCCCTCATCTGCTCTCTCTTTGGGGTTCAGGTGTCTCAGGCCGGGACGCTGTCCCCATCATGATGGATTTATATTTCACGAAGGAGAGAGCAGAATAAGTGCTCTCGTCCGGCTCATTTGACCGGCGGCAGAAATCAATAACAACTAATCAAAGATGGAGATAAAACAGGAGTGGTTCATCACAGCGGAATCCTTTGAAACCACATCAAGGTCACCTCCATATTGAAAGTTTTCTATTCCCACGGGCAAAAAAGGCCAGGCGTCAATTAAACCTGAGTTCTAAACTAAATTCTTATCGATTTCGCACAAGATGACACAGACGATAGCAATATGATCTAAAGGAACAATAACCGTGTATGTTAAAGGAGCCCTCTTTTACCACCGGGCGTCTGGTTCATGAGCCATTATGATCCATTTCAAAACCTTTCCCTTTGAGACCACAAACACAAGCTCGACACCAAGCTTAGAGGTCTAGGCGTGCCCCCATCCACGTGCAGCTGGATACTGGACCTCCTGTCGGATCACCGCCAGGTGGTGAGGATGGGCAGCACCACCTCAGAGCCACTGACCCTCAACACGGGAGCCCCCCAGGGATGCGTGCTGAGCCCTCTCCTCTACTCCCTCTACACCCACGACCGCATGGCTATGCACAGCTCCAACGTCATCATCAAGTTTGCTGATGACACGACAGTGATGGGCCTGATCGCCGGCGACGACGAGACAGCCTACAGGGAGGAGTTTGGATCGCTGGAGCAGTGGTGCCAGGAGAACAGCTTCGCCCTCAACGTCAAGAAGACCAAGGAGCTGATCGTGGACTATAGGAAGCAGAGAGGAGAGCACAGCCATCAGCCATCGACGGTGTTAGAGAGTAGAGAGGGTCAGCAGCTTCAAGTTCCTCGGCGTGCACATCTCCGAGGACCTCACATGGTCCACGCACACCACACACGTGGTGAAAAGGGCCCAACAACGCCTGTATTTCCTCAGGCGTCAGAAATTCAGCATGGGCCCCCGCATCCTGAGAACATTCTATACCGGCACCATCGAGAGTGTTCTTACAGGGTGTATCACTGCCTGGTACGAGAACTGCACCGCACTCGAGCGCAGAGCGCTTCAAAGGGTGGTGCGGACGGCCCAGTATATCGTTGGAGGTGAGCTCCCCTCCCTCCTGGATATATACAACCAGCGGTGCGTGGCCAAGGCCAAACGCATCATAAAGACATTGCCCACCCCAGCCACCAACTGTACTCACTGTTACCGTCAGGCAGGCGATACCGCAGTATCAAGTGCCGTACAAATAGACTTAGAGACAGCTTCCACAGTCAGGCCATCAGGCTGCTGAACAAGGGCGTATAGCATAAAACAATGTATATTTTATTACATTGATTTATACATACATATTGCTCTTTTTCTGTGACGATATATTGCATTTTATAAATTGCATTTTTATTTTATATATTTTACTTTATACAGTTTTATTTAAACTTATTTTATTCTATTCTGTTTTTATTCTATTTTATCTTATTTTTATAACTGCTGTCTGTCGTCGGGTATTGAACATAAGATTTTCACTCACTGATTTATACGTAGTTTTAATTCCAACATATATATATATATATTGCCAAAACGTAATTTGTGTGTAGCCAGAGTGTGGGGAAAAACATGGTGGCCATGTCAAGTGAGGAGAAATGTTAATGTTGCTTGTGAAACATGTAGATCCAGCCCTGCCCCATTACTCCTGCTGGGTGGATAGAGTAAGGCAGGGACCTCCGCTGTGCTACTGAGAGCTGTGACCTTTCAGCGAAGCCCAGGCACTACATCACTGTCCGGCACACCAGCGCTCGCACAATGCCCAAGAGGAAGTGGACAGCTCTATCTGGGGGATCGGCCTCGGTGAAGAGAGCAAACTCATTAACTGCTGGGGCAGCAGATGCAGGAGCAGTCACCTCTGGTTAAAAGAATCCTTCTCCTTTATTTAAATTTTTTATTTTTAATTTATTTTAACCTTAAAAGTAGTGCTGACCTAACGATGTTAAAAGTTCTTTCTGTAGTAAGAAAAAGTGTAGTCCTTGGAGGACTCACAGGATTGCGATACTGCCCCCCCTCTCCCCACACACACTCGTACACACCCCAGGGTGCTTATTTCCTCCTTTGCTCCCCTCTCTTCTCCCCTTCTCTCCATTCTGCCCCTCTCTTCTCTTCTCATCTACTTTCCTCTCTTCTCCTCTTTCATTCCATCCACTCCTCTCCTTTCCCTTCCTCTCCCCTCTGCACTCCCCTATCCTCTTCCATCCTCTCCTCTTCTCTCCTCCCCCCTCCCCTCTCTTCACCATTAAAAACAATATGCCATCCAAGAGCTTGGATGGCATTCCGATTTTCAATCACATTCCGAGTCTTTTTTAAATACATTGTTACCCTACTTCTACGGCGCCTTCATAAAACCGCATGTACGTGTTTATCGCCTTCTGCAAAAGTCATTTCCCGGCGGCTCCAAAAAAATGAAACATATTGCTCTTTTCCTTGATTTGAGATGTTATACTTTTCAAAGTTGGTTGGGTGATCAGATGACGATCGGGTGGGATTGTGAACAAACGTGCATATTATAAATCCACCAGCCTAGCTGTAACCTAGCTGTAGCATCGCACCCATTTGCCAGCCTGCGCTTAAATCTACTTCTGGTTTTACTGTGGTCAAACCTGGCCATTTTTTTATATTCCATAAGATGTTATTATCCATTTTTAATAAGCAGGACATTGTGTGCCCGTGTGGCCCCAGCTGAGGGCTCTCTGAGTTTGGGAAGTTGATCTCCAAGAGCCTTGGTGTTGTTTATCCATGAGGAAGGTTTAGCCTCAATGAACACAAAAAGAGACAAATAAAGTGTATTTATATATATATATATATATATGTGTGTATATATATATGTGTGTGTGTGTGTATTCAAGATTCAATTCAAGATTCAAGAAACTTTATTTATCCCGAGGGAAATTAATGTGCAACAGTTGACACAGGGGGAATAAATGCACACACAAATATACTAATACCTAAGCTAAAAACTAAATAACAACAACTAACTAAACAAAACTAGTATAAACAAAATATAACTAAAATAACTCTAAATGAAATCTAAATGTATTGATAGATGAATAGATAAATTGCACAATTTACAGTATTATTACAGTAATACGTAGGTATATACAATACACAACAATGCGTATAGTGCAAATTGGCAGTAATAATATATTAATAAATAACTCGGATGAATACTGAAAAAGTGACATGTGAAAAGTGAAATTGAATTTACAGTGCAAAATTACAGTGAAAGGATATATGATTTCCCCCCTGGTGTTTTCTGTAGTGGGTAAAGGTGTCACCTGGAGACAGATCTAAAATGACTGAGCTTTGATGGACATCCATCACCCATGCAGTCTTTCAAAAATAATAAGTTCCAAATTAAAGTATTAAAGTGTATCTATATCAAACATTAATGGACACTTATGAACACCATTTGACATAGTTAGGGGGGGGGGGTGGTTGCATCTGTAATTACTTTGTTATAACTAATTACATTTAATATACCACCACACTGGGGGTAGAAGGAGTCTGCCCAGTAACACATTTGTTTTGGTGTATTTTAAATAATTATAGTAATCACAATTCATTGCACTTACAGTATATATAACTTTTCAAAGTATTTAAAGTGCCCTTAAAGTGTGTGTGTGTGTGTGTGTGTGTGTGTCTGTGTGTGTGTGTGTGTGTGTGTGTGTGTGTGTGTGTGTGTGTGTGTGTGTGTGTGTGTGTGTGTGTGTGTGTGTGTGTGTCTATGCGTGTGTGTGTGTGTGTGTGTGTCTATGCGTGTGTGTGTGTGTGTGTCTATGTGTGTGTGTGTGTGTGTGTGTGTGTGTGTGTGTGTGTGTGTCTATGTGTGTGTGTGTGTGTGTGTGTGTCTATGCGTGTGTGTGTGTGTGTGTCTATGTGTTGCTCATCCACTATCCACCTGGGTAATGTTGTGCCATTTTGTGCCAGAACACTGCAGTGCAGAGGAGGTAAATCCTCTGCATTTAACCCATCCTAGTATGAGGAGCAGTGGGCAGCTAGTGTACATACAGCGGCCCGGGGAGCAGTGTAGGGGGTCTGGTGCCTTGCTCAAGGGCACCTCTGCAGTGGCCAGGTGTTTCTCACACACCTCGGCAGTGGCCAGGTGTTTCTCACACACCTCGGCAGTGGCCAGGTGTTTCGGGGACTTGAACCGGCGACCTTCCTGTAAGAATGTGTGAATGTTGTGTGTGATAGTGTGAATGCTCACACTGTCACGTCTCCGTTATCTCCTTCCCCACAGAGTCTTGAGCCACCATCCCCCCCCCCCCCCCCCCCCCCACCCCCCAACCCCATCACAGCAAGTGGACCGGAGGTACCTGATTTGGTGCATCACTAGCATCTGAGATCTCTGCCGACTTTTTCAGGTTTTCACAGTTTTTTCCCGCCATAACGCTGATGCGGCTGGTTGAGTTATTGTGTGCACGTCGTGCATGAATCCTGGTGAATTCCTCCCTATGCACCAAATGCACCAACTGACCAGGATCCTGTGGCGTTATTTGGAGTATGGTTAGCAGGCCTGGCCGATCCCCCATCCCCCTGAGGGACATTTGTGCATGGCGTTCACACGCACGTGTGTGTGTGTCTGTGTGTGTGTGTGTGTGTGTGTGTGTGTGTGTGTGTGTGTGTATGTATGTGTGTGTGTGTGTGTGTGTACTCTTCATAATGACGACGAGTAGAACGGGGAAAAAAGCTATTGCAGCCCCCCCCCCCTGTTCTGAAACATATACAGAGGACACAAGTTAAAAACAATATAACAATAAGTCGATTACAGAGAAAGAGAGCACTGCTGGAGACGCCATCTGTGGCACCGGCATCACGGAGAGGCCTTCGCTGGTATTCCAGGTTTTGCCTGTTGATAGGCGTGCACTGTGAGAAATGAGAGAACTACATCCACAGCTGGGAAGCCCACACACACCTCACCCCCCCCCACCCCCAACAACACACACACACACACACACACACACACACACACACACACACACACACACACACACACACACACACACACACACCCACACACCCCTACACACACACACACACACACACACACACACACACACACACACACACACACACACACACACACACACACACACACACACCACACACACACACACACACACACACACACACACACACACCACACCCACACACCCACACACACACACACACACACACACACACACACACACACACACACACACACACACACACACCTCCCCTCCAGCCATACAGACACACCTGCCAGCTCCTAAACCAGCCAGGGTCTCTCCTGTGTGTCTCGGGTCTCTCTTTACTTTCCCGCTAGAACAAGATAAAAATAAAAACTGTTCCCCCCTTATGTTGTGGATGTCTGCGGGACCGTGTGCTGTGTGAGAGATTGGAGAAGCGTTTGGTGGAGGCGAGGCAAAGCCCCCCCTAAGACATGTGCGTAAGAGGAGTGAGACAGGATTAGGGCTCCCTGGTGCAGGTTATACCCAGAGAGAGAGAGAGGGAAGAAGGAGGCAACGCAAAGGTTCTCTTTCCACACGCCCGACGCTGCGGGGCGCTTCAACAAACACAGCTAGATGTATAACTATATTAGACTCAGGATAAACATGTTGAGCATGCATGGCATCTGCCAGACCAAATTGATGCATTGTGTGTGTTATTAAACATATAAGGCATTCCACATTTTGAGTATACAATATTCTAAGAACTGTGTGATTTTATTCAAGTTGTATGTTGTTTAGTTTTACAAATCATTTCCACATGGGCCAGCCACTCTCTGGATGGTACAGTTGTCAGCTGTCCACTGAATGACACATACAAATAAATACATCAACAAACGCATGTATTGAATGGTCTTCCCTGGTTTAGGGCTTCCCAACAGTTCAGTAGAGACCAGTTAAGACTAGAAAATAGCAGCAGCATAGCTTCCTCCATTTTAAACGCCTCCAGGCCACTACAGTGTCAATAATGAAGCTAAAAGATAACACTTTATTATTAGTTCTGCAGGAATGGTTTTGCGGTGTTAGTGGTGCGGATGAAGGGGTACCAGAGCCGTACGGATGGGGCTGCGGGGGTATCAAAGATAGAAACCAGTTGGGAAATGGAGTCTTCTTAAGAGCACCCATCTCTCCAGCAGCCCCTCTCTCTCTTCCCAGACAGTGTGTCGGTGGGAACTGAAGCGCTAAATAAACTGTGCAAGGACACTCCATGGATCCTAAAAACCGACTCCTTCAGTGTTCCAGTGGGGGGGGACCAATCGACTGCTTACATCCCTTTAATCAACGGGAGCCATAGTGCATGTAAGCAGCTCATTTTGGCCATTCATTCATGTTGTTCTAGATCAATGGTCCTTGGCTCTAAGGAGGGCATTATACCTCTTTTCTTGTGTGGACCAGCAGGCGGGTTCTGGATGGTGGTTCTGTATGTTTAAAGTTGTTATTTGGTTGGAAACAAGCTTTTCACTGAGCAGTTATGTTTCAAGGTTGTTTTTGTGTTTGTCGCAGTGCGTACACACAAGCACACCGATAAGTTATCTTTATTTACCTTGTTCATATTACGAGCAAATCCTTCATTCATGTTTACTACAATGGTGATTTCTGTCTTCTTGTATCAAAGTATCTGATAGTAAGAAAGATGCTAGTAAGATTCGTTAAATGGAAGAGATGGTGTAGTGTTTAATAACATTTAACATTGTCTAGAATTATTTATAGCAAAGTGAGCACAGCTGTCATGAATGACGTGTGACTGTCGTGTGAAGCCCTTCTCCACGTCTTAGATTGCTGATATGATGATTTATGATACGGACATCATGTTCACTTATTGATCCAGCATGTCTACATGTAGTCGAGATACAGATCTATAACATTAAGATATATAACATCTCTGTATCTCTCTCTCTCTCTCTCTCTCTCTCTCTCTCTCTCTCTCTCTCTCTCTCTCTCTCTCTCTCTCTCTCTCTCTCTCTCTCTCTCTCTCTCTCTCTTTCTCTCTCTCTGAGACAAATACTGCGCACTACACATCAATCACAACTTAGGTTATACAGATATACTGTTAATCTCCTTCAATGCCATTCATTATGCCTTCCTATTGCTATATCTGTCCTATATTCTACCTACATAACCAGGACATGGGTCATTCTTCCCAGGCCAATGCTTGAGAACGCGATAGATGGGTCTTCTTCATCTGAAATGCTCTGATGCATTGCCCAAATGTGTTTCGTTTTTCTCTTTTTCTTAAATGGAAATACTAAAAGCCGACGTAGAAAAATCCCACAAACTCAGAACTCAATTATCATGTAAACTGACCTCTGCGCCCGGAGAGAATTCTAATTTCCCTTGGCAGGTGAGTCAGTGCTGTGTGCTAAGACATTATAATCACTTGGCATCAAACAGCAGAAGATTGGTACGACCATAAAATCACCTCCATTCCAAAGTTGGATATTTTCTCCCAAATAAGTAGCTGTCAATCATTCTGTCACGGTTGCGGTGTGTGACAGGGGGCGTGGCCATGGCTCGGGTCTTGGCTGCACACCTACACACCTGTCGGCGATTGCCGCTAATGACAATCACCTCACCTGGGTGTATATATACCTTGGCGTCCCCTAACACCATTGCTAGATCGTACGTTGTTCTCTCTTTCGATGCAACCGTTCCCGGCTACTTCTAGATTCCTCGCCTGTCCCGCACTACTCACCTGTCTACTACCTGTCGCGACCCCGCTGATTGACTTCCTGGCATCCAGACCCCTTGCCTGTCCTCGACTGTCGTACTGTTGTACCGACGAAATAAAGTATCACGTTATCGGCTCACTCTGTCGTTGGTCTGCGTTCTGGATCCTTCCAAACATTACCCCTGACACATTCCTCACCAACAAATGAGCTTCTGTTTCTGGACTGCCTCATCCATCACAGCCAAGCAACGACATCTTAATGGGTGACCTTTGGTTCTCCATAAGATTCATAAACGGGAGGTTGTGTCTTCTGAAGACAATACGTGTATATGTATATGTGGTTTTCTCTGGGCCAGATCCTGTGCACCTCTCGAAAACACATACTTTTTATCTGGTCATACTATAGATTTGACTTCGGATTTGTCCATCAGTATTAATGACATTAGTTTCAACATTCACATCTGCTTCATGAGCAAGAAATACAAATAGCTTAGACCCATGAAATGGGGGTTTTCATAAGTTTAATAGTGTTTACTAAATATTTAATCATGTATGATGAGGTGTCACAGTGTTGTACTACTGTGTTGTTTTACTTGTCCATACACTTTTTATTTGGCTGCACATTGTCTAATGTAGCAACCTATTCCAGTATATTAAGGGTTAATAATGAATATATTAAAATTAGGATGGCCTAGAAAAAAAGCATTGCGGGAACTGCAGTAAAAACAGTGATTGCAATGAAAATAAATGCTTTTCATATTTCAGAGCACATTCAAGAACAGGTTTAAAGCACTGGTGAAATATTGTGCTCTTACACAAACGTCTCTTGGGGAAAATGCTTTCGTTAGGAATGAAAAATTCTGTGCTGTTTCAACAACTGATGGCCTTCCTACCTCTTTATAACTGTTATGGCGCCTGCCCATGAATGCAAGTTCAACACTGCACCTCTTCACACGATTCTTATTTAAGAGTCATGTTGATGACAATACTCTATAATTGCTCTCTCTCTCAGACAGAAGGTTTATATATATATATTTTTGTTATATTATATATATTTTTTTATATTATATGACACATCGGCAGGCCACAAATAAATACAGATTACAGGATATGGATATTCTCTCTGCAGCCCTATTATCCTCAAGAGAATTGACAAGCCCTGTTCAATCCCTGTTCCCTGTACAGGAGTACATCTCACAGAGGTTCTGCTAGGGCTGAGCTCCTCTCCCTTTGAGGGGTGTGTGTGTGCCTGTCCTCCAACTGAAACGTGTGTTGTCTGTTGTGTGCATGTGGTGGCCTCTGGTTTCCCTTTGCAAGTGGAAATACATAGTGGCATACATATTTATGATTGCGATTTGAGAAAATAACAACCGGTTTTTGTGACTGTGAATCAAAGTCATTCCTTATTTCTGGTCTTGTTTAGCACAGACATTTTTTTTATTATTATTGTATTCTCATATCGTTTTATGTTTTCACAGCACTTAAAAAACATCTGAGAAGGCACAAATCTATGACAGCACTTGGCTGGGACTCCTTGATATCCAATCCAACGTTTCCTCTCCCACATTTAAATGAACTTTAAATGATATTCAGGAACACAGTTGCAGTGCAAACATTTCCTCCATCACAAAACTCACTCTGTGTTCCCCGAACAAACTGAGCTGAACTAAACTGAACTGAACTGAGCTGAGCTGAGCTGAGCTGAGCTGAACTAAACTAAACTAAACTAAACTAAACTAAACTAAACTAAACTAAACTAAACTAAACTAAACTGAGCTAAGCTGAACTGAGCTGAACTGAACTGAGCTAAACTGAGCTGAACTGAGCTGAACTGAACTGAACCATCCCGCGTCTTCAAGACCTGCACTGATCAGCTGGCTCCTGTGTTCACCGACATCTACAATGCATCACTTCAACAGTCTGTCGTCCCAGCGTGCTTCAAAGCGACAACCATTGTGCCGTTACCCAAAAAGACTATGGTAACAAGCCTCAATGATTATCGTCCAGTGGCTTTAACACCCATAGCCATGAAGTGCCTGGAGAAACTTGTAATGTCGGATATAAACTTGTCCACCCCTGAGTCCCTAGACCCACTCCAGTTTGCATACAGACCAAACAGGTCTGTAGACGATGCCCTTTCCCTGGCACTACACACAGCCCTGCAGCACCTAGACAGGAGGGACACCTACGACAGACTGCTGTTAATTGACTACAGCTCGGCGTTCAACACCATCGTTCCCTCCAAGTTGGTCCTGAAACTGAGGGACGTAGGTCTGGGCGCCCCCATCTGTAACTGGATTATGGACTTCCTGATGGGCAGGCCTCAAGTGGTGAAGATTGGGAACAACAACTCATCCACTCTGGTCCTCAACACCGGAGCACCCCAAGGCTGCTGCCTCAGTCCCCGGCTGTACTCACTGTAGACACATGACTGTACTGCCACGCACAGCAATAATTGGATTATCAAGTTTGCAGACGACACCACAGTCATCGGCTTGATAAGCGAGGTTGATGAATACATGAGTGCAGATGAGTACAGAGATGAGGTGGTCCAGCTGACAGGATAGATCAAGGAGCTCATCGAGGACTTCAGGAGCCACCGGGACACCCACTCCACCATCAGTCTGGACGGGACACCGGTCGAAGTCATCCATTTCCTGGGACTACAGATTTCCGATGACCTGGCGTGGACATGCAACACGGAGGTCTTGCTGAAGAAGGCACCCCAGCGCCTCTATGCTCTGCGGTGCCTCAGAAAAAGCGGTATAGGCCAGAGGTGGCTAGTGAACTTCTACCTGCGTCTGTTGCGATGCAGTTTTTTGTTATTTATTATTTTTATCGTGACTATCTTTGTTCAGGAAGTTAGCAGCATGTTCATTTCTAAGTTTTGCACACTTCTGGAGATCGACAGTCGCTCGCCGCCTACCGGCGTTTTTTCATTCTTTCGACTTGGACGTCACGCCCAAAGTCACAGCTGGATTATCTCCGACCATCTTGGGCACGATTACACGCAAGCGTTGCAGGAAGAAGCGATGGATGCGAGCCGGTGTGCAGGTCAGGCTGAGATGCTGATCCGATCGCCCCCCACTACCCACCATTCTACTGGCTAATAATACAGTCTCTGGACAATAAGTTAAGCGAGCTAAAGGCTTGTATTCAATTCCACCGGGAAACTAAGGACAACTGTATCATCTGCCTTACGGAGACATGGATGTCGGAGGGGGTTACCGATGCAGCTATCGAGCCGACGGGATTTTACATCCACCAGGGGGAAGGCTCGAAAGGCTCTCTCCGGTAAAGATCGGGGGAGGGGGGGTATGTCTCATTATTAACAGATCTTGGTGCAACAAAAGTCATGTATATCCCCTCAAGTCTTTTTGTTCCCTGGACCTGGAGTACCTGATGCTTATGTGCCATCCATACTAGCTACCTCGGGAGTTTACAGCGGTAACCGTGACTGCTGTTTACATTCCCCCACAAGCCAACACGGACACAGCGCTGAAGGAACTGTATGGGGCTATCGGCGAACAGGAGTCGGCACACCCCGAAGCTGCTCTCAGCGTGGTGCGGGACTTCAACAAGGAGAACCTGAAGAAGGTTCTCCCGAAGTTCTACCAACACATAACGAGCAACACACAGGGTGAGTGGATCCTCGACCACTGCTACACCCCCTTCCGTGATGGCTATAAGGCCCTCCTCTGCCCACCGTTCGGCAAATCAGACCACCACTCTATCCAGCTACTCCCCGCCTATAGGCAGAGACTGAAGCAGCAACCGATCGCTGTGAGGGAGGTCCAATGCTGGTCGGACAAATCGGACTCTATGCTGCAGGATTGTTTTGATCGCGCTGACTGGCACATGTTCCGTGTTGCCTCGGACAATAACATCAATGAGTAACGCCGCCTTTGGCTCCGGGAATATGGAGGAATTTACGAGAGCCCGCTACAACCTCCGTAAGACCATCGTCTCTGCCAAGTGGGAGTATAAGGACAGAGTGGAGGAGAAATCCAAGAGCCACGACGCGAGGGGTATGTGGCAGGGGCTACAGACGAATTTCAGAGGGAGAACCAGTTTTGTAGAGAACTCCTCTACCTCCCTCCCAGGAGAGCTAAATACTTTTTTTGCTCGGTTCGACGTGAACAGCAGCCCGCCGAAACCAGCACTGACTGAGGAGACCAGCCTGCTGAACATCTCGGAGGCGGATGTGCGCCGCACCTTCAAGCGGTTGAACATCCGTAAGGCGGCAGGCCCCGACGACATCCCGGGCCGCGTCCTCAGAGCATGCTC
>CM051010.1:9104825-9107325 GCA_027704905.1 Muraenolepis orangiensis | reverse complement strand
ATCGCCTGCCTGACGGTAAAAGTGAATACAGTTTGTGGCTGGGGTGGGCAATGTCTTTATGATGCGTTTGGCCTTGGCCACGCACCGCTGGTTGTATATATCCAGGAGGGAGGGGAGCTCACCTCCAACCATATACTGGGCCGTACGCACCACCCTTTGAAGTGCTCTGCGCTCGAGTGGGGTGCAGTTCCCGTACCGGGCGGTGAAACATCCTGTAAGAACATTCTCGATTGTCCCGGTGTAGAATGTTCTCAGGATGCGGGGGCCCATGCTGAATTTCCTCAGACGCCTGAGGAAATACAGGCGTGGTTGGACCCTTTTCACCATGTGTGTGGTGTGCGTGGACCATGTGAGGTCCTCGAAGATGTGCACACCGAGGAACATGAAGCTGCTGACCCTCTCTACTGCAACACCGTCGATGGAGATGGGGTCGATGGAGAGGGCCGTGATCTCCTCTCTGCTTCCTGTAGTCCACGGTCAGCTGCTTGGTCTTCTTGACGTTGAGGGCGAGGCTGTTCTCCTGGCACCACTGCTCCAGCGATCCAACCTCCTCCCTGTAGGCTGTCTCGTCGTTGCCGGCGATCAGGCCCATCACTGTCGTGTCGTCAGCAAACTTGACGATGACGTTGGAGCTGTGCATAGCCATGCAGTCGTGGGTGAAGAGGGAGTAGAGGAGAGGGCTCAGCACGCATCCCTATGGGGGCTCCCTTGTTGAGGGTCAGTGGCTCTGAGGTGGTGCTGCCCATCCTCACCACCTGGCGGCGGTCCGACAGGAGGTCCAGTATCCAGCTGCACGTGGATGGGGGCACGCCTAGACCTCTAAGCTTGGTGTCGAGCTTGGCAGGAACTATCGTGTTGAACGCTGAGCTGTAGTCCACAAACAGCATTCACACATAACAGTTCTTTCCCTCCAGGTGGGAAAGGGCATCGTCCGTGGATCTGTTTTGACGATATGCAAATTGCCATGGGTCCAGCGTGGCAGGTAACACAGAACAAATAAAGTCCTTGACCAACCTCTCGAAACATTTGCTGACAATCGAGGTGAGGGCTACAGGTCTATAGTCGTTCAGGCATGTTTCCTTGGGTTGTTTAGGGACAGGCACGATGGTGGACATCTTGAAGACCACGGGAACAACAGCCTGGGCCAAGGAGAGGTTGAAGATGTCTGCAAAGACTCCTGCCAACTGGTCTGCGCATGCTCTGAGGCGGCCCGGGATGTCGTCGGGGCCTGCCGCCTTATGGATGTTCAACCACTGGAAGGTGCGGCGCACATTCGCCTCCGAGATGCTCAGCAGGCTGGTCTCCTCAGGCGGCGCTGGTTTCGGCGGGCTGCCGTTCACATTGAACCGAGCTAAAAAAGTACTTAGCTCTCCTGGGAGGGAGGTAGAGGAGTTCTCTACACAACTGGTTCTCCCTCTGAACTTCGTTATCGTCTGCAGCCCCTGCCACATACCCCTCGTGTCGTGGCTCTTGAATTTCTCCTCCACTCTGTCCTTGTACTGACAATGGTCATACGGAGGTCGTAACGGGCTCTCGTATATTCCTCCATATTCCCGTAGCCAAAGGCGGCGTTACATGTGGGCTGTGCTGCCCAACGCCGCGCTGCCCAACGCCGCGCTGCCCAACGCCGCGCTGCCCAACGCCGCGCTGCCCAACGCCGCGCTGCCCAATGCCGCGCTGCCCAACGCCGCGCTGCCCAACGCCGCGCTGCCCAACGCCGCGCTGCCCAACGCCGCGCTTCCCCGATCTGACAACACCGCGCCGCCCTGGTTCATTGATGGCGGCCCGGTGTGCACTGTTCACAGCCTACTTGGTTCCGTCGCCGTGGGAGACTCTTTCCCTCCTTTAATCGGAGTCCTCCTATGGGGATAGGGAGGGTTCATCCTTGGAGGAGGGCGGGGATCTCCAGGAAGCGGCGGAGGGGATGGCTGTTGCGAGGGGGACATTTTTGCTTTGTTTTTTTGTTGTTTTGGGCACGTCAGGAGCCGTCCCTTGAGAGGTCCAGAGGTCCAGAGAGGTCCAGAGGTCCAGAGAGGTTCAGAGGTCCAGGAAGGTCCAGGGAGGTCGAGGGAGGTCCAGAAAGGACCAGAGAGGACCAGAGAGGACCAGAGAGGTCCATGGAGGTCCACAGAGGTCCAGAGAGGACCAGAGAGGACCAGAGAGGTCCAGAGAGGACCAGAGAGGACCAGAGAGGACCAAAGAGGACCAGAGAGGACCAGAGAGGTCCAGGGAGGTCCAGGGAGGTCCAGAGAGGTCTAAAGAGGTCCAGGGAGGACCAAAGAGGACCAGAGAGGACCAGAGAGGACCGGAAAGGTCCAGAGAGGACCAGAGAGGACCAAAGAGGACCAAAGAGGATCAGAGAGGACCAGAGAGGAGCAGACCTCAGAGCAGACTCAGAGTGGACCTCCACCGCCACCCAGAGACATCGATGGCGGCCCTGCTTACTCCGTCCACCGCCTACTGCATTCCCGGCTTCGTGGGAGGGGTCTCCAATATCTGG
>CM051010.1:9087325-9099825 GCA_027704905.1 Muraenolepis orangiensis | reverse complement strand
GATTTCTTATTACTATTGTGTTCTAGAATTTCATACTGCTACCCAGTAACACACACACACACACACACACACACACACATACACACACACACACACACACACACACACACACACACACACACACACACACACACACACACACACACACACACACACACACACACACACACACACACACACACACACACCTACATACGTACACACACATCTACATCCAATCTAAATCTACTAAAGTATGCTATTCATCTGTCCTTTGAACACGGCAGAGAGACAGCTCACTCTCACTCTCTCTCACCGGGAGTGTGCCGCTTACGCAAACAGCATGCTTGTTTAGCTCTGGAAGAGGATAATACGATTCTACTCAGAACTCTCATTTTTTGAAAAACAACATGTTCTGTATTTGAAACATGTGCACAGCGTTTTGAGTCATCATTCATTGGGAAAAACACACAGAACACTTTGAGTGAAGGTCATTGGACCACGAGGGTTCAGGTTAGGGTCAGACGAGTCTCATCGGGGGACGAGACGCATCACAAGTCTTATCGCTAGAACAATCTGTACATTATGGACTTCAATCAGCTACTTTGTAATCACTTTTGCATTGTGGTACGGCATTTTTGCAGTGTGATCCAACAGATTCAAGATGTTTTTAATTGCCATTTGCAACAAATGGGGGCAGCAGGATAGCTCAGTCTGTTGGGTCTTGGCTTGGGAACCGGTAAAGTCGCCGGTTCAAGTCCGCGGAACACCTGGGCACCTGGGCAAGGTGCCCTTGAGCATGGCACCAGACCCCTACACTGCTTCCCGGGCGCTGTATATAAAATAGCTGCCCCACTGCTCTTTATACTAGGATGGGTTAAATGCAGAGAATCTAATTCCACTGTGTGTGTGTATGTATGTGTGCATGTATTTGACCAATAAAGATACAAAAGAAAAACAATGGAATGGAATGCTTGAACAATGGAATGCGTACTCCCCATTCCCTCCTGCAGTATGCATTTCCTTGAACTATACTAAACTATACAATACTAAACTATACAATACTATACTATACTAAGTTGTGAAACAACATATTTACATTATTATACAAAAGTTTTGTGTGTTATGATACATAACATACAATACATCACATTGTTGTGTTGTGATACAACATTTTTGTGTGATCCAACATCTTCTTTCGTGTAACGTCAGATGTCCAACTCGGTGTCGTGTAGCCATGCCCGCATCTCTGGTCCTAGGTCGAAGAGGCTGGCTTCCGAGGGTGGTCTATATAAGGGGCAGATGGTGATTATATGGTCGGCGGTCTGGTCAGGGTCACCGCACTCGCATGCCGCACTGTCCGCCAAGCCCCACGTCTTCATTGATGTTTTAAAGCGACCGACCCCAGTTCATAGACGGTTCAGTGTGGTCTATTGCCGGCGTGGTAGGTCGTCTCCTCCAATGGCGCAATCTCCTGGGTCCCAGATGTAACAGTGGATTCGCTTCCAAGCTGCTGCCAACCATGCATCTCTGGAGATGTCCTCAGAGGTGGAGTTGAGCATCTCTTGTGCTGCCTTGTTGTAGGGGTGGCGGGACTTGAGTCTGCTTGGAGGTACTTTTGTGCCTTCCTGGCCAGGGCGAGGGTGGCAGCCTCCCGTCGGAGGCCGGCCGGTGCTATTCCCGCGAGGACTGGCAAGAGGGACACAGGGGTAGGCTTTAAGCATCCAGTTATTATTCGGAGGGAGGTATTGATAGCCACGTCGACCTTTCTCGCATGAGGGCTTCTGCTCCAGACTGGGGCGCAGTATTCCGCTGCAGAGAAGACCAGGGCTTGGGTGGATATTCGCAGCGTCTTAGCGGAGGCTCCCCAGGTTGTTCCAGCGAGGCGGCGGATCAGCGCGACCCTGGATGTCACCTTGGCCTTGACTTCTTCCAGGTGTTGTTTGAAGGATAATGTCCGATCCAGACGCACTCCAAGATACTTCGGAGCTTGCTGGACCTCCAGACATTTGTTGTCGACGTGCACCTGAAGTTCCCTCCTGGCTTCTCTGGTGCTAAGGTGGTATGCCGCTGCGACTGATTTTCCGACGCTGAGCTGTAGACGCCACCTTCGAAGGTATGCTACCAGTGTGCCCATGTCTTCGTTAAGCCCCTCTTCCATCGCCTTCCACGTTGGTCGGCTCAGCATGATGGCAAGATCGTCTGCGTAGCCATACTTTCTGGATACTGTATCAGGTAGGTCGTGGATGTAAACATTGAACAGCATCGGCGAGAGAACAGACCCCTGCGGTACCCCATTCTTCAGTCTTCTGAGCCTACTGCACTGGCCACTGCTGGTCTGGAGGATGAAGCTGCGGTTGGAAAGGGTCTCCATGATGAACTTCACCATGTGGCGGTCCGGTATTGTCCTCAGCAGCTTCAGGTGGAGTCCCCGGTGCCACACGGTGTCATATGCAGCAGTCAGATCCAGGTACACTACCCCAGCTTTCTCATTGTTCTGGAAGCTGTCCTCGATGTCCTGACAGAGTAGTGTTACCTGGTCTGCTGTTGATCTTCCACGACGGAAACCAGCTTGTTCCCGTGGGAGCTGTGAGTCCACCACTGGCTCGATGCGGCTATGGATCATCCTCTCCAAGATCTTAAATGGGACACAGAGCAACGAGATTGGTCTGTATGACTTGGGGTCTTCTGCAGGTTTATTTGGCTTCGGCAGAGCTATGACAGAGGCACGGCGCCAAGTCCTTGCAGGACCTTTAATCTCTGGTAGCATGATGTATAGAAAGCACAGAGCCAGCCAGATGTTGTTGTGCTCTGGTGGATGATGAACTCCGGGTGGATGTTGTCACGGCCAGGGGATTTGCCTGGCTTGAGCTTGCTCATGGCCTCACTGAGTTCCTCTGCTGTGAATTCTCCTGAGAGGTTGGAATCGACACTGGCCGCTCCTGAGATGCAAGACACCTCATGCGATGTCAGTCGGGCAAAGTCTTTGTCAGCATCCGGGAAGCGGCCATTCTTCAGGAGCTGGGATGCGATGGCGTTTGCTGTGACTGGGCAGCTGTGGGGTGTTGTATTTCTGCCTGTGAGCTGGTTGATGGTCTGCCACACCTTGCGACTAGAATGGGTGAAGTCGATTGATTCAACGACTTCTGTCCATCTGGCCCTGCGGGTGATATCCAGCTTCTGGAGCAGTGCTGCTGCAGTCACATCCACCTCTTCTCTGGAGCTAGCCCTCTGGTGGTCACACAGAAGGCGGCTGCATTCCTCGTCCCAACCTGGGATGTAATTCCTGTTATAGCCACGTGGGATGGTCTTCTTTGCCGCACCCAGGAGGACCTGGCAGTAGGCTGCATAGGCCGCATCCAGGTCGGCTGTGTCTGGGTCGGGCAGGCCAGCTGACCTTCTTTCAGTCTCCTCAGTCCTCCTCCTCTGATCCAACATGTTAGTACAGAATTCATTGACTACAAAAAGACAATGTTTTTGCATAAACAAAGACAAGGTGTGCATTGGGCATTGGGGTGGTGTGTGTCTACTGCGGTTATCATTAGAAATAAAGATTGCTCTGTAAACTTTTTTTTTTTTAAAGGAATACAAAATACAAACTTACAGTCATGGTGTTCTGTGGATTTTTTTTCCGCTGTTTTTAGTCTTTAGACGTTTATCTCTCAAATCTTGAGAGATCAAATCAACAAGTAACATTTAGCAGAATAAACAGGGTGCGGATGGAGATTCGATAAGCAGACGGGTATTCAGGGAACAAAGGGGTAAATGTTACTGACTGTTGCATCTCGATGGGAACAAAGAATTTCATCAACTGAATTTCTCAGGCAACACTCTGTGGTAATACATAAAGTATTCACTAAGTAGCCTGCCTCTGTGGTGAATACGTCAATTATCATTTTGTGCAAGCGTGTGTGTGTGTTTGTGTGTGTGTGTGTGTGTGTGTGTGTGTGTGTGTGTTTGTGTGTGTGTGTGTGTGTGTGTGTGTGTGTGTGTGTGTGTGCTAGGATGTGTGCATGCTAATTGGTGCATGTGTGAGCGTATGTGAGAGAGAGTAGCGAGAGAGGGAGTAGAGAGAGCGAAGAATTACATAGAGAGAGAGAGAGAGAGAGAGAGTGAGAGAGAGAGAGAGAGAGAGAGAGAGAGAGAGAGAGAGAGAGAGAGAGAGAGAGAGAGAGAGAGAGAGAGAGAGAGAGAGAGAGAGAAAACAAAGATGATGTTTCAAGACATCCACATTCCGCTTGGTAACGAGCAAAGCAAAGAGTGAGAGAGAGAGAGAGAGAGAGAGAGAGAGAGAGAGAGAGAGAGAGAGAGAGAGAGAGAGAGAGAGAGAGAGAGAGAGAGAGAGAGAGAGAGAGAGAGAGAGAGAGAAAGAAAACAAAGATGATGTTTCATGACATCCACATTCCGCTTGGTAACGAGCAAAGCAAAGAGAGAGAGAGAGAGAGAGAGAGAGAGAGAGAGAGAGAGAGAGAGAGAGAGAGAGAGAGAGAGAGAGAGAGAGAGAGAGAGAGAGAGAGAGAGAGAAAGAAAACAAAGATGATGTTTCAAGACATCCACATTCCGCTTGGTAACGAGCAAAGCAAAGAGAGAGAGAGAGAGAGAGAGAGAGAGAGAGAGAGAGAGAGAGAGAGAGAGAGAGAGAGAGAGAGAGAGAGAGAGAGAGAGAGAGAGAGAGAGAGAGAGAGAGAGAGAGAGAGAGAGAGAGAGAGAGAAAACAAAGATGATGTTTCAAGACATCCACATTCCGCTTGGTCACGAGCAAAGCAAAGCGCAACCTGATGAAATGATTTGGAACCCTGTTGAAACACAGCCCAGGCCCATATAGTCCACGGGCCAGACCAGATATTGGTCAAATCTGGTTCCATTTTTTTTGTCCATAGATGATATTTTGGTATGATAATCTTTTGTAAGTGGTAGCTTTGTAACATATATCAGCACATGAAGTGAACCACCCCCTACAATAAATTGGCTTCTAGACATTGATGCATATCCTAAATTAGGCTTATTTTCAGGACCTTTACTCATGGTATATGATGACTTGTTTGGTATAATTGTAAAGGATAGATTCATAGCCTGTGTATAGGCTCAGTTGTGAGTCTGTCTGATAAACATAGAGGTCACAGGGGCTCTATAAAGAATCAAAGTGTATTTTTGCCTAAACTATAGTCTTTATTTGAGCATTGTGACATTGTAGAAACATCAATGACTTATAGGAATACTTATGAAATACTTATAGGACTGCAACAATCTTCCTAATCATCCCATTAAGGGGTGTTTATGGGCCTTGTAGTAGAACATGAGCCAGGGCCAGAATTGTCAAAATTGGTCCCACTCAAGGTGGCAAATTCTACTTTTTTCTACTACTTTTCTACTACTTTTTTCTACTATTTTGAAAAAAGTCTATATGTCTGGATGATATTTCAACTTAAAAATCTCCCAAGTGGTATCTCAGTCACAGTTAACCTAACGCCCAGTAGTCAGCAACATTCAGTTTTCTACAGTTTTTATCTAAAATTAAAAAGGTTATTCAGATGTGTTTGTAGTGTTGTAGTATTAAACTGTGTTTTGATGTAATATGGTTAAGATAATGTTGAAGATTAGACAAATCAAATCACAAATCACATTTAATTTCAAATGAGATCAAAATAATACATCTATATGTTTGTATTTTTAAGTTATTTTACATACTGTCATACTACATCTCTATTTATATATATATTTTAATACAATGTTTTAAAGTGTTCATTTACATTAGTGAAGGACTGACTGGACATCCTACAGTGGTACCATTCACAGACCTGACCACTATACTGGGAACATAAAGAGTTGAATCCAGGTGTAACACAGGTGACACCTTCTGCAAAGACACTCCTCTAAGGTAGAATCTGACTGCTGAATCTCTACACATCAAACCAAATGACTCAGGAACACTGTTGGTATACCCAGACCCTTTGACCATGAATGAGCTTGTTGAAGTTTGCCACGGAGTGGCAAACTTCCTCGGAGATGTGGACCCCCAGGAATTTGAAGCTGGAGACACGCTCAACCTCCAGTCCGTTGATGAGGATGGGGGCATGTGCGTCAGCTCTGGTCTATCTGTCCACGATGAGCTCCACCACCTTTGTCCTCCACCACCTTTGACTTCTTGGTGTTGAGGGCCAGGTTGTTGTCACAGCACCACGCCACCAGGACTTTGTCCCTGTAGGCTGCCTCATAGTGTTTTTTTATGAGGCTCACGAACGTTGTCGTCGGCAAACTTGGTGATGGTGTTTGTACAATGTACGGGAGTGCAGTCGTGGGTAAAGAGGGAGTAGAGGAGAGGTGCAGAGGAGTGTTTTAGCACTGGCATAATGGAGGTGGTTTTAAAGCACGCTG
The DNA here is from genome assembly GCA_027704905.1 of Muraenolepis orangiensis. Classification (NCBI taxonomy): domain Eukaryota; kingdom Metazoa; phylum Chordata; class Actinopteri; order Gadiformes; family Muraenolepididae; genus Muraenolepis; species Muraenolepis orangiensis. The sequence goes on along the minus strand of CM051010.1, from coordinate 9,093,471 downwards.
AGACAAATGCCTGAGCTAGTGACATGTTGAAAATGTCAGTAAGGACCTCGGTCAGCTGCTCAGTGGTGTTCCTGAGCACCCGACCGGGGATGCCATCAGGACCAGCTGCCTTATGCACATTTCTTCTGCACACGGCGTAGGAGTCGATGTCGATGTGGGAGTCTAGGGTGGACTGGGAGGCAAACATGCTCTAATCCGTGTGTAGAAACCGGTTCTGAAACTCAGTCTGCTCCCTCAGGCCACACTTTGACTGTCCTAACGGTGGGCTTCACACGCTTGATGAGATGCGTACTTAGGCAGCATGAACAAAGAGACTCTCTCTGTCCAAGGTGGGGGAGGGGGACAGCTTTGTAAGCATCAACATTGTTATTGTTATCTCTCTCCTCGTGTAGAGCAGGGGACATGTTGGTGGAAATTGGGGAGCACAGACTTTAAGATGGCATGATTGAAATCTCCTGCAATAATAAAGGCTGCCACTGGGTGGGAGTTCTGCTGTTGGTTAATTGCAGAGTAAAGTTTCATAGCTAGCTTAACGTTAGCATCTGGAGGTATGTAAGTCGCAGTTATAATGGTGGCTGTAATTTCCCTGGGTTGTTAAAAGGGTCTACATTTAACCATTAGGTAATCCACATTAGCAGAGCAGTGGCTCTCAATGGTGTGTCTGTGCACCAAGCCTTGTTAATATAAATGCACAAGCCTCCACCCCTGGTTTTACCGGAGCCCTCAGCTGATCTGTCTGCTCTGTGTAAAGTGAGCCCCATTAGCTCAATAGCACTGTTGGCGATTCCGCTGATTATGGTTGATAATCCGCAGCCGCAGTAAATATAGAGCGGTCACTTGGTTTGTTGCTGGTAGGTTGCAGGTTCGATCCCCGGCTCCTCCTAGCAAAAAAACAGTCTAGGTGTCCTTGAGCAAAACACCCTAACCCTAACTGCTCCCCGTGCGCTGAATAAATAGCTGACTGCTGCTCCTAATACTAGGATGGGTTAAATGCAGAGAAATTCCTTTCGCTGTACTGTACTTGTGCTGTACACTGACAAAAATGAATTATTATTATTAAAACATGTTCAGCTCGTCTGGGGTCCTGTGGGCTCTGAGCTCCCCTTGTAGTGGGAGAGGACCTTCAGACCTGGCCACATACGTCTGGTGTCAGAGCCCCAAAACGTTCATTCCAGTTTATTTTTAGAATCAAATTTCCCCTTCTTGATGAATTTTCTGAGTTCATATTTGGCCTTCTTGTAGTGATTGGAGTTGCCTGTTGTGAAAGCAGTACTTATTCATTATCTGAGTTTGTTCTGTATGTCAGCATTGTGGTTCTGGAATGAACGAACACACCTGGTGGGGATGCATTCCTCCACATGCCTGTTAATGTATGCTGTGACATGATCTGCTTACACATCCCGGTCAGTGGTCTTGAATAGTGTGTCTGTGAGTGTCGTCTGTCCAGCGACGCAGGGTCCTCACAGTTGTGGGCATGGTCTTCAACTTCTGTTTGTCAACAGAAAGTTGAACCACGACTGCCTCGTGGTAGTGGTTCTGAGGTTTGCTCACCTCACTGTCAAGGTCGTCCAACGCGATGTTTGCTTCAGCCCATGGTTTGATGTAACGGTCAAACCATGGAGATGGTTCGCCACCAGGAGAATAGCAGAGATTTCCCTCGGTAAGTAAAAAGGGTGACTCTTGATTGTCAGTAATTCTGAATTAGATGAGCAGTGTTGTAAAAGCACCTAAATGTCCTGTCCTGTAATCATAGCGCAACACTCCCAGATGTCCCGCTTTGAGGCGATACGGCAGTTAAGTTTGTCGCTCTTGGACGTTGGAAAAAAAGAATGCTTGGTAGGGCTGGTTTCCGTAGAGACACGCCTGCTCTCCTCCAGCGCCCCACACATCCTGTCTGTCCTGTATGTCAACATGGCTTATAACTAAGCATCAATGCTGGATATATTATCATAATCTAAATCTGGAGGATTGAATCCTCTTTATTTGTCACATACATGTAGACACAGTACAATTAGTTTCTCTGCATTTAACCCATCCTAGTATTAGGAGCAGTGGGCAACTATTGTATATACATCACCCGGGGAGCAGCAGGGGTCTGGTGCCTTGCTCAAGGGGCATCTCGGCAGTGCGCAGGTGTTTTGGGGACTTGAACCACCAACCTTCCGGTTCCCAAGCCAAGTCCCGACAGACAGAACTACTACATGAATTCTAAGTGAATAAGGCATTATTACATTATAAGGCCTACAGGCCTGGGATGAAATGCAACAGCATTTAATTGAAAAATATATAAGGGGAGCTGTTTTTCAATCCACCAAGGGGTTCCTGGGCTGAGGAAGGTTGAATTCCCCTGTTTGGTTGAAGGTTGAGCGTCGTGCAGATGAACAGTTTCAGCAAAAATCAAAGGACGGACATAATGCATACATACATACATACATACATTCAGAGACTCCTCTAAATATAGTTCGATTATTGTGATTGCTCCTTGTGATGAAATGTAATTAAATGGACCACAATGCAGTGGGTCGTTCTGGAGTCCCACTGTGAGCTCTCCTCTTCTATGACCGCCTCCTGTAACGTTGATACAGATCTATCGGGGGGCCGACTGCATTCTGAAAATGACTGTAATTGGGCATCTATTTGTGAAATGGTTACATGAACTACATCTGGGTGGGAGGTGGTAGTGTGGGGGGAGGGGGGGATGCAGCTGAGATGGCTCTTGTTGCCGTGGTAATTGGAAAAGGGATCATGTTTGACTAAAGGCTGTCCTTGACAAACATAAATAGTCCCTTTTTAAACTTTAAAGGACATCTGTGGTATAAGAATGTGTGTGGTATAAATATTTATTAATTCATTTATAGCATTTTGAGGGTCATTTTGGGTCCCTGGCCCCAACAAAGTTTGAGAACCCCTGGCAGAGATGCCTTCTAAACACAGCAAATCTCATCATTTTACCAAGCACAGTCCCGCTTGTGGGATATCCCCAACACAGGGGAACGGTCCAAGCTGTTCTTAACACCATGCCAACAAGGATCCTGTTGAGTTTCCTATCTAGAAATCCTCCCAACAGTAGCCCATGATATTTCATTAGCTCAGAGTCAGCAAGGGATCATTTCATTACACAATTAAAATATGAAAAAATGCTGGGGAATTGGATTGTATATTCAATACACAGATTTATGCGAAGGCTCTGCTCAGTTTTAGCATTTATTGATAATTGATCCTGGGCGACAACGAGGGGTGATTTGATTGATACCGATTCTTAGATATTGGATTTATTTTCCAAAATAAGTCAACAGGAAATGCCTCTGTTTGGGGAGGCAAATAGTCTTCAATGGCGGCAAAGGCACACATTTATTAATAACAAGAAACAAAAAGAATACTCAGAATAAATTAATTTGTGTCTTTCTGTGTCTTTGTTTTGGACTGCTTTAACACAAATAACATCCATGCAGATAACACAGAATATAACAGATTGTCGTTTAATAATTCATTCCATCTTTCCTCCACACTAAGCCAGCGATGGATGATTTAGGGAATTATAATAATTATAATGGACCTCCCAGTGAAGCAAATTCACCTGTCCTTAGGAGGCGGGGGGGATACCTTCGAGGAACTGGAAACCCGTCGGAGATGGACCTTGGGACCCTTTCTTCCCGATACCAGGCAGAGAAACAGTGGTCCATTCTCCCTAACCACCTCATCTCAGCTGAGGAGGAGGCAGGAGAGTTTGGGACATGGGTTACTCCACCTTTACTCGCCTCGTAGGCTAAAGGAACGGCCACCTGGACTCCCTGATGAGTACCAAGCTCTGGGAAAGGGCAAGGGCTCACAATTCAAGATTAAAGATTAAAGATTTGTATTTGCCATATGCAACAAGTACAGTGGAATGCTTACTCCCCATTCCCTATTACAGTATGAGTTTCTAAAACACAATGCTATAAAAATACTATACACAATAAAAATGACAATTAAAAGAACAAAATGTATTATGTAATATAATGTATTAATTATTACTGTCCATGTTTGTGTCTATGTATGAATGGGTCATATTTGTTTTGATTGTTATTTAGCATACAGATTATCAACCTGTATCCAAGGGTTGCATTCCAGGAAGTAGGCCAGTTTAAAACAAAATACAACACCCACAATGCACTGGGCTGAAACGGTGATATATGTTCCAAGAGTTGTTCAGTGGTTGATGAATTGTGCCCATTTACTGCACACCGGCTGCTCATAATAAATCATCATTCATGCTTTGTGCTGCTGTCATAACTCCACAAAAATATTTATGGGCAGATGATGGGTTTTTCATCATCATCATCATCCTCATCATCTACATAATACGATGAAGATCTAGCTGTTGCTATGGGGGATAATGTTTTTTGGAGCAGCACAGAATGAGCAATATCACCGCTGATCTGGAGCTGTTAGCCCCTGAGGACAGTGGCTCATCTGTTCATGATGAGGTCATCCTCACCAGACAAAGTTAGACTATCACAATGTTTCTGGACATGAAGCGGGAAATAAATATACATTATTGTTATTAATATATATAAAAAAATCACCTATAAAACCGCCAGATTCAGCGGCACACTCACAGTCGCTTTCTAGCTTTGAATAAATAAATAGTACATACCACTCTGAAAAGCATGTGCATATCTGTTTGTGGGGTGAAGCCCTGGAATAGATTACCTGATGAGAAAATAAAAATGTTTAGAAAAATTTAGAAAAAAGTAAAAAAAACGATTCTGGAGAAGTTAAGATTGTATGGAATATAGTATTTTATTCATTTTGTTTTATTTTGTTTTATTTGTAAGGCTCTTCAGATCAATTAATTAGGAAATAACAGGTTGGGCATTAACAAGCTAGTTAGCTTCAGCCTAAACCCTTTCGGTCAGTCAAGTGTCTGTTTGTACTTTGTGTATATTATTATGTCGGCGGGATGAGGAACGGGGACTTAGGAGGTGAACCCAAATGCATGACACGATGACACACGTATCAAAAATAAAGAGTCTTTACTGATAAATACAGTAACATAAAAATCACTTCGATGGAAACGTATAAAGCTCAAAAGCAAAAGACCTAAGTACAAAAACCTGACAGTGGCATGACGTGTGATGACAAGGAAGAACTCTAACATTTAACAAGTAGCAAGTCTCACAACGTGAAACAAGTACAACCAACGAAACAGTATATAATGAACTGGCGCCCAACAAAAGAAGACGCCGCCTATTTAAACACAAGGAACATAACAGGTGGAAACAATGAGGTCCCAGGCAGCCAATCAGAGGGCAGGAAAACATGAGGGGGAAGATCACGGTGATGCGCTTGCAGCTGCGTGGGAGAACTAACAAGGGGGCGTGGCTATCAGGAGGAGGGCTGGGAAACGGTGACAGGAATGCGGGACGTGATAGGGGCGTGGCTATCAGGAGGAGGGCTGGGAACAAGGGGAGGCAGAACTGCCAATCCTGACATATTATCTTGTACATGATTGCTGATCGAAATAAACATATTCATTCATTCATTCAATAATATGAATCTCATTGGATTCTACTAGATTATATCTGAATTTAATAATCTAAACTCTCCGCTTGTCCATTCGTTTTTAGTTTCCATTCTCTTTCCCTGCTTCCTGAACTGCTGCAAAACTGGTCTGTCCACGTGGGTCATCCATGTCTGACTAAGGAAAAATAATTAGGTTTTGTCATTTTCACTTGGAATAGCATTCATCTTGTCTCCTTGGGAAATGTGTTGTCCTGCCCGAAGCTCTCTCCTCTCCCTAATGTTTTAATGGTTGGGTCGGTGGCAGCGTCCATTCATTTGACTCACGGTGGTTTCGATCTACAGCGGAGAAGATTACAAAGTCTAAATCAATAGGAATGTGACCAACAAAGTTAAACACTCCCCCGTTTGACACTTCTTCACGTGGTTCAATCATACCAGATGAAGCCAATCTGTGATTGCAAATTGCTTTGCATGATAGAGAGGTGGGATAAAATATTTATTAGGAGGCAAGCTTAGATTTTCTTTCCCCCTTCCAACCATTTTTTTCGGAGTAAAAAAAATCGATTTCAATTTGCAGCGTCTCCGCCTTGACAGCCTCCCTGGATGGAGAAGTTCTCCGTGCGCCAGCGCGGGTCAGCTCT
>CM051010.1:9009825-9082325 GCA_027704905.1 Muraenolepis orangiensis | reverse complement strand
AACGTGGCAGAACTGTTAGGGGCCGAGAACAAAACATTTCAAAAACGTCTTGTGTTCCTTCTGGATTTTTTGTTTCCATGCATAGAAGATAAAGGGTCCCCATTTGACTACCTGGTTCCAAAATAGGGGCCCTATTAAATATGTTTAACTCTCAGTGCACAGCAGTTCCTTTCATCCAAGGCCCATCCATGTCAAGATGTTACAAAATGTCCAAGAATGATGGGAAGCTGATATTGGCAGTGCAGGGATGATAGTTTATTAAAAACATGTCATTGATACATTTGAAGAAATGTGTGCTGTGCAGGGAAAAGTTACATAGGGGTTCTTTCAAATGAATTCTGGTTTGAGAAACTTTAAACCCGGTTTAACCACCACAACAATCTGTGAGAATGTATCCAACACATAAGTTCTTTATGTTCTGTTCTGCATTATAAGTTAATGTTTCAGGCTTGAACACAATGGCACAACTATTCCTTATTTTAGTTTGATATTCTGGTAAATCTTTAAATTTCCTCTTCACGGCCACTCCTGAGGTGGACTCTCTCTCTCTTTGGAGCTGGCACAAGTTTTGTTTGTCCATGATTGGCAGGTATTTCCCATCACCAATCAATGACCAGATGCATAGAATAGTTTGGCTGATTAATGACTTGACCTAGTTTCAATGGTGGCTGTCCATGGTGCTGAATTCCTTCGCTTGCAGAGGGTTCTTGGCAACCTGCAGGATTGCAGGTTCACCACAATGCAATCCTACCCAACACTGCTAGCGGCGATATCGAGACCTTGTCTATTAATAAAACCTCTGGGTTTCCCAACCGGGGAAAAGTCCACCAGGTGCACCATCGGCCCAGGTTTGTTGTTCACGAATATTTCACAATTATCAGCTAAGATAATCAGGGCTTTGATCGTATTCCTGCTTTATTGTACACACAAGCCATAGACTTAAACTGCTCAGTACTCTGGGAATATGAAGGCGAACAACTTGCAGACTGACTCTCCTTTGCCAGCTCTATTTGGTCACACCGAAGCATCTAAACCTTATTAAAACTATATTTAACCTACTCACCCAATGTGTGTCTCACCCAACATTAGTGGGTTTTTAAAACAATACAGCCCTAACAATTTATGTAAAAATACTAAAACAGACTTTATCTCAATTACAAGCAATATACCACACATATGATTCAAATTCGCCATTTGATCCCATTTATCAAAAAAGTGCTATTTTTTATTTGTCAATACATTTTTTGTAAAAACAAAAAGCATTTATAATCAGGAGAAGGTGAGATTAATTTATATTCACCTTGTGTGTATTTGTGAAGGTGGGGTGTGTGCGTGTATGTGTGTGTGTGTATTGGTGGAGGTGGTGTGTATGTGTGTGTATGTGTGTGTTGGTGGAGGTGGGTGTGTGTGTATTGGTGGAGGTGGTGTGTGTATGCCGTAAGTCCAGTTATCTTTGAATTTGTCCACGTGCTCTCCTTTCTAACTGTGTTCTCCTCAAGGTGGGTTATTAATTAAAGTCACTGAATACATGTTCATTATTAATTAACAATGTGAACTGGTCAACTGCTCATTTTCTTCCAGTGAAAGCTGCGATAAGCCAAGCCTCCTATCTCCACTAAGGCAGTCCACTTTGAAATGTCTTTATCTGAAGATGCAGCAGCGAGTACCTCAGCTCTTTTTGATTGGATGTCTTTGGTTAACAGGTGAACTAACGCTGCACTTCCACAGAGTTCCTAGGCGACTGACGTTGTTTTGAGATCCAAATGAAAAAGGCTGGATGGATAATCATAAAGTCTGACTGCCATGGATACAATCTACTGTATTCATCTATAGCGGCCAAAATTGGTTAGTTGGGCGGATAAACTGCAACTGATTCTGCAATATTTGGAGGAAGGCGTGACAAATCAATTTGAATGCATTCCCAATTCTGCCTGCATGAGGTAATAAAGAACTAAAAACACTTTCTAGAAGGTTTCTAGAAAGTTTCACCACCAGGGCTAACCAACATGGCCGCCAGGTGAATAAGCCTCCGGTTTGGCACTGCTGTCTTAATACGAATGCTGAATGGACCTCTCTCTGAGCCGGGCTGCCTGGGGGGGATGGACCTCTCTCTGAGCCGGGCTGCCTGGGGGGGTGGACCTCTCTCTGAGCCGGGCTGCCTGGGGGGGGATGGACCTCTCTCTGAGCCGGGCTGCCTGGGGGGGGATGGACCTCTCTCTGAGCCGGGCTGCCTGGGGGGGGATGGACCTCTCTCTGAGCCGGGCTGCCTGGGGGGGATGGACCTCTCTCTGAGCCGGGCTGCCTGGGGGGGATGGACCTCTCTCTGAGCCGGGCTGCCTGGGGGGGATGGACCTCTCTCTGAGCCCGGCTGCCTGGGGGTGGGGGAGGGGGGGGGGCCTTGAAGCCTGCTATAATAGTGTACATGCTCATGAGTCATTATTTCCTTGGACCAGTGGAACTCAATGGGAACCTATTTCCCCCCCCCCCTCGAGATTACAGAACGGGTTGTTTTGGTTGGACAGAACTTGTCCACTTCGTTTACTGGTTCCATTTGTTTAGGGTTTTTAACGCGTCACGCACCATCTGCATGGGGGGTAAACACACCGGCACAAAACTTCTGGGAGTGAGACTGCGGCCCAGAAAATACTTTGTGGTCGCCTGCGGGTTATAAAGCAAGGAGGCTGACGATGCTGCAGGTTAGATGTTGCTGCAGTACAGGAGTGTGGTACCCACAAGGGCTGTGTGTGTGTGTGTGTGTGTGTGTGTGTTTGTGTGTGAGAGAGAGAGAGAGAGAGAGAGAGCCAAAAAACACAAAATATGAGACCGCTGCCATTTGTTAAATGACAAATGACTTCTTACCTCCCAAAAGGCCCATGCATTTATATATATATATACACACACACACACACACACACACACACACACACACACACACACACACACACACACACACACACACACACACACACACACACACACACACACACATACACCCACATACACACACACACACACACACACACACACACACACACACACACACACACACACACACACACACACACACACACACACACACACACACACACACACACAAACACACACACGCACTTATGACAAGGTCTGACATGAAATTACTAGCGATGATATGCCTTGGGATGATATGATAAGTGTGAGCGTTCGAATGTCAACAGCGTTTGACGTGGCCAAACATTGACAGGCAGAGCTCCAGTATGACTGAGACCTTGGTGCTTACACACATTATGTTAGGCAGCACTGAGAGAGAGAGGAGAGAGAGAGAGAGAGAGAGAGAGAGAGAGAGAGAGAGAGAGAGAGAGAGAGAGAGAGAGAGAGAGAGAGAGAGAGAGAGAGAGAGAGAGAGAGAGGGAGAGAGAGAGGGAGAGAGAGAGAGAGAGAGAGAGAGAGAGAGAGAGAGAGAGAGAGAGAGAGAGAGAGAGAGAAAAATAACCCTCAGGGTTGTGTCCGCCATTTCTCTTCTTTCTCTCTCTCAACCGACATACAATTTGTGTATGTGTGTGTGTGAGTGTGTGTGTGTGTGTGTGTGTGTGTGTGTGTGTGTGTGTGTGTGTGCCTTGGTTCATGTTGGTTCTCCTACCGGAAAAGAATGTGACGGAGTGGGGGAGGGGTCCCACGTGGCAGCACAGGACTCCCGCTACCGGCGCTGGAACACAACATGAAAACACGGCACTGACAGCGAAGGTGTCAAAATCAGTCCCCCAGCCGGAGGAGAATGATCTCCTGAGGGCGATGAAGAAGAGCCAGGGCCTGACGTTACTTTAACATATTGTTTTCCCCCTGCTGGAGACACAGGGCTGACAGACAGAGAGAGAGAGAGGGAGAGAGAGAGAGAGAGAGAGAGAGAGAGAGAGAGAGAGAGAGAGAGAGAGAGAGAGAGAGAGAGAGAGAGAGAGAGAGAGAGAGAGAGAGAGAGAGAGAGAATGCTACCTGATGCGTTAGACAGAGCCAAGTCAGGCAAAAGTGGAAGGAGGTTGGAAGCAACTAAGGCTTTGGCCTTGTTATGCTGGGCAGGGAAAGGCGGGGAAGGGGGAGACAAGAGAGACACAGCTTCACCCTCCTCCCCTCCCCATCTCCTCCACTCGGCCCCACCGACCACCCTCCTTCTGGGCGCCCGTCACTACAAACGGCCCCAGTGAATTTATGTGTGAACGACAAATGACGAGGAGCACAACAATGGCGACGGGTGTCTCGTTAGCCACGAGAGCCTTTGCCCCTCTCATTACCAGAAAGAATTAACACAAAAGCATCCGAGAGGCCGCCCTTACCGGGTCCCGTTCCCCACTCTTCTGTATTCATGAGGCTGCTGCACCACTAGCACTTAGAATGTAAATAATGTACATAGTATAGTATATAGTGTTACATTGTAGGAAATTCATACTGCGAGAGTACGCATTCCATTGTGCTTGTAAAAAAAAATCTTGAATCTTGAATCACCTCTGAGGACATTTGAAACAACTTGGTATCCTTAACCCGGTCCCTAGAGGTGGCATTGCTGCAGTTAACTGCACCCGCCTGTCTACTGTCTAGGAAGCACTTACTAATGATTTGAGGATAAGCAGGAGTCTCCTTGGAGGAGTGAGGTACCTGCTTACAGGTCTGTACCCAAACACTTATTACATACTTATTGGATAATGTGGACATATATATCACTGGTTAAACTACACAAATGTACCGAAAATATCCCAGACATATGCATTAAGCGTAGAACAAGGAACGCTGTTTCACTCAAAGTGTGAGGAGATTCCGTATCACAGGCAATATTTAATATATTCTACATAAATCTACATCTACACTTTTTTCATGCTAGATATATATCCTATTTTTCAAAGAAAATAAAAGCACAAATTTACATATTCTTGCTCATAGCTTTAGCATGGAACATTGTGTAGGTCAGTAGGTCAGTGACTCAGAGAGATGTCTTCATAGCTGTCAAGGGAGAACAATACTTATTATTAATACTTGTTATGCCAACAATGGATCGTTGCTTGCAGAACCCCTTGGTAGTACAGACAGAGTCGGAGTTCAATAACCTGTAGGCGTCTTTATTGGATATTGCTCCAATGAATAAACTGATATGATGTGTGAACAATCAACTACGTGTGTGTAAATTACGGAAGTAATAATACAAAGTGTAAAGTGACATACGTGAGTGCGAAATGGAAATCCAAACGGGGGTGTTGAATAACGTGCTGCGGGGAGAAGGCTGGAGTCCAACACAAACACTAAAACATCCAGGGTAGAAATCTAAGTCGAAAAATCCAACAGAAGAAACAAACCAGCAAAATAGTCCAACGGGGAATGAAACTGGAGAAAAACCAGAGGAATCACGGAGGCATCGGCTAGAGAGTCTCAGGTTGTACCAACGGGAAAATTCAGGCAACGAGTGACAGGGGAGCGGAGTCTAAATAGGGAGCCTGATTGGGACTAGAGAACAGGTGGGCTGACGTGACTACGGTCTTCTGTGATGGAGCGTTCTCCTGGGTGTAGTAACCCCAGGTGGACAAGAAGGGGAGGCAGAGGAGCGTGGCTCGATAGGAGAGTGGTGTGATGCTGGAATCACACTTATATTCCGAAAGGTAGAAAGGAGACCTTTGATTCCATATGGAGACCATTCATTCTCTTTATGGAACATAGAGATATGTCTCAATGCTACGCTAAGAGTAAAGGTAAACTTTACTCTGCTATTAACAAACAGAACTCCCACCCAGAGGCAGCCTATATTTTTGCAGGCGATTTCAATCATGCCAACTTAAAGACTGTGCTCCCCAAATTGTACCAGCATGTCTCCTGCTCTACAAGAGGAGAGAGAACATTAGACCATGTTTACAACAACAAGGCTGATGCTTACAAAGCCGAGTTGCAGAACCGGTTTCTACACACTGATTGGAGTCTGTTTGCCTCCCAGTCCACCCTGGACTCCCACACCGACATTGAATACTAGACCTCCTCTGTATTGGACTATATCAACTCCAGCATTGACACTGTCACCACCCTCAAGCAGATCACAACATTCCCCAACCAGAAGCCATGGATGAACAGAGAGCTCCGCCTACTCCTAAAGGCACATGACGCTGCTTTTAGGTTAGGCGATGAACAGGCCTACTGTTCAGCCAGGGCTAACCTGAACAAGGGCATCAAGCTGGCCAAGCTCAACCACAAGTGTAGGGTTGAAGACCACTTCAACTACTCTGATCCCCGATGCATGTGGCAGGGCATCCAGGCCATTACGGACTACAAACCCTCCAACAACTCCCCCCAAACCATTGACTCATCCCTCCCTGACGAACAACCCAACAGGGATACTCTCCCCGCTGACCACAAACCCCTCACCCTCTCCCCCACAGACGTGTGTGCGGCATTGAGCAGAACACATGCGCATAAGGCAGCTGGTCCTGATGGCATCCCCGGTCGCGTGCTCAGGAACTGGGCTAAGCAGCTGAACGAGGTCCTTACTGACATTTTCAACATGTCACAAGCTCAGGCAGTTGTCCCAGTGTGCTTTAAAACCACCTCCATTTTGCCAGTGCCAATACACTCCTCTGCAGCAAGCCTCAACGACTTCCGCCCTGTTGCACTCACCCCCATCACCATGAAGTGCTTTAAGAGGTTGGTCCTGGCTCACCTCAAATCTGGCCTCTCACCCTCACTGGATAAACACCAATTGCCTACCGTGAGAACAGGAGCACAGAGGAAGCCATCTCCTCAGCCCTTCACTCTGCTCTCTCCCACCTGGATGAGAGCAACACCCACGTGAGAATGCTGTTCATCGACTTCAGCTCAGCATTCAAAACTATCATCCCTTCCAAACTCATCCGCAAACTTGGTGACCTTATTTAAACCAAGAATCTTAACATTAACCCCTCTGTTTGTAACTGGCTATTGGACTTCCTAACCAACAGACCCCAGGTCAGTCCAGTTAGACAGTCTCACCTCCTTCCTCCTTACCCTGATCACTGGCATCCTCCAGGGCTGTGTGCTGAGCCCTCTCCTCTACTCCCTCTACACCCACGACTGCACTCCTGTACATGGTAAAAACACCATCATCAAGTTTTCAGACGAAACACTTTTGGGCCTCATCAAGAACAGCGATGAGGCAGCCTACAGGAAGGAGGTCCAGCACCTGGTTCACTGATAACAACCTGGCCCTCAACACCAAGAAGACCAAGGAGCTCATCGAGGACTTCAGAAAGACCAGAGCTGGCACACACGCCCCCATCCTCATCAACGGGGCGGATGTCGAGCATGTCTCCAGCTTCAAATTCCTGGGGGTCCACATCTCCTCACAGGAGATCACAGGACCTCTCCTGGTCCCTCAACACTGCCTCACTGGTAAAGAAGGCTCACCAGCGTCTCTCCTCTCTGAGGAGACTGAGGAAAGCCCACCTGCTCCCTCAGATTCTGGTGAACTTTTACTTGTGCTTGTCACTGACAATATATTTGAATCTAATGTAATCTAATCTAAGAGGCAGAGGAAATGGAAATATTTAATGAGTGACAACATATTATTTTATTTGTACATTTGATTACTTATTTGGATATAGTAATGTTTTGTCAATTATGTTTTGTTAATTATTTTGTCAATATTGTCTTGACCTGTGTAAATTCGTCTTTCAATCACTAATCATTAAATAAATCAATTGCTCCAAAGATTCATATATATTGTAACCTAAGAGCAAACGGTTTATTATGAAATGAATATCGAATGATTAATGCAGAATACAATAAAATACTACATACAATGTACCGCCGACTGCTGAAACAGAGAACACACAGTCTACAGTACTGTTATAGTATAGTGTTATATAGTATAGTACAAAGTATAGCATAAAGTGGTACATTGTAGGGAATTCATACTGCTGGAGGGATTGGGGAGTAAGCATTCCAATGTTAAAATATAAAGATAAAAACTTGAATCTTGAATCTTGAAAACACAGACACATCATATTTGACAGCAGAACATATTTTGAGTTAAAGAATCCGGCGGGGTTTGTTAGTCAAATTCCTTAGTCAAAAATAATTATATTAATTAAAAGTAATTATATTACGACTCAAACTTCAAACCATGCCCACCACCTTTGGTTCTGATTTATTTCCCTTCAACTGACTCTACGTATTAACTATATTATATTAGTATTAACTGTACACATGTCAAAGTGGTCTGAGTAGTCTGCAAATGTATTTTCACACAAACCTGAAATAATAACTGACCAATAGGTAATCAGTTAATCAAAGCTTACAACAATAGCTTACGGTTTGCTGCAACTGCGGTTGTAATTACTAATGGTTTGTTGTTAAAGGTGACATATCACATCATATATCATATTATGCCGATATAGTTAATGAACTATAGAGATTCAAGACCCTACTTCTTATTGTCTTCTAATGCTGTTCCAACCGTCTGGTTCTGTGCTGTACGCTGATCAAAGCAACATGTCTATTTGTTTTTGTTGATCTGCTATTTGCATGGAAATATCTGTTTTTGTCCCTCGGGGCCCTCGGGGGACGCCATTAAATATTTAGAGATGTAGACATGAATTAATCATCATTATTCATGTTGCAGCGGCCTTTTAACACACTCTTTTAACACACTCCATTTAATATCATGCACTCGCAGTTGTATTGCACTCACATACAAGCTATAAATACATACAGTATGTATTAATATATATATATATATATATATTCTGTATATTTGTGAAGGGCGGCAGTCTAGCTCAGGAGGTAGAGCGGTCGCCTCACAACCGGAAGGTTGCTGGTTCGATCCCCGGCTCCTCCTAGCAAAAACTGTCGAGGTGTCCTTGAGGAAGACCCTAACCCTAACTGCTCCCCGGGCGCTGTATGAATAGCTGCCCACTGCTCCTAATACTAGGATGGGTTAAATGCAGAGAACACGTTTCACTGTATGTCTTCATGTATGTGACCAATAAAGAGGATTCAATCCTCACGATTTGTTGATGGGTATATATATTTAGTTTGCCTGTTATTTTTTCTTCTAAAATACATGGTCCAGTACCTATAGTGGACTGTAGTGGACAGCATATCTATATGTGGACTGCACTTATCTAGCACTTTCAACCAAAGTGCTTTAGAACAAATGTTGATACACACATAACTCCAGCCATGCAAGGAGCCAGCCAGCTCACAGGAGCAGGTCGGGTTAGGGGGTCTTGCTTAAGGACACTGCAACACTTGGCTAGGAGGAGCCGGGGGATGGAACCAGCAACCAGACCAACCGGCTCTACCTCCTGAGATACTGCCGCCCATGTCAGCCCACATCGCAGGTTTGGAAACCCTGCATAACAATAATACATATAATATATCATATATAATAATATACTAACAGTTCCAAGTGTTGTGGTTCAGACTAGCGGCGTGTGTTGCAGAGTCTGTCTGTTTGGAAGCAAGGGGAAATTCATGTAAATGTCGATTCATCATTTTTATATTTTGGTGCTTGCCCGGAGCTCATCTACATGCACACCATAAGTTGATTACTGGGAATAATGTATGCCTGAATTCAATTGAGACACTCCAGGAATGTGCTGGCTGAAACCCTTGTGTATTGGTGTAACAATTTATTTCTCTAGAGATGAGACAAGAAAACACCATTGCTTGCTTCAGTTATTTAAAAGTTAGAGATACCTTTGTTATACTACTGCAGCTGCAAAACCTTGTTGGAGACAAGCCCCTTCTATACCGCTGAGTATACCCTCTGCTGAATATTGTGAAGGATTGGCAATTGTTTTATTGACTTTCAATAATTGAATTGAAAGCAAAACAATATTAAAGTGGGAGTTGATAACAATTTGTTAGATATAATTAGATATTTGTCTACTTTGGTGTGGTGCACAAAATGCACACCACATGCATATTCTTTCTGCTTTCTGCATCTGCATGTGGAACAAGGCATGTCAGAACCATGATCTGATCATCACCAATCATCATGCATCACCATTACAGCCGTGATTGACACTGTGGTGTAAAGGGGGCGTGGCTTGGTATCAGGTTGCAAGGCTCAAACATTATCACCTATTGCGACTTCTTGTTTTGCAAATACGTAGATATTATTGAGGGTAAGAACTGATAAGATTTTAGGTGTTTTTTGATTTCAAGATTGGCCCCCAGGGGTGCTGCTTTGGCCATATCTCTAGAACTGTTGGTGCTTCTCAGCTTCCTAATATTGCCACCAGATAGGCAAATTGACAAATAATTAAGTATCAGCCCATATCTCTGGAACTGTTGGTCCAATTGACTTGAAATAAAGTCCAGAGAATGCCCGGAGATTGCCATATTTATAATATATATTGGCCTGAGGATGCCAATCCAACCATGTGCTTTTGTTGGATTGTCAGAGGGTTATACACAAGTGAGTCTTTACATAAATATAAATAATAAGTATACTAGGATTGGAGGCAGTGAGCCCTAGCCAATGGCCTCCGAAGGCATTGGCCTTGTTTATTATCTCAGTTGAGGAGACTTCCCCAGTCCGACACAAGGTGTCCCGGAGGCTTGCTTTGTAGCAAAAGGATTTAAATATCTAAACCCTGGAGGTCGTCTCTTCTCCACCTACCAACACCCACAGTGGCAGTGGAGACTGCTACATGCATATTAAACCATGATGAGATGGGAATATTCTGCTCAGTTTGGATGAAGTTGAAGTTGATGAGATGGTTTTAGGTCTGAAGATTTAGGTCTGAAGTTTTAGGTCTGAAGTTTTAGGTCTGAAGTTTTAGGTCTGAATGAGATGGGATTGTTGTGCTCATTTTGGATGAAGTTTTAGGTCTCAGACCTAAATGCTGCAACGATGAGTACAACACCGTTCATCCCATGCACGGTGTATTTATACACACAAGTGTGGGTCATTTATTCCATTCAACAGCCACCCATGACCTCTATGACCTGCTGACCTCCAATACCTCTCAGAGAAAGGAATGCTTTCACATGGAAGAGCATGCCTAATAAGCTGGAAACAGATGCATTATTAGTGAAAAATAAAACCACCTATCAAAGCAGATTGTATAACTACAGTAAGTGAGAGAACATGTAGTTTTACCCTATGAGATGGGGTTTAGCTGCTGTTTTTGTCCAAAAAATCTAAACACACAGCAGGAAATCCACACTGAGTGTGGATTGCGTCTCCCAGCCAGCCATACCTGACACATAGAGTTGGCCTCATTGTTGAGAGATCCAGTGGGCCTGGATCACCTCCACTGTGGGCTGGTGAAAGACATGTCTCCCCCAGCAGGTGTCAGGGGACCGGGCCACTCACACACAAGGTCAGCACGGGCTGCCGTCCCATTCCCTGGGGGCCCAACATGTGTGTATGGGGACCAATTACACCCGGAAGGCACCGGCATGCTCTCAGAAGGAAGCCCCAGGAAGACATAGAGCCTCAGTACACACATGTACACACATACACGCACACATACATAGACCGGCACACAGATACATAAATATATACACACACATTAACAGACATACATGCACACACACACTCACACATACACACATGCACACAGACACTCACGCACACACACATTCCCACACACAAACACAATGTAGCAACAAGTAAACACACCCGCCATCACAGACACAAAGGTACACACATGTGCACACATACAGGCACAAATATACATACACACACACACTCACAGACATGAAAACACACACATACCCCCCCCCCCCCTCCTTAGACACACATGCATAGACAAGCGCATGGCAAAACAAACCCTGCCACTAATTAATTCATGTTTGATAGAGAACTTTGATAATGCATTATCTCAAACAGAAGACTGGAGCGGATGAGATTCATTTGACTTTCTCTGAACATTGCTCCATAATGGGGCTGGTGTTCAGGGTTGATTTGAACCTGAAGGGGGGGGGGGGATGCTGGATTATTTTAATCCAGCATCCCCAGGATGGTCTAACTTGGTGGATTAAGAACAAACAAACATTCAACATCGTGTTCATTGGCTCAAAGTTTTGGATGAAACTGTAGTAATAGTAAAGGTTGTAGTAATAGTAATAGCAGTAGCAATAGTATTAGTACAAGTAGTGTTCATTTGAAATGTAATATTAATATTACATTTAGTAATAGTAAGAGTAGTATTAGTAGTTATAGTAGTATACATAGTATTTGTACTGGATGGGTGGACGGATGCATGGGAAGATAGATTGATCGATCTTGTCCCAAAAATAATATGGTAAATAAAGTTTTTTCTTCAGAGGTCTCAGAGCAGTTTATTCTATTCAGTTTATTAATTTTTTTGTAAAATATGTCAATACACTGGCAGACCCTTCAATGTTTTTAACTGAAAGCCATTTGTGCAAAATGGGCCTCGGCAGGTTTTCCCTGGTAAACCAATTCAAGTCTGTTATTGATTTTCACATAAGCACTGAGTCATTTGAGGTGCAGTCGTTTTTCTTTGTTGCTATTCTATCTATCTATCTATCTATCTATCTATCTATCTATCTTCTATCTATCTATCTATCTATCTATCTATCTATCTATCTATCTATCTATCTATCTATCTATCTATCTATCTATCTATCTATCTATCTATCTATCTATCTTTCTATCTATCTATCTATCTATCTATCTATCTATCTATCTATCTATCTATCTATCTATCTATCTATCTATCTATCTATCTATCTATCTATCTATCTATCTATCTATCTATCTATCTATCTATCTATCTATCTATCCATCCATCTATCTATCTATCTATCTATCTATCTATCTATCTATCTATCTATCTATCTATCTATCTATCTATCTATCTATCTATCTATCTATCTATCTATCTATCTATCTATCTATCTATATATCCATCTCTCTCTCTCTCTCTCTCTCTCTCTCTCTCTCTCTCTCTCTCTCTCTCTCTCTCTCTCTCTCTCTCTCTCTCTCTCTCTCTCTCTCTCTCTCTCTCTCTCTCTCTCTCTCTCTCTATATATATATATATATAGCTATGTGTATGTATGTGTATGTATAGTATGTTTGTATCTCTATGAATGTATATATTTATCCATTTATATATCTATCTGTGTTACCAAGGCGAGCATTACCATAAAGCAGTACCATATAAGATAAAACAAACATGAAACAAAAGCACAGTCGTGGCTGGGATGAGGTTTCATGTGTGAAGACCAGGATCACTAGTTTAGTGGTAGAGGCTGGGGTTTAGCCACAGTAGAAACATATCCTCTCTCTAGACACGCTTTACAGTTTTCCTTATGTCATACAACGCTGTATTCCATCTGCTACATCTTAAACCGGTTCAACATGAGATGCAGGGGCTCCGGACTATGGGCCCTGCTTTTCCCTCCTTTCCCACATATTTCAAAGTTGTGAATCACTGTATCGCCTTGAATGCCCCTTTATTGCAATATGTTTGGTAAAATACGCATAAATGATTCACATCCTCTCTAAGACTTACGGTGAAATACCATGCCCACACCAATCATGAATCATGTTCAATGCTTCACTGTTTAGTTATTTTACATAATTAGTGCAGTGCCCGTTCAAAGGGTTCAAAAGGCGCTTGGAACGGGCTGCTTGGCCTCCAGGGGTGTTCCCCAGAACCGCTTATCCAACATCACACTCAACACTTCATTGGGTCCTCAGAAATATGTTCCAGTGTTTCCCGCATAATTAAGAGTGTGTGTGGTGGTGGCTTATTTAACCTTTGAGCCTTGATTAACAAAGTCCCACAGGTGTGCAGCCTCACCAGCCAATCAGTCTAACTCAGGCTGATTAAACCAGCCAGAAACCACACACACTCTCCACAATGATCATCAAATAAAATCCTTTTTTACATGTCGATGATAGTTTCCACCAATTTACACATCGTTTGATCTCGACTGGTCACACCGTTTCAGAGCTGCTTGATACGGCTGTAGAGCTGGCACGGTATACGTGTGAATGAGATGTTTCTAGTTTAATTGTATTTTAGTTAGGCTATTGTTTCGGGCATCAGCTCTATAATCTATAGAGAGGAGTGCTGCTGCCTGAAGGCTTCACTTGAAAGCCCAGCTCTGTGTGTCTAGCAGCTATACACCGCTAGACACGCAGGACTCCTAGAGCTGATCGCCATATGTTAATTCCAAGCTTTAATAGCTGTTGAATATCCAAAATCTTTCCAAATTAAAACAACAAAGTTCAAACTGCATAAGCTGTTTTTGAGATGTGTGTTTTTTTAATACACCGTATTATGCAATCAAACTGAATAGGTTTGAGAGTGAAAGTAAAATGTGATTAAAAAAGTATTCATGGGAAACTTTTGTTTGCAAATCGAAAAGTTTTGATTGCAAATACAAACAAGATGGCAAGGTAGACAGGTGGGTCGACAGGTGGGTAGACGAGCCGGCCGGGCGACAGGTGGGTAGACGAGCCGGCCGGCGACAGGTGGGTAGGCGAGCCGGCCATGGTCGACCGCGGCGAGGTTGGTGGGTAACGATGGTGGGTTGGTGGGTAACGATGGGTGGGCTGGTGGGTAACGCTGCGTGCCACTGGAGAACAAAGAGAAAGACATTCCATAAATGCTGAAACCCCAGAAAGTTTCCACAACGAGGCTGACTATTTCCAGGGCACAATTACAGTATGCATCACTGCACAGTACGCTGGCATAATGACATTTGGCTTGGCCTACATTGTGCAGCTGGTTATTTTTGTTCCTGTTTTGTTTGTCTGACTACACTGTCTACACTGTGTAGTGCATGCAGGAAAGGCTTTCTATTAGGACAGTACAACATATGTCATGCAACATACAACACATGTCCCACCTCATGCAGGGTTGATTGTCTTGCCTGGATTTGGACATGAAGAAGAAACTTCACTCTGGACAGGTGGTGTTCTGTTAACAGTATACAGATATTGACAGGTATTCACAACACCGTTTTTCCCCACAAGCCAAGAACCCATTCCCCCTCCAGGGTCCTTCTCTTTCACAGTCCCTGAGGGGTCATTTAGCTCCCCCTCCAGGGTCCTTCTCTTTCACAGTCCCTGAGGGGTCATTTAGCTCCCTCTCCAGGGTCCTTCTCTTTCACAGTCCCTGAGGGGTCATTTAGCTCCCTCTCCAGGGTCCTTCTCTTTCACAGTCCCTGAGGGGTCATTTAGCTCCCCCTCCAGGGTCCTTCTCTTTCACAGTCCCTGAGGGGTCATTTAGCTCCCCCTCCAGGGTCCTTCTCTTTCACAGTCCCTGAGGGGTCATTTAGCTCCCTCTTCAGGGTCCTTCTCTTTCACAGTCCCTGAGGGGTCCCCTGAGTCCCCTGAGCTCCCTCTTCAGGGTCACCTTGACCCTCATACTAGCACCTGTCCTCTGGGCCAGAGACATTCCGGCTTGCCTCCTTTTCTCCAGAGGGTGTTTGACCATCCAGGGACAAGCTATGGGGAAGAGGACAAGATGTATTCAAGCAGCAGGCAGAAGGAACTGTCTGACTTCATCACTATTGTATCTTATCAGTAATAAGTGGAATTGCTCAAATGTCCTCCCCACAGCTTAACGGCAGAGACTCACTTGCAAGATGGAGCACCTTGCTAGATTAAACAAGCCAACTATGTCTGAACGTTTCAACAACGTGGGGTTGAGTAAGGCCACAGCCTCAACCATAGTGTTCATCCCTCCAACCTACCCCAGAATCCTGAGTCCCAGGTAATATATAGTAAAACCAGGAATATGTTTCCTGTCAATGGGATAATGGACCGATCTATTGAACTTGTCCTGTTTCCTCAGCAGGTATTTCACACCCACTCTGGAGGTAATTGCTCTGCCTTTACTGGTGTGCTCTCCTGCCACTTTGAGCCGCTCACAGGGAGGTGCAGAGGCCAAGTCCATCTCTGGCCCACACATGGACCATCTCGCTCTTCCCCCTGGGGGTAAAGTCACGGGTGAAACTGGACCAAGGGTGGAGTGGAGCAGACGATGGAGTAGGCTGCATCTGGTGCCCAAGGTTTTAACACCAATCCTGCCGTCTAGTTGTAGCTGTAGGAACCTTTGAGCCATGTATGGTCACATACATGTACACAGAGTGAAATGAGTTCCTCTGCATTTAACCCATCCTAGTATTAGGAGCAGTGGGCAGCTATTGTATAGACTGAGCCACTGCCTAACCCCATTACCTGCCCCCAAATGACATGCATCTGAACAATATCACTGTCACTTTGGATGAAAGATACAAGATATCTTTCATCCAAAGCGACAGTGATATTGTGGCAAATAAATAAGACTGGACATAAAACATATTGTACAAGATACAATATGTTTTATTATGTCTTATTTATTCATTATGTACAATGGAATGCTTACTCTCCATTCACTCCCACAATATGTGGGATTTTTTGTTTTTTTAAACAATAAAAAAACGACAACATAGTTAATAGAAGCATAAAGATATGCAAAAAGTAATACTTAAATAAAAAAGTAATCTCTCCCCTCTCTTGTTGGGCCATTGTTAGGTAGGCTTATTCTGCTCAGTTCTCTCTCACCATAAAACGTGTTCCGCAGTCTTCATGGAGTCTCGTGCACCTGGAGAAGACATCTGGTCACCCGGCCCGTGTGGACCCAACGAGACCGGCGAGCCAAATGTGCCAGAGAACCCAGAAGAAGAGACACAGGACAACCAAAACAACGGAACATGTCTTTACTGAAAAATATCCACAAACTCAAAAACACAACAAGGTAGGATAGGGTAGGTTACGCGGGGAGATGGTCCAGAGGGTGGAACGCGGAGAGGGTCCTTGGAGCGGGGGGGGGGGAGCCATAAGGTTCTCAGTAAGGTGCGCAATGGTCAAGCCCCGACGTCGGTCTTCGACAGCCAGGGTAGATCCCAGGTGTTCATTGGCCTGATTATGATGGGAAACACCTGGGATCAATTAGCGCACGGGGCCACAACAGTATCCCCCCCTGAGGGGAGGCACCGGACGACTGCCCGAGAGCCCCGGGTTCTCAGGATATCACCCCCGACGTCGGTCTTCGGCAGAGAGGGGTCCGCAAGATAGGAAGGGGTCCTCAGGGAGCAGGTGGGGTCCTCCTCGGGAGCCGGTGGGGTGCTCCTCGGGAGCAGGTGGGGGGTCCTCGGGGAGCAGGTGGGGGGTCCTCGGGGAGCAGGTGGGGGGTCCTCGGGAGCGGGTGGGGGGTCCTCGGGAGCGGGTGGGGGGTCCTCGGTAGCAGGTGTAGCCACAGAGCAGATGTGGAACCAGCCCGGGAAACCAATGGGCTCGGAACCACCAGGAGCTGGTGGGGTCCTCGAGGGCAGGTGTAGCCACGGAGCAGATGTGGAACCAACCTGGGAAACGATGGGCTCGGAACCACGAGGTGCTGGTGTAGCCACGGAGCTAACCTTGGAGCTAGAGACACGAGGAGTTAGCCAGGAAGTGGGGAGCTAGAGACATGGGGAGCTAGCCTGGAAGTGGGGAGCTAGAGACACGGGGAGCTAGCCTGGAAGCTAGGAGCTGGAGACACGGGGAGCTAGCCTGGAAGCTAGGAGCTGGAGACACAGGGAGCTAGTCTGGGAGCTAGGAACTGGAGACACAGGGAGCTAGCCTGGGAGCAAGGAACTGGAGACACAGGGAGCTAGCCTGGGAGCTAGGAACTGGAGACACAGGGAGCTAGCCTGGGAGCTAGGAACTGGAGACACAGGGAGCTAGCCTGGGAGCTAGGAACTGGAGACACAGGGAGCTAGCCTGAGAGCTAGGAACTGGAGACACAGGGAGCTAGCCTGGGAGCTAGGAACTGGAGACACAGGGAGCTAGCCTGGGAGCTAGGAACTGGAGACACAGGGAGCTAGCCTGGGAGCTAGGAACTGGAGACACAAGGAGCTAGACTGGGAGCTAGGAACTGGAGACACAGGGAGCTAGACCTGGGCGTAACTCGGGTGGTGTCCCGTTCCCTGCTTCTGGGTTCTCGGCTTGGCTCATTTTGGGCTTGACCATTCAGTTAGGACCCAACGAGACCGGTGAGCCAAATGTGTCAGAGAACCCAGAAGAAGAGACACAGGACAACCAAAACAACAGAACATGTCTTTACTGAAAAATATCCACAAACGCAAAAACACAACAAGGTAGGATAGGGTAGGTTACATGGTCGACGCGGGGAGATGGTCCAGAGGGTAGAACGTGGAGAGGGTCCGTGGAGAGGGTCCTTGGAGCGGGGGGGGGGGGGGGGGAGCCATAAGGTTCTCAGTAAGGTGCGCAATGGTCAAGCACCGACGTCGGTCTTCAACAGCCTTAAGTAGGGTAGATCGCAGGTGTTCATTGGCCTCAGCCGGCCTGATTATGATGGGAAACACCTGGGATCACTTAGAGCGCAGGGGCACAACACCGTGATCATTCACTCCCCATCTCTCAAGCTGAAAAAAGGTTATGAATTACCAACCTATATCTGGAATATCCCAACCTGCTCTACAATCTACCAAACAGCTCTGCGTTTATCTCTTTTTCTCTGAATACTGGATTATTTTGCATCAAGTTAGCATTGAGTGAGATAACAGACTAAGTATTACACTTTAGACATACTTTCACTAATCTATAAGGCAGTAATATTTCATAAACAGTCAATCATGTTGACATGTTGCGGTCACATTTTTACTACTCAAATTGTGTCTATAAATATATTTGTATCTTAGTCTTACTTACATTTTTTAGCACTTTTTAATTATTTGACTACCCTGTAATTTTGCTGTGGCATTAAAATGTCTGGGGTGTTGGATTAAGAAAGTACATAACATGTAATCTTATTAGCACAATGAGCATATTGACTCAGAGAAATGCATTTGAAAGTAAATCCGTTCAACCGGCCACTCTGCCTTAATCATTGAGACGAACTTAATGAGCTGTTGAGGCAATTTGAGACAATTATAGTTAAATGGCTGCAAACTCTTTGTGTATATACTATAAGAGATGGTTACAGGGCAGAACTTCAGAACCTCACACTTTTTTACAAACTTTTACATTCACATACTCAACTGTCACAGAGGAACTTCAAATGCCAAATAAATAAAGACAGATTAGGTGAATGACTCATTTAACATTAATGATGTCAATTAATTATACAATAAGTGGAGGAAGAGGGTTATTAGGGATATTATTTAGAATAATAAAAAAAATTCAAAATAATAATAAGAAAGTAATAATAATAATAATAATAACTGAAGGGATTCAATGTATAATGTGTTTGAGTCATTTCCAGAACAAAACAACCAAATAAATCAACAGTATGCTCCGCTGCCCATGTTGCAGCGCTATCGGGATAACTGGTGACTTTCACTGATAAACGATGACAGTCTTTGTGCATGGAATGTTTGTGAATGTGGCCGGCAGGTCAATCTGCTGCTGAGGACGAGGACGCGCTGCATGATTTGTTTTTAGAGCCCTGGTTACCGGGTAAAGGAACTTGGCATCCGATGGACTACGCCTGGAGCGGAGCAGGCGATGGAGTAGGCTGCCTCTGGTGCGCCATGTCCCGATGGAGCTGTCAGGGTCACTCCGTCCACTGCCAGCGGGTCGAGTTGTTTCTAAATAATAATAATAATAACAATAATAGTAACTGAAGGGATTCAATGTATAATGTGTCTGAGCCCAATGTCATTTCCATTAAAAAACAAATAAAAATAAAAATAGCTGGATTTTATGATTGTACTGTAGCTGAGTCAATTTGACTCCAGACAGTGGCATCCATTCAATCAGACAGAAGGCAGACCCCCCCCCCCCCCATATTCTCAGATAAGAAGTATTAGATAAAGTTGAGGCAGCGACAGCGACGCCATGAAACACTTGCTCATCTTTGCCACAGGGAGGCTGTGAATGCGTCTTTGTTTAAAGGTCACCTCGCCCCCTTAGCAGATTTTGACAGCAGCTAATTAGGTTATCCGCCTCCTCCTAACTGATAAATACAACCTCACACCATCCCGCTGAGTGCTTGACATTTCTGATTCTAAATGACTAGGCGTACACACACATTTGTAAGGCTTACACAGCCTATAGAATATATGGAAAGCCTGTTTGCATCACAGTTGTTCACCGACAGGTGTTGAAGTTTAGCCTAATAATTCAATAACGTTTATCTCACAGCAGCTGCATTGAGAGCTACAGTTACGTTGTGCATAGACAGCTAATAATATAAGCTTAATCATTTACATTAAATGATGTAAATGATGACTAATAAACAGCAACAAGCTAAAAGATTCATCATTGTTGGCCAATTATCATTAGCCATTGTAAATTAGCAATATTTTGGCTTAATACATTTTTTATTCATCATCATGAAGTGCTTCGAGAGGTTGGTCCTGGCTCACCTCAAATCTGGCCTCTCACCCTCAGTGGATAAACACCAATTTGCCTACCGTGAGAACAGGAGCGGAGGACGCCATCTCTTCAGCTCTTTTTTCTGCTTTCTCCCACCTGGATGAGAGCAACACCCACGTGAGAAGGGTGTTTATCGACTTCAGCTCAGCATGTAATACCCCTACAAATGAATCCGCTAACTTGGTGACCTCATGGAAACCAAGAATCTCGACATTAACCCCTCTGTTTGTAACTGGTTATTGGACTTCCTAACCAACAGACCCCAGTAAGTCAGGTTAGACAGTCTAACCGCCTCCACCCTCACCCTGAACACTGCCGTTCCCCAGGGGTGTGTGCTGAGCCCTCTCCTGTACTCCCTCTTCACCCATGACTGCACTCCTGTACACGGTACAAACACCATCATCAAGTTTGCAGATGACACAACGGTGGTGGGCCTCATCAGGCAGCCTACAGGGAGGAGGTCCAGCACCTGGTGGCGAACAACCTGGCCCTCAACACCAAGACGACCAAGGAGCTCATCGTGGACTTCAGAAAGACTACAGCTGGTGCACACGCCCTCATCTTCATCAACGGGGCGGAGAACGAGCGTATGGCAACTGCACTGTTTCCGACCGGAAAGCGCTGCAGAGGGTGGTGAAAACCACCCAACGCATCGATGGATTACCCCTCCCTGCAATAAACACTACCCACCACAAACGGTGTCTGAGGAAAGCACAAAAAATTGTCAAAGACACCTCTCACACCTCATCACTCTGTACCATGATGACAGCCCCCCCCCCCCTCTGAACTCTGTACTACAGCCCCCCCCCCTGCTACTCAACATACAAACTCTAAACTCTGCTGACAACACCCTTTCACCATCAATGTCTTCAACAGCTGTATCATAACTCCCTGCCTCTACCTATAGTTTACATACTTATAGTTTACATATTTATAGTTTACATACCTGTATGATAGTCATGTACATTTTTACTGTACTTACCGTGTATATATATTAATCGTCTGCTCATATAACTACACACCCCTGCTTACTAACTGCTGTATATACATTTATATATATTTATCTTTTGATACAACTGCATACCCCTGCTCACTACCTGTTAATAATATTATATATACCTTGTATATATATCCCTATAATTCGGCACATATCTCATACCTACTCTATAAGTTATTTCATACCTGTTTTATACCTGTGTAGTATTTTTTTTTTGTAGACTGCTTTTACAAATGACTGTGAACAAGTACACAAACAACTGTCAATTCTATATTACCATGCACTATACTGCAACATTTACATTTAGCATTTGAATCTAATCTAATCAAGAGGATCTGGATATGTACTTTGACCGATCCAGTGTTTGTGTTACGTGCAATGAAGATATATTTGATCTTTGTATGACACTTGTGGAGGAACTTGGCTTACCATTCCCCAGTAAAAGCTCTCTGGAAGCTGTTGATCTAGATATAACTCTAATGAATCCCATCAACATACAATTAAGTGATGACAATATATTATCGTAGTTTTAGCCTATGTGCTATACCTCTCTCATTCATCAGTCATCAGTAGCAATGAACACATTTACAAATTGATCTATCTTTTTTATTAGAAATAGCAATAGATACATTAGGCCTATTTAGAAATACAGGACATTAAAAGGGATTTACACAGCCTGCTGTCTGCTGTGAATGATACAAATCTCTAACTATTGTTAACATTGTTGAATTACATGAAAGACACAACCACAATCATATGTGTGTAATTGTATGAAGAACAAAGTCTACAGGGTCAACTAAAATAGCTTTAATATGGTTCAAAACTTGAATTAACACGTTATGAAGCTGTCTGTCTGGACAATGTTTAGTCAAAATATACAGCACGACTTTCACATAATGCAGTTATTTTGTTGTTTTTTTTGTACAAAAATATTGCACAAATAATGTCATTCAAATAATGTCATTCAACAACCACAGCAGGATTGACTGGAATCGTATCATAAAGACTGTCAAATCCACTGTATGCCTCTATGGAAACATCATTGTCCACTCTGGTTGTCAGGGACATTAGAGCCATTCTCTGAAACCAGCATTCGTCTCCATACTGCTAAGTACATTTTCTCTTTCCTCTGTGATAACATATAGTGTTTGGTTCATCATTTCTTGTTCATCTAAAAGCATCAGAATAGTTGCAGTTGGTTTTTGCTCTTTATTGGTCTGTTCAATGTCATCTGGAGGGGGTTGTTCATCTTCTTCTAATGACGCGCTGATTGGGTCATCTCTTTCTTTAGGAGAGCTGTTTACCTTTTCCAGCTTATTTTGTGTTTGGTTGCAGTGATCTGACAGCAAATGAAAAACTGTAAGAAATGTCACCTCAACTGTCAGAACTGATGACTGAGCTAATAGAACCGACATTATAAGCTAACATAGCCAGTGTGTCCGATTCTACCTTGTAGCCTGTTTACCAGTTATTGTCTCAGCAAATTAAGACTTGCCATCTTTTAAAATATACACATTCATGGATAGTGCATGGATAGTGCAACTATTTGCCACTGTCCTAAAGCAGAGGTAAGGAAGCTGCTAAACTGCATAACATAAATTAAATCCTGGATGGCCCAAAATTTCCTTCAGCAGAACAAAAACAAAACAGAAATTGTATTCATTGTCCCCCAGCCCTCCACAACTTGTTCAAAATACTGCAGCCAGTCTAATAACCAGAACCAAAAAGAGAGACCACAACTTGTTCAAACCACTTCAGCCAGGCTATTAACCAGGACCACATCACTTTAATCTTTGCAGCACTTCTTTGGCTCACTGTCTACTACAGAATCCTGCTCCTTACCTTTAAAACCCTGCATGGCGCTGCCCCTTAGCTCCTCCCTATATCTTGACTACACTATTAGTCTCCTTAGGTCCTAAGAACAAGGCCTACTAGCCATCCCAAGGTCCTGCCTGAAACCTACTGGAGACAGGGCTTTCTACACTGCTGCAACCCACTCTCTGGAGCAATCTGCAGGCTGACAGTCTGCAGATTGCTCCGTGTTTAAAAAAATAGACCAAAACATGTTTATTTACGGTACGCCTTTTAAGTATTTGTGTAATTTATGCACTTTAGGTCCTGTTTAATTATTTTAACCATTTTTGTGTATATGCCCTTCATGTTGTTGCTTCACTCATTTTGACACATGTATTGTCTGTGTACAAATATATCCTGCACTGGTTTGTTTCTTTAAGGCGCTTTATGAATAATCTTGAACTCGATGGGGATATCCATGTAATAGAGGTTATACTGTGTAACTCTTTAAGTAAGTAAGTATAATTTAGACCAAAGTCACAAAGTGCTAAAAAATAGGACAGAACAGGTGGACACAATATACAAGTAAGAGACGCATTAAGTAACAAACGCCATTATACTTATGTGATACTTATATTTTATTTTCACGCCACTTCTATACTTGGAAATGTATCTAAAACAATTGAATTCACCAGCCTCATCTACATACGGCCACGTCTACAAATACATCCCACCCTCCTTCCATATTGATTGAAATGTACAGTAGAGGAAAACAATGCATGACATTCGAAACCAAGCACTTAGTATCATAGTAAAACTCATATTATTTGTAGTATTATTGACTCCCTGTGTGCCGCCATTTTTATGTGAGGTCAGAAACTGAAGTCAGGAAGCTCGGATTTGGTCCCAGTAGAAGGTTTGACTCCAGGTGGTGTTCCATTGCACTTTTTCTAGTAGGATGGTCGTTAGTTCTCGACTTACGAGCTGGAGTCTGGAACGCGGCATTAGCCTCACTTTAGCTGGCAGGTACGCCGGCGAAGCCGCCTCACGTAGTTGACCTCTGAGGTAAACGCTGGTGAGGACAGAGGCCTGGTGGCCGGGCCTCAAGGAGGCCTGAGGAATGATCCACACGGCCGGCAGTTAGCGCTTTGACCCCGGGATTAGCGCTCGACAGGCGGGAAAGACGGATATGAGACGGACGCCTCTGATACCACCGAGGATAACCCTCCCGACAAGTGTGTATCCTCCACCCCGGTTGGCATATCTCTTCCGTCTTCCTCCTTTCCCCCTTCCCCCCTTCTCCCTCTCCGTTTCCCGACTCCCCCCCCCCCCCCCCCCCCTCTTGAGAGGAGAATGTGCCTCTGGTGTGGACTAAAGACGCTCTAGCCTCAAATTATTAGCTAGGTGCGCGAGACAAGGCGATTAGCATCGGAGGATCCGGTGAGCTCCTATTTTCGCGCGTTCCTGTGTGTGTGTGTGTGTGTGTGTGTGCACTGCCCTCTTGGGCCTTTAATATTTTCTTTTGTTCACACCGCTCTTGTGCCTTTTATTATTTGTATGGTGTGTTCCTGTGTGTGTGTGTGTGTGTGTGTGTGTGTGTGTGTGTGTGTGTGACTATGGACGTGCATGCTTCGCTTGTGCCTCAATATATATATTCTAAGCACGTTCCTGTGTGTGTGTGTGTGTGTGTATGTGCGTGCATGTGGCCCTTTAAATACATTATTAGTGTGTTCCTGTATTCCTGAATATGTGTGTCTATGTATTTGTGCATTTAATACAATTGTTCTCCTATGTGTGTGTCTATGTGTGCGTGCATGCCCCTCCTCTCTCTCTCTCTCTCTCTCTCTCTCTCCTCCTCTCTCTCTCTCTCTCCTCTCTCTCTCTCTCTCTCTCTCTCTCTCTCTCTCTCTCTCTCTCTCCGTCTGACGTCCAGAGTCATGGTGACTCCTCTCCCCTGAGGCCTTAGGAGGCATAAGGAGCCCCGATGAATGTCTGTGTGTGTGTGTGTGTGTGTGTGTGTGTGTGTGTGTGTGTGTGTGTGTGTGTCCATGTTATTGAGAACAGGGCACGAAGTGCAAGGCAGGGGAAACATTGGCAAAGGTGAAAAGAGCATTGTGTGTGTGTGTGTGTGTGTGTGTGTGTGTGTGTGTGTGTGTGTGTGTGTGGTGTGTGTGTGTGTGTGTGTGTGTGTGTGTGTAAATGTTGTGACATACGTACCACTGGTCAGGATTAGGACGGGCTACTATGTTGGAATTATAGAAAATTCAGATAGCCGAGGGAAATAACAATCCATGATTTAAATGACAGATATGTTGAAAGCCGTTGGCTGTTGACTCGTCTTTGAAAAGAGTTGGCACACATGTAGTCTCACAAATCAAACTTTAGATTAATATTCCAAAAGCTGATGGCAGACAAGTTAACATGTGGGTGAACTTTTTTTGCTTCATATTTATTTCAACCAGTTGTTGCTGGAGGGATCTGTAACAGCGTAATTGACGAACATGAACATGGCCAGCAGTAGAAAACTCAAAAAAGCATCTGTAAATGTTTCAAATCAAGTTATTAAACAGTTGTTAAAATCTGCTTCCGAAAGCTTCATTCGCTCTTGCAAATGTCTTTTCTGAGGTATAAATCCCAGGAAACAAGAGGTACCCTGGAAGGTCATGGCCCCAGAGTCTGTACCGTCTGCA
Source organism: Muraenolepis orangiensis (assembly GCA_027704905.1). Classification (NCBI taxonomy): domain Eukaryota; kingdom Metazoa; phylum Chordata; class Actinopteri; order Gadiformes; family Muraenolepididae; genus Muraenolepis; species Muraenolepis orangiensis. The sequence continues at coordinate 9,056,506 of CM051010.1, read as the reverse complement.
CCGTCAGGAGGTTCTGTAGCTAGAACATAGAACTGCTGGACCGCTGGATCCCTGATTAGTACAAATGTAGTACGGTTATGATTGCTGTGCCGAATAGGGTCAAGCTATTTGATTTGCTTCAAAGCACCGAGTCCAATATCAGCGTGTGTCTGATCCCATCTCTGCCTGTTCCGTCCTCTGAGTCACTGATCTGAATGTCAGTGCTGGACCCCTGACCATAACATTTCCAAAATGGATTAATCCACCCTTATTGATTTAATAATCTCCGTCAACAATTACCTCATTGATCCACTGTCTCCCTGTACCAAAAAAACAACAACTTAAAATGCGGGCTCATATCCATGGCAGCGATGAGTCGATTCCAATACGAGCCTTCTCGTCCTACCATGAACGACTATTGTGGGTCGGACATAACAAATCACAGACTTAAACAACACAAGTTGTAGAGGACAACTGTATCCCATCGCAACAAGAACAAACTTTGTGAATATTGATTAATAAAATAAAAGTTGCTCCGTAGCAAGCTAATCTATAATCACGCAGGAGACTAATCACGCAGGAGACTAATCACACAGGAGACTAATCACACAGGAGACTAATCACACAGGAGACTAATCACACAGGAGACTAATCACACAGGAGACTAATCATGCAGAACTCACCTACTCTGAGTAAGTAGCTGGGATCCTCAGTCACAAGGATCCTCCTTGTAGCCACAGGTTGGCCTCCTAATGCACTGTCCTGTCTGTCTTCACTGGGCTGTCCATAAAGGCACAAAAGTCAATGAAAAATGTATATTTCCTGCTTCCTGGGGGTTGGGTGGGTGGTGGAAGGTGTGTGTGGTACCTTACCTCAGTGGAAGGTGTGTGTGGTACCTTACCTCAGTGGAAGGTGTGTGGTACGGTACCTCAGTGGAAGGTGTGTGTGGTACCTTACCTCAGTGGAAGGTGTGTGTGGTACCTTACCTCAGTGGAAGGTGTGTGTGGTACGGTACCTCAGTGGAAGGTGTGTGTGGTACCTTACCTCAGTGGAAGGTGTGTGTGGTACCTTACCTCAGTGGAAGGTGTGTGTGGTACGGTACCTCAGTGGAAGGTGTGTGTGGTATGGTACCTCAGTGGAAGGTGTGTGTGGTACCGTACCTCAGTGGAAGGTGTGTGTGGTACGGTACCTCAGTGGAAGGTGTGTGTGGTACCTTACCTCAGTGAAAGGTGTGTGTGGTACGGTACCTCAGTGGAAGGTGTGTGTGGTACGGTACCTCAGTGGAAGGTGTGTGTGGTACGGTACCTCAGTGGAAGGTGTGTGTGGTACCTTACCTCAGTGGAAGGTGTGTGTGGTACGGTACCTCAGTGGAAGGTGTGTGTGGTACCTTACCTCAGTGGAAGGTGTGTGTGGTACGGTACCTCAGTGGAAGGTGTGTGTGGTATGGTACCTCAGTGGAAGGTGTGTGTGGTACCTTACCTCAGTGGAAGGTGTGTGTGGTACAGTACCTCAGTGGAGTCGTCCCGCTCACTGCAGACCCTCCAGGAGACAGCGGATCTGACGCTATCACCTTTATAACCTCTCTAAGATGAGACAAGAGAAAATCCCATATCCCCACAGTCCCCACGACATGTGATGCACAGTGTTTGTTTGTGCATGTGCATGTGTGTGCGTGTGTGTGTGTGTGTGCATGTGCGTGCATGCATGAGTGTGTGTGTATGTGTGTGTCGGGGGGGGGAGGGGGGGGGGGTGAGCTGGCTAATCACTAAAATACATTTATCTCCAATACTCCTTACTGGCCAGTGTTGGCAGGGGCCTCTGGGCTCCAATATGAGGTAATCAAAAACAAATGTTTCATGAAAAGAACCTTTCAAGAGGAAATGATACGTGTGTGTGTGTGTGTGTGTGTGTGTGTGTGTGTGTGTGTGTGTGTGTGTGTATGTGTGTGTGTGTGTGCGTGTGGAAGATTAGACGGCCTTCTGTTGAGAATGGGTCAGGTTTCAGATTGGATATTGAGTTTGTTTGCTGTTGGGTTTATTTTCTTCCTTTCTCACAATCACACACAGCAGCAGCTACTAAAAGTAGCTGTTTTTTATATTGTGATTTATTTTACAGTATTTGTGTTTGTATGTATGTGTGTGTGTGTGTGTGTGTGTGTGTGTGTGTGTGTGTGTGTGTGTGTGTGTGTGTGTGTTTGTGTGTGTGTGTGTGTGTCCATGTTATTGAGAACAGGGCACGAAGCGCAAGGCAGGGGAAACATTGGCAAAGGTGAAAAGAGCATTGTGTGTGTGTGTGTGTGTGTGTGTGTGTGTGTGTGTGTGTGTGTGTGTTTTTTTTGTGTGTGTGTGTGTGTGTGTGTGTGTGTGTGTGTGTAAATGTTGTGACATACGTACCACTGGTCAGGATTAGGACGGGCTACTATGTTGGAATCATAGAAAATTCAGATAGCCGAGGGAAATAACAATCCATGATTTAAATGATAGATATGTTGAAAGCCGTTGGCTGTTGACTCGTCTTTTAAAAGAGTTGGCACATATGTAGTCTCACAAATCAAACTTTAGATTAATATTCCAAAAGCTGATGGCAGACAAGTTAACATGTGGGTGAACTTTTTTTGCTTCATATTTATTTCAACCAGTTGTTGCTGGAGGGATCTGTAACAGCGTAATTGACGAACATGAACATGGCCAGCAGTAGAAAACTGTAAAAATTTAAAAAGCATCTGTAAATGTTTCAAATCAAGTTATTAAACCGTTGTTAAAATCTGCTTCCGAAAGCTTCATTCGCTCTTGCAAATGTCTTTTCTGAGGTATAAATCCCAGGAAACAAGAGGTACCCTGGAAGGTCATGGCCCCAGAGTCTGTACCGTCTGCACCGTCAGGAGGTTCTGTAGCTAGAACATAGAACTGCTGGACCGCTGGATCCCTGATTAGTACAAATGTAGTACGGTTATGATTGCTGTGCCGAATAGGGTCAAGCTATTTGATTTGCTTCAAAGCACCGAGTCCAATATCAGCGTGTGTCTGATCCCATCTCTGCCTGTTCCGTCCTCTGAGTCACTGATCTGAATGTCAGTGCTGGACCCCTGACCATAACATTTCCAAAATGGATTAATCCACCCTTATTGATTTAATAATCTCCGTCAACAATTACCTCATTGATCCACTGTCTCCCTGTACCAAAAAAACAACAACTTAAAATGCGGGCTCATATCCATGGCAGCGATGAGTCGATTCCAATACGAGCCTTCTCGTCCTACCATGAACGACTATTGTGGGTCGGACATAACAAATCACAGACTTAAACAACACAAGTTGTAGAGGACAACTGTATCCCATCGCAACAAGAACAAACTTTGTGAATATTGATTAATAAAATAAAAGTTGCTACGCAGCAAGCTAATCTATAATCACGCAGGAGACTAATCACGCAGGAGACTAATCACACAGGAGACTAATCACACAGGAGACTAATCACACAGGAGACTAATCACACAGGAGACTAATCACACAGGAGACTAATCACGCAGGAGACTAATCACACAGGAGACTAATCATGCAGGAGACTAATCATGCAGGAGACTAATCACACAGGAGATTAATCATGCAGGAGACTAATCATGCAGGAGACTAATCACACAGGAGATTAATCATGCAGGAGACTAATCACACAGGAGACTAATCACACAGGAGACTAATCACACAGGAGACTAATCACACAGGAGACTAATCACACAGGAGACTAATCACACAGGAGACTAATCATGCAGAACTCACCTACTCTGAGTAAGTAGCTGGGATCCTCAGTCACAAGGATCCTCCTTGTAGCCACAGGTTGGCCTCCTAATGCACTGTCCTGTCTGTCTTCACTGGGCTGTCCATAAAGGCACAAAAGTCAATGAAAAATGTATATTTCCTGCTTCCTGGGGGTTGGGTGGGTGGTGGAAGGTGTGTGTGGTACCTTACCTCAGTGGAAGGTGTGTGTGGTACCTTACCTCAGTGGAAGGTGTGTGGTACGGTACCTCAGTGGAAGGTGTGTGTGGTACCTTACCTCAGTGGAAGGTGTGTGTGGTACCTTACCTCAGTGGAAGGTGTGTGTGGTACGGTACCTCAGTGGAAGGTGTGTGTGGTACCTTACCTCAGTGGAAGGTGTGTGTGGTACCTTACCTCAGTGGAAGGTGTGTGTGGTACGGTACCTCAGTGGAAGGTGTGTGTGGTACGGTACCTCAGTGGAAGGTGTGTGTGGTATGGTACCTCAGTGGAAGGTGTGTGTGGTACCGTACCTCAGTGGAAGGTGTGTGTGGTACGGTCCCTCAGTGGAAGGTGTGTGTGGTATGGTACCTCAGTGGAAGGTGTGTGTGGTACCTTACCTCAGTGAAAGGTGTGTGTGGTACGGTACCTCAGTGGAAGGTGTGTGTGGTACGGTACCTCAGTGGAAGGTGTGTGTGGTACCTTACCTCAGTGGAAGGTGTGTGTGGTACGGTACCTCAGTGGAAGGTGTGTGTGGTACCTTACCTCAGTGGAAGGTGTGTGTGGTACGGTACCTCAGTGGAAGGTGTGTGTGGTATGGTACCTCAGTGGAAGGTGTGTGTGGTACCTTACCTCAGTGGAAGGTGTGTGTGGTACAGTACCTCAGTGGAGTCGTCCCCCTCACTGCAGACCCTCCAGGAGACAGCGGATCTGACGCTATCACCTTTATAACCTCTCTAAGATGAGACAAGAGAAAATCCCATATCCCCACAGTCCCCACGACATGTGATGCACAGTGTTTGTTTGTGCATGTGCATGTGTGTGCGTGTGTGTGTGTGTGTGCATGTGCGTGCATGCATGAGTGTGTGTGTATGTGTGTGTCGGGGGGGGGAGGGGGGGGGGGTGAGCTGGCTAATCACTAAAATACATTTATCTCCAATACTCCTTACTGGCCAGTGTTGGCAGGGGCCTCTGGGCTCCAATATGAGGTAATCAAAAACAAATGTTTCATGAAAAGAACCTTTCAAGAGGAAATGATACGTGTGTGTGTGTGTGTGTGTGTGTGTGTGTGTGTGTGTGTGTATGTGTGTGTGTGTGTGCGTGTGGAAGATTAGACGGCCTTCTGTTGAGAATGGGTCAGGTTTCAGATTGGATATTGAGTTTGTTTGCTGTTGGGTTTATTTTCTTCCTTTCTCACAATCACACACAGCAGCAGCTGCTAAAAGTAGCTGTTTTTTATATTGTGATTTATTTTACAGTATTTGTGTTTGTATGTATGTGTGTGTGTGTGTGTGTGTGTGTGTGTGTGTGTGTGTGTGTGTGTGTGTGTGTGTGTGTGTGTGTTTGTGTGTGTGTGTGTGTGTCCATGTTATTGAGAACAGGGCACGAAGCGCAAGGCAGGGGAAACATTGGCAAAGGTGAAAAGAGCATTGTGTGTGTGTGTGTGTGTGTGTGTGTGTGTGTGTGTGTGTGTGTGTGTTTTTTTTTGTGTGTGTGTGTGTGTGTGTGTGTGTGTGTGTGTGTAAATGTTGTGACATACGTACCACTGGTCAGGATTAGGACGGGCTACTATGTTGGAATCATAGAAAATTCAGATAGCCGAGGGAAATAACAATCCATGATTTAAATGATAGATATGTTGAAAGCCGTTGGCTGTTGACTCGTCTTTTAAAAGAGTTGGCACATATGTAGTCTCACAAATCAAACTTTAGATTAATATTCCAAAAGCTGATGGCAGACAAGTTAACATGTGGGTGAACTTTTTTTGCTTCATATTTATTTCAACCAGTTGTTGCTGGAGGGATCTGTAACAGCGTAATTGACGAACATGAACATGGCCAGCAGTAGAAAACTGTAAAAATTTTAAAAGCATCTGTAAATGTTTCAAATCAAGTTATTAAACCGTTGTTAAAATCTGCTTCCGAAAGCTTCATTCGCTCTTGCAAATGTCTTTTCTGAGGTATAAATCCCAGGAAACAAGAGGTACCCTGGAAGGTCATGGCCCCAGAGTCTGTACCGTCTGCACCGTCAGGAGGTTCTGTAGCTAGAACATAGAACTGCTGGACCGCTGGATCCCTGATTAGTACAAATGTAGTACGGTTATGATTGCTGTGCCGAATAGGGTCAAGCTATTTGATTTGCTTCAAAGCACCGAGTCCAATATCAGCGTGTGTCTGATCCCATCTCTGCCTGTTCCGTCCTCTGAGTCACTGATCTGAATGTCAGTGCTGGACCCCTGACCATAACATTTCCAAAATGGATTAATCCACCCTTATTGATTTAATAATCTCCGTCAACAATTACCTCATTGATCCACTGTCTCCCTGTACCAAAAAAACAACAACTTAAAATGCGGGCTCATATCCATGGCAGCGATGAGTCGATTCCAATACGAGCCTTCTCGTCCTACCATGAACGACTATTGTGGGTCGGACATAACAAATCACAGACTTAAACAACACAAGTTGTAGAGGACAACTGTATCCCATCGCAACAAGAACAAACTTTGTGAATATTGATTAATAAAATAAAAGTTGCTACGCAGCAAGCTAATCTATAATCACGCAGGAGACTAATCACGCAGGAGACTAATCACACAGGAGACTAATCACACAGGAGACTAATCACACAGGAGACTAATCACGCAGGAGACTAATCACACAGGAGACTAATCATGCAGGAGACTAATCATGCAGGAGACTAATCACACAGGAGATTAATCATGCAGGAGACTAATCATGCAGGAGACTAATCACACAGGAGATTAATCATGCAGGAGACTAATCACACAGGAGACTAATCACACAGGAGACTAATCACACAGGAGACTAATCACACAGGAGACTAATCATGCAGGAGACTAATCACACAGGAGACTAATCATGCAGGAGACTAATCACACAGGAGACTAATCACACAGGAGACTAATCACACAGGAGACTAATCACACAGGAGACTAATCACACAGGAGACTAATCATGCAGGAGACTAATCACACAGGAGACTAATCACGCAGGAGACTAATCATGCAGAACTCACCTACTCTGAGTAAGTAGCTGGGATCCTCAGTCACAAGGATCCTCCTTGTAGCCACAGGTTGGCCTCCTAATGCACTGTCCTGTCTGTCTTCACTGGGCTGTCCATAAAGGCACAAAAGTCAATGAAAAATGTATATTTCCTGCTTCCTGGGGGTTGGGTGGGTGGTGGAAGGTGTGTGTGGTACCTTACCTCAGTGGAAGGTGTGTGTGGTACGGTACCTCAGTGGAAGGTGTGTGTGGTACGGTACCTCAGTGGAAGGTGTGTGTGGTACGGTCCCTCAGTGGAAGGTGTGTGTGGTACGGTCCCTCAGTGGAAGGTGTGTGTGGTACGGTACCTCAGTGGAAGGTGTGTGTGGTACGGTACCTCAGTGGAAGGTGTGTGTGGTACCTTACCTCAGTGGAAGGTGTGTGTGGTACGGTACCTCAGTGGAAGGTGTGTGTGGTACGGTACCTCAGTGGAAGGTGTGTGTGGTACGGTACCTCAGTGGAAGGTGTGTGTGGTACGGTCCCTCAGTGGAAGGTGTGTGTGGTACGGTACCTCAGTGGAAGGTGTGTGTGGTACCTTACCTCAGTGGAAGGTGTGTGTGGTACGGTCCCTCAGTGGAAGGTGTGTGTGGTACGGTACCTCAGTGGAGGGTGTGTGTGGTACGGTACCTCAGTGGAAGGTGTGTGTGGTACGGTACCTCAGTGGAAGGTGTGTGTGGTACGGTACCTCAGTGGAAGGTGTGTGTGGTACGGTATCTCAGTGGAAGGTGTGTGTGGTACGGTACCTCAGTGGAAGGTGTGTGTGGTACGGTACCTCAGTGGAAGGTGTGTGTGGTACCTTACCTCAGTGGAAGGTGTGTGTGGTACCTTACCTCAGTGGAAGGTGTGTGTGGTACGGTACCTCAGTGGAAGGTGTGTGTGGTACGGTACCTCAGTGGAAGGTGTGTGTGGTACGGTACCTCAGTGGAAGGTGTGTGTGGTACGGTACCTCAGTGGAAGGTGTGTGTGGTACGGTACCTCAATGGAAGGTGTGTGTGGTACGGTACCTCAGTGGAAGGTGTGTGTGGTACGGTACCTCAGAGGAGCTGGCTAATCACTAAAATACATTTATCTCCAATACCCCTGACTGGCCAGTGTTGGCAGGGGCCTCTGGGCTCCAATATGAGGTAATCAAAAACAAATGTTTCATGAAAAGAACCTTTCAAGAGGAAATGGAGGGGGAAATGATACATGTGTGTGTGTGTGTGTGTGTGTGTGTGTGTGTGTGTGTGTGTGTGTGTGTGTGTGTGTGTGTGTGTGTGTGTATGTGTGTGTGTGTGTGTGTGTGTGTGTGTGTGTGTGTGTGTGTGTGTGTGTGTGGAAGATTAGACAGACTTCTGTTGAGAATGGGTCAGGTTTCAGATTGGATATTGAGTTTGTTTGCTCTTGGGTTTATTTTCTTCCTTTCTCACAATCACACACAGCAGCAGCTGCTAAAAGTAGCTGATTTATTGTGATTTATTTGACAGTGTTTGTGTTTGTATGTATGTGTGTGTGTGTGTGTGTGTGTGTGTGTGTGTGTGTGTGTGTGTGAGAGACATCCTAGGTGTGCCCTGGAATGTAAATCCCAGGTGTTCATTAATGAGCTATTCTCAGACTGAAGCCTGGATGCCTGCTCAACCCCATCGACCTTGAAGATCACATGTTCCCCGTAAGCCTGTCAGGTCTCAGGGTTCAACCTGGCAGGGATCCTCAGCCCTATAAGATTGGATTCAAATGTATTGTCATTGCATAGCACAAGTACAGAACAGGGACAATTATTACACACTAGGGCCGCCGAAGGACTGGCGTTATTTAAAGGTATTTCTATATTATCTGAGATTCATCAACCTGTATGCTCAACTTATCCCTTTTAACTGGAACAGTTGCATCTACTTTCAAGATTACAGTGATAAAACCTCTATTGAAGAAGCCCAGCCTTGACCCAGAAGTACTTATCAACTTAGCAACTATCGGCCCATCTCTAACCTTCCTTTCGAAAGTACTGGAAAGAATTGTATCTGACCAAACCATCAATCATCTGAGGGAGAACTATTTATTTGAACCCTTCCAGTTTGGTTTTAGAACCTTCTACTCCACTGAAACTGCTGTGACCAGAGAAGTAAATGATCTTCTCCTTACAATGGACAGCAATGCAAGCTCCTTGCTGGTGCTGCTAAACCTTAGTGCCACAATCGACCACAGCATCCTCCTTGATCTTGACACACCGACGGTGGAGTCAGCCATGCAAGGTGACAGCCAGCATGTCAGGGGCAGTTAGGGTTAGGGTGTCTTGCTCAAGGACACAACAACAGTTTTTTTTGCTAGGAGGAGCCGGGGATCGAACCAGCGTCCTTTCGGTTGTGAGGCGACTGCTCTACCTCCTGAGATTTACTGCTGTCCCTTGTTGGCATCAAAGGCTCTTCTCAGGTTCTATCGTACCTCACTAATAGAACACCATGTGTTCTTCATGCTGATTCACAATCAAATCACTCAACATAAGCTTTGATCTTTCCCAAGGATGGGTCCTTGGTCATTAACTTCACTTGTACAATACATACAACAATACAGGCAAGTATAATATTGACTTTTACAATAAACCGGGTATAAAAATAAAACAGGTGAGGCAGAACTACAAAAACCTGCCCACTGTGATTATTCTGTAATGATAATAATAATAATAATAATAATAATAATAATGATGATAATCGTAAGAGCAGTGTGTGAAACAGTGGGCTTATTAAATCATAATCTCTGACAGAGTACATAAAAACAAACATAAGGAAAGCAATGGGGTTCAAAACAAACAAACAAGACACAAAATACTTTCCCCAACTATTTGGAAATAATAGTTGTTGTTTTATCATTTGATCACATCAGCATGAAGCGTTGGTCCTCTTGGCTCATCCACTCCGTTCACACTCCACTTCAGAGCTGCTGAAATCAAACAGTGAGGCATCAAGTTTAATAACTTCATAAGTCCTGTTTACTTTGCTGTTGTCTTGGGGACTTCTGTGTGTCTGTTTCATTTTGTAAGGCAAGCCAAAAACAAACCTTGAATGCATGTGACTGAATGTGATCCGATGGACCGAGTCTCTGACCACAGGAGAGGCTTGGGGCTATAGAGACATTCTCTAATCATTACACCTAAGCAGTTGAAAACACTTCTTATGCTTTAAAAGAGCAATCGACATCTGAAATTGCTTCCTGTGATGAGAGAGAGAGAGAGAGAGAGAGAGAGAGAGAGAGAGAGAGAGAGAGAGAGCGAGAGAGAGAGAGAGAGAGAGAGAGAGAGAGAGAGAGAGAGAGAGAGGGAGGGAGGGAGAGTGAGAGAGAGAGAGAGAGAGAGACAGAGAGACAGAGAGAAACAGAGAGACTAGACAGAGAGACTAGTAATAGTATGAGATACCCTGAGGCTAGACCTGCACTACATCTGTACTGCACGGTGGTGGTGATGGAGCGACACTCACGGCTCAGGCAAAGAAAAGATCGGAGATCAATACCCAGATCAAGTACTTATTTTCTTTTTGCGGACTGAAAACATCGAAATACAGGTCAAGACACCGCCGTTGGTTCACTAGCTGCTACGCAAAGCTAGTTAGACTGTTTATTCAAGGATTTTATGATGTGTTTCACATATTTTCACTGGTATAATACGACTACATGAGGCACCACCAGACCAAGTCTAATATAATTGCACTTTAATTAACATTCGGCTTTCACTGACATTTAAGCAAAAGACTAACAACTTTTCCGGAAAAGATGACATTGGCTAATTTTTTTACAATTAAATGTCTAATTCCTTCTTTTCACCCTAGACAAAATTAACACATTTTATAAGTGTTTTTAAAGGTTTTAAATTAGTTTTAAATAATGGTACCAGTATATAAAACCAACAATAGTACAGTTTGAGAGTATTGGGATACGTCCCACAATTTCTTCAACTATGTCTTTCTGTCTTTCTGAATATGGATGGGTTTTTTCTATCCACTTTATATTTATTTTTTAATTTGGTCTATTAATTAATGATGTTTCAAATGATGGAGATTCTTACAGAGTACCCTTTTGTCCAAAATGGAAAATAACATTTCCATTTCCCAGGTTTAAAGCTTTGATGTTTTGAACATATTTTTGTGATTTGAATAATGTCGGCAACTGCAATTATTCTTGAGTTGAATCTGTCAGGGCTGAGGTGCCCGGTTTGACTTTGAAGTTGTGCAGCTTGCCTCAGGTGGGAGAGTCTACAACTAAGTAAAAAAATTGGCAAAACTTTCTGTTTGTTTCTGCACCTGTGGTGGGCACTCAACCAACCGGCCTCCTCTGATCTGCTGGAGAACGCATCACACATACAAAGTTAAAAATACCCCAACAAATTCATGAAAAAAAGCCTGAGAAAAGTGTGAGATGGAAAAGTACCAGAAAACAGATCCCACCCTCCCACATGCTTGCCTGTTCCGTTGTGAAAAAGCACAAGCTGTGAATTCAACCCAAAATGAGACAGCAGGAGGAAGAGTCAGAGGGAGTATCCAGAGTGCGTATCAAGTGTTTCACAGAGACGGCAGGACCATATTCCAGACTGTAACCTGACCATCGATGGTTTTCACACAGCAACACACGGCTGACATAAAGAAAGGTGAGAGACATCCCGCCCTGTTTGGTTGATCCAAACAAACTCGCCCATCGCTTTCATCGCAATATCTGGTGACTTTTTATTACGCATCTCTCTCTATCCTACCCACCTCCAAACGATATAATACTTGAACGTAAAACCAGGGACAATACAATGATGGACATACTCTACGCTAACGTCAAAGAGACATACAGCACAACACTTCTGGGCTGGGCTCACCTAAAGCCCATCTTTTAAGCCTGCGGTAAAACAAGAACAGTGAGAAGACAGACGCCAGATGGGGATCTATCTATTTCCTACCATTTACATCTGGATAGATATTGTTTATCTATGGGCGGCAGTAGCTCAGTCTGTTGGGATTTGGCTTGGTTTAAGTCTCCAAAACGGACCAAGTACAGAGTGAGAATAGGCACCAGACCTCTACCCTGCTCCCTGGGCAGCTGTCTATACAATAGCTGCCCACTGCTCCTAAAACTAGGATGGGTTAAATGCAGAGACGCACATTTCCCTGTATATGTCTACATGTATGTGACCAATAAAGACAATTGAATCCTCTAGATTTCTATATTTATTTTCTGTATAGTATATTTATCTTATAGTCACCTTTAACAATCTTTCTCTGCATCTCTGAAATCCATTTATCCATTTATGTAAATGCTTTAACACCCTAGCCCTCTCAAATGTAGCCTACATGTCTAGAAGGTGTATATTATGTTGTTTGTGTCTGCATTGTTTGTTGCCTGCTATGAGTTTATTGTTTTGCTGTGTCTTGTCGTGTTGCACTGCAACAACGTAAGTTCCCCCGAGGGGATAATAAAACTACCATCTATGTATCCATCTATCTATCTACACACACTGCACATTGCCTCCGCACATTTTGAGAACACAAATGCACCCTGGCAAAAGCTTGTCTGCATACATTAGTACACAGTGGCGGGCCGTGCGTTTCCCACCCCACAGTCCTACCTGAATTATTCCACCTCTTAATACCATCATTTTGACGCCATGGCTCTAGAAACTATACATTTAGACTGAAACGCAGTATAACCGGGCGTTGAATCACCTTAACATAGTCAAGTACAACAGAGTTATATAAATATTTCAGAAGCATTTTAATAAATAAATCCGCATTTACAATTAATAGTGTTAAACCAGCTTCAAGACGCTTGGATACTGTCAAAACTTAAAAATAAAATGCGCTTTTAAGGGATTAGTCTACAAAGTTTTATTAAGTCCACCAAAAGTATGTGAGCTTAAACATGTTTGTTCACTAAACAGCGCATTGTCGCACCCAAAGCAGTTTCATTTAAGAAACGTGGCGATAAAGACTTACTTATTCACTGAAAATAAAAGAAAACAAACAAATAATTTTAATGTCCACTTTGATAAAGGTTCAACCAAAACAATTCAACAAGTCTCCTTGAGTACTTTTACTGCACAGCTGAGCCAGTGCGGCACACATATCTCTACATCTCTTGCAGAAGCATCAAACATTTATTTGCATGTATTTGTCATTTTAATTACATATGTATTCATTCGTTAATATTGATTTAATATTAACGAAATAATAGGACAAAAATATATAAAAATAAAATAACAAATAAAATGCTTTGTACCCACCAAAACAACTGAAAAAATGTCTTGAAAATGGCATTGTAATTATATTTGCGATCAAATCGATCTCTTCTCCTCCTTCAGCCATTGTGGGTTGAAAAAAAGCTTGGAGAAATCTCCAAAAATTAGCTTGTTCAAGTTCAGTTTGCTAGCTCTGCATAGCTCCGCCTCTCAATAGTGCGTATCCAATCAAAAGACGAGCACGTGCTGACGTTATCGTACGCCTGCTAGCTGGCGCCGGTGTCGCCAACTCAAAATCTGATTGGTTAACGCCACAGTTTTGTTTCCGTTCACTTTAAGCTCCAGGCGCCCACACTGTTGATTCTGAAGGCCTAAGGGCAGATTTCTTGGACCATGGCAACACATTATGGCTGAAATATGATTGGATAAAAGCTCTAACATAAAGGCCAGCCCTCCAAATCTCGATTTGAGGCTGGAAGCAGCGCAACCAAGAGGAAAGCTATGAAATAAAGATAATAGACTATGGGGAATAATTTAATACATATTTGTGGAAAAAATATATCAAAATAAAATTTATATTCTGATGATGTTTAGGCCAACAGAGAAGCCCTTGCTGGCCCTGACGGCCCACCACTGTTAGTACAAGAGAAGACAACACCCCTTCTACAAAACCATTCCCACTGCAGACGGTGGCAAAACACAGAACCCCCTCCGTGCCTCGGTGACTCAGCCCACTAGCATGCGCTAACCACCGCACGGGCAATACACCAGTGGAGACCCCGATCAGTTAGTGACCGTGTCTTTCCCGCTCTCTTTCAACCTCACTTTCCCTGCCGCCTCTCTTCACTTACCCTCCCCGTGAAGGCACAGACAGCCGAGATGTATTTTAGATGAATAACTGTGCACCAATTAAGAGTAAGAACAGAATGGAAATGCAAATGACCCAAACTGAACCGCATCTCCCAGGAAAAAGGATCTGCCTTTACGGCTCCAGAGGGGGAAAAGCTCTCCTGGTAAAGCTCCCCTGCCCCCTTCCCCCTCCCTCGACGATGTAAAGCTCTCCTGGTAATGCTCTCCTGCCCCTCTTCTGACGGTGTAAAGCTCTCCCTCCCCCCCGTATGTTTCGGAATGTCTGGCAGATTGTTCACCATTTTTACACACAGCGTTCCAGGAGAAGCTGCAAATCATTTCAATATTTTATGTTGAACAAGGAAGGAAGAGTCGGTTGCTGCCAGACTTCAGAGAGACGGATCCAATCTGAGGGCTAATCAGTGAACTTGTAAACCGCCCGGCTCTCACAGAAACCCCAACCTGTCCGTCCGCTATCGACTCAGCCCGCCTGCCTCTCCATGTCCCTGCACTTTGGATGTCTTTACTTATTCATCCAGGTGGAGAGAAGGGGGGGGACGTCTTGCAGGACCCCCTCTCTGACACCACTCACAGCACTTCACCTTCTTCTTGAGGGGGAGGGCCACGGCCCATTAAACATGCACAGGGGCCCCCGTGAGGTGAGCCCAAAGTTCTCCCTGATCCGTGTTGGTCCATTCAAATATTAATACTACCCCCCCCCCCCCCGGCAGAAATCTGGCAACATGGGGCAAATGCAGCTTTCTCTCCCTTAGTGCAGTATGCATTGAGCATGCCATGCATGTGCGGGCGTCTGTGTGTGTGTGTGTGCGTGTGCAAGTGTGTGTGTGTGTGTTTGTGTGTGTTTGTGTGTGTACATTTGTGTGTGTGTGTGTGTGTGTGTGTGTGTGTGTGTGTGTGTGTGTGTGTGTGTGTGTGTGCGTGTGTGTGCATATTATTGTCTTCTGGATAAAGTAAAATAAGAAAGAAGAGTACAAAGTCAACATATGTGAGTTGAATTGTGTGGGTGTTACGAGGGTTATCCTCATTAAGTTCAGGTTTAATGCATACAGTTTGTTTCCCCAAGAGCACAAAAACGCACATTTAAATTCGGTCACAAGAGCGCCATCTTTTTGTCCCGTGCAGAAGAAAATGACCTCTGGGATTGGCTGCAATATGTGCTGTCAGGAGGGGAAGAAAATGTTATGATGAATCTATGATTAAGTGATTAAATGTCCTCATTAAGGCCCTCAATAGCTATCGCTTAACAAAGCCTCATAGTATTCATGCCAGCCGGCACAAAGAATGAACACCAGACAAACATTCCATCCACGCTGCAAAAGGACCTTAATGACTGGACCTAAAGAGGAAATTCCTGTTCTAAATTCCTGAGTGGGAGGGGAGGGGGAGTGTCTATTGTGCTCCAGTCCCAGTCCAAAGGGACTGGGTTCCATCCCCAATGTTATGCTACCTGTAGGCCTCCTTGAGGAAGAAGCCTTCAACCCTACCTGCTCCTTAGTGACGGAGAGCATCACCTCCCAAAAGCATCACCTCCCGCACACCCCAAGCATCACCTCCCACAAAGCATCACCTCCCACAAAGCATCACCTCCCACAAGCATCACCTCCACAAAGCATCACCTCCACAAGCTCACCTCCCACAAGCATCACTCCCAGCATCACCTCCCACAAAGCATCACCTCCCACAAAGCATCACCTCCCACAAAGCATCACCTCCCACAAAGCATCACCTCCCACAAAGCATCACCTCCCACAAAGCATCACCTCCCACAAAGCATCACCTCCCACAAAGCATCACCTCCCACAAAGCATCCGCAGAATGATTACATCGGAACATTTAACTAAATACGACATAGATCAAAATATTGAATCGGATTAATCACAATAAAATTCTGTGATTAATCAGATTTATCTGATTAATAACAAGTTTAAAATAAACATATTTACTTGTAGATTTGTTTTTTTTGCGGGTGGCAAAACAAATGCAGTTATGGAAGAATGAAATGCTAAAAGAAGTTAGAGATCAAGATTTTTATTATTTTATTTGTTACTTTTCACTTTAGTTTTTCAGCGCAAAAAGATCTTAAGGAGTGCTTAGTATTGCCCAAAATATCTATAATAAGATGTATATTAAGGAGACAACTGCATAAATAATCTGTAACAAAATAATGTCTGCAACAAAGTGAACAAAAACAGCTTGCCTGCAAATTGTTTGCAAAGACACCTCATGCAAATGACTGTTGTACACTTGGTGGACTTTCAGCTCCGCTGTGTTTGCTGGACTGTGTTTGAAATGTCCAACTATTTTACGGCACTTTGCTAAAGCCCCATCAAATCCACAGTCGCAGAGTGAGACCAACGGCCCTCTGTATAATGTGCGCTATACGCATATATATATACACACATGAATATATATATACATATATCCAAGGCATATGGAGGAAGGCTCAAAGGAAGGTTCTTTGCTGCCGCAATCATATTGTGAGTGCGGTGTGTTAAAGTGAAACGTTCCGCCCAGCGCTCCTTGGTGCGTCTCCTCATCATCCTGTTGGTTTAACGTCAGGCTGCCTCTCAGTTCATTCCCAGCTGCGCATGCGCGCTGGAAATACTGAGTACTTGTAGTACTCTAAACTGGATACGATGATTAATCTGCGTTAAAAAAAAGTGCGCGTTAAAGTCTCGAGATTAATCACATGCGTTAACGTGTTAACTTTGACAGCCCTAATATATATTTATATATATCAAATATACATATAAATATATATATGCTGCAGTGGCCAACCGTGTCTATCACAACTGGACCTTCTGTAGACCATAACCACCCCCCACCCCCCCCATTCGAATATTCGGTTGTTCTAGTCAGACGGACGTCACGGAGGAGTCACTTTATGTCTTATCTCATTTAGGCAGATAAGATTGTCGCAGCAAATTTCCAAGTTGACCATAGTTGTCAAAGCAGTGTCCATGTAGTGAAGTAACAGCACAACACAGCACCACCACACACAGGCTATCAATGAAAGGGACAGTCAAAAACACTTAACGTGAAAAGGCTTAACGAAACAGCGATCAATAATCACCAAATGTCTCTGGCATATGTCTTGTCATTAGCACTTTCACCTGTCAAAATATCAAAACCTAAATACGGAAGTTATGTTACATTAAGTGTTTTCCTCTCATAAAGCTGCGTTAAGACTTTTCCTTACTGGCTCAATAGAGAGGAAAACACTCAATGTCACATAACGTCCATAATGGGAGGATTAAAGTTGAGATATTTTGACAGGTGAGTGCTAATGGAGTATGGCGTGTGGAGTATGGCGATCTGAGATGTCGGAGATGTCGATCTGATCGCCCCCCACTACCCACTATTCTACTGGCTAATGTACAGTCTCTGGACGATAAGCTAAGCGAGCTACAGGCTCGTATTCAATTCCACCGGGAAACTAAGGACAACTGTATCATCTGCCTTACGGAGACATGGATATCGGAGGGGGTTACCGACGCAGCTATCGAGCCGACGGGATTTTCCGTCCACCGGGCAGACAGAACAAAGGCTCTCTCCGGTAAGGAGAGCGGAGGGGGGGTATGTCTCATGATAAACAGATCTTGGTGCAATCAAAGTCATGTACATCCCCTCAAGTCTTTCTGTTCCCCGGACCTGGAGTACCTGATGCTTATGTGCCGTCCACACTGGCTACCTCGGGAGTTTACAGCGGTAACCGTGACCGCTGTTTACATTCCCCCACAAGCCAACACGGACACAGCGCTGAAGGAACTGTATGGGGCTATCAGCAAACAGGAGTCGGCACACCCCGAGGCTGCTCTCATCGTGGCGGGGGACTTCAACAAGGCAAACCTCAAGAAGGTTCTCCCGAAGTTCTACCAACTGGGCGGCAGCATAGCTCAGGGGGTAGAGCGGTCGCCTCACAACCGGAAAGTTGCTGGTTCAATCCTCGGCTCCTCCTAGCAAAAACTGTCAAGGTGTCCTTGAGGAAGACCCTAACCCTAACTGCTCCCCGGGTACTGTGTAAATAGCTGCCCACTGCTCCTGATACTAGGATGGGTTAAATGCAGAAAACACATTTCACTGTATGTTTACATGTATGTGACCAATAAAGAGGATTTTTTTTTTTTTTTCACTGCTACACCCCGTTCCGTGATGGCTACCCTCCTCCGCCCACCATTCGGCAAATCAGACCACCGCTCTATCCAGCTACTCCCCGCCTATATGCAGAGACTGAAGCAGCAACCGATCGCTGTGAGGGAGGTCCAATGCTGGTCAGACCAATCGGACTCTATGCTGCAGGATTGTTTTGATCGCGCTGACTGGCACATGTTCCGCATTGCCTCGGACAATCAACAAGAACAAGAACATCAACGAGTACGCGTCGTCGGTCACCGGGTTCATTAAGAAGTGCATAGATGACGTTGTTCCGACCAAGTCGGTTTGGATATATCCCAACCAGAAACCGTGGATTAACGGCGATGTTCGCGCTGCCCTACATGCGCGTAACGCCGCCTTTGGCTCCGGGAATACGGAGGAATATACGAGAGCCCGTTACGACCTCCAAAAGACCATCGTCACTGCCAAGCGGGAGTATAAGGACAGAGTGGAAGATAAATTCAAGAGCCACGATGCAAGGGGTATGTGGCAGGGGCTGCAGACGATAACGAACTTCAGAGGGAGAACCAGTTGTGTAGAGAACTCCTCTACCTCCCTCCCAGGAGAGCTAAATACTTTTTTTGCTCGGTTCGACGTAAACGGCAGCCCGCCGAAGCCAGCGCTGCCTGAGGAGACCAGCCTGCTGAGCATCTCGGAGGCGGATGTACGGATGTTCAAGCGGCTGAACATCCGTAAGGCGGCAGGCCCCGACGACATCCCGGGCCGCGTCCTCAGAGCATGCGCAGACCAGTTGGCAGGAGTCTTTGCAGACATCTTCAACCTCTCCCTGTCCCAGGCTGTTGTCCCCGCGGTCTTCAAGTTGTCCACCATCGTGCCTGTCCTTAAACAACCCAAGGTAACATTCCTGAATGACTATAGACCTGTAGCCCTCACCTCAATTGTCAGCAAATGCTTCGAGAGGTTGGTCAAGGACTTTATTTGCTCCGTGTTACCCGCCACGCTGGACCCATGGCAATTTGCATATCGTCAAAATAGATCCACGGATGACGCAATTGCCATGGCCCTCCACACTGCCCTTTCCCACCTGGAGGGAAAGATGGCCCTGATGCCACCTTTTCTTTTTGTTCGTCCAGCTGTAGATCGATCCTTGTGTCTCCAAAAGTCTTCATGGTGACCATTGCCTTAAGATGTCCTGCTGTGTTTTGGAGTTTTTGTGCAGCCTTGGTTAAACAGCTCAGATTATCGTAGCCTTTCCAATTCCATAGCCTCTTGTCGGTCCCAAATAGCAAGCACTCCCAGCAGTAGAGCCTCTTGTGACGAGTAGAGCCCGTTAGCCACGGGTATCTTTCCCGGTTGCTAGCCTGAAAATGGCGAACATAGCCTGCTTTAACAACTTGATTCAGCTCAAGATTGTCAGGCGTTGGACGGCCTTTTTTAATAATGTCCATCTTTACACTGAATGGTCGTCGACAAAAGGTTAGACAATAAGTCCACAACGACATCATCTTTGCTTGTTGCCATTTTGACGTAAAAACCTACGTAGAAAAAACGTAGCACTACGCTAGATCCACTCTCGAGCCAGTATGCCTTCTAGAGCACTATGGACCTGTGGGGAAATCTGATAGAATACGCCCATTGACTACAAATCACTATATGATTGGTTGATCAAATTGTCAATCCAAACGTACGCTCTCATTCAGTCTAAGGGCCAAAGCATTCCTTGCATAAGATCCAAACGTACTCTCTCAAACAGTCTAAGGGCCAAAGCATATATATATATATATATATATATATATATATATGGTGTATATATAAGAATCTTCCATTTACTGTTGGATTAATTTATAATCAAGAGAAAGGGATTCCATTTCCATTCTGTCAGGTTGAGTCAGAGAGACAGAGCCGTCTCCACAATCCTACTCCCCACTCTACGCTATTGTGTGATATATTTTTTAACATTTTTTTAAAGAGATTCAATGCATTCTGGCTCTGGCGCCTAATAATCCATCAAAGGGAGTTTAAAATAACCGGCTAAGCCTCTTGATGGCATGAATTCTCCATTCATGCCTCAAAGAGGAAAATAGGTCTGAGCGTACTGTACGATGTGTTCTGAGCTGCCTGGACCCACAGCCCTGATCCTTTGGACACGCCAGTGTGTTGAGATGCCGCGGCTGTCCTCGGGTGGATCGCGCCGTCATCCACGGGGTCCTAATGCCCCCGATTGCCTTCACTTGGGTTGTCAATCAAAAAGGGAAGAAAAAAAACCCTGAAAGAAAACTGTGAAAAAATACATTGACATGCAAGGGGGGATTATTTTGGCTTTACATAGTTTAAAAGAGCATGTATGAAAGACAATGAAACAATAACCATTTACCCTTTACACCATGCATAATAAGATCATCATTTAAGAGAGAAGCTTGAAAGTATCACAAGAGACGAGTGATGCCAAAAGGCGTCATGGATCTGTGATCTGTTTGCATTTTCCAGCGTCTGTCCAGAATGCTGGCGCTCAGTGAATCATCGCCTGGTCTTCTATATTCCACTGAGGTTTAAGAGACAAGAGGGTCATGGTGCGCTCTGACCTGTCTCTCTGCTTTCAGAAGCAGAGAGCGGACAGAGGGCTTGATGGATAGATTCTCACGGAAAGTGGTCAGACTGCGATTCGATCAACAACAACCCGGTACAAAGAACAGAAACAAATACTAAATAGATGCAGAACTGGACAGGATAGTGCCATGGTAAGGGTGTTTGACTTCCTGCCAGAAGGTTCTGGATTCCATCCCCTGTGTCCAGTGTCCAGTGCCTTTTAGCATTGTTAAGCGAGACGCTCCTAGTCCACGACATGCTCCTTAATGACCTGGATCTGACCCGTATTGACATTTAAAGTTAAATGAACAGCAGGGGGGTGGAGGTACTAAAGATGGTGCTCTTACTCAACTGGATGCATGGAGTGGAAGAGGGAGATTTACCACAGCTTTGCAGAAGTTGTTCTCGCCGTTACGGCATCCCACTTATCAAACCCGGGGACAGGGGTCTCTCTAACCACACACATATCACTCCCGTGAAATCATGAATCAGAAAATCACCATCCCTCTGACATTTCACACAAGAGGAGGATGTGGGACGCTGGCATTGGTAGTCGGACGCCTGGTGCCCGGGGACTCGGAGCAGTAGGAGCCACGGTGAGGCGAGGCGAGGCAAAGCAGGGTGAGGTGGGAGGAACTGTCATCGCTGCCACCGCCGCAAGATGGCCTTTTTTTAAATTCCCTCGCCGAGAGACAGAACAACTCGGATGCAGTTTATCGGTCACAGCCCCATAAAAATAATTAAATGAATCCGGTGTGAAACAGTGAGACATTTCCCCACCCATTCCCCGGGAGAGATTTTAGGGAGAGTTTTTCCTTGCACGTTCTTATGAGTGCAGGCGTACGATCGTCGGGCCGCTGTTGTTGATTTCCGTTCAAAATCTCTCACGTCGTTCAACGTCTCTCTCTGTTCATCTATTTCATTCCTCCAAGCCAGGACTAGAAGAGAGAGAGAGAGAGAGAGAGAGAGAGAGAGAGAGAGAGAGAGAGAGAGAGAGAGAGAGAGAGAGAGAGAGAGAGAGAGAGAGGAGAGAGAGAGAGAGAGAGAGAGAGAGAGGGAGAGAGAGGGAGGGAGAGGGAGAGGGAGAGAGAGACAGAGAAACAAATTCCACCCCTGGGACGTTTTTGAGCTGAAGGGGAGATTCTGTGTCTCCCGATTCTGTGTCTCCGGAATTGATCGACAGTGCGGCTGCATGTTAATAGCTTGTTCAATAGATGAAGCCTTCTTATCAATGGCTGTAACGTCCGCGTACAAGAGCCGGTTATTACATACAGGCTTTTGATGGGAATGTTAACCAGGCCAACTGGATGCCTTTATATTTAATCAATGGTCATAAAAGGGAAATATGTGACAGCTGTTCCTTTATTATCCAGTGCATTGTGGGCCTTGAGAGTTACATCCTGTAGGCTTTAAAAATATACATAAAAATTAGCCACCAATGATGTGATTTAACGAACGCCACGTCAGCAACATAATGCAGGTCACGTGTGCGTGATAGTTACATAAAACAAGTCAATACTATGGATGTATGAGAGAAAGGAAGGTCTGTAATCAATAAAAGGCTGTAGTCCTGAACCATTCATGTTGGTGTTAACTAGCGGAGAAGCCTGTCTTTTGGCCCGGCCTGTGTGCCATCAATTGTCTCAATCAGATAAATGTCATTACACACTTAGGTAATGAAAATGTTGATTTTATATTAATATTTATTTAACCATATTTTCCCCCACAGCCTCTGCTCTAATTAATTGTCTCATTTATGAGCAACCCGCCCGTCGACTTGAAATTACATCTGAGCTCCGGAGAGAATGGACATTGATCCACGAAAAAAAAACCTCCATGACCCACAACACAACCGCAGACAAACACTTTAGCACACACACATGCACAAATACACACGCACACGCACACACACACACACACACACACGCACGCACACACACAAACACACCCACATATACACACGTAGACACACACATGCACACGCACACGCACACGCACACACACACACACCACACACACACACACACCACACACACACACACACACACACACACACACACACCACACACACACATACACACACACACACACACACACACATGCACACACACACACACACACACACACACACACACGCACACACGCACGCACGCACACACACACACACACACAGCACACACACACACACACCACACACACACACACACACACACACACACACACACACATATTTCTCTATGATGTAGCTAAGAGATAATTGACCATCTAATTGTCAAAACCCCTAAAGCTTTTATTGTACTGCACCATCAAGCACAATGCACAATGTTTATCTTGCTAACAAACATTTCATATTCACATTATAAAAAATAGGTTCATACTAAAATGAGAGGATGTATCTTGTTACAGTAGTAAGAAATTATATATTTTATCGTAATTTTATCAAATTATTTTATCCCCTTGATGACCCTTCCAAACGTCTGTCCCTCTATTGGCTTTAACTTTTGTACTTCACATTCCCTGTTCTCAGAGGAGGCCCCTGAGTTCAGGACCAAACCATTCCTCCACGCTCCACCTCCTCCTCAAGATGATGTGTAGAACATCCAGAGCCTGACCCTTCTCAGTGGTGCAACCCCATACTCCCCCCACCTGGCAGAGGAAGCTGATATAGCAGAGGAGGCTACATGTCCTCTAACCTACTCTCTGCTCTGACACCTGGACCGCTGGCATTTCGGAAGGCGTCACGTTGACCTCTGGGGCCCGCAGGCTGAGCAGAAAGGTCAAACGCTGGACTTGAGCTGCCTCCCACGAGCAGAGCAGAGGAACCGGACCAGTGTGGAGCGTTAGGTGAAAAGTTAGCGCTAGCTATGCTAACTAGTGACTGCCAGAAACACTGCAGTAATGAGCTTGGACACAGGTTCCCCGGGCGTGCCGACGTATCGTGTGAATGTAACACCAGATTGTGGTTGTTGAGCGATTGCATTATCGCCTGGATCTGACGCCACTTGATTCGCCATAGCTGTGCGGTGAGCCGATGGCGTGCTTGTCGAACCCCTGTTCCTACATCGACCGCCAGTTGTAATTCAAATTAGAATTAGATTTAGAACTGACAATCCTCGGCTTGCCCAGACACAAGATCCTGTTTGTCTGGCAAGAGTGCTGTGCTGTAAACTATAGTCTCTCTCTCTCTCTCTCCCCCTCTCTCCCTCTCTCTCTCTCTCTCTCTCTCTCTCTCTCTCTCTCTCTCTCTCTCTCTCTCTCTCTCTCTCTCTCTCTCTCTCTCTCTCTCTCTCTCTCTCTCTCTCTCTCTCTCTCTCTCTCACATCTCTGCTTCAAAGCTCTTTGGGCAGACCGTTTTAGACAAGAAAAGCGATAGAGAGAGATATAAAGCCAAGCAGAGAGATAGATAGAAGAGCTGGAAAGCTAGCACTGCGCTGTTAGTCAGGAGTCAGCCTGCCAAGCTGGGTTTTTCATCCACAGAGTCTTAATCAGGCCACTGAAAACTTATTTGTGGTTCTTAACTTGTATCCATTGGCTTTTTGGGGGTCTGTTTGTGTTATTCTGTTGAATTGTAACACATTCAACACCAATGGAAGTGTATGACACAGAAGCTAAACAAAACACATTTCTGTTCCTCTTTCATGTGCTGCAGACGAAGCCAAGTAAACACTTGCCCCAAAGCAATGGTGACATTAGCTGCTGTGTTCTCAGTGAAATGACAAGATGGCATCTATCTCATCATCTATCTCATCATCTATCTCATCATCTATCTCTATCTACATGATGGCATCTCTGTTTCTTTCTATCTTTGAAATCCATGTGTTTGTATCTCCAAAAAATATACTTAAGTCTCATAGTAATTAAGACAATTAATCTATTATTATTCATTCAGTAATTCATTAAATAATATGATGAGAAAGCAAATTATTTATGATACCAAATGGGAAAGTGCCATAGTTGTACAGAACAGTGGCAGAATCATAAGAGATACACATTAAAAACAATAAATACAAAAATGTATACATTTTTTCAATAATATAGGTAGAGGTGATGTGGGTGGGATGGTGGTGGAGGTAGCAGGGGTAGAGGTAGGGATGGTGGTGGAGGTAGCAGGGGTAGAGGTAGGGATGGTGGTGGAGGTAGCAGGGGTAGAGGTAGGGATGGTGGTGGAGGTAGCAGGGGTAGAGGTGTGTGGGTGGTGGAGGTAGCAGGGGTAGAGGTAGGGATGGTGGTGGAGGTAGCAGGGGTAGAGGTAGGGATGGTGGTGGAGGTAGCAGGGGTAGAGGTAGGGATGGTGGTGGAGGTAGCAGGGGTAGAGGTAGGGATGGTGGTGGAGGTAGCAGGGGTAGAGGTAGGGATGGTGGTGGAGGTAGCAGGGGTAGAGGTAGGGATGGTGGTGGAGGTAGCAGGGGTAGAGGTAGGGATGGTGGTGGAGGTAGCAGGGGTAGAGGTAGGGATGGTGGTGGAGGTAGCAGGGGTAGAGGTAGGGATGGTGGTGGAGGTAGCAGGGGTAGAGGTAGGGATGGTGGTGGAGGTAGCAGGGGTAGAGGTAGGGATGGTGGTGGAGGTAGCAGGGGTAGAGGTAGGGATGGTGGTGGAGGTAGCAGGGGTAGAGGTGTAGGGATGGTGGTGGAGGTAGCAGGGGTAGAGGTGGTGGAGGTGGGGAGGTAGCAGGGGTAGAGGTGGTGGAGGTGGGGGAGGTAGCAGGGGTAGAGGTGGTGGAGGTAGCAGGGGTAGAGGTAGGGATGGTGGTGGAGGTAGCAGGGGTAGAGGTAGGATGGTGGTAGCAGGGTAGGTAGGATGGTGGGGTAGCAGGTAGGGTGGTGGTGGAGGTAGCAGGGGTAGAGGTAGGGATGGTGGTGGAGGTAGCAGGGGTACATTTACATTTACATTTAGGGCATTTGGCAGATGCTTTTATCCAAAGCGACTTACAAGGTGTACATTAGTTGAAGCAGACAATAGCATAACGCTGAGGCACGCAAACATAAAAATACAGCAGTTCACAAGTATTCATATGAACAAGATGAATAACACAATTTCGTACTGCTAGGTCACCTGCTTAAGTAGCTGTGATAAGAGCGTGTTATCAACATTAAGGATATACACTTGCTAACATATACAACATGCTAAGAGCTATTAATGTCAGGACTTAAGCAAGTTTAGGGGTTTCACAAAGGAGAAGGAGGGTTCAAGGAGAGTCCAGGTGGACTCTGAACAGGTGGGTCTTGAGTCTCTTGCGGAAGCTGGCGAGGGACTCTGCCGTCCTGACATGAGACGGGAGTTCATTCCACCACTGTGGAGCCAGAGCCGTGAAGAGCTGGGTCTTGGACGAGCGATGTTTGGTTGACATTAGTGAAGGTCGAACAAGTCGCCTGGCAGAAGTTGAGCGGAGCGCTCTGGCTGGGATGTAGGGCTTGACCAACGCCTGGAGGTAGGCTGGGGCAGTTCCATTGACTGCCCTAAAGGTCAGCACCAGAGTCTTGAATTTGATGCGAGCATTTACCGGAAGCCAGTGGAGATCGCGGAAGAGAGGGGTCACGTGGGAGAATTTCGGTAGGTTGAATACCAGGCGTGCTGCTGCGTTCTGGATGCGTTGGAGGGGCTTGGTTGCAGAGGCGGGGAGTCCCGCCAGGAGAGAGTTGCAGTAGTCGAGGCGGGTGATGACGAGCGCTTGGACCAGGATCTGCGCCGCTTCACGTGTGAGGAAGGGCCGGATCCTGCGGATGTTGTAGAGGGCAATTCTGCAAGATCGGGCCACCGCGGTGACGTTGGCATTGCAGGACAGCTGGTCATCTACCACCACACCAAGGTCTCTTGTTGTCCGTCTCCGCGAGGAGACGTAGTGAGCGAGGTCATCAGAGGAGTCAGATTTCCTCCATTTTCTCTCGGCCGCCCGTAGCTCTGCTCTACGAGCCCGCAGAGGTTCGGACAGCCAAGGAGGTGGAGGAGAGGCTCGTGCTGGTCTGGAGGTGAGAGGACAGAGAGAGTCGAAGGAGGAGGAGAGAGAGGAAGTCAGAGTGGAGGAGGCTTCCTCTACCGACAAGAGAGAGAATTGTTGGGGGGATGGTAGTGAGGATAGGACAGATGCAGAGAAAGAAGAGGGAGAGAGAGTTTTCAGGTTACTACGGAAGGTAACAATGTGGGGAGTAGTGGGTAGGGAGGTGGGGGATTTGAGAGGGAGAGAGAATGGTGGAGATGGTGGTGGAGGTAGCAGGGGTAGAGGTAGGGATGGTGGTGGAGGTAGCAGGGGTAGAGGTAGGGATGGTGGTGGAGGTAGCAGGGGTAGAGGTAGGGATGGTTGTGGAGGTAGCAGGGGTAGAGGTGGTGGAGGTAGCAGGGGTAGAGGTGGTGGAGGTGGGGGAGGTAGCAGGGGTAGAGGTGGTGGGTGGGGGTCCCGGGGTGAGGAGGAGAGAATTGAGGTCATACCAGGCTCTGGTCAGGCAGATGGTGAACAGTAACGAGGGAGAGAGGAGAGATCAGGAGGGAGGAAAGGAGTTCTGACTTCAAACCCGAGAGATGGGAGGGGGGGGGGGGAGTATGGGGAGAGAGAGAGAGAGAGAGAGAGAGAGAGAGAGAGAGAGAGAGAGAGAGAGAGAGAGAGAGAGAGAGAGAGAGAGAGAGAGAGAGAGAGAGAGAGAGAGAGAGAGAGAGAGAAGCACAAACACTCCCGGAGACCTCAGGTGTGAAATAATTATAATCCACCCTCTACGGCAGAAAATCGGGAGAAAGAAAGAAAAAAAAAAAGTGGGAATGGTCTGTTTTGAATGCAGCTCCTCTTTGACACCGTTAGTGGTCTTGACCTCAGCTTCGTTAGCAGGTTGACCTTAATGCATAATTAATAAGAAACAAACGAGCCATCGCTAATCAAGTAGTCCGCAGTATCATCATCAACAGATACACAGCGTCGCTGCGGTCTGGCCTTTGAGGATGACCCCACCCCCCCTCCCTCCACCTCACTCCCCCACCCGCTGCAGGAGAGGGGAGGGGAGAGGAGGGGAGGAGAGGGAAGGGGAAGGGGAGGGGACATATAGGGCTTGCAGACTCAGCATTTTCCTATCCCCCGCAGCCTACAGAATCTGAATCAGATAACCGGGAAAATAAAGTTTAATTGTGTTGTTGGTTTCAGCATCAGATACAGCCATCCATTCAGAGGACAGCCACCGGAGATGTGTTATCAGGAACAGTGGGACTGTTGGATCGTCATTTGTTTTAATGTATCACTTTTTCTTCATCTTGATGGATGCATTTAGGTAGGACATAGGGAATTGAACACAGTACCTTTTGGCACTGCAGACAGCAGAGGTAAACACAAAAGCAGCAGTGAAAGGAAAGTCCGGAAATCCAATCAAGGAATGAGAGCATGGATTATAATTTTATAATTTTATAATGTTATAATTGATGTTGGCAGGGAAATGGGTTTTAGCCGTTTTAAATTAACGCACTGGTGGCATTTTCTGGTGGATTTTGGAACACTGGTCTTTTTTTAATTCTCCTCTGTTCTCGTAATGGAAATTCTGATGAGGTTGGCATCTCCCCCCCTGTCCCCATCGTCCTTCTCACTGCTCTTCTTTATACTGCGTATCTGAACAGCTTACACCCTCCTTACCATGTGGATGGAACACAGGATCGAAGCACACAAACGCATCGCAAGCCGGCCTCAGACACGCCAAGAGCGCCTTAGGGAGAACACCATCCTACCTAATTGATTACCATTATCGATCCATGCCATCAAAACGGTGGAAGGGGTGATGAGAACCACTTGTTAACTTTGTGTTTTGGAGTGCGTGCCGACTGACCTGATTTTCCACTCGAAGTGGAGCTGGAATCTTTCATTGTTTTATTATATCTGGACATAGTTTCATGGTACCGAACCAAAAGGTGTGAGAGCGCTCATTGTTTCCAGCCCTCCCTAAGGTCCTCACGCGGGAGAGGTGTTACTCTGAAGGTGAGTAGTCTCATGCTATTTACCCGCTCCTGGGGATTCAGCCTTTTATCAGGAGAAGAGAGAAGGTGGCGGAGGCGAAGCACTCCAGAAGCCTTACTTTCTGCTTTATCTCCAACACAAGGAGGAAATAAAGACACAAGCAGGAGAGCAACACAGGATCCAATCTGTTCTCTGTGAGGCTGCAGGGCCCGTGCACTGGTGATGTATTGGCGCCGTGATGTGCGATGAAGCTGCAGCCGCGGCCGCCTTGTGAAGAGGCTTTGACTCCCCCAAACAGTTGAATCCTCAACTGTAATGACAAACAGCCCTCAGGTACACCACCACGAAGGCAGTGACGGAATCGTTTGCGGTGACATCCCAATGACGAACGGCGTCTTAATGGGACCACACACATTCTGTATCTTTAAAAAAAAGAATCCCAAAAATAGAGAGGGATGCTAGTTGCCTTGGTAACCAGACACAATGGCAACCAGACGAGAAGCTGGCCACGCCGTCGAGGGGGGTGCTTCACGGCCCTAACAGGTGAGCTTGGGGGAGGAGGGGGGGGGAGTCAGGAATCCCTTGACAACGATCAGGTCCAGTCCATCTCTGGGGGCCACATCCCCGACCCTCTGCTATTCACTACGACACCGCGCTGACACACTCCCGCTTGTCTCCATCGACTGGGCTCAATCCGTCGGACCCATCTGGTCTCTTTTTACTCTCTGCCCTCCGGATCAGATAGTGGCTTAGACTGAGACTGCTTCCATGCCAATTAATCAATACTTGTGGGTGAGGCAGGCTGGCCGTGTTCCAGTTGTGGCCACGCCAACGCGGCAGTAAAATGGCGGAATATTTCCGTCTTTTATAGGCCATATGAATGTCTATTAAAACAGAGCACGGCTCCTAAAGGACCTCACTTTTGTCATCAAGCACTAAATAATAATTGTTTTACCAAAGGTTAATTGTTCAACAGATACTAGGCCATTTGATTTTAATTGTGCTGTTAAATGCCTATGGTCTGGTCCTCAGCTCCTCAATGAGCTGGTTTGACGTGATGTGTAAACGCTGTGGGGTCTCCTGATGGCAGTTACAAGCTGGAGCCAAACTACTGAAGGGAGAGTGGGAGGGCCTGACAAGGGCTGGGCCACAAGGAAATCAATTGTTTTAATTATGGGGAATTTTACATAATATTAACCAATAATTGATGAATCATTAATTCCATTCACCGAGGTCCGCTACATTGAAGTTTATGAAAATGACGCTTCGAATGACGCTTTAAACCTCTTATTTTGATAATTTTAAGGGCATATCTTCTCATGGTAATTAATTCAATGAATCAATAAAACTGGGTATCAGGATAAGTCCTATATCTTTGTTTCATGGTGATACAGTACCATTTACAGATGATAAACGATAACATTTAAAAAATAGTCGGACTAATTACGTTGACATTGCCCCACTGGAAGTACAGTATGTGTGTGCAAACATACAGTACAATTGTTCATGTTATGTCACACGTCTGCTGCCTGTGTTTCAGCTAAGCCGTTTGGTAGATCAGTCAGCGGTTTGGGTGACCTGAGGGATGTGTCTCTGACATAATGGGAACATCTAAACGCTCTATCCAGGATACACACCCATTTTCATGGAAATGCTTCCAGCACATCCCCCTCTATACATTCAAATGACCATGATATGAATGTATAGAGGAACTACAATGGAGATAATTCATATTTATATTTTTTTCATAAATGATTAGTGTTTTACTTTCTCAAGGCGCTGTCACACGTTTTGTATAAGTTAAGAGCACGCTGAAGCACATACGTCGTAGTACGGCGAGTATGAGCCATACGCTGGCATACGCTGGCATATGCGGGCCATAAATTGAAGGTAAGTTATGCAATCGTTGACACACGTTCACACACGTTACTTGTAAGTTACTAACTGTTATTAACTGTGCTCCAATCGGGGAAACAGAGAAGACCCATGCGTAACAAACTAATCAAAAGAGAATTTAGAATTATAAAAGATTGAATAAAAAACTGCTGTGATAGAATACAATGGAACAGGGAGCCCGAGATCTCCACCCAACAGACGGATAACCAGTTGACTGCCTGACAGTAGTCACCCGAAAGTCTCCCGCTTTTCCGCTACAAAAACATATTGATCCCTTCAAACTCCACCTGGTCAAAGCTGGGTCCTTCTCGTCATTCTCGTCATCCTGTCCAGTATTCTTTGCCAGACCGTGCTTCACGATCGTTATCTATCCGGCTCTCAATGTCTGTGTGGCAGGGTGACCTCGCCCATCAACAATCCACTTCTGCGCCGGGTTCTTCTTCTTCCTCCTCCGGCCCTATCCGGCCCTGAGAGTCATTCTGTTAATTATTCTCCAATACAATCTTCCGCGGCCTTCAACTGCGTTTTGTGAACACTTTCTTAACTATTGAGCAGATACATTTGTGCCAACACTCTATGTATCTAAAGGGTGGGGTACATGGGAACACTTCTAACACATGAATACACACTTCTAAATTTACCCAAAATATATGTATTATTTATATGAAATACACATGCATATTCTTGATTTACACCACAAATCCTGCATCATCTCCATCAAAGGGTGAGCGTGAGGGTGAGGGTGAGGGTGAGGGTGAGCGTGAGGGTGAGGGTGAGCGTGAGGTTGAGCGTGAGAGTGAGGGTGAGGGTGAGGGTGAGAGTGAGGGTGAGGGTGAGGGTGAGGGTGAGGGTGAGGTGAGGGTGAGAGTGAGGGTGAGGGTGAGGGTGAGAGTGAGGGTGAGGGTGAGAGTGAGGGTGAGGGTGAGGGTGAGGTGAGGGTTAGGGTGAGGGTGAGGGTGAGGGTGAGCGTGAGGGTGAGGGTGAGGGTGAGGTGAGGGTGAGGGTGAGGGTGAGGGTGAGCGTGAGGGTGAGGGTGAGGGTGAGGGTGAGGGTGAGGGTGAGGGTGAGCGTGAGGGTGAGCGTGAGGGTGAGGGTGAGGGTGATGATGGATCCTCCTAGTGTTCACGTCCACGCCCACGGCCAGGAGACTTCTTGGCAGCGTTCTTCGAAGTGTTCTTCGGCATTACGGTGATATTGATACGGTGATATTGATACGGTGATATTGATACGGTGATATTGATACGGTGATATTGATACGGTGATATTGATACGGTGATGTTGATACTGCGATGGTGATGTTGTTTTTGTTGTTATGATTTGAATGGAGCAGCAGGCTTATCTAAAGGGTGGGGTACATGGGAACACTTCTAACACATGAATAAACACTTCTAAATTTACCCAAAATATATGTATTATTTATATGAAATACACATGCATATTCTTGATTTACACCACAAATCCTGCATCATCTCCATCAAAGGGTGAGCGTGAGGGTGAGGGTGAGGGTGAGGGTGAGGGTGAGGGTGAGCGTGAGGGTGAGGGTGAGCGTGAGGTTGAGCGTGAGAGTGAGGGTGAGGGTGAGGGTGAGAGTGAGGGTGAGGGTGAGGGTGAGGGTGAGGGTGAGAGTGAGGGTGAGGGTGAGAGTGAGGGTGAGGGTGAGAGTGAGGGTGAGGGTGAGGGTGAGGGTGAGGGTGAAGGTGAGGGTGAGGGTGAGGGTGAGGGTGAGGGTGAGGGTGAGCGTGAGGGTGAGGGTGAGGGTGAGGGTGAGGGTGAGCGTGAGGGTGAGGGAGAGGGTGAGGGTGAGGGTGAGCGTGAGGGTGAGGGTGAGGGTGAGGGTGAGGGTGAGGGTGAGGGTGAGGGTGAGGGTGAGGGTGAGCGTGAGGGTGAGGGTGAGGGTGAGGGTGAGCGTGAGGGTGAGGGTGAGGGTGAGGGTGAGGGTGAGCGTGAGGGTGAGGGTGAGGGTGAGGGTGAGGGTGAGGGTGAGGGTGAGGGTGAGGGTGAGGGTGAGGGTGAGCGTGAGGGTGAGGGTGAGGGTGATGATGGATCCTCCTAGTGTTCACGTCCACGCCCACGGCCAGGAGACTTCTTGGCAGCGTTCTTCGAAGTGTTCTTCGGCATTACGGTGATATTGATACGGTGATATTGATACGGTGATATTGAAACGGTGATATTGATACGGTGATATTGATACGGTGATATTGATACGGTGATGTTGATACTGCGATGGTGATGTTGTTTTTGTTGTTATGATTTGAATGGAGCAGCAGGCTTATCTAAAGGGTGGGGTACATGGGAACACTTCTAACACATGAATAAACACTTCTAAATTTACCCAAAATATATGTATTATTTATATGAAATACACATGCATATTCTTGATTTACACCACAAATCCTGCATCATCTCCATCAAAGGGTGAGCGTGAGGGTGAGGGTGAGGGTGAGGGTGAGGGTGAGGGTGAGCGTGAGGGTGAGGGTGAGCGTGAGGTTGAGCGTGAGAGTGAGGGTGAGGGTGAGGGTGAGAGTGAGGGTGAGGGTGAGGGTGAGGGTGAGGGTGAGAGTGAGGGTGAGGGTGAGAGTGAGGGTGAGGGTGAGAGTGAGGGTGAGGGTGAGGGTGAAGGTGAGGGTGAGGGTGAGGGTGAGGGTGAGGGTGAGGGTGAGCATGAGGGTGAGGGTGAGAGTGAGGGTGAGGGTGAGGGTGAGAGTGAGGGTGAGGGTGAGGGTGAGGGTGAGCGTGAGGGTGAGGGTGAGGGTGATGATGGATCCTCCTAGTGTTCACGTCCACGCCCACGGCCAGGAGACTTCTTGGCAGCGTTCTTCGAAGTGTTCTTCGGCATTACGGTGATATTGATACAGTGATATTGATACGGTGATATTGAAACGGTGATATTGATACGGTGATATTGATACGGTGATATTGATACGGTGATATTGATACGGTGATGTTGATACTGCGATGGTGATGTTGTTTTTGTTGTTATGATTTGAATGGAGCAGCAGGCTTTTTATAGGCTACGACACGTGATCGTCGGCGATACGCTGCCGCGCGCTATGCATAAGTTAGACTACCGTTGGGCATAAGTTGTGAACGCCGGCAACACGCTAAGCATTCGTTGGTATAAGTTATCTATAAGCTCTATATAAGTTACTCATACGTTATGTATACGTTATGTAAAAATCATTGATAGTTCAGTGTATGCCAGCGTTTAGAGACATTTTGATATGATGGCAAACGCTTGCTAAATCGTCAAGGTGTGACAGCGCAAGAACACACAAGGCAAGAGAAATCGGAATCTAAACTAAATTAATTTTCACTCCAGCCAGCTGCTTGCAACATGTGTACTACAATGATTTTGGGAATGTGATTCATTGAGTGTTATTATGTAATGATGGTAAAACTGATAAGCAGATTAACTTCACAAAGAAACAACAATGTTTTTATATAATCATAGATCGGAAAAGATTGAAGAACTATCTATTATTGAAGAAGTATCCCTGAAAATGAAGTCTTACTAAAATTGAGGCAACACTGGACCAATGAAAATAAACACTGGATATCAAATATTGGTATGTTCTTGTTATGTTTGCTAACTGTCTTGTTGTTGAGAACAGCAGCCGATGGTTTGGTTCAGCAGACGGTCTGTTGGTGTTTTTGGACA
Source organism: Muraenolepis orangiensis (assembly GCA_027704905.1). Taxonomy (NCBI): domain Eukaryota; kingdom Metazoa; phylum Chordata; class Actinopteri; order Gadiformes; family Muraenolepididae; genus Muraenolepis; species Muraenolepis orangiensis. Next base: position 9,022,266 of record CM051010.1, on the reverse strand, counting down.
ATAATTGCAATAAGCAATTAACATATCAGCCCAGCCAAAAATAACGCTTATTTAGCTAATTATTTCTATATCATTGCACTTTTATTTAAATATTTATGAATTTTTATGTTAAGTATGCTTCTGGTTATAATGTTAAACAATAATTCCTGTTTATTTGGTAACCTTGCTCACAGCAAAACAACAACTCGTTGCCCAGAAAAAAGTAAACAGTGGTGTAAAAACATTTCAGGCAGCTCCTGTCAACGGCCCCTCTGAACAGAGAGCTTAAGACAGAAGAAGGATGACATGGAGCCCTCGCTATCGGATCGCCTCAAAGCCACGACGAGGGAAGGAAGCGCTGCATCACAGCAGATGTCTTATCGCTGTTTGTGAAACAACCCCAGGAAAGGCTGTGGGGATATTAGCCATATCGAGCCAGCTTAAAACACAATTACCTTTGTTTGTGTGTCTGCTGCCGCTGCTGTCCAGCCCCGGAGAGCAGATGGGGCCCAATTATGACTGATTGACCTTTGATTGATACCGCTATGCTAATGCCATCCACAGGCAATGCTAATCTATGGCGATGAGTTGAAAATCGACTGCACATTTTGATAAATAGCTTGCCATTATTGGATATATATATGGAATATGGAGGATTGGACATTATGGACATTAATGAGTGCTGACAGAGAACACCAGGGAATTCTTTAAAGTCAAGGTCTAAGTCATTCAGACTAAGCTTGGTTTGATTATAGCGAAGTTAGCATTTATGGAAGGTTTTGCTACATGAACTCAACCTCCCTTGTACATGTCTAGCGAGTGGCACAGACCCCTCTCATGTTCCTCCCCAGGTTCCCGTGGGTTGGTACAACCCCTCTAAAGGTTTAGTATTTCAAACCACCACTGTTGTCACAGTGATAAAGAGGCCCTTTGGTGTGGAGGAAACACGTACTCATCATCAACATCCATCGCTCTCTCTCTCTCTCTCTCTCTCTCTCTCTCTCTCTCTCTCTCTCTCTCTCTCTCTCTCTCTCTCTCTCTCTCTCTCTCTCTCTCTCTCTCTCTCTCTCTCTCTCTCTCTCTCTCTCCCCCCCACTGGCTCAGCTCAGGCTGTCAAACATGTCTGCTGGAAAGGTTTCCTAGCAGAAAGGTTCCCCCCCCCCCCCCCCCACACTCACACACTCACACTCACACGCACACACACACACACACACACACACACACACACACACACACACACACACACACACACACACAAAAACACACACACACACACACACCCCACCCCTCTTTCCCAGGAAGAAAACAAAAAAAACAAAAATACAAACAAGTTCATTCCCCTCCTCCCTGGCCGAGTCAGTTCAGTTTAGCTTCTACTCTACACCTCCCGCTGGCCCCGGTACCGAGGCCTCCACCCGGGGGGTCAGCCTGCCGACAGTCCACTGGCTGTACCATTAACACAGCAGGGGGGGGGGCAACTTGGCATTTAGTGGACCACGTTGGTGGCGGTGTGTGTGCACCCAACAGACTGCGGCACCTCGCCGAGCCCTGAACGCAAACCCCCTCCTGAGGACAAACACACACTATTATGCTTCTGTGTTGGGAGAGAGAGAGACATGGCTCAGATCCAAATGTCTGCATCTAAATGTTATGTTCACAGCTAGAACACATTGTGTGGATGGCTTGTTTTTTCCTCATTGAAATTAAGTAAACGTCCATATTTCGGTTCCCTCTGGGACACGAGTCGTCCCCCCCCTGTCCAGCGGTCTGCCAAGCTCCCAGAGAGTGGAGTCTTAATGGAGCCTGTCTGCTGCTCGTTGAGCTCCCAATCTGCTGGCCGTCCAGAGCCTGTCTGCTCCTGTAATGAGGGAGTGCTTCTGCCACGGAGAATTCCCTCAAAAGCACACCGGATTAGGAGATTCCTTCTGAAAAAGCAGAAGGAATCTACCTCTGTCCAACACCTCCACCACCACCAACAAATGCAGAGTGAGACCACAGAACCAGCCTTACCTGAGATGAACAGGCAGCTATTTCACGTGCCTCCCTCATCCCTTCAACATAAAAGGGGACGACATATACTGTCACTCTTACATGCATCACCCCCCGTAGTAGATCAGCTTTTATGCTATCCATTTATTTTGTCCATTTTGACATGAAAGTGCACCCTAAAAAATACTATATATAAATACATATATATATTGCTTGGAGACCACATGAAGAGGCAGAGGCAACCTGAACAAATGTGTCCAAATTCGGATAAACAAACCACCACTACCACCACCACGACTAGCAACATAACCACCACCACCACCACCACCACTAGCAACATAACCACCACCACCACTAGCAACATAACCACCACCACCACCACCACCACTAGCAACCTAACCAACACCACCACTAGCAACATAATCACCACCACCACCACCACCACCACCATCCCTCCCTCCCTCCCTCCCTCCCTCCCTCCCTCCCTCCCTCCCTCCCTCAAAGGCCACCCATCATTTCAAGGCCAGATTGCAGGGGAGGAGGACTGGGTGGGATGTAATCAGCAGTGGTGAAGCGTCAGGGCCTTCAAGGTATTCAGAGAAGACCCTGGAACTCTCAGATGAAACCAAAAAATCGAATTAATTGTATTAATAAAATGTAATACAATTTAATGACATTTAATCAAATTTAAATAAAATGAATAAATGAGAATCGTATCTGTGTTATATTACAGTGTTACGTTGATTTGTTTGTCTTTCTCGGTCCATGCACGACGCATTTGAGTGGTTTTGTGTTGGAAAAACAATGCAACCAATCAGATATGTTTCTGGGTTGCTGGGAAGAATATCCTTCAACCAAAGTATTCCCGCTGACATTGGCCCTTAGACTGAATTAGAGCGTACGTTTGGATTGACAATTTGATCAACCAATCATATCGTGATTTGTAGCCAATGGGCGTATTCTTTTAGATTTCCCCGCAGCTCAATATGGAGCTAGAAGGTGCAAGGTGGTGGCTGGCGCGAGAGGGGATCTAGCGTAGTGTTACGTTTTCTACGTTGTTTTTTTTACGTCAAAATGGCAACAGGTGAAGATGATGTCGTTGCGGATTTATTGTCTGAACCATTTTCAAGACGACCATTTAATGTTAAGATGGACATAATTAAAAAAGGCCGTCCAACACCTGACAATCTGGACTCAAGTAGTTAAAGCAGGCTATGTTCGCCATTTTCAGAGTAGCAACTGGGAACGATACCCGTGGCTAACGGGCTCTACTAGCCACAAAAGGCTCTACTGATGGGAGTGCTTGCTATTTGGGGCCGACAAGAGAGCAGGGAATTGGAACTTATTTTGGATCTGAAAAGCGATCATCTTTATGACCTGATGGTGGTCGAACAATTCATCCAGAAGGACAGGAGAATGGATTTGGTCTTTCAGTGAACATCATTGGTGAGTGAGACTCATTTGTCTTTGCTGGTTTTGTCTCAGTGTTGCGTCTCGTTGAGCTGGTTGTTGCATTTTGTTTCCACACACTTGTTGACTGATTAGTTAATGGCTGTCTTGGGTTTGTTAAGCATTGTTGTGCATTTGAATTGAGAGTTTGGACTTGATCTTTCTTTGCATCGCTTAACGTGAAAAGACTTAACGTAACTAAGAGTTACAAAACCGCGATCAATAATCACCTAATTTGCATATGTTTTGTCATTAGCACTTTCACCTTTTCACTTTCATTTTGACAGGTGAAAGTGCTAATGACAAGACATATGCCAGAGACATTTGGTGATTATTGATCGCTATTTTGGAACTTTAAGTTACGTTAAGCCTTTTCACGTGAAGCGTGTTAGACCGTCCCTTTAACCGATAGCCTGTGTGTGGTGGTCTGTGGTGGTCTGTTACTTCACTACATGGACACTGCTTTACAACTATGGTACACATGTAAATTGGCTGCGACAATCTGATCTTCCTAAATGAGATAAGGCATAAAGTGACTCCTCCGTGACTAGAACTGAATTTTCGAATGGTGGTGGTGATGGTGGGGGTGGTGGTCTACAGCAGGGGTTCCCAAAGTGGGGGTCGCGGGACCCAAGGGGGGGGGGTGCGCCGGACCCCGAGGGGGGGGGGGGGGTCGCGAGATGATTTCTGAATCCTCTTGATGTGACCATGAGGTTTTTATTGTTAATAATATAGATATTTTTATATATGTACGGGTGACGAATAAAGGAATTTTGATTCCGACAGATTCACGACAGTATCATTTGCAGCTGAAAAAAAAGCCCCACACAATTTTCAATATCACGATTACCCCCCCCCCCCCTTGGACTTCACGATGTTCTCGATGGTGAAGATCTGTGCACACGTTGTTTTTAATGTTTCAGTCCCTCCGGTGATAGTGGGGGGGGGGGGGGGGGGGGGTCTGTTATGTTGGGGGTCGCGGGCTGAAAAGTTGGAAAAGCTGGTCTACAGAAGGTCCAGTTGTGATAGACACGCTTCGCCACTGGTAATCAGAGGCCACATGATTGCAGGGAAGCGGGCAAAAGTATACCTAGGAAGAACTAATGGGAAGAACTAATGGCACTCTGCTATGAAAACCAGGTGCTCTGCCACTAACCCCATCTCCCTTAACACCCCCATCTCTCCAAAACCCCGCAACCTCACACTGTCCTAGGGGATTTGTCAAAGTGGGCTAGAGAGGGGATGGCTTTTTTGAGGACATCGCTAGTCGCTAAAGTTCCAGAGCAGCGATGGGTGGGGCGGGGGGGCAGGGAGGGGTGGTGAAATCATGCCCTGGGTCGTGGTGAGGTAGCCCTTTGGTATTTATTGTCACCTTTGTGATTATTTTCCAGTGTGGAGACGTGCGTGTGCCCCCTGCACCAGGCAGCGCATCTCCCGGCGGCGAGATGCTTTCCAACACAACTAATTATTGTGGTGGGTGGATGGTACACTAAGTGGACTCCAAGGAGGTGGGATGACTCTCTCTCTCTCTACATCTCTGTCTTTCTGTCTCTCTTTATCTCTCTTTATATATATATGTCTCTCTTTCTGTCTCTCTCTCTGTCTCTCTCTCTGTCTCTCTGTCTCTCTCTGTCTCTCTCTGTCTCTCACTCACTGGAGGGCTAATGTTTGGGTGAATAGTGAATTCCCCCATTGTCCTCCTTCTATTTATTGTCCAAGGGTTCCGTTTAATCTGGAGGGAAACATACTACAAGAAAAGTGTAACATTCAAATCAAATTAGTGGGAAAAATAAAAACCCTGTGGAATGATCCTCAATTGAAGGACTATCAAGAGCCCACGATGACCCGGTTCAGCTCATCTGAAGCTGAGACCCAAAAGAAAAAGGGCTACATTTTTTTCCTCAAAGAAAGAACGTCCTGCTTAGCGGGCGCCAGGACGCGCTCTCGGGTGGTCTCAGGTGGCCCCGTCTCCCGTCTCCGTCGGACGCCCCGGCTTCTCCCTGGGAAGAAGGGCCTACGCTATCAGCCACCATCAAAGGCTGTCAGGGAAAAGTGTTGAGCTGGGACTTCAACGGGGGCTGCCCAGGAGGACGCCAGACACACACAAATGAGGCCTCATTAATTCTTCACGTAGAAAAAATCCCACAAACTGTTTCCCCCCCTCTCTCTCCCAAGGATGTATTTTGATACGTGGGGCGGGGGGGGTTTAGAGCAGGAACACCAACCATTACACTCTGATATCAACAGATCGATAAGCTCGACAATCAACTGACTCAAGTGCTCTGAATATCTAGTATCAATCCAACAAAAGATTTTAGACAAGCGATATTTCAATTTTTCTGAAGATTTTAAATAACCTAAACGGAGCTTCTTCCCTCTTGGCCACCCCTCTTGAGCCCGACCAGGGCGGAGGCTGCCAGACGGCCAGGCGTGACGCCCCATGGCAGCGGCCCGAGGGCAGGCTGCGTTAGAGAGGGAGCCACCCGGGGCCACCGCGGCCCACTGGCCCTGACCAACAGGGTCAGATACCCAGAACATCCCCCCCCACCACAAAGACCACTTCACATGTGTCACAATGGCATCGTTGCTATAACTAATCTGGTTTGTCACCTCCGTCAAAGGCTGGATACTTTTCAGCTTTTAATATGTATGCTGCATAGCCTGAGGCTGGCATTTCACTACACAATAAAGTCTTTGAATCTTCAATGACTCAAATAACCAAAACAACCAAACAAATTTAATTCCCTTTCATAAAGACCCAGACGGAAACACTTAATACTGTTCTCATCTCTGAGGTGAGATGCAGACACACAGACAAACAAGCCCAGCGGCACCGAGGAGACGCTGTCTTTAGCCTCGGGCCGCGCTGGCGGCGGTGACAATTTCCCGACTGCAGTCCCTCAAGGCCGCCGGCAATGAAAGATACTTCAGCGGGAGGAGCACTTGAGGAAGAGGAGGAGGAGAAGGCGGAGGAGGAAGGGGGCTCTGGGATGATCCTCCCTTCGCAGGGAGCCTCTTGGCTGCAGGAGATAATTGTCTCCTCCTTACGCAGTGGGGGGAGAGAGAAGCTGTTTTCCCCTGACCTATACCTGGTACACTCCAGCTCTCGGGATGTCACAGTAGTTTGCCATAATTACTTCTGCTGATAGAGGTGACGGAGAGGATATTTGCTTCAGACGAGGCTGGCACGCCCAGCCCCGGTCCAGGTCACGCTGCCTCTCGCCTTGCATATCTTCTAATGTCACCGTTGGTTACCGCTGCCATCAGCAAGCGTGGATCTCGCCGCGCGAGGCTGAATCAGTGGTTTTGGAAATAGCTTTGACTTTGTGGCTGCGGAGGCATGAACACAAACACACTGCAGGGAAACGCAGCTCTTCCTTGTCTTTGCCCAGAGGAAGTTATTTTATCTTAACTTTGCTCACGGTACAACATTTGAAGTCCTAGGAATGTGTGAAGTAGGGTTTCGCATCGCTATAAACACACACACACACAATTTATACACAGCTGTGTTTGAAGGGAGAGAGGGAAAGAGGTAGAAGTAAGATTTTGTAGCACCTATTACATTTAAGCAGAACAATCTTTGCCAATAAACCCATTTCCATTTCCCTGAGAGTGAAACACCGGAGATCCTTTCTATTCCTTATCAAGGTATTTTTTGGTTCTCTTCTGGAGAGTGATTCAGGGGAAAACATACTGTGAGGGTGGGTCAGCAGGGGCACAAACCCACTCCACGAAGGCTAGTGTTAAGGCATTACCGGTTCACATCTTCTGAGATAACAGTTTGAATTTCAGAGAAGAAACAAGAATGTGCCAATCCAAAACACTCTCTCTTCTCTAGTTAATAAAATATATATATATATATATATATATATATATATATATATATATATATATAACTCAAAGAAAATGGCCTGCTTGGACAATGTTGCTATATTGACATGGCCTGCGTTGCCAACTAAGTGCTCACTCACTAAATCGATGCACCTTATACTCTGGGTTACCAGGGCCACTGCAGTTATCTGATAATGAAACTAGTTAAGTGAGATATCACTGGAGCTGCAGCTTCGTTTCTGGGTATGAAGCTCACTTGACCATATTTGGTGAATCCCTACACTGTCATGATGATGTTGTGTGTGTTTTTTTCATTTTCTTTAGGCCTGGCAATTTACAGCGCTGTGAATAAAAAACATGGCCAAAAATGCCATCCATGTTAATGGATGGTTGCAGAGACGGACACCGCGGCAGATAGAGGGTTGGTAATGAGCTGGACCCTAAACCATCCCTCTGGCCAACCGGTCATCCTTTCAGCCGGTCTAAGTAGCTTCTAAAGGCCATTTGAATCCGCCATAATTCCACTCAATTAAAACTCATTTCTGTGGGAAATGCCCATTTGGAAAACCTTCATCCTGCTGGTGGAGGCAGGAGGCATATCTACAATACACAGAGGGGGAAGGAGGCTCCTTGATAGGCAGCACCGGGCCACAGCTGCTGGGGAACGAGGACAGACGTGCGTTAGCGGCAACAACAGCTGTGTTTTTACATGAGCGCGTCATCGTCTGCTGATGGTGATTTCCTGCAGGAATGATTTCCCCCCCATGCATATTTTTGCACAAAGTACAACCCAAATTTTTTATTTACCTCTTTACCGTTTTCTTCCCCCCAAGCCGGAATCCATAGGGGTGAATGAGGAGACAGAGTTACTGCTGGGCCAGTATAAACAGGAACAGACCGTCGCTGGCGTTTGGTATTATCTGATCCATTATTAATTAGGCTTCCAGTGTCCAGTCAAGTGCCGGTTAAAAAACAATTCCAGACATTTTAACCTCACAATGTTGTGTGCAATGAGAGCCAGACAAATAGATGCTTTGGCCAAAGGGCCACAATGCCCCTAGCACAGGTAATACAAACTGTGGTAATTGTTTGTTGAATTTTAGAGAAATGCAAGTTTAGTATCTAGTGTTGAAATTGTTATCACTATATTTGCCATAGATAGATAGACATTTTATGTTAAATAAAGCGGTATAACCACCAAACGTCCGTAGGGACATCATTTATCAACAATCCCTTGCTTTCATGAAACAGTTATGTCTGCTCATGGCAGGCGTTTGTCAGAAGGCACCAATTGGAGCCCAAAGCAACATTCACAGATTCTCACAGATTCTCACAGATTCTCACAGATTCTCACAGATTCTCACAGATTCACACAGAAGTGTGAACTAGTTTAGAAGCTGCTAAGCCCTTCCCGGTGATTCCTGGAATCAAAAAACACCACACTGCACCACATTCAATCATCTTCCATGTTTTAACATAGAAGAGGTTTTTTAAATCACAGAGAGAGTTTGAGGCGGATATACACAGCATCAGTGTCTGTGCAGTGGCACGGTGCTACGACATATAGCTTAGCGCCTCTCATGCGTGTGTGGAGGAGGGAAGAATGGCTCCCACAGTGGATCAGCAATCTGATCACATTGTTTACTCTCATAATCTCCTGACGTCGTACCTTCTTATTATTATACTCTTAATTTCTCACCTGTGGCACACACATGTATTCCACATCTGGCTGCAGTATTCTGTCAAGCAGCTATAGAGTGCTAGAGCCACCATTCGTCACAGCCCCTCACGTCATCTTCAATTCCCCCAATTAGAAATCTGGGCGCCATCTTATTCACTTGTTGCCAGGGCCTGGTCTTGAAGAGGGAACATCTGTTCCCCCCCCCTTTGCTTTATGAGTTTCTAATGCCGTCAAAGAGCTGGGAGATCGTCTCGGTAGTGGCTTCAAACTGTTCCACTCGAGGACGCAGATTGTCACGTCACATGTGTCCATCCTTGTGAATATTATGGACAAGGCGGTATTGGTAGCACACTTGCAGTGGAACTCTACTCTAACAACCTGTGACCTGTGTAACAGTGTAAACATTTGGCTAAATCATGTTCTTGTTGTGTTCCTGTCAGAGAGCATTTAGCGCGAGCGCGCCAAGCCCTGAATGTAAACAATGGTGATATACAACATAACAGTGACTCCCCATACAGTGCTTTACAGATTGTCTCATCACAGAGACCCAAGTGCTGTATTGCTATTGTTTACATTGGTTGCAGGCGGTCCCACATGTAATGCTCGGGGGGCAGGGTAGCTCAGTCTGTTAGGACTTGGCTCGGCAACCGGAAGGTTGCCGGTTCAAGTCCCCGAAACACCTATGCACTGCTGAGGTGCCTTTGAGCAAGGCACAGGACCCCCTACAGTGCTCCCCTGGTGCTGTATTTACAATTTCTGCCCACTGCTCATAATACTAGGATGGGTTAAATGCAGAGAATTCAATTTCCCTATGTGTGTACATATTACATCTGCCAGATTTAGATTTAGAATTTAGGTAGAGTTGGGACAACACAAAGTGATTTAGCCAAATGATATGGGTAACAGATGTGTTAGTGAAGCAAGGAGAGAGAGATGTGTGATGGTCTAATCACCCAGACCTGGATTATCCTTTAGTTATAATAATAGCGTTATAGAAATAGCGAGATCCCAACACTGGGCTAGTGTGGACTTTTTTACCTATTCCCTATCCTTAACCCTCCTAACCACACTGTGTAATTGTATGCTGTTCTATAACCTTATCACCTGCGCTGAACATGCTGTTACAAGACCTTACACCTGATATTACACTGTAACTGGACAATGATGTAAACTGTGTCGAAAGAGCTACAAAGGCTACTAAAGTGCAGCATGACGGAGGCATTGTCAGGATGTAGGTTTCTGTAGACGAGGGCACAGGAGGCAGTGCGCTCATGGATGCTTGCTGTTGCAGAACAAGCTCTCTGACTAAAGCCCATTCCTAATCACATTACAAAGTGATGCACACAAACACAATGATGCTCACACACACACACGCACACACACGCACACACACACACACACACACACACACACACACACACACACACACACATCTATCTCCCTGTCGGACTGATGCCACGAATAACAACAAACGCCTTAAAACGCTTTAAAATGCAAAACAAAATATATCTGGAGAACTGACAGCCAGGACATTAACCAAATACATCTTAACAACAGTTTCAGTCCTTCGTTTAGATTTGTAGAAGGCAGGTGGAGGCTAATTGACTTGTCATTAGCATATAAGTGGAATGTTTTGTTACGAAGGTGCAAAACATCCCCGTGATTGAATGCAATTTGTGAACAAACAGCTTGAGATGGAGGCAAACAGGAATTGGAGCATTGAGATTCAGACGTGTTGTGTGCAGTTCACCACCATGTGTAGCTTCTGTCACAAGCAAGTCACATAATGTTCATGGCTACATGTATGATGTCTGATATCGGGGAGGACGGCATGGGAGGACATGTCGATTCTTAAAAGCACGGCGGGACGGAGGACAGAGAAGAAGAGAAGCAAAAGCTTCCAAAGTTGAATAATGAGAAGGAACTGTTGAATGATTCATTGGTTCGTATAAGCGTCAAAGAAGGAATATTACAAAGAAGACCGTAATGTTATGTATATATGTATTTTATTGTCTCACTAAGAGTATTTATTATTCAAAGTTTTTCTTTAAATGATTATGTAAGACAATTTTCAATTTCTTATTTATCATATATTCTGTGACAGACATATGCCGTTTTTGGACAGTGTGATCTGTGGTATTTGGTAATCACAGCTTGTGTTGTTTTGTCCTGTCTGGCTATCTAATACACAGTGTAGGAAGAAACAACAGAAACTAATAGAACAAAGTAAACCAACATCCCTGTGTTTGCTAGCGGCTTTTCTCCGTGTCACCGAAGCAGGGTTGAAAACAACCCAGCAAAGTGTGAGTCTTGGTGGTCAATATTTTCCCTTCAGACGTATCCTCTGGGCATGGACGCTGCCCAGACTCCCCAACACAGACAGAACACAGATTTGTTCCTCCAATCTGTCACCAAGTGTGAATATGCACTCAAAGAGGGCCACAAAGACAAAGAAAAACTAAAAACAAACAGACAGGCATTGTCTGGTCATGTCGCGGTGACCTTAAGCGGCTAATAAATGACAGTTTGAAACATGAGGCAACATTAAAACCACCTGCTGATAAATGCTAATTACTCTTCAACGCTAGACCACAGTGTAGCTGCCGGAAGGGCTAACCCGCTAAGCACGGGAGAAGAAATATTTGTATGCGATATGGAGCACAAATAACCATACAAAGCATGCATTTTTCTATATATTTCTTTGAACTTTGCTGGCTCAAAAGATGGGTTTACAGGGTTTCAAATACATGGCAGACATGGGAAGGAGGCATGATAGTTTAGGGGGTGGGGTTAAGCTAGTCTAGGGGTTAGCATATGGCTCCTAGATGAAAGATAGGCTACTTGGTTCCATTCCAAAAGTCCCCATTCTAACTTTAGCCGTCCTTGAGCTAGAAGCCTACCTCTCTAAACCTGCATATTAAGAGTAAAACAGTACAATCATAAAAAAGGAGGAGGAAGAGGTAAGACGTAAAAGAGAGAGATGCTGAGTTTCTTTCTGTCTCTCTCTCTCTCTCTCTCTCTCTCTCTCTCCTCTCTCTCTCTCTCTCTCTCGTCTCTCTCTCTCTCTCTCTCTCTCTCTCTCTCTCTCTCTCTCTCTCTCTCTCTCTCTCTCTCTCTCTCTCTCTCTCCCCCTCTCTCTCTCTCTCTGTTATGATGTTGGAGTTGGGCGTGTGGCACTCGAATACAGTGGCAGTGTATTTATCTCTCTCTGTCCCTCCCTCTCTCCCTCTCTCTTTTTCTCCCTCCCTCTCTTTGCTCAGAGACTGGTGGCGTTTGGTGTGTGGCAATAGAATCCAGCAGCAGGATAATTGGCTAGAGGTGATGGGCCAAGAACATACATCACAGGAGAAGAGTTCATTCATCTGTAGTCTTTGGTATCTGTCATTGGTATCTATCTATAGTCTTAGTTATCTATCTGTATTCTTAGGTGTCTATCTGTAGTCAAATTTATGTGTGTGATGTGTAGTCATAGCAAGCTATACATGGATATATAATTAAGACTACGGATAGAT
>CM051010.1:8894825-9007325 GCA_027704905.1 Muraenolepis orangiensis | reverse complement strand
TTTAGTCCAGGGTGGGGGTGGTTCCAGCCAGGTGTCTGTCGTTGCTTTGCTTTAAAACTCACTTCGGGAAGCCGGGGGGGGGGACGCCATTGATGTAAAGGACATGGGGGTCGCTGGGTGCGGCTCCATCCAGGTGCGGTGGAGGGAGCTTCCCCGCCCCCCCCGAGCGCCCGGGTCCCACAGAACCCAAGAGCTCACAGCCTCCCCTTTTGTTTTCCCTCTCCTAATTGGCATAATTGATTGTCCTAACAGGCGGTGCAGCTGTGGCTTTTACAGCACAGAGCCAATTAAATCCAGATGCCGGTGGAGTGAGGAGACGGGGCTGCCGGGGAGTGAGGAGGAGGACCGGTGAGGGGGGAGGGAAGGGGGGAGGGGGGGGAGAGCGGAGGAGGGGGGAGGGAGGGGAGGGGGGAGACGTAATCATGATTAATTCCCGTCTCCAGGTGATGGATGCGATGGACTGACGGAGATTCTCGCTGCGCCCAGATATTAAACCTGTTGACAATAAAAACATGCGGGTATTTCCCTTTTTGACGGGGATTCATGGAAACAGCCACCAGTGGAGGGACAACGTATCATCCCTAATAATGAATGCAATTATCCGCCAAATTGAACACAGAGAGGAGGAGAGAGAGAGGCAGCAGCGACTACTGACAGCGCTGCGCTGGGACTGCGTGCGGAAATGTGCAGCAGACCCGCAATTAGCTGTGAACTCCCATGTTCCCCTTCCTTGAATAGTCACACACACACACACACAAACACACACACATTTGTGGTGTAAGTCGGTGAAACCAGGTCACTGGGAACCATTCCTCTTCTTCTTTCGTGTAACGTCAGAGGTCCAACTTGGTGTCGTGTAGCCATGCCCGCATCTGGTCAGGGTCACCGCACTCGCATGCCGCACTGTCCGCCAAGCCCCACGTCTTCATTGATGTTTTAAAGCGACCGACCCCAGTTCGTAGACGGTTCAGTGTGGTCCATTGCCGGCGTGGTAGGTCGTCTCCTCCAATGGCGCCATCTCCTGGGTCCCAGATGTAACAGTGGATTCGGGAGGGCCCAGCTGACTCCCACTCCTGCTTCCAAGCTGCTGCCAACCATGCATCTCTGGAGATGTCCTCAGAGGTGGAGTTGAGCATCTCTTGTGCTGCCTTGTTGTAGGGGTGGCGGGACTTGAGTCTGCTTGGAGGTGCTGGTGTTATTGTGGTGTTGTGCAGGATGTGCCAGTCATACTTTTGTGCCTTCCTGGCCAGGGCGAGGGTGGCAGCCTCCCGTCGGAGGCCGGCCGGTGCTATTCCCGCGAGGACTGGCAAGAGGGACACAGGGGTAGGCTTTAAGCATCCAGTTATTATTCGGAGGGAGGTATTGATAGCCACGTCGACCTTTCTCGCATGAGGGCTTCTGCTCCAGACTGGGGCGCAGTATTCCGCTGCAGAGAAGACCAGGGCTTGGGTGGATATTCGCAGCGTCTTAGCGGAGGCTCCCCAGGTTGTTCCAGCGAGGCGGCGGATCAGCGCGACCCTGGATGTCACCTTGGCCTTGACTTCTTCCAGGTGTTGTTTGAAGGATAATGTCCGATCCAGACGCACTCCAAGATACTTCGGGGCTTGCTGGACCTCCAGACATTTATTGTCAACGCGCACCTCAAGTTCCCTCCTGGCTTCTCTGGTGCTAAGGTGGTATGCCGCTGCGACTGATTTTCCGACGCTGAGCTGTAGACGCCACCTTCGAAGGTATGCTACCAGTGTGCCCATGTCTTCGTTAAGCCCCTCTTCCATCGCCTTCCACGTTGGTCGGCTCAGCATGATGGCAAGATCGTCTGCGTAGCCATACTTTCTGGATGCTGTATCAGGTAGGTCGTGGATGTAAACATTGAACAGCATCGGCGAGAGAACAGACCCCTGCGGTACCCCGTTCTTCAGTCTTCTGAGCCTACTGCACTGGCCACTGCTGGTCTGGAGGATGAAGCTGCGGTTGGAAAGTGTCTCCATGATGAACTTCACCATGTGGCGGTCCGGTATTGTCCTCAGCAGCTTCAGGTGGAGTCCCCGGTGCCACACAGTGTCATATGCAGCAGTCAGATCCAGGTACACTACCCCAGCTTTCTCATTGTCCTGGAAGCTGTCCTCGATGTCCTGACAGAGTAGTGTTACCTGGTCTGCTGTTGATCTTCCACGACGGAAACCAGCTTGTTCCCGTGGGAGCTGTGAGTCCACCACTGGCTCAATGCGGCTATGGACCATCCTCTCCAAGATCTTAAATGGGACACAGAGCAACGAGATTGGTCTGTATGACTTGGGGTCTTCTGCAGGTTTATTTGGCTTCGGCAGGGCTATGACAGAGGCACGGCGCCAAGTCTTTGGGAGCTTTAATCTCTGGTAGCATGATGTATAGAAAGCACAGAGCCAGCCAGATGTTGTTGTGCTCTGGTGGATGACGAACTCCGGGTGGATGTTGTCACGGCCAGGGGATTTGCCTGGTTTGAGCTTGCTCATGGCCTCACTGAGTTCCTCTGCTGTGAATTCTCCCGAGAGGTTGGAATCGACACTGGCCGCTCCCGAGATGCAAGACACCTCACGTGATGTCAGTCGGGCAAAGTCTTTGTCAGCATCCGGGAAGCGGCCGTTCTTCAGGAGCTGGGATGCGATGGCGTTTGCTGTGACTGGGCAGCTGTGGGGTATTGTATTTCTGCCTGTGAGCTGGTTGATGGTCTGCCACGCCTTGCGACTAGAATGGGTGAAGTCGATTGATTCAACGACTTCTGTCCATCTGGCCCTGCGGGTGATATCCAGCTTCTGGAGCAGTGCTGCTGCAGTCACATCCACCTCTTCTCTGGAGCTAGCCCTCTGGTGGTCACACAGAAGGCGGCTGCATTCCTCGTCCCAACCTGGGATGTAATTCCTGTTATAGCCACGTGGGATGGTCTTCTTTGCCGCACCCAGGAGGACCTGGCAGTAGGCTGCATAGGCCGCATCCAGGTCGGCTGTGTCTGGGTCTGGCAGGCCAGCTGACCTTCTTTCAGTCTCCTCAGCATACGACTCCCAGTTGGCCTTTCGGAAGTTCCATCGCTTGACGGGTTTCCCTGGTACCGGTTCCACCAGTGATGGGACTTTAATGATGGATGGTCGGTGATGTGAGCGGGGAAACCTGTCCAGGACGCGTCTCTCCGGTTTCGGGTCGTTACTGTGGCAGATGGCGAAGGCCAGGTCCGGGTTGGTGGAGGTATTCCAGCGTGCAGAGAAGAAGGTTGGAGGCTCCTTGGGGTCATACAGCAGCAGAGCATCAGTGTTGGAGGCCCATTCACTCAGCGCCACTCCATTAGGTGTTGTGTGGTTGTAACCCCAGTCTGTGTGCTGACAGTTGAAGTCACCTGCATAGATGGCGGGTGCAGTTATTGATGGGAGTGACGTCGCGGACAGCTCTGATGGTGGGGGCTTGTATACGTTGACGACTGATGTTTCCTGGATTTTAGTAACCAGCCACTCGATGTTAGAGCCTGGTGGGGATTGGCTACTGGCTGACCAGCTTATTTCAGTCCGGACGAACGTTGCCACACCGTGTTGCTTGCTGTAGATGGACCCAGCGAGATGGAACCCAGGGATCTTGAGGATGTTGTCTGATGTGCAGTGTGTCTCCTGCAGGAGCAGAACCGCTGCCCCGTTAGAATCAGCCAGGTGACGCAGGACTTCGAGTTTGGCGGTTGTTAGGCCCTCGACATTGAGTTGAAGCACTGACAGGCCTCGGTTTTCGACGGTCGGGATGACGGCCCGTCCGCCGATCCTAAGCCTGCCAGCTCGACGTTTGGTTGGCGACATTAGTTTCACAAGTTGGTCTTGCACCATTTCTTGTTACTTGCGGAGGAGGCCACGTGGAGGCTGTCGTCTTCTGCTCCGGAACCATTCCTCCATGGCTGGGATGACCCCTGACATATGGATGCCTGTCTCCCTGCCTGTCTCTATCTCTGCATGTCTCCCTGTTTGTCTTCT
This sequence comes from Muraenolepis orangiensis, assembly GCA_027704905.1. NCBI lineage: Eukaryota > Metazoa > Chordata > Actinopteri > Gadiformes > Muraenolepididae > Muraenolepis > Muraenolepis orangiensis. The sequence goes on along the minus strand of CM051010.1, from coordinate 9,003,342 downwards.
TCCCTCTGTGTCGATCTCCCTCTCCTTGTCTCTCTCCCTGCCTGTCTGCCTGCCTCTCTCCCTCACTGTCTCTCTCCTTCCCTGTCTCTCTCCCTCTGTGTCGATCTCTCTCTTCTCTTTATTTGTCTCCCTGCCTCCCTGTTGGTCTCTTTCACTGCCTGTCCCTCTCCCCATATCTCTCTCTCTCTCTTCTTGCATGTCTCTCTCCCTGCCTGTCTCTTTCCCTACCTGTCTCTCTCCCTACCTGTCTCTCTCCCTACCTGTCTCTCTCCCTACCTGTCTCTCTCCCTACCTGTCCCTTCCTCTTTCTACCTCCTCCTCTGCCCTGGGCTCATGAGGAGCTCTGGAGATTGTGTGACTGAAACACTTTCTGTTTAATTATGTTATCTTAGCATATCTGTGTTTCCCTTCCAGTGTCTTTGGTTGCTTTGCTTAAACCTTGGGGAGGTGGGGGTCATGAAGGTAAGGGATGTGTTGAGGGGGTGAGCAGAGCAAGTCGTGAGTAGTTATATTTAGTTTGGGTGTAATTTCTCTTGTTCATGACAGGTTGATGAAGTTTTCGTCCACAAACTCTACTTAGTGGAAAGGTGTTTGTTGATGTAGGCGTTATTTGTTAAAACACCTGACAAATTGAACAGCATATCATCAATTGAATTACCGTAGCAGTGTGCTAAGATAAATGCTCCTCATTTCCGTGCTTTGCCAACACAACAAAACAAGACAAGAAAAAGTGATACATTTACAGCTCCACTGAGCTAAAAAGATTATTCATGTTGTATTTGTAATTCATATGACAGTATCATTTATTTATAAATAATGAATACACCTGAAGGCAACCTGTTGATGATTGATATTTCCAGCCACTCAACGCACATAATGTCTCATGTCTCATATTGAACAACAGCCCTAGAGAACTGGTGCTACACGACCAGAGAACAACAGTTGGAACAACAGCCCTAGAGAACTGGTGCTACACGACCAGAGAACAACAGTTGGAACAACAGCCCTAGAGAACTGGTGCTAAATGACCAGAGAACAACAGTTGGAACAACAGCCCTAGAGAACTGGTGCTACACGACCAGAGAACAACAGTTGGAACAACAGCCCTAGAGAACTGGTGCTACACGACCAGAGAACAACAGTTGGAACAACAGCCCTAGAGAACTGGTGCTACACGACCAGAGAACAACAGTTGGAACAACAGCCCTAGAGAACTGGTGCTAAATGACCAGAGAACAACAGTTGGAACAACAGCCCTAGAGAACTGGTGCTACACGACCAGAGAACAACAGTTGGAACAACAGCCCTAGAGAACTGGTGCTACACGACCAGAGAACAACAGTTGGAACAACAGCCCTAGAGAACTGGTGCTACATGACCAGAGAACAACAGTTGGAACAACAGCCCTAGAGAACTGGTGCTACACGACCAGAGAACAACAGTTGGAACAACAGCCCTAGAGAACTGGTGCTACATGACCAGAGAACAACAGTTGGAACAACAGCCCTAGAGAACTGGTGCTATATGACCAGAGAACAACAGTTGGAACAACAGCCCTAGAGAACTGGTGCTATATGACCAGAGAACAACAGTTGGAACAACAGCCCTAGAGCCAGCGAATGTTCGCAGACTTTTACTGGTGAACAAATTAAGAAAAACTGAATGGTGGAAAAATGGAGGGGAATTAATAATTGTTCATTTGCAGATACTACACACATTGTCATGGTACTAACCTGGTGGGAAACATGCAAATTATTAATTTAACAGAAACAATCAGCTGTCCTGCAAAAAGTGACAAGCTGTGATGTTGCTTTATTTTTTATTGTAGCACTCCATTTGAAAGGAAGGGAGGAAGTAAGAAAGGAAGGAATGAAGGAAGCTAGATGGATCAAGTGTGAAAGCTGAATAGGAAGCCAGACCTCTGGGGTTGACAGAACTAATTTGAGGAAGTGTGAGAAGGACTCTCAAGTCTTGATGCAGAAGTGACATCTGCCACAAACTTAAATTGATGAAAGCTGATGGAAAAAAATCTCGAAAATACCGTACAGAGAGATACATACAGACATAGAGACTATTGCAAATATTCAGCCCAAATCCAACATTTTTGGCAAAATCATAACTTCAGAACCAAAATAAACCACTATAGTTATTTATTCAAGGTTTAAAAATAATGTTATTACATATTATATGACTGTGGACAGTTGGATTAAACAGCAGCAGCTTGCATCTTTACAACTGTTGAAATGTCAATCTTTACAACTTGGATGTAAAAGCCACACCTGATCTGTATACAAGTGGTTCTGTTGTGTTTACACTGCCCTTGGGCCGATAAAACAGGACTTTAAGGTGCTGTCACACTGTCCCGAAAGTGACACCAGATGGCCATACGAATATGGAATTTTGAATTTTGCGCGAAGATGGCCCTGAACTTGGTCAACAGCCAATCAACAGCCGAAGCAAGTACGATGCCTACAGAAGGTCACACGATGGCACCCGAACCACACACGAAGGCAACACGAAGATGTGAATTTGTATAGTAGTTTATACCCGCAGGACACACAAAGGCCACACGGTGGCTACACAACGTCGTATTGAGAGTACGATGTGTTCGAACTAGGTCACGAGGTGTCACGTGACCTCCCGATGGTATAAAACCTTCGGTGGACCGTTGTTAATTAAATGGCTGATCGGAGATTATTGGCAGCGGAACAGTACATTTCAACTTTATTTCTAATTGAATTTAACTTTAATTCAACTTTAACATGCCACCCAAGGCAGGGAGAGTCAGGGGGAAGAAGCTGGCTGGTAAATACAGAACTCAGAAGAGGAAAGCAGAGGAAACTGAGGATTTAGAGGTCCAAGAAGACAGCTCTGAGTCTCCAACCAGAGAGAGAAAGGGGAGGAAAACCAAGAAAGATGTCAGTCCTTCTCCAAGTAAAACTCCAGAGCGGTCCCCAGAGGGTTCCAGGTCTCCTCAGTGGTCTGAAAGGTCTCCTCAGCAGTCTAGGAGGTCTCCTTTTATATGTCCACGTTTCCATGACATGGCGAAAAGTGCCTGATGGCACCGATGATCACACAAAGTAAAGACGAAGATGACACGATTTGACAAGATGGCCTCACGAAGGGCAAAATGGACACACAAATTCAACATGAAAATGAACCTTCGCAAGGTCCTTCGGCAATTTTTTGGCATGCCAAAGATTTTGCCACCGCTCACAAAGTTGCTGCCGGAGCCTGAGGAACTCCACCGGCGGTCATACGATGGCTTAAGATGCCCTCACCAACGGCCCGATGTGTTTACCATCAGAGCCCAATTTGAACATTTCCTTTATCGTGTGTCCATCTGGTGTCACTCCGGGACAGTGTGACAGGGTTATGGATTAAAGAGCCAACGCTGCCGCGTTGTTCATGAGAGAACCTACGTCATGGAGCTCTTAATTCTGACGGGGGGGTGGAAGCTGTTTTCTAAGCACATTAGAAAGCAGTTCACAACCACATACTGTACCTCAGAACTTTTTATTAGCTTTCCAGTCATTAAGCAGACACTTTTATCCACAGTGACTCTGTCCAGAGACATGTCATTAAGGAGAAGGCCGCGTGTCTTGCTGAGGGAGGCCTGCAGGTAAGGCTGCGGATGCCCAGGACGGAACCTCGGAAGTCAACAACGACAGCTTGTTGACAAACTGTGAGTGTGTCATTTTCTCCTTCTCACGGCTCTAGTCTGGACGTAGTGACGGCCTCTGTTAAAGATACAACACAATATTGTGCTATGAGCCAATGTCAAATGTATGTGTGAGTATATGAGTGTGGCAGAGCTGGCTTCCCTCACTTTAATGGAGTACGTGGGCTTGGATTGAACGTGTGGCAGGGGAGCCACACTGTCGTATATCAAATAAATAACCTACTGTCAAATTGTGATATTAATAGTGGGTGGAAATACATGGCTTGGTCGAGATAACCTCTCATTCTCCACACAATATGTCCAATATGCTAAGCTGTCCTCCACATCTCTTAAAATAGTGTGTGCTCATTCCATTTTCCATCGTACCGTTTGAAGAATATTTGAAATGTGATTCTGTAACTGTCACGTTTTTCGGTTGAAAAACTGTAAAAAATAACCTAATATTGTCAATGCATGTATTTACGATATATCATTACGTCTTATAGAGAAAAAAAATTAGCACTCAGCAAGATGTAGTATTAACTACACATCTACATCCATTCACCCATCGCCTGCGTCCACGATTCCCCTGTCAAACGCTGTCATTAGAGTAGAAGGAGAAAAACTAACCCTCAAAACTACAGCGACGAACCGTCAACGGAAAAAACATTATTTCTTTTAAATGGAAAGCGAAAGTAGCGAGTAGCCACGGCTCTTTACCGCTCCCCGTAGTCATCACTGCGGTCTGGAAGTGACAGGCAGGCGACAGCCGCGGTGAGGGAACTAGGAGGAGGAGGAGGAGGAGGAGGAGGAGGAGGAGGAGGAGAGAGTGGGGGTGGAGGCGGAGGAGGAGAGAGGGGGGGGGGGTTGGAGGAGGAGGAAAGGAGGAGGAGGGGGGGAGGAGGAGGGGTGGGGGGAGAGGGGTCGGTGGAGGCGGAGGAGAAGAGAGGGGGGGGGTTGGAGGAGGAAGAGAAGAGGAGGAGGGGGGGAGGAGGAGGGGTGGGTGGAGAGGGGTCGGTGGAGGCGGAGGAGGAGAGAGGGGGGGGGTTTGAGGAGGAGGGGGAGGAGGAGGAGAGAGTGGGGGGGGTGGAGGCGGAGGAGGAGAGAGGGGGGGGGTTGGAGGAGGAAGAGAGGAGGAGGAGGGGGGGAGGGGTGGGGGGAGAGGGGTCGGTGGAGGTGGAGGAGGAGAGAGGGGGGTGGGGGTTTGAGGAGGAGGGGGAGGGGGAGGAGGAGGAGAGAGTGGGGGGGTGGAGGCGGAGGAGGAGAGAGGGGGGGGGTTGGAGGAGGAAGAGAGGAGGAGGAGGGGGGGAGGAGGAGGGGTGGGGGGGAGAGGGGTGGGGGGAGAAGGAGGAGGACAGGGTGGGAGGGGGTAGAGGGGAGGAGAGGAGGGTGGAAAAGGTGAATGGGTGGAGGAATGGAAAATGAGGAGCCGGCGCCGGCGCAGCAAACTCCCCACGCGCATGATTATTTCACTAGCGGCGCCACGGCCCAACACCCCTCGCCACCCAGGGAGAGAGAGCGAGAGAGAGAGAGAGAGAGAGAGAGAGAGAGAGAGAGAGAGAGAGAGAGAGAGAGAGAGAGAGAGAGAGAGAGAGAGAGAGAGAGAGAGAGAGAGAGAGAGAGAGAATAAGAGAGAGGATAAATATAGCGATTGTAAAAAAAAGAGTGCCAGTTAGGAGGCAGAGAGACAGACGGACAGACGGACAGATTTTAATTACAACTGGCAGGGCTGACAGGAGAAGCGCTCTGCTGCATACTACACGTCAACACATCCTCACACACACACACACACACACACACACACACAATCTTTCCTCTGCCTTCCCAAAATATGATCATATCATATCATATTTTCATATAATTTCTCCTCATATAATTGTTCATTTAAATTACAATTGGATCATGAAGATAAAATTACATTTTTTAATGAATAGCCACGCCTGTACACTGTTGATGCTGATACATTCCTCTGTATACTTTAATAAACAGTATATACGGTTTAGATGAGAAAGTGCAGAAGATGCATGCAACTCAAATGACCATGTGGTTTAATATCAAATATACAATGCATAATCTACCATTGAATCTGGAAGCCGTAAGCAGATATTTTGATTACATAGTGGCATTTTACACATTATGGATGAGCACAGCCACACACACACCATTACATTTAGTGCAGTGAACATATAATATTACTATATTAATATGATTAAAGTACTTGACATATGAGTGTGATTATTGAGCTGATGATTCAATGAAGGCTGAAATTTTGTAAATACTTTGTTGAGAATAAAGATATTTGGTCCCCATTGTAAATGGTGTCCTCTAGTGTGGCGTGATACAACAGCTCATTTCTGGCTCCAGATACAGCTCTTGAAACCTAATTTTCCCTTGGAGAACTTTCGTAATTTTGTTGTACAGCTATATATACTGGATATGCTCAACCCCCTTTTGTAGCTCACCTTCTGTAGCATCATGGAATGGGTCAAACCGTTAGTAGAGTTTCACCAGAGACACTTTTCTCCGCAGCTTCTCCAATGGGCCATCACCAGTAGAGAGGAACCATGTGACCAAGAGGCTGAAGGTCTGCACGGCTAGAGAAAGAAACAACAAACACACACAACAACAGATCATGGAAAGAAAGAGAAAGAGAAAGAGAAAGAGAGAGAGAGAGAGAGAGAGAGAGAGAGAGAGAGAGAGAGAGAGAGAGAGAGAGAGAGAGAGAGAGAGAGAGAGAGAGAGAGAGAGAGAGAGAGAAGAGAGAGAGAGAGAGAGAGAGAGAGAGAGAGAGAGAGAGAGAGAAAGAGAAAGAGAAAGAGAAAGAGAAAGAGAAAGAGAAAGAGAAAGAGAAAGAGAAAGAGAAAGAGAAAGAGAAAGAGAAAGAGTCCAACATAAGAAAAGAGTAAAACTGTTCCCAAGTCTCCTTGGCTAAATGCACCGGCCAATCCAACGCATTCACACACAGGACCAGCATATGCTCAATTAACCATGAGAGAGAGAGAGAGAGAGAGAGAGAGAGAGAGAGAGAGAGAGAGAGAGAGAGAGAGAGAGAGAGAGAGGAGAGAGAGAGAGAGAGAGAGAGAGAGAGAGAGAGAGAGAGAGAGAGAGCGGAGATAGAGAAGGGAGCCCCACATTGATGTTGTCGTCTCTCCTCTGAAGTGCCAGTTCATCATTCCGTGAGACCATTTCTATCGATTGGACGCCTTTGGTTAGTTTGTAATTGTGGCGTCTCAACGGCGTTCACAAAGATGAGGAAGAACAGAGGGGGGGGATCAAAGGGATGTGGAGACCTCCTCATTTATAAGAGGCCTGCCTCCATCCCTTCTTGGTTTGTTTTTTTGGATCGTTCATCTAAAAGCACCTCAGGCTGAGCAGGGACGCTGGGGGAACCTCCACCGTGTATCTGGGTCTGATCACCCCAAAAATACCAATTACTGTCGTGCAAAGTTCCCCAAAGTGAAAAATATGTCCTGCAGTAGGACGTATGTCCTGCAGTAGGACATATGTCCTGCAGTAGGACATATGTCCTACTGCAGGACGTATGTTCCTCGAGTGTTGCTCTTCAGTAACGACCCGGTACGTCTGGACTCTGGCTTCTATGAGGGTATCTTGGTCCCTTAACTGCCTGGGGAACTAATGATTGCTTTTAAAGATTGAAGTCAGTCCGCTACCTCTAAAACACAAACATTATTATGAGTGATATTATGAAGTCCTCTTGTATTATATTAAGAAGATTCAAATACTAAACCATCCTAATGTATACACCAGTGGCCGCAAAACAAAAAGGTAGAATTGTTTAACAAATGAACGACAGCGCAGATACTTTAGATCACCACATGCTGAGGAGTCTAACATGTGAGGCTAGAAGGCTAGAAAGGCAGAGTTTATATTTAGTGGTACGGGCGGCAGGTGGGTTTTTACGCAACGTTTCCAACGTTACGTTGGCACTGGATCGCAACCCGAGCTCCTCTCCTGTTCTTCTCCGCCCTCAGCTTCAGCATCCGAGATGCAGCATCCTTGTGCCTCGAGGCAGACTCCTAAACCTGACTTTCGCTACGTGTTATTTATTCTTCAGGAAGCAGATGGTCCTACATCACGCCAGGCATGCATACGCTTAATGCCAAAGAGCATTTAAGCCTATGTTTTACATACGTGCCCACCCCATATGTTAAACACTGTACAACGTTCATCTTCTGCAAGAAAAAGGCAACATCACTACCAGCAAAACTACCTGTGGATGGAGTCTATCTCGATTACTTATATTCCCTGCCTCGTCTCCGGGGCGTTTAAAACATTGTTTATGTCTATTTGCTTCTCTCATTAGCCTCACCCAGACTCAAACTCAAACTCACTCCGGACATTACTGGCCACATTTGCTGTCAGGCTTGTGCCGAAATCTCTTGTTCAAGTCATCCCCCATGCTCCCCCTCATCCCTTCCTTGGTTGGCAGTTGGCCTCACATGTCTGTATTACCGTGTTTCCACCAAGCTGTTTTGAGGGCTGGTTCGGAGCTTGGGCCTAATCTCGAACCAGTTCTTTGCATTTCCAGGAGGAAAGGAACCACTTTCTGGCCAGGTAAACTGGTTCCTAAGCGGCCCCACATCGAAGCTGGGCTAGCACAGCAAGCTCCACTACGGCAGCGGCTGGGGGCGGGGCTTATCGGACAAACTCAAAGTCTTTGAATAAACTAGAGGATCTTCTAGAACAAACCGCTATTAGAAAAACTACAGCACGAGATGTCTTCAGCGGGAGACAGAACCGAGGAGCTAATCGATAATAAACTGGATGATCTGCTGCTGTCACTCTGGTCCTGGTAAGTTTTACTTTAGAAATCTTTCCTGTGTTGCCAACCAGCTTTGTATTTCTAAGCTGTTTAGCGAGCTGCTCATTATCACATCAATGTTATGTTCCTATCATCACAAATGAGGAGCTATGATTGCTAGGCTTCTGTTAGCCGCTATTAGCCTTGATAACAATAGCCAACGTCAGGATGCTACTTTCTAAAAACAGTAAAGTGTAATGGAGACATGTTTTTTCTCTTGTTTTAGTTGTTTATGGAGTCATGTTTTAATGCAGTTTTCTCTTGTTTAGTTGTTTATGGAGTCATGTTTTAATGCAGTTTTCTTTTAAAAAACGTTTAAAAACGTTTTAAAAGGTTTTTTTACCTTAAAAGGATTGACCTACCATGTTGTATTTGGGGTCAATGGAACACAGAAGTGTATCGTAGATGAGATATCTATCATTACGACCAAGCGTCTCCCGTAACCTGTTTGCTGGTTTCCCAGCAGCATGTTCATCAATTTAACAAGGGTGATGAAGATGAAGATGAAGATGAAAATGACGATGACGTTGACGACGATGATGATGATGATGATGATGGTGATGATGATGGTGATGATGATGATGATGATGATGATGATGATGATGATGATGATGATGACGATGATGTGATATGATGACAGTGATGATGATGACCGCGACGACGGCAGTGTCAGCTGCTGCTGTAATCTGAAAACCTCCACCTTTATTGGCACCAACCTCTAAAATGAAAGTATGTGAGAGACATCACTCGTCCTATCACTCCCTGCGTCCTACAGTCTCTCTACACCACCAGAGCTACAGATGTGGTGGCACACCGGTCCCTGTGTGCCGGTCCCCCCCTTACCCCTCCCCACCCCTCTCACAGACACACAAGCATCATGGCGTCTGAGAACTGATCTTGTTTGCTCCCCTCCTTAATGATCCCGTTCCCCAGGGAGCCTGCATGCTTCCCACTCCCTGGGTAATGGAGACCATTAAAAGGAGCAAACAAAAAACAGATTCCACCACTGCGACGCCAGCTCACTCAGGGGCGCCACGAGCAGCTGTTGTGGTGTCACATGACTTTGAGTTCAGCATTGTTTTCAAAAGCCTCTGTGCGCCTCATCGAAAGCCTTTATACCGTCGACTCGATTTGAATTTGATTTGAATCCTTTTCTCACCACGTTTACTGCTGCTCTGCAAACAGAGGGGTCAGAGATTTCCTTTCTTCCTTTCTTCCCTCCGCACGGCGATATGAAGCTGCGGGCCATGAGCCCATAGCGCAGAGCGTCATAAAACTAATGGGTTTCGCGGCACCGCCCCGCAAACAGGCCCACTCCCTTTGCGAAGGGAAATGCGCCAGGTGTTCTAGCCGGAGATCCTGGCGCCGTGTCTCCAAATCCCCCTACAGTCAGCTGCAGTTCATTACTGATGCTTCACCACCAGCTGTTTCATCCCAGACAGAGAGATGGATGGAGCATCTCATTCTCCCCAGCAGTCCAATCCACCGGCACCAGGAGGACTGCGAGGGGGGAGGGTTGGGGCAGGGAGGGGTTGTGGTGGGAACGGTCACACAGACATGTTCGCCGCCAGTCAGAAAAATACATAAAGCAATAAGACAGAGAGGCGAATGGCGGTGGGTGGCCAGAACGTAAAGGTGGGAGGAGGAGGTGGAGGAGGAGGAGGAGTAGGAGGAGGAGGAGGAGGAGGAGGAGGAGGAGGAGGAGGAGGAGGAGGAGGAGGAGGAGGAGGAGGAGGAGGAGGAGGAGGGAGGGGGAGGGGGAGGAGGAGAAGGATGTGGAGGAGGAGGAGGAGGTGGAAAAAGTGAGAGGCTTTATCAATACACTGACGTTATTGGTCTCATCATAAAACGGGCCATATACCACCAAACAATTGTTGAAGGTCGCTGGATCGTGGAGGGTGGATGGAGGGAGGGTGGATGGCGGGAGGGTGGATGGAGGGAGGGTGGATGGCGGGAGGGGAGAGGTGGGGGAGGTGGGTAAGGGGGGCTGAGGTTGGAGGTGTGACCGCCGGAAGCTGACAATAAACACTCGCCCTGGCACCTTTATAAACTGCAAGCAATAACGCAAAGTAATCTCTTTTGTTTCTCTATTTCCCCCCGGACAATTAAATTCTCCATTACAACAGCTGCCGTGTGTTTTATAGGAAGACATGTGTGGAGGATCCTCAATGTTGACAGAAAACTCACTATCGCCTCGGCTATCGCCTATGTTCATATTTAACCGTGCACACACACACTCACCATGCAGCCGCTCACACATACACTGTACAATTTCACAGATTCGTCATTTCTGCGACAGTCCGCAGAGCATCGTCACAGACGTTGAAGCGTCTGTGGTTCACTTTCATTACCATTTTTTCACATTCATCTTGTAATAATTCATTCATATCTGCGGAATGGAATGAAAGTCATACCATTCATCCCCATGACAAAATAAACAGATTCCAGTTGGTCGTTGATCAACTGCCTCGCCAGAAGGAGTTAGCTATTAAATCCTATTCATATTTTATTCATTTATCATATCACTTAAGCTCCTTGTTATGTTTATCTGTATAGGATATTTATTAATGCTCTGTGTTGGCCGTTCATGACATTAGAGCCTCTATCTTTCACCATCTTGTTCCTTCTCAGCCTTGTCTCACAAATCAGCAGACCAGCTCAAATCTGTCTGAACGAGGCCTTTCACTTTATTTGGCTTCATATTTGTTTTTTCGACCAATCATTTTGCAGGAGGCGGGGATCTGTAAGCGTGTAATTGGTTCAAACACAAACTCGGCCAGCAGCAGTAAACTGAACTCGGCCAGCAGTAGTAAACTGCATGTCAAATCCCCACCATGTAGTCTGGCCACTCTAGTAATACACTTCATAAAATCCCCTTCTGAAAGCTTCATCCACTCGTGCAAATTTGTTTTCTTCGGTACAATTATCTCCATAACGAAACATGAACCACATGGTAACTACACCCCTTCCAGTTAGTGGATCCGGCCCAGGCTCTGTGCCGTCTCCCCCCTCCAGACGTTCTGTTGCAACACAGTAGGACTGCTGGTCCACAAATTCTGCTATAATACAGTTTGTACATGAAGGATACATTAATACATAGAATACATAAAGGGAGAAAACAATGCATGCCAGGGCATGATAGGTAGACAGAAAGAGAGAGAGAGACAAAGAGAGACAGAGAGACAGACCGGTACACACAGCGAGACAAGAAGTCTCTGGATGCTGGGGGAGCAGAGGAGGCTGCTGAACTCAGCTTCTGGCAAACGGGAGACAAGCTGACAAGCGGGTTATACATGAGTCCTTTCGCTAGACTTCTTCCGTCTCCCATGAGTTCACATTCAGTGTCTTTTTGTATATATCATAACGATAAGTAAGGGTACTGTGCATATCTAGGATCTGTTTGTATATAGAAATATATCAATTATTTGTCTATACTCTTTATACTCTCCATACTGTCACCACAATATGTATGTATACAATATTTCTCTTTTTTATTGGAATTTTCTAACCTTATTTCTTTTAGTTTAGTTTTCTTTTCACATCATGGTTTAGTTTTTTAGTTTGAAAGACATGAAAGAGTTTGAAGATTCCTAGACATTTATGTTGTGATTCTGATTTTGATTCTTTATACATGTACTATGATATAGCTATTAAGCACTAGCAGAACAAGTTGACTGACATTGGCTATTAATATTAATTAATTAAACATCGTTTCTCATCTATTTGAGGATAAACAATATTTCTTCACTTTCCTTGGGCGCCACCATCCTTTGTTGAATCATTTGGCCGACTGCGGTGCTTCTTGTTCATCGTGACATGAAACACCCTCCTCTGAGTCCTGATTGGACAGAACATTTGAACATTTTAGGAACAGGCTTTCAACTGGATGGAGGCCAGACTGAGAAACAGAATGTGAACTTGTGAGATGAGGATGGTCTCACGAGGCTAGGTTAGTGTACTAAAGTCACGGCATGAGCGATGGGACATCAGGGTGACCCCGTGACCCCGGAGATGGCTGACCCTCATGTGGTGGCTGGTGTCCCTGTCCCGTCTCACTGAAACAGACTCACAGCCACCAGCCACAATACCACTCAGTTCCCAATGGAAACCAATGGAACGCTCTGCTGCTCACGAAGCAAACGCTATATGCAGCACATTCATTTCCTAAGATAAATTAAAACCCATCAGCCAACCAGCCAACCAGTAAGCCAATCAGCCAGCAAGCCAGCAAACCAGTCAACCAACCAGCCAACCAGCAATCCAGCTAGCCAGTCAGCCAGCCAGCCAGCAAACCAGTCCACCAACCAGCCAGCCAGCCAGCCAGTCAACCAACCAACCAGCCATCCAGTCAACCAACCAGCCAGCCAGTCAACCACCCAGCAAGCCAGTCAACCAACCATCCAGCCAGCCATCTAGATAGACAGCCAGTCAGCCAACCAGCCAGTCAGACAGCCCTCTAAGAAAGTCTAAGGGTAAAATGAGATCCACTCAGGCAGTGGTTCTCTACTGGCACACAAACCACCTCAACCATGACTATAAGGCACCCTGACAGAAATAATTACTGGCAGGTTGGCACCAGCCATTAATAGATGTGACAGGAAAGTATGCAGCAAGTCTAATTCATTGTTTTAGACTTGCGCCTGGGCACCAAAAAAACAAACTTTGCCAAACGCTTGACAATGACGAACAACAAGCAGTAGAATCTCAAGAATCCATGTCTCTTAACATACATTTCTCACACTTGTCTTCTTATTTAGTAGCGACATGTTCTACTGTTAAGGCCCCGTCACACCATAACGTTCTGGTCTGCGTTCTATGAACGTTCTAATCGTTCAATTTTCGAGCGTTCTGGGATCTGGCGTGTGACTAAGGTGTGATTAACGCACGACTAACGCATGACTAACGTGTTACTAACGCATGACTAGCATGTGACAAACTGGCGCGCGACTACGATTGGTCAACGTTAGACGAGCGTGTTGAGCGTGTGACTAAAGTGTGACTAACAACAGACTAGCGTGTTGCTGGCGTGTGGGTTGCATGTTGGTATAAAACGCGGGGAAATCACAGTGGATTCAGTTGTAGTTGTGGATGTTGAACAGCGCACATCATGCCGCCAAAAGGAGTAAAAAAGCGTGTGAGGGGGGCTACTGCTACTGCTACTGCTACTACGGATATTAGTTGTAGAAGGGCTACAAGTGCTTCGAAGAAGAACAAGAAGAATACACCGCCTCTTTCTCTCTTAAGTTCCTCGGACGAAGAGCACCATGAGGAAGAGGCCATCCGATGTGTGACACACCATGTGACAGACCATGAAGACCCCAATGAGGTCGTCCCGACAATGGCAAAGAGAGGGAAGAAGCCAAGGAAGGACTGCAGGATCCAGGACCAGGCGGTGAGAGGATAATCTGGTGTTTTTCCGTGAGAATGAAATGCTGTGGAACTCACAGTGTAAGTATTGATGTGGATATTGACCTAATCATATACTTATTCTACGATATTGAATAATAAGTGAAAGACAAATGTATGTACAATTGTTTATTGTCAATTTCAAAACATGTCGTGTTCTGTGTCTTTCCAGTTGAAGGCGATCATAGCCCAATCTCATGGGGACCTGGATGAGGCCGAGCGGGCAGCGGCGGAGGAGAGGGTTGATGTTGACGAGTTTGCTGACCCCGTCCCCGTCGTAGAACGTCAACCCACCCCAGCCCTGTCGGTGTCCTACGACATAGAGACCCTCCAGAGGAAGGCCAAGGAGAGCGGCGACATGATGACGATGCTGCGTGAGCAACTCCCTCCTCCCGAGCCAGTCACCGAGAGGACCAGCTACGGCGCCTACGTCAACAGTGTGCTGCTGGGGCTGAGTGTCAAGGACTTTCGCCGGGCCCGGAAAGGCGTCAACAAGGTCCTGAGGCCCTTCTGCGAGTCTGATTCATCCGGCGACGACATTGAGGACCGGTCCAATAGACCCCCCTCCATACAGCCCTCGACTCAGTCATAGTGAGCTTAATTATTCCCATTACTTTCAATTATAACTAGAATTGGTGCGTTGGCGAAGCGTGGTATATCCCCGTCTTGCGGGGATTACATCAAGTTGGAGTCGGTTCAAACATTGATCAAAATCACTCGTCTCCACTCGAAGAAATCATCAGACTATTTTCCTTATGGTGTAATTTCAGTGGCACTGGTGACACGACCTCGTCGCAACACCCGCCGAGCAAGAGGCCGAGTCAGAGCCAGAGCGAGTGCCAGTCACAGAACGGAGGTTGGCAGCCAGCTCCCAGTGAGTGGGGACCGCCACCCCCCCCCCCCCCCCCCCCAGCCATTTCGGTCTTCAACTCCGCGGACCCTGCCTACATGATACACCTGCAGCCCTGTGAATCTGGTTGTCAGAAATACTGACCTAATAATATAATTAGACGTTATTATTATTATTATTATTATTGAATAATAACTGAAAGACATTTCATTGTTCATTGTTCATTGTTCATTCAAGTTCATTGTTTATAATATATATATTAATATATATTTGTTTATTAATATATATAATGTTAGATTGATGTACTGTTATTACTGTGAATTACAAAATATTCCTGGGGTTTTATGTTATTAAAATAAATGATTCAAATTTGACACTGAATTTGTGTTTCTTAATGTTTATTATTTGAAACATACTTAGAACTTAGAACTTAGAAACATCCACACACATTGTCCATGTCACAAGAGTCCTCATAACATATCCATCTGCCATGGAACAGCACCAGCCTCCGAGTTACACCAGTGTTTCAGGATGTTCCTCTGGCGCTTCCCCTGTCTATTATCCACGTTGGGCCCTCTGACGTTGACGGTGTCCTCCAGATTGCGCTGTGTTCGCCATTGTCCAGGAATCACTTGATGATTGTCATCATCCCGGTCCATTCTAATGTTCTGTTGACGTGGATACCGCATATGCATGAGATTGTGCAAACACATGCATGTGGTTACGATGAGCCTGGTCTCGTCGTCGATCATTCCACGGTGCGAGTACAGCTTCATCATGTTGGGCCTCGAGGCGAACGCGTCATTACCGATGAGGTAGTACGGCACATCCTCGTTGTCGTTGGGCAGGGGTTCAGCTGGTGGGAAGCCGATGGAGCCATCATCGATGCAGTCTTTCAGCTCAGACCCGTTGTAGATTTGTCATAAACATAAACATACAGTACAAATAACAACTACAAATAATAACACCAAAAATAATTGTATCCAATCTCAATTAAAGACATTATGTGAAAGAACACTTGTCACAGTGTCACCGCCAGTTTCAGGCCAGGTTCGAGGGGCTCTCGGTAGAAGGTGTGCTGCTTTGTCAATCTGCCTCTGACATGCTCAAGGATCTCATCGAACATTTCTGGTGGCATACGCATGAAGTTCGTGAAGGAACTGGGGTCCTCCCGGCGAAGCTCAACCATGAGTTGGTCGTACAGTCCAAACTCGTGGCGCCTCAAAATCCATGGTTTAGGCCAGCACTGTCGTCTTCGTTGGGGTCTTTTTCTCTGCGGGCGATGTACCTCGATGTGCTGAGCTATGTTTAAGTTCAGTACATCTATGTCATGCTGGGCTATGGCAAGCATATATTCCCTCCGTAGTCTTGCTGGATCCTCCATGGCGGGTGTACTCTACGGCAGCCCAACATCAACTGAACCCTGCTTTAAAAGCATCGGTTTATATACCCACATGCATGGACGTTCGGGAAACGCTCAATTGACGCTCATTGGACGCCATATGACGTTCGTTTGACGCTATTAACACGCTGCGTACGCTAGGGGTCCATTCAGTGGTCGTTGACAGGTCGCCAGTGACTCGTTCACTGCAAAGCAAAGATTGTGAACGATTTAATAACAACCAAGTAACGCTAGGGTAACGACTGACTAACGTTTGCCGAACGCGTGCAACGTTCAGCTAACGTTAGTTCAACGTTCCACGAACGTTCTTCAGCGTTCTCCAGCGTTCACCAGCGTTTAACGTTAAACGTTGAAGAACGCTGGTCTCCATGAGAACTTTTGTGCATGTTCAAAATTTTTATTTTATTTTTTAATTATTTTCGGACCAGCGTTCTCCGACGTTTACCAACGTTTACCGACGTTTACCAGCGTTCACCAGCGTTCACCAGCGTTCACCAGCGTTCACACAACGCTCTGCTGGCGCTATACCAGCGACCACGGACGATTACCAACGTTTCCTCAAACGCTGACCAGAACGTTATGGTGTGACGGGGCCTTTATGTATTGAATGACGTAAGACACTGCTGGAGGAATGGGGGAGGGGGAGAATGCAGTTCCTACTGGTTTTATTTGTAAAATAATTCATGTAAGGTTTTTTTTAAATGGCAACTATGGCTAAACATAGCTCTTGCAGTACCCATTTTCTGTGAATTCACCCTGCTAACTGGTGTGCTTACGTTGTCAAAAGCTAACTGGAGACTGCTCTGTGGTCATTAGCTACAGAGGAGCTGGGGGGGAGGACCAGCCCAGGGATCACAGGGACAGAGGAAGGGGAAGTTAGGGTAGCCAATCAGCCACCGGGTCGCGGGGGATCGGGCCGTGAGCCGGGGACCGTGATGACCTTTAGATTGAAACAATGTCCTGGGGAGTCAAAGCCATTAAGAACTGGAACTGATCCACGGAAGAAGAAGAAGGAAGGGAATAGATCCTGGTTTCCATCTCCTTTAATGAACCGTTAGCAAAGAGCTCCCCCCCACCACCACCACCCACTACTGCCACCACCACCACTACCTCACCTCCACCTTCACTACCACCACCACTCACTACTGCAACCACCTCCACCTACCCAACCTCCACCTTCACTACCACCACTACTCCAACACCACCACTACCATCACCACCACCACAACCATCACCACCACCACCACGACTCACTACTGCCACTACCCTACCTCCATATTCACTACCACCACCAACCCCACCATCAGTACCACCATCACCACCCACCACCACTACCACTACCAAGGCAAGGACGAGGACCACATCAATTTGGCCTCTCTGGATAACCATTTAGAAGGACATTTAGAACAGTTTGTCTGAAAATTAAAGCACCAGGGCTTTGTTTATTTTTTCACAGAATATATGGAGCATATCAGTACACTTTTAAAGCAAAGACATTTTCAGTTGTAAAATAGTTTTTACAACTGAAACATTTATGTTCTTCTGCTAAGGCGAGGACTAAGTCACCATATTGAAAATCGATATCACTACCAACTGAAGTGATATGGGAAGCTTTTCCCCCACCCAGAGTTAAATTAATTCCATTCCTTTTCCTGAACGTTTATGGGAACGATAAGGGCCAGGGAAAGTGCAATTACCATGCCGGCCCACATGAAAACTATCCAGGACAAAACTTATAATACGTCCTCTTCAAAAAAACATTACAACGGTTATGGTGCATACAAGGCAGCTAACCGCCTGCCCTAACTCACTCACATCACATTCAGGGGGAGATTCTAATTTCCTTCCCACCTCTTCCCTGCGTCGCCGTCCAGATGAGCTGCTGGGAGTGTTGACGTCTGTGCATGCATGTGCATGCGCTTGTGCCTGTGTGAATGACCATCATGGGATTCCATGATTACTTTTGAATTTGTGCATGTGTGTGCATGTGTGTGTGTGTGTGTGTGTGTGTGTGTGTGTGTGTGTGTGTAAGAGAGCCAGAGGGAGAGAGAGACTGCCTGGGTGTTTGTCTGTGGAGTGTTTACCCCCTTTCATCCAAGGCCATGCTTTGTTGCTCTCCCCTGAAACACGGCCCAATTCTATTACGCACTGACCAGAACCCCCCTCTCCTGACAAGAGCTCCCACTCCTGTTTCAATCACCCCAAAAGTGGGGCGTCTGGGGTTTGGGGGGGGGGGGGGGGGGGGGGGGCAGGTAATGAGCCGTGCTGTAGCCCTGCGAAAAAAAGGGGTTAAGACCGATGGCACGGAAAGACCTGCGAGAGCTCAGGAGTCCCCGCCCCTTTTCAAGGTAAAGAGCATCCACCCAGTGGAGCACTCACAAACAACCAAGCGTTTGTGTGGCAATTTGGTGCACAAAAACACTCAAGGAGTAAACAGGATGCCGTTGAACGGGTGATGGAATTACCAAGAATTATGTTCAGACAGATGGTCCTTAATAATTAATAACGTCTCGCACACACAAACACACACAGCTTACACATCACAATAATGGCTTTCATGCATTACGCTCTTGCAACCTTTTGGTTGAGTTGAGCACATTTAGAAAATGTTGGGATTGTTCCTACTTATGTGTTGAATAAGAATTCTGAATAAGTGTAAAAGGATAGCTCAGACTGTCGAGACTTGGGCTTGGGAACCGGAGGGTTGCTGGTTGCCGGTTAAAGTCCCCGATACACCTGGGCACTGTGTGCCGAGGTGCCCTTGAGCAAGGCACCAGACCCCTACACTGCTCCACGGGCACTGTATATACAATAGCTGCCCACTGCTCCTAATACTAGGATGGGTTAAATGCAGAGAGCTAATTTCACTGTGTGTGTACATGTATATGACCAATAAAGATAATTAAATCCTGTAGATTTTGATTTAGTACTGAAATATGCTGTCCTCCCACATGTGAAACACTCTTGACAACATGAGTAGAACCACACGTATGCACAGTACATCGTACCACAGCGACACCTTCCTAAATAGACCAACAGCGACTTAAGCAGAGATGCTTCACACAATAATAAACACAGACCTTAAAAGGCCCACACGGGTTCCAACGTCAGAAGGGGCCAGAACTGGAGAAGAAGAGTTCGATACATTAAAAAAAACAAGCCGACACCATCCACCATCATGATGGTCACGCTCTTCATCGACGTCATGACTTTCTGTCTGGGGAGAGGCGGCCATGGGGCTTCTCATGCGGAGACATTTAAGACACTAATCAAGCGTTACAGATGTGCCGTGGTAATCTCTCTCTCTCTCTCTCTCTCTCTCTCTCTCTCTCTCTCTCTCTCTCTCTCTCTCTCTCTCTCTTTCGCTCTATCTTTTTCTCTCTCCTCCATCCTCTCTTTCTTATGGTGATCGTATTACTTTAATTTACTCTCTCTCTCTCTCTCTCTCTCTCTCTCT
Organism: Muraenolepis orangiensis; assembly: GCA_027704905.1. Lineage (NCBI taxonomy): Eukaryota > Metazoa > Chordata > Actinopteri > Gadiformes > Muraenolepididae > Muraenolepis > Muraenolepis orangiensis. The sequence goes on along the minus strand of CM051010.1, from coordinate 8,983,744 downwards.
CTCTCTCTCTCTCTCCTCTCTCTCTCTCTCTCTCTCTCTCTCTCTCTCTCTCTTTCGCTCTATCTTTTTCTCTCTCCTCCATCCTCTCTTTCTTATGGTGATCGTATTACTTTAATTTACTTTAATTTAGTAGTAACACATTTAGGGATTTAATTTGAAGTCTAAGGGAAAATTAATTAGAAATTCAAGCCACTTCGATTAATATTTGACATGTTTTGTAGTTTTCAGTGTTACATTCATTAGCAATGATTAGAAAATATGCCTGAGTATTTTTGCCTGAGTGAGAATAAAAGTGTATGGGTATCATTTCCAATGATTGCATTATAAAACCTCTATTATGATCATTACGGTCGTTCAGTCTCCACTCATCGTTTGAGTTGAGACCCAAACTACTGTATGGAACCATTGGAAATCCATTCATGGTAAATGTCAAGCCATTGTTTTATCTTATAGTATCATAGTATAGTATAGTATTGTATAGTTTAGTATAGTGTTGTTGTAGGAAATTCAAACTGCAGGAGTAAATCGTGAGTAAGCATTCCATTGAATCATCTTGAATCTCTTGAATACTCAGGGCACTAAAGTAAGGAAAATGCATTGTGTCCAGCTTCACAGGTAGGTCATAGAGAGAGAGCACATCATGACGTTATGTCACTTAACATTACGCTTTAAGCGTCAGTCGCTAATGAAACAGATGAACAAATACAATTCAATATACATATGAATAAATGTATGATAATAACACTTAATGAGAAAGGCGATCATTACAATAGTCCCGCCTTCCGTTCATCTCGGTTACGTTCCAGAGTGACGTGAGGACGCACTGATTAAACACATACTTCCAAACGCCAGAGTCATTTCAAACCCTTTCTCCCAATTCCCACTTTTGGTCCCATCGGGAGGTTGTAATTTAGTGTGACATCTCAATTGGAGCCTTTTGAGACCATAGATCATAGTTGAGACTGTAGGGGACAAACACCTCTCTCGGTCACTTAAATGTAATATGTGGGGAGAACTCTTGGAATTCTGCATCGGCCCTCCCTCTCCACGTTATCTCTACCGCTCCTCTCCTTCTTCCCCTGGCCCCTGGCTGTCCACCTATCAGCAGCTGGCTCTCTGGCTACAGACCCTCAGGGAATGTGGAGGCTCCCAGGCTCCTAGGGGCCTCAGGCATCTGAGGGCCCTCTAGGTCTCCAGACCCTACACACCACACTGTGGCTCTCCAGAGTGACTGTTGTCATGTCCACGCAGAGAGGTAGAGGGAGGTAGATAGAGGCAGAGAGATAAAGAGGCAGAGAGAGGAAAAGGGGGAAAGAGAGACCCAGAGAGAAAGATGGACAAAGAGAAAGAGGAGAGATGGAAGATGGAGAAAGATGGACAAGTTGGGTTTTCGCTATTCGGTTCTTGTTTAGCGTTCCTATTCAACTATTTCGAGTCTAGTAAGTACTGAAATATTTCAGTGTACAACAAACGATACACGTACATACATCGGGATATTATATGATGTGATATGATAAATACTAAATAATAATTTATGTTTAAATGATCAAAGTGGGTACTAGATTAACGATTATTCAGAGCTTGAAATTATGGGCTATCTCTAAATGTGGGACCTTCTACTGTTTGCGGGACATGGGAGCGAGGGTTAATTATCGGGACTGTCCTGCACAAATCAAGATGCTTGGTCACCCTAAAAAGGTACAGAAACAAAACCACCAGCTTAATAAATAGCTTCTTCTTATTACTTAAAGGCGTAATGATATTCATCAGTTTCATCACACAGGCCAAATACAGCACAGACATGAGTAGCCTCTGAAATCTAAATAAACCAGAAACCATTTTTCATATGTATATATCATCCATCAGTCACTTCATTGTCCTTTATTGTGCATAGCATTGTTATAGTATAGTGTTGTATATAGTATAACATTTAATATGTTGTTTATAGTGTTGTTTATAGTATAATGCATAGTATATAGTAAGTAGTATAGTGATTAATTGTATTATTGTATAGTATATAATTGCATAACTTACTGTGGGAGTAAGCATTCCATTGTACTTGTTGCACATGGCAAACAAATAAAAACATCTTGAATCTTGAGCCTTGAGAAACTAAGGTGTTAACGGTAACCGCCGTGTTCTCAGAAGAACATCCACCCGTGTGAAAATGTCCACACTGTTGCAACACACTAAAATACCTTCTGTCTGCCACTTAGAGGTGATATTGCCGTACAACATTTGAGCCGGGAGATTGTGAGGATATGAATAATGTTTGTGTTTCTGTGTAACTTTTGTAGGAGAGTGAGGAGGGACGTTGGAGGAGGAGTGCTAATGAGCCTTATTTTAAGAACACAACACACAGGCATGAATATTTAACAGCTTGTCTTGTTGATTAACCACCAAAATAAAACTGCTTGGATTCCAGTGATTCGAGTGAGGAATGGCCCACGCCTAAACCATTATACTATTCCTGCCAGTACCAAAATGCCGCTCGCACAAAGTCCTCCATAAGGGTAATGAAAGCCATAACACAAAGACCGAGCACTGCTTTGTGTGATTTTTGTAATATGTTGGCCAAGGTTGTTCATTGTGCTCGACAGCCTGGTTTAATGCTGTTTGCGGTGTTAACCATGACCTATTAAAAACAGAGTCAATGGTAAACATCGTGTAGCACACTGATTTCAATTGATTGCCAGTGCGGTGGCAGACCTGTGGACAAGAAGTGTCTAAAATAACTTTGGATAAAAGCGGCTGTGAAAAAGACCCATGTACCCTTTAAGCTGAATTTGCCTAATTATTTAGGCAGATGGGGTGGGTGTAAAAAAAACAACAAGAATAAACAGGAAGGAAAGGTCCACCCTGAACTTGATCAGTGGTTGAGTCAGCCTCTTCGGATGGGGAAACTATTGGCGCTCCTAAGAGATGAGGCTCAAACTTCAGTGATCCTGTGAGGGACGTTTCATTGAAAAATATATATGGGGTCCCTGTGCTGTTTCTCATTCCACCAAGGGGTCCCTGGGCTGAAGAAGGTCGAAGTCCCCTGATGTAGAGGCAATAGGGAGTACAATTCCCTGCCTGAAAAGGGCACTGGGTTCGATGTTCCCAATGTTCGCAGCTGTAGCTCAAGGATGAGCCCTATCTCCAACACCTGCTCCTCGACGACATGTATCAGAATTCACCCCAACAACTAAACGGATCTATTACACTGCGTCCAAATGCCGTAGAACCGTAACATCAACCGTTGGTATTTTAATGGAGGGTTCTTCCAATTTAAGGCGAAAAGAAAACAAGAGAAACAAGACAACACATGGAGAGACTTGTGGTGTGCACATCAAAGGGCGACTACCACCAACACAACCAACAGGGACCTGGAGGAGGGTGGGAGGAACAAACCCACTCATTCCAATGGGAAATGGAACAGTTTTGCCTATATTTGCTGTGTTATTTAGCTACAGAACAGCTCAAATTAATTACACCGCTCTCCTTCATTATCTGAAGTCATTAACACAAATTAAATCTCTCCTGCCGCTGCACCTGGCTGCCTTATCTGCTGGGGGAGGGGAGGGGGGGGGAGGGGAGGGGGGGTTGAGAGCAGGCGACGACAAGAACAACATGCTTCTATTGGGAGGCTCTGGTATCTTATACCTTCCTCCACTGATAGACGCCCAGGAAGTCTTAATGTAGGAGATTTGTCAGTGTCAATTTTCCACCTAATCTCTCACATGCATAAACACACACACACACACACACTCTCACACACACATGTGCGCACACACAGACACACACACACATGTATGCATGCATGCATGCATGCATATACAGTACTACACACACACACACACACGCTTAAACACTCTCATACACACACACACACACACACACCATGTACACACACAAAACACAACACACACAAACCACCCACCCACCCACCCACACAGCACCACTCACAATCACAGGCATGCAGACAATCACAGGCATGCACTCACTCACCACACACAAACACACACACACACACACACACACACACACACACACACACACACACACACACACACACACACACACACACACACACACACACACACACACCACACACACACACACACACACACACACACACACATCATACTACCCAGGTGAAGGGAAACCTTGGGCTGGGAAATGGGATTTCTGGCCAGCAAGTCCTGCTTCCTCCACATTGACTGGGATGCTAAACAACAGCAGCAGTAGATGTTCCTCTGAACAGCAGAGGTCCTCCTCAGTGGATTCACTGGCCGAGTAGATTTATGGACCAGGTGGCTTTGGGCATCTCTTCTCCTTCCTAGAGATGTTTTAAAGCTCTCACTAAATGAACAACTGGAAGCAAGCATGAGTCTCACCGGCAGGAATATGGACTTTGCAATAGAAAACAAATATATACTGTATAAATTATTATTATATTATATTATATTAGTATAAAAATGTTTCTTGTTTACCAACAATGACGTCATTTCCACGCATGCGCAGTTTTACAGTTGGCAAAAGGTCCTTGATATTGGTATCTTTTACATAGAAAGTGTGCCGTGCTCGACTGCTTCAATCGATGTTCTGATCGTACGCATTGAAAAGATGGCAAAACACGAAGGAGTCTATCAAGACATTCAAATCTCTGGAACCTTATCAGTTTTTCCTTAGTGGTCATGTTAAACCGCGATTCAAACCGCTGTTTACCGTTATTTCATACAAAATGCTTTTTATTATGAGTTTTTGAACGGTTTCAATTCCAATATCTGAGAAAATTCGTACCAATCGAGCCGTCCCGGGGGGGGGAGGGTATTTCGTAAAAGTTTACTACTGCCTGATAATTCTCTCCTGTCTCCGGTTCCTCACTCGGTTAAAGATTTTGGTCTCCAATCAGTCTATTAGGTTGCAAACCCTTGGCTTTATTGAAGAGGCACTGCGCTGAGGCCCTAATGAATCATCTATAGAACGGTGGGTGGAGGTGGGAGAAGGGGCGGTTAGGACCCAGGGATGGAGGGAATGACTGAGAGTTTTTAACCAGTTTGCTTCAGGGGGGTGTACTCTCTCTGCTCTCCAGTGGTTGCCAATCACTTAGGGCTGCTTTAAAGGATGGATGGGGGGGAAAGTGTTCCCTCCTTCACTGTCAAATGGAGTTTTCAGTACTCGTATATATAACACACACACACACACACACACACAAACACACACACAAATCAATCCTGTTGTACTCTTGAGAACACGATGCCGTGTGATGAACAACAAGGGTAAATTGTTATTGGATGGAAAAAAAAATTGGAATTACAGTTTGGGGGCTCTGAGGGTCCTCTTCAACTACAAGGGGAGCTCAGGGGCAGTCACCAACAATGACCCTGTCCTACCAGATGAGCTAAACAAGTTTTTTCGCTCGCTTTGAAAGGGACCCTGAGCCGAGCAACAAATTGAACATCCACCCAGAGGACTACCTTCTACAACTGTCAGAGTCCAAAGTCCGCAGAACCTTCAGGAGGGTGAAGGCAGGGAAGGCAGCCGGCCCAGACGGAGTTCAATCCTGCGTTTTCAAGAAAAGCTGACAAGCTGGCTCCTATGTTCACCGACATCTACAATGCATCACTCCAACAGTCTCTCTGAGTCCCTAGACTCACTCCACTGCCATTTCCCTGGCCCTACATACGGCCCTGGAGCACCTAGACAGGAGGGACACCTACGTCAGACTGCTGTTTATTGACTAGAGCTCGGCGTTAAACACCATTGTTCCCTCCAAGCTGGTCCTGAAACTGAAGGACCTAGGTCTGGGCGCCCCAATCTGTAACTGGATTATGGAATTCCTGACGGGCAGGCCTCAAGTGGTGAAGATTGGGAACAACATCTCATCCACTCTGGTTCTCAACACTGAAGCACCCCAAAGCTGCTGCCTCAGTTCCCGGCTGTACTCGCTGTACACACATGACTGTACTGCCATGCACAGCAATAATCGGATTATCAAGTTTTCAGAAGACACCACAGTCATCGGCCTAATAAGCGAGGGCGACAAAACTGAGTACAGAGATGAGGTAGTCCAGCTGACGCAATGGTGTGGGGACAACAGCCTCAAACTGAATGTCAGCAAGACCAAGGAGCTCATCGTGGACTTCAGGAGTCAACGGGGCACCCACTTGACCATCAGTCTGGACGGAACACTGGTGGAAGACGTCAGCTGCTACCATTTCCTTGGGCTACCGATTTCCGATGACCTGGCGTGGACCCGCAACACGGAGGTCATGCTGAAGAAGGCACACCAGCGCCTCTATGCTCTGGGGTGCCTCAGAAAAAGCGGAATAGGCCAGAGGTGGCTAGTGAACTTCTACCGTGGCACCATAGAGAGCGTCCTGACGAGTGGCGTCACTGTGTGGTACGGTAACACCACTGCAAAGGACAATGAACCCATCCAGAGGGTCGTGAGGATGGCAGAGAAGATCATCAGGTGGGCACCTCTATTTTTTGTTTACCTTTTTTGTTTATTTTATTGTATGTATTATTTTTGATGGTATTGTTTTGGAGACGTATACTGCGGGAGGGAATGGGGAGTAAGCATTCAAATGTACAAATGCAATTGACAAATACAAATATCTTGTATCTTGTGTGTACCTTGTATTTGAAATATGACATTTGGGTAGTGTGGCTACTTTGAAATGTCACTACAGCTCACTAACTAAAGGGCAGACACTTACTCACTCCTGCCGCCTGAATGCCAAGATTACGTCTCTCAAAAAGCATGGCACTGAGGACGTCCATTTTGAGGGCCCTTTCGACGTGACTAAAGGATTGCATCTTGTACAAACGATCCACGATCTTTCTGGCGACAGAAAGGCGGGGCTTTGAAACCATGTTTGGCTGTGGATTTTCTAACAAAATTGATCAAATTAATGTGCATTATTACGTTAACACTGCCTTGCTAGAATACACACAGAAAACGCAATAAGTGTAACTTAATACACAACTTTAAAGGCCCTGCTACAAGCTACTTTTTTTTGTTTGAATGGACTAAGCAACACAATGCATCACTAGCAGAACACGTTAATAATACTTCCCCCTGAGCATTATGGCTAATGTACAGTCTCTGGACAATAAGTTAAGCGAGCTACAGGCTCGTATTCAATTCCACTGGGAAACTAAGGACAATTGTATCATCTGCCTTACGGAGTCATGGATGTCGGAGGGGGTTACCGACGCAGCTATCGAGCCGACGGGATTTTCCGTCCACCGGGCGGACAGAACAAAGGCTCTCTCCGGTAAAGATCGCGGAGGGGGGTATGTCTCATGATAAACAGTACAATGTACATCCCCTCATGTCTTTCTGTTCCCCGGACCTGGAGTACCTGATGCTTATGTGCCGTCCATACTGGCTACCTCAGGAGTTTACAGCGGTAACCGTGACCGCTGTTTACATTCCCCCACAAGCCAACACGGACACAGCGCTGAAGGAACTGTACGGGGCTATCAGCAAACAGGAGTCGGGACTTCAACAAGGCGAACCTGAAGAAGGTTCTCCCGAAGTTCTACCAACACATACCGAGCAACACACGGGGTGAGCGGATCCTCGACCACTGCTACACCCCCTCCCCGTGATGGCTACAAGGCCCTCCTCCGCCCACTTTTCGGCAAATCAGACCACCGCTCTATCCAGCTACTCCCCGCCTATAGGCAGAGACTGAAGCAGCAACCGATTGCTGTGAGGGAGGTCCAATGCTGGTCGGACCAATCGGACTCTATGCTGCAGGATTGTTTTGATCGCGCTGACTGGCACATGTTCCGCATTGCCTCGGACAACGAGTACGCGTCATCGGTCACCGGGTTCATCAAGAAGTGCATAGATGATGTTGTTCCGACCAAGTCAGTTTGGATATACCCCAACCAGAAACCGTGGATTAACAGCGATATTCACGCTGCCCTACACGCGCGTAGCGCCGCCTTTGGCTCCGGGAATATGAAGGTATATACGAGAGCCCGTTACGACCTCCGTAAGACCATCGTCACTGCCAAGCGGGAGTATAAGGACAGAGTGGAGGAGAAATTCAAGAGCCACCATGCGATGGGTATGTGGCAGGGGCTGCAGACGATAACGAACTTCAGAGGGAGAACCAGTTGTGTAGAGAACTCCTCTACCTCCCTCCCAGGAGAGCTAAATACTTTTTTTGCTCGGTTTGACGTGAACAGCAGCCCGCTGAAGCCAGCGCTGCCTGAGGAGACCAGCCTGCTGAACATCTCGGAGGCGGATGTGCGCCGCACCTTCAATCGGCTGAACATCCGTAAGGGGGCAGGCCCCGACGACATCCCGGGCCGCGTCCTCAGAGCATGCGCAGACCAGTTGGCAGGAGTCTTTGCAGACATCTTCAACCTCTCCCTGTCCCAGGCTGTTGTTCCCGCGATCTTCAAGATGTCCACCATCGTGCCTGTCCCTAAACAACCCAAGGTAACATGCCTGAATGACTATAGACCTGTAGCCCTCACCTTGATTGTCAGCAAATTTACTTGACTTTATTTGGACTTGATTTGCTCCGTGTTACCTGCCACGCTGGACCCATGGCAATTTGCATATCGTCAAAACAGATCCAGGGACAACGCTATTGCCATGGCCCTCCACACTGCCCTTTCCCACCTGGAGGGAAAGAACTGTTATGTGCGAATGCTGTTTGTGGACTACAGCTCAGCGTTCAGGGAGGAGGTCAGATCGCTGGAGCAGTGGTGCCAGGATAACAGCCTCGCCCTCAACGTCAAGAAGACCAATGAGCTGATTGTGGACTTCAGGAAGCAGAGAGGAGAGCATAGCCCTATCTCCATCGACGGTGTTGCAGTAGAGAGGGTCAGCAGCTTCAAGCTCCTTGGCGTGCACATCTCCGAGGACCTCACATGGTCCACGCACACCACACACGTGGTGAAAAGGGCCCAACAATGCCTGTATTTCCTCAGGTGTCTGGATGGCGTCAGGCGTCAGGATGCGGGGGCATGGGCCCCCGCATCCTGAGAACATTCTATAACGGCACCATCGAGAGTGTTCATACAGGGTGTATCACCAACTGGTATGGGAACTGCACCGCACTCGAGCGCAGAGCGCTTCAAAGGGTGGTGCGGACGGCCCAGTATATCATTGGAGGTGAGCTCTCCTCCCTCCTGGATATATACAACCAGCGGTGCGTGGCCAAGGCCAAACGCATCATAAAAGACATTGCCCACCCCAGCCACCAACTGTACTCACTGTTACCGTCAGGCAGGCGATACCGCAGTATCAAGTGCCGTACAAATAGACTCCGAGATAGCTTCCACAGTCAGGCCATCAGGCTGCTGAACAAGGGCGTATAGCATGTAACAATGTATATTTTATTACATTGATTTATATATACATATTGCTCTTTTTCTGTGCCGATATATTGCATTTTATAAATTGCATTTTTATTTATATTTTTAACTTCTTTATTCTATTCTGTTTTATTCTATTTTTATTCTATTTTTATCTATTTATTTTTTTATTTTTATAACTGCTGTCTGTCGTTGGGTATTGCACATAAGATTTTCACCCACTGCTTAATACTTGTGTAAACTGTGAAGTGACAATAAACTTGACTTGACTTGACTTATGGGTTAAAGACAATTATTGTCAAAGTCATTGGAACTAAGTGGTCTCCATGCTTCCCTCCCCCTCTGGTGTTAGTTGAGATAATGAGTTGAAGCTCATGTGATGGAACCAAGCAGTGCTTTCCTCTGCACTATACACCAAAGGCTGCCTAGGCATGCACTAAAAGGCTGTTCTTACTTCCATCTCTATTACGCAGTGCACCGAACGTTTAGTCTTGACGTCACAGTGGCAAAATGAATTGCAGTACTGCGAGGAAATGGATTATGCAATACCTGGAGTAGTGAGGTCATTAGCTTTGGGTTTTGCAAAAACGCCTGAACCCCTTATTTCTTAATCAATATAACACTGTTAGATTTTATCCCAGGCATTTTATACATCCCATATGTATAATGCCTTATTAACTTCTCAATATATCCAGCTTTGATGCTTAGTTAAAAGCCATGTCGACAAGATTATAACAAATGCATCAGGCTGAAATGTTTCCATACTGACCCTGGTGTGTGGCAGGACAACAATTATTCTGAGGCCTGAGTCTATCTATGTCAATGACCTGGACCTCCCTGGACCTCCCAGTGGACCAAACACTGACAGGAAGGTGGAATTTTGGTGACATGTTGGGGGAAAGGTGACGGCAAAAATAGGTTTCTGCATAAATCATGTTTGTTGACCCCCAGCAGCACCCCTTGTTGAAGACCACTGCTCTAGAATATAGACGTCAAATAGGTTTAGAGCTGAATACACTAGTTCAAAGATACAAACATTTGATGCATCACCATAAATGTTGTTTAGTTGACTGCATGAGGTTGCAGCCATTGGTTTGCAACTGTTGGTATTCTCATTATTACCTGTTAAAAGACAAATACTACAAAATAAGGACTTATACAGGACATAGAGCTGCAAACTTTCTCATTCAGTTCTTTGAGAATAAAACTTTAAGACAATGATACTTTACTGAAAACCAACATGTAAATGTATTCTGTTCAAAGCCCAAAGCCCAAGTCTTTGAGGAAAAAGATTTATCCACAATTTCATATTTCATTTAGTTCTATACCAAGCATCTCTTCCCTTTTATCGCCCTCAATAAGAAATTATTTAAAATGCCCCATGTGTATTCCCAGTGACATGGCCTGAAGCAGTCTCTTCAGATCAGTTCTTACACAAAACCAAAATTAAGGCATTTTTCAAAGCCAGAGAAAAGAGACGAGAGAATGCTCAAAAATTCAAGATAGATGCCGGTGACGTCTCAGAGGCCAGAAAACACCTGCTTAAAACACTCTTAAACTCTCTGCACTATAACACATTTAAAGAGAAGTTATATAATATATAATATATAATTGTTCATAAAATAGTTTAAAACAGGGATGATCATTATCGTGTGATCACGCCACTATACTTCTTCTGAAGGGATGTATCAAACAGGCTTCACATTAAGCCAGGAGAACCGTTAGCCACCGCAAAACAAATCTAACACAAATACTCAAAGATCATAGACCACACTTGACCACAACTTGGAGGTTAAAAAAATAAATAAAGGTAAAAGCAAAGAGGCTCCCTTAGGATGAAGAGGAGGAGGGGGAGGTAGGTGGTGAGTAGCAAGCATATGAGTGCTGACCCAACCTGACCCACTTCCCTCAGATTTATGGTTCCTGCTTCCGCCGCAGACGCAGCTTTTGTTCTCCCGGGGTCATAAATCTCTGATCAGCTGACCCTCAAATCCTAGCACTCCACCCCCCCCCCACCTTCCTCCTGTACGTGCAGACTCCCATCACCGTGCACGCTCTCACTGTCGTGCACACCCTCACCGGCGGGCCCAGGCAGACCTCCCTCGACACAATGCGGGGCCCAAGCAGCCGAGCAGTTAATCACCAGCAGGCAGACAATGGAGGGAGATTCAGCCATGCAGCCGGGTGGGAGGAGGCCGCTGAGGGCGCTTTCATTTTTGGTACAATTGTTTCGTACTGCACCAGAGTACCTTTGTCCACACCCGCACACCTCCCCACCACCCCATCTCCACTCCCCGGCTGCTCAGCTTTCACATTAGTAATGATATTCTGTACCCGAGTACACTTAAGTATTTACACACTCAGATACAATAGGAGGGGATAAAGCTTTGCGATCCATAAATATTGTGTTGTGTGTTTGTGTGTGTGTTGGGGGCTTTGATGAGTAGCAACACCTCTCTGGTTCAGCACGGGAATTGAAGCCACACTCTACATATTGTATTTTTCAGTGGGGAGAGCTGTTATCCTGAGATTCCAGGATAACACATTGAATGGTGAGGCACCAAAAACTCTCAATGCAACAGTTGCCCAGCAGGGTAACGGCCAGCAGTGCTACAGTAAAGATATCTTCCCCCGGTCACTTTGACAGGACCGGTGTGTGTGTGTGTTTGTGTGTGTGTGTGTGTGTGTGTGTGTGTGCGTGTGTGCATGTGTGTGTGTGAGTGTGTGTGTGTGTGTGTGTGTCGGTGCGTGTGCGTGTGTGCATGCGTGAGAGTGTGTGTGTGTGTGTGAGTGTGTGTGTGCGTGTATATGTGCGTGTGTGTGTGTGTGTGTGTGTGTGTGCGTGTGTGTGTGTGTGGTGTGTGTGTGTGGTGGAGGGGGGGGAGTTGGTGAAAGACCGTGAGAAGGGAGCGGAGAAAAGCCCAGAAAGACAGGGACGGATAACTGTGATCGCATCATGAGTATGCAAACAAACTACATGGACCAGCATGCATAGAGAGCCGAAGGACTACAGGCAAACGTAATTTAACAACGAAAATGTACAAAAGAGGGAGGGATCTTAACACCCCACACACTCTACCTGCGCACCTCTATTACTACCTATTACGATTTAGTCATTCGGCAGACACTTTTTTCCAAAACAGCTTATAGTGAATTGAGATCATTTGTCATACAGATGGGCTTACGTAAGGAAAGCCTACAGGTAGACCATGGACCTCTAACCTCTGGACGAGAGGGAGGGAGGCTGAGTCTCCGTCACACTCTGGCTCTTTATCGATTCTCATCACTCATGCAGCTGAAGATCACCGGTATCAATCAATCCGACAATCAATAAAACCTTATTGATATTGTGCAAATTTTGTGCAAACTGCAATACAATGTGCTTGACAAGGAAAACAACATGACAAGCACAAGAAATACAATGTGTTGGAGATAACAATAAAACAGAATCTGAATCACAGAGTTGAGGGGTAAAACTAAAGTGTTACATTTCCAACCGTGGGAGATAGACGTGGTTTGCTTGGGTAGGCAAGTAGGTGGCCACTGTTTTCTCTCTCTCTCTCTCTCTCTCTCTCTCTCTCTCTCTCTCTCTCTCTCTCTCTCTCCTCTCTCTCTCTCTCTCTCTCTCTCTCTCTCTCTCTCTCTCTCTCTCTCTCTCATCATAGTCATAAGCAAAAGGATTTCAATAACCCGTGTCTTTATTTGAATATTGCTCCAATGAATATAATGCTATGAGGTGTGAACGATCGACTGTGTGTGTGTGCAAATTACGGAAGTAATAATACAATGTGTAATCACATTGAAATCACAACAGTACCCCCCTCCCTAGGGGCGACACCAGGTGGCCTTCCAGGGGCATCGGGTGGGCCTGGTAGAAGTCTGTGAGCAGGGAGGGGTCAGCCAGGTAGGAAGGAGGGACCCAACTGCGATCCTCCAGACCGTAGCCCTCCCAGTCCACCAGGTACTGGACTCCCCTGCCCCGTCGGCTGACTGGCAGGAGCTCCTTAACCGTCCAGACCGGGTCGCCATCTGTGAGGACAAGGGGAGATGCAGGGGCTGGGGTGGGAGTAGACAGGGTGCTGACAGACACAGGTTTCAATAGGGAGACGTGGAACACGGGATGAACATTCATGGAAGGGGGAAGATCGAGACCTACTGCAGAGGGGTTGAGGATACGAACAATGGTGTAGGTGTAGGGAAGAGGTGCGGAGGTGTAGGTCCCGAGCCAACAGCCAAACCCTCTGACCCAGATGGTAGGCAGGGGCTGGCCTCCGTCACCGGTCTGCTCCCTGTTGAGCCTGTTGGGTGGCTCTCACGAGAGCAGCTCGTGCAGAACTCCAAATCCGGTGACAGTGGACAGTGGCGGAGGTGAGCGCTGGTGGAGGGAACAGCCACATACAACTCTTGCTGGGGAATCATAGGGGGTTGAAACCTGAGGGAGCATTCAAACGGAGACATACCCGAGGCAGCGTTGGTCATGGAGTTGTGCGAGTACTCCACAGTCAGTAAATGCAGTTGTGTGCAGTTGTGCGTAGTACTCCATACAGCCGCTTGGCTGTATGGAGGTAGGTGAGGTTCTTGTGGTCCTACCAAACCACAAAAGGTTGCCGAGTGTTGAGGGGACCGCTCTACCTCCTGAGCTATACTGCCGCCCTAGTACTAATACAAGTGACTTACGTGAGTGCAAAATGGTCATTCAAAAAGGGGGTGTTGTATAATGTGCTGCGGGAAGAAGGCTGAAGTCCAAAAACGAACACAAAAATATCCAGGGGTAGAAATATCCAACAAAGGAAGAAACAAGAAAAACTAGGAAATACCAGGAATCCACGGGAGATTGCGACAGGGTATTCACGGGGAATCACCGAGAAGTAGGAAGTAGGAAGATAGTCTCTGGTTGGAACAGGACAGGAACAGGAAAGTTCTGTAAACGAGTGACAGGGGAGCTTGATTGTGAATAGGGAACAGGTGCGCTGATGTGACTACGGTCTTCTGGGACGGAGTGTTCTCCTGGGTGTAGTAACCCCAGGTGGCAGAGAGGGGGAGGTAGAGGAGGGGGGCTGGAGAGGAGAGTTGTGTGATGCTGGAATCACACAACTCTCTCTCTCTCTCTCTCTCTCTCTCTCTCTCTCTCTCTCTCTCTCTCTCTCTCTCTCTCTCTCTCTCTTTCTTTCTAATTTTATGTCCTCCCTCCCAACAACAATCCCTTCCTTCCTCCGCACCGTTCCGACTTTATCGTGTCAAGGTGCCACTATCTGTAGCACCTGGCATCTCATTGGCTCCCTGGTGGACGACTCGCCACTGCTTTTGAGATTGCCCCCTCTTAAAGGAATGGCATACCGGTACAAAACTTCCACCACAAGTGACAAGTTTTAGATTGTGCTCACGATGACGTTGGATGTGCCAAAAATAAAACTACCAAAAACAGCAACAGAATCATGTTGTGTTTGTCTGTGTTCATGTGATTTTCACACAGTGCTAGTTAGCTTCCATGAAATAACACCAATCTCCTGTCCTCAATCCTCATCCATCCGTCATTGGCTACTTAGTGGTCCTTAAGGGACAAAAAAAATAACTCTTCTGACTCCAACCCCGACCTCCTCATCACTGACATGTCATGAAAAAACATCTAAAGCTCTGGAAGCTAACCTCCGACAAAAGGAATTAATGGCAGAGCGGAAGTAGCGAGCATTTCAGCCGTTATTACACGAGGAACTTGACACATTGACACATGTCCTCTCATCACTTCAGCCGTCAACACGAGGAACTTGACACTTTGACACATGTCCTCTCATCACTTCAGCCGTTATTACACGAGGAACTTGACACTTTGACACATGTCCTCTCATCTTCTTTGAAGGCCTTTTGGGATTTTTTTTACAGCGGCAGGTTTTATTAAATTGGCTACGCAGACGACGCCTTTGTTCACGTCTGTCACATCCAAGACAGCAAACTCCCAACTATGATAAAAGCTCAGATGCCTTCGCTGCAGCACACACGTAAGATTTTAACATTCAGGGAAAGATGGAATAGACTAGATTAGATTAGATGACATTCAAATTTAATCTCAGTGTACGGCACAAGATATAAAAATATTTGGCATCGAACCAGAGTGCAAAGTCAAAGTAAAGTGTAACACGTGTATCACCTATGTGTAATGGACTTATAACCACTACCATATAAGGTATTAATCCTGGGTTAGTAATTGTTAAGGTTCAGCTACTGGAGCATTTAAGAGTAACCCAATGATGAGACAAGACAGGTATGTATGAATTAAAGAAGCGCCGGCTTGTATTTAGAAAAATAGAAGTAAAGGGAATGGTACCAAAATACACATATAACAGACATAGACAATGAGCTCAGTAAATAACCAATGTGACTTGTAGTCACCACTTAAATTGTAAATGTAAAAAAAACTGTAAATTTCACTTTTCTTAAACCCTTTAAATGTTTTGGGTGAAACAACCTTTAAGTTTAGGATTTGATTCCTACGGGTTTTAAACTATGGGTGCACCCTGGTAAATATATTTTTTAACTATATGGTAAGTATGAATATTAATCCCAATACAGCATGAAATCACAATCACCCTGCAAGTCAATCCACAATAACACATCAATCCCCAGTCAATAAACCCAACATGAACCACAGATGGATGTATGTGAGTGAGTCCAATGACAGTCCAACTACACTGTGGAGTGCAGTACTATGGGATGGATACCGTGCAGAGTTCCGAGTTCCTTGTCAAGTTCAGTTCCATCCACCACACTGGCAGAACCACAGATTCAGTGCAGAGTGAGTCGCCAAGGAAAATCCCAAGATGGTCTTCGCATGTAATCTCCTTCAGCAGCTCGCCATCCCTGGTAGACCCAGACTCTGGCCTCATCCAAAAAACCTGACCTGTATGACATGCATACAGGACCACATGAACAACTATAATTAACAGTATTTCACAATAAGGGTCTTTCAATAATTAAAATAAAATGACAATCTCTTTCTAGTAGTACAACCAACTTATACTATTAAAATAAAATACATTCTCAAAATGAAAAATAAAATAAGATGCATTGTAATAAAGTGCTTTTCTCACCAATGGCATCCAAATAAAGTTATCCTGTAATCACCAGGACTGGTGATGCAGTACAGAGGCAGCACACACCCAGCACACTCAGCTAGGAATGAAAGGTGTGGAAAATATGCTCACTTAGCAGCCCATTCTATCAAAGGCTAAAACATGACAAAACATACAAAAATGAAATAGAAGCAACACACTGCCATCTACAGTGGTGACATGAAATAGTTCTGTTCCATTTAAAGTGCAAAATATATCCTACATTGTAAAAATTGGTAGGTTAGCTTGGAACAACAATACTAGCAATTAGCCAAACATTTGTATTGACTTCGCATGGTAGCTTAGCCTATTGGCTGCTAACACTGCTAACCGCATGGCTGCTTGGCTGTTAATGTAGCTAACAAAGTTTGTAGCAACTCACCAATGTTGTTCGAAACAACTCTCAGCCCTCTGGCAACACCGAGATGATGGGCAAGGCGTGCGCACTGTCCACTATATCCACTTTTAGATTCAAACTTATTAATTTGCCTGTGCTCTGTGACTAGGTCTCTCTCCTTCAGCGCAGGTTGGTTCTGTGTGAGTGGGGGTTCACAGCAGAGCAGTGGCAGAGACAGAGAAGGGGCGGGGCAAGTAATAGAGGGGTGCCGTCTGATTGGGGGAATCCACAGATCTTTGTATCATTGGCTGGCCACTAGTCAGCAGCAGTCAAGCTAGGCAGACTTGCTCCTCCTTTTCACCAGTGACATTACCCGACAGAACATCCTCATCTATCCATCAGTAACCAGTCTACATGTCCTGGGTTACACCCTCCCCTCTTGAATTGGTGCACGTCCCGTTGCATCCATTGCATCTTAGTGGTTGACTGGTCACCACTTTGGGCGATGTCAGGGACATGTGGTCATCTCCATCCAATGAGCTTGTAAAGGCAGTACTGAGGCCTTGGAAAAGTGACTGAATCACTGAGATCAGGGGATTGTTCATCAGATTTCTCTCTCGCCTCTCCTGTATCCTAGAAGAATGACGAACAGGGCATTCAGCTTCCTCTTCTGTATCTGTAACTGCATCAGCAGTTTCAGCATCAACTGGAGTGGACTCGACAGTGACTGCTTCAGGTATGTTCGTTCTCTCTTCACTTTCAAGTTTCTCCTCTTCAGGTTTCTCCTTTGCAGGTGGAACTTCTGGTAAGAGGTATCTTTCAGGTAAGATGTCTTCTTCAACATCTACTGGAACATCATCAGGGGCCTCTTCATCCACAAGAGTCAGCTCAACAGGAGGAAATTAAGTAGTAGGGTCTGGATCGGATTCTGACTGTTCTTCTGAAGCATCAGCACAAGGAGGTTGTTTTGACTTCCATCCACGAGTTTCATACACCTTAGTGAATGTGACTGGCTCTGGGGCCATTGATCTGGAAACCAGTGGACAGGAACAGGGATATCTTCGTCACCATTAACACAGGGTGTTTCCATATCTGCAACACTGCTTGTTTCAGAATCATAAGCACCAGGATTTCGCCGTGTGTGAGGTTTACGGACTGGCTTTGGTGCGACTGGTTTCTCAGGTTCACTTACTGGTAGGAACCCACAAGCTAGTAGCAGGTCACGATGTAAGGTGCGCAGTGGTCGGTCTTTGGTCTCAGGCTTGACTGTATACACAGGCAGATCACCGGCACGCTTTACAACTTTGTAGACGTCGGGTTCCCACTTATCAGCTAACTTATGTTTACCACGTAGGCGAACACTTCGGACCAGAACTCGGTCGCCAACTTCAAGAGTGGATTCGGTAACTCGTTTGTCGAACCGAGTCTTGTTTCTCTCCGCTATCTTGAGGGCATTACGAGTGGCAACTCTGTAACTCTCCTCCAGATGACTTTTAAGATCTCTCACATACTGTGAGTGTGCCTTCTGTTGTTTGTGGACAGGCAGTCCAAAAGCTAGGTCGATTGGTAGTCTGGGCTGTCTTCCAAACATCAGCTCGTACGGGGTAAAGC
This sequence comes from Muraenolepis orangiensis, assembly GCA_027704905.1. Taxonomy (NCBI): domain Eukaryota; kingdom Metazoa; phylum Chordata; class Actinopteri; order Gadiformes; family Muraenolepididae; genus Muraenolepis; species Muraenolepis orangiensis. Next base: position 8,965,357 of record CM051010.1, on the reverse strand, counting down.
CAGTGACATCATTCTTGGTACAATTATACGCATGAACCAGAGGCTTTACGAAATCCCGCCAGTGAACTTTGTCTTCACTCTCCAGAGTGCCTAACATCTGCAGGAGGGTCCGGTTGAACCGCTCGACAGGATTACCTCTCGGATGATAGGGAGTTGTTCTGACCATTCTGATTCCTCCAAGCTCACACAGTTCCTTGATGGTTTTGGACTCAAAGTCTGGACCTTGGTCACTGTGGAGTCGCTCCGGAAAACCATAATGGACGATAAAATGGTCCCAGAGGGTCTTGGCAACAGTTCTTGCTTTCTGGTTTGCAGTTGGTATTGCCACCGCGTACTTCGTAAAGTGGTCGGTAATCACGAGTATGTCTTTTGTGTTACTCCTATACTCCAATATCATCAGAATCGTCTGTTCTTTGGCAGATGAGATGCCTTTGGCAGATGGCTTGTACAATGTCGGGGTCTGCTAGATGCTGTCGCGTGAACTGCTGTATGCGCTCTCGCTCTTTCTGTGATGTTAAGTCGTCTGACAGCTCACCATGGGGACGTCTTGAGAGACCGTCAGCATCTTGGTTTTGCTTACCAGCACGATACTGTAACTTGTGGCATCAAGCTTCGCAGAAGTGAGGAGATACGTCAGAGGGTTACTGTCAGTGACCACAGTGAATGGACAGCCATACAGATAGTCTTTTAATTTCTCGGTGACCGACCATTTGAGTGCCAAGAATTCAAGCTTGTGAGCTGGATATCTGGACTCGCTCCGTGACAACCCTCTGCTAGCAAACGCGATGACTCACATCCTCCCCTCTTGTTCCTGGTATAAGGCTGTTCCTAGCCCGGTGGTACTTGCATCGGTATGCAGGATGTAATGCAGCTTAGGATCAGCAAAACCCAGTACAGGAGCGGATGTGAGCTTGTCGATGATGGTTTGAAAAGCTTGCTGGCAGGTGGATGTCCAACGACTACCGAAAGGTTCTTTGGGGTTGTGGTACTGTGCACTCTGCTCCTTAGTGGGTTTGGAACCTTTCCGGAGTGGTGGGTAACCGGAGGTCAAGTCATTTAGCGGTTTGACTATTTTCGAGTAATCCTTGACATATCTCCTGTAGTACCCTGAGAAGCCTAGAAAGGACCTTAATGCCTTAAGGGTACAGGGAATTGGCCATGTTGAAAGGGCTTTTATCTTCTCTGGGTCCGTCTCTACTCCATTTTGGGAGACAATGTGTCCCAGATATCGGACAGAAGTCTGGAAAAACTTGCATTTTTCTGGCGACAACTTCAGGCCATATTCTTTCAGATGTGACAATACTCGAAGCAGTCTGCTCTCGTGCTCTTCCAATGTCTCTGAAAAGACAACTAAGTCGTCTATGAAGACCAAGACCTCTTTCAGATTGATGTCGCCCATACACCGTTCCATCAAGCGTTGAAAGGTGGATGGTGCATTGGTGATTCCTTGAGGCCTCCTACAAAACTCCCAGAAGCCTAGGGGGCAGACGAATGCCGTCTTCTGCTTGTCTTCTTCCTCCATCTCAATCTGGTAGTACCCAGATTTGAGATCAAGCACGGAGAACCACTTCGACCCACTTAGGGTGGAGAAGGCTTCTTCTAGGTGGGGCAGAGCGTATGCATCTTTGATGGTTTGCAGATTGAGCTTGCGGTAGTCAATGCAGAGTCTTACATCACCATTCTTTTTCCTCACTACGACGATTGGTGATGAGAAGGGGGACTCAGACTCTCGAAAGAAACCGGAACTCAACAGCTCCTGAAGATGTTTTCGAACTGCCTCAAGGTCTTGGGGGTGTATGGGTCTTGCTCGCTGCTTGAAAGGAGTCTCATCACTGAGCCTCATGCGATGTTTGACCTTGTCAGTATGACCGAAATCAAGGTCATGTTGTGCAAACACCTCGGGCATTGAGTTGAGTTTGCTGGTCACACGCACTTTCCACTCAGTGGATATGGGAGAATCTTCAAAGTAAAATTTCAATTTGAGTCTGTCGGACTTATCTGCAGGGCTGGGGTCAGCTACTGCAGGTTCTTTTTGTATTACTTGCTGAACAGCATTTACTTCAGCCAGCACCGTTCTTGGGGGAATGGTAATGTCATGCCCTGACTCGGTTTTTATCACCACAGGCAGCTGGGTGTGGTGTCTGGCAGTTGGGAGGGAGAACAGGCAGCTGGAAACAAGTAGGCCGCCTGGCAAGGAGGACATTGAAGGGGGTTCAAGGATGGCCCATTTGTCAGTGTGGGACCCACGCACACTGATACATCCGTTGAGAACTACTTGGTGGCCGGCTGGAACAACTTCTGGTATTTTTCCTTGTAGTTTCACCCATCCCAAATTACCATCTTCAGCTTGCTGTTGTCTGAGCTGTAGAAGCTTTAAAACTGCACAATAGCCAAATGAGGTAGGCTGGGGTAGGGCAGGTGTCTTCTGAGCATAATCCGTGTAGAGGACATCAAGGGTGTTGGTGCCAATTAGTACTTGTTCTTCAGCACGGAGATGGGGAACAACCAATGCTAACATTGGCACTTCTGTATCAACCCCTACAAACTCCTTAGGAAAGGTTATGCTCAGTTCAACGTATCCCAGGTAAGGGACTTATTGTCCATTAGCTCCTTCTACCCCAAGTAGGTTGTTTAAGGACTTAATGGCTTGACTCGATAAGTGTTGCTCATAGAACGACAGGGGGACTGTAGTAACTTGAGACCCTGTGTCTAAAAGACAGTTCACTTCTTGGTCTGCAATGGTGACTTGGGCAGTATACTTTGTTCCAACTAAACCTCTGGGAAGTTTCATGGGTTTGTCTTTAGTATGGGCACATTTCAGTGAGGCTCTCTGTTTGGTTACAGTGGGACGGGTCTCATTACTTGCAGCTCCTATTTGTCCCTCAACAGGGGCTGCTAGTTGTTTAAATGATCCTCATCTGATGAAGCGGGTTGAGCTTCCCACTGAAGTTGTCTGTCGTTCAGTAGCTTCCTCTTGGCTGCGACAAGTGATGGGTTTGGCTCATTCTCACACGATGGTTTAATATGCCCATCTTCACCGCACCGGAAGCAGTACCAAGGCCGGGGTTTGCTTGAATTACGGCTTGAGGTTGGCTGCTTCTCATGCTTTTGACTCTTGGCTTTGTAGTCTGTAGCTACTTTGGGATTAGCTGATTTGTCCTTTTCAGTCTTAGCTTTCTTCAAGTTTGTGAGTTGACTTTGAAGAGCAGCGACTTGCTTCTTCAACTGTTCAGTCTCATTTGAATCAGTATAGGCACATGCACTCTGTAGATGTGACGTGACACGTTGCTTGGAGGCACCAAGGTGTTGCTTCATGCGAGTTACTTTTGCAGCATGTTTATCCACTTCTGTGCGAAGGAGCAACAGCAACTCTGCAAATGAAGGGGGATTGTTCTTTCTGTGCTTCAGCTGGAGGTCAGTTAGAAGTGCATTGTCCCAGCAATTTCGACATAACTGGTTGAGGAGATGTCGGTTGACTTCGCTGGCAGATACGCTACCTCTTCTCACTGCTGAACCCAAAACTACCTGCAACCTGTGTAAGTAGCTGGAAGGCTTTTCATTTGGGTGAAAATGTAGTCAGGAACTTGGCAAAGAGCTCATCTCCATCTTCTACTGTGCCATAAGCAGAATCTAGCAGCTCAAGATAAGCTGCGGGGGATGCTTGTGGACCCAAGTGCTTGGTGACTTCAGTAGCTGGTGGCAGAAGACTGTCAAGGATTCTCCTAGACCAGTGCAGGTCTGAGATAGCAGGGTCATTCATCATCAGTTCGACATTGGTAAGCCATGTGTCATAGTCAACCTCGTTGGCTGGACGGGGAGATCTGCCTGAAAAGGCTCTGAGACGTGAAGGAGCAAGATGATGCGATGCAGCTTCTTGGCCTCTCACAATGTGTTCAATGACGACCCTCTGTATGTCAGGAGGGTTCATGTCAGTTACACTGAGGTGTGGAAATTCAGATTCAGATTCAGATTCAGATTACTTTATTAATCTCGAGGGAAATTAAGGTGCAACAGTTGACACAGGGGGAATAAATGCACACACAAAAATACTAATACCTAAGCTAAAAAACAAAACAACAACTAACTAAATAAACTATTATAAACAAAAATATAGTTAAAATAATTCTAAATGAAATCTAAATGTATTGATAAATGAAGATAAATTTACAGTATTATTACAGTAATACGTAGGTATATACAATACACAACAATACGTATAGTGCAAATTGGCAGTAATAATATATTAATAAATAACTCAACTGAAAAGTGAAAAGTGAATTAGGATTTTAAATAGAATTTACAGTGCAAAGTTACAATGAGATGATTACAGTGCAAAGTTACAATGAGATGATTACAGTGCGTTGACCAAAAAATAATAATAATAAGTACGTTGGCCTCAGGTCACTGAGTCTCCACTGTCCCTCTCACGACCCGAGGTAGAGGAATTAAAGAGTCTAATGGCCACAGGAAGAAAGTACTTCCTATGGCGTTCTGTGGTGCACCTGGGTGGAATGAGTCTGTTGCTAAAGGTGCTTCTATATGAGGTCAGCACCTGATGGAGAGGGTGAGAGTTGTTGTCAAGGATACTACGCAGCTTGCGCAGCATCCTTCTCTCAGACACCACCAACAAGGAGTCCAGCTGGACCCCCAGGACAGCGCCAGCCTTCCTGACAATCCTGCTGATCTTGTTGGCGTCTGCTGATCTCAACCTGCTTCCCCAGCACACGACACCGGAGAAGATGGCACTGGCTACCACTGACTGGTAGAACACATTCAGCATCTTGTTGCAAACGTTGAAGGACCGGAGCCTCCGCAGGAAGTAGAGACGGCTCTGGCCCTTCTTGTAAACAGCCTCAGAGTTCTTGGCCCAGACCAGTTTGTTGTCCAGATGAATTCCCAGGTATTTATATTCCTGAACAACTTCAGCGGACACACCCTGGATGGAAATGGGTGTGGGTGTGGATTTCCTCCTGCGGAAGTCCACCACCATCTCCTTCGTCTTGTCAGTGTTGAGCTGCATATGGTTCAGCTCACACCACTCAACGAAGGAGTCCACGACGCCCCTGTACTCCTCATCGTTTCCCTCGCTGACACAACCAACAACTGCAGAGTCGTCCGAGAACTTCTGCAGATGGCAGGACACAGAGTTGTACTGGAAGTCTGAGGTGTACAGGGTGAACAGGAATGGGGAAAGAACAGTTCCCTGTGGAGCACCAGTGCTGCTGACCACAGTGTCAGACACACAGTCCTGCAGTCTGACAAACTGTGGACGACCCGTCAAATAGTCAGTAATCCAGGACACCAGGGAAGAGTCCACCTTCATCGCCTTCAGCTTACTTCCCAGCAGGGCAGGCCGGATGGTGTTGAACGCACTGGAGAAGTCGAAAAACATGATTCTCACAGTGCTCCCAGGTCTGTCCAAGTGGGCGTAGGCACGATGGAGCAGGAAGATGATGGCGTCCTCCACTCCCAGTTTCGGCTGGTAGGCAAACTGAAGAGGGTCCAGCGATGATCTGACCAGGGGCCGAAGAAGCGAAATGTTTTTGATCCAACCTGTGCTTGGACAGGTGATGTGTTGTCATTGGTCAGGTTTTGAAGTTGAATCGGTAAAGCAGGTGGCTGAGGTTTCATAGTGGGTGGTGGAACTGATGTCAGATCGAAGGTGACCCTGGGTTGAGAACTTGCACCAAGTGTGGAAGTTAGATCAACTGAACTCGTCGACTCAAGAATTGGTTGGAATGTGGCAGCCAGTGGCGGCGCGAGGGTCCAGTCAACTGGGGTCTGTCTTGGGCCTGGCCCTGGAAATTCACTTGCTCCGTCTTCACTGTTACTCAGAGGTGAAGCAGCAGATGTGGTAAGTTTAGCAAGCTCTCCTCGTAGCAGTTCTTCAAAGGATTTCCCGCTTAGCTTAGCTATGGTTTGCAGCTCTTCAAGGTAAGTACAGGTGGCGCTACTGCTTGCTGTAGGAGTGTACACGGAAGCTAAGGCCTTCACTTTGTATGTGACATCTGCTGGGGCTGTCATAAGTAAGGGGCAACAAGGACTGAAGTGACTCCATGGACGCGCCAGACTCAAACTCATAAATTAACTGCCCATAAAATGGAGATTCATCATCTTCAATGGGGAGTATAGGGTTAATTTTGCCATGAGTTTTTAAGTGTTCAGTGATTTCCTCATCAAATTCTACACCGATAAGCCAACTAACTATGACTGAGTTAGGGATTTTGACCTGTTCACTCATAACTATTTCCGTTTTGACCGGGCTTCAAATTAACTTCAAGTTATTTGTATATATATATATATATATGTATATATATATATTTTGTTTTTATCAATACCTGTTATCTCGTTTAGTCATTAATTACCCACAATGCTCCTGGCTAGCTCGCCATATTTTATGTAACACGTGTATCACCTATGTGTAATGGACTTATGACCACTACCATATAAGGTATTAATCCTGGGTTAGTAATCGTTAAGGTTCGGCTACTGGAGCATTTAAGAGTAACCCAATGATGAGACGAGACAGGTATGTAGGAATTAAAGAAGCGCCGGCTTGTATTTAGAAAAATTGAAGTAAAGGGAATGGTACCAAAATACACATATAACAGACATAGACAATGAGCTCAGTAAATAACCAATGTGACTTGTAGTCACCACTTGACATCAGTGATGTAATCACTGTAAATTTCACTTTTCTTAAACCCTTTAAATGTTTTGGGTGAAACAACCTTTAAGTTTAGGATTTGATTCCTACGGGTTTTAAACTATGGTTGCACCCTGGTAAATATATTTTTTAACTATATAAGTATGAATATTAATCCCAATACAGCATGAAATCACAATCACCCTGCAAGTCAATCCACAATAACACATCAATCCCCAGTCAATAAACCCAACATGAACCACAGATGGATGTATGTGAGTGAGTCCAATGACAGTCCAACTACACTGTGGAGTGCAGTACTATGGGATGGATACCGTGCAGAGTTCCGAGTTCCTTGTCAAGTTCAGTTCCATCCACCACACTGGCAGAACCACAGATTCAGTGCAGAGTGAGTCGCCAAGGAAAATCCCAAGATGGTCTTCGCATGTAATCTCCTTCAGCAGCTCGCCATCCCTGGTAGACCCAGACTCTGGCCTCATCCAAAAAACCTGACCTGTATGACATGCATACAGGACCACATGAAAAACTATAATTAACAGTATTTCACAATAAGGGTCTTTCAATAATTAAAATGACAATCTCTTTCTAGTAGTACAACCAACTTATACTATTAAAATAAAATACATTCTCAAAATGAAAAATAAAATAAGATGCATTGTAATAAAGTGCTTTTCTCACCAATGGCATCCAAATAAAGTTATCCTGTAATCACCAGGACTGGTGATGCAGTACAGAGGCAGCACACACCCAGCACACTCAGCTAGGAATGAAAGGTGTGGAAAATATGCTCACTTAGCAGCCCATTCTATCAAAGGCTAAAACATGACAAAACATACAAAAATGAAATAGAAGCAACACACTGCCATCTACAGTGGTGACATGAAATAGTTCTGTTCCATTTAAAGTGCAAAATATATCCTACATTGTAAAAAATTGGTAGGTTAGCTTGGAACAACAATACAAGCAATTAGCCAAACATTTGTATTGACTTCGCATGGTAGCTTAGCCTATTGGCTGCTAACACTGCTAACCGCATGGCTGCTTGGCTGTTAATGTAGCTAACAAAGTTTGTAGCAACTCACCAATGTTGTTCGAAACAACTCTCAGCCCTCTGGCAACACCGAGATGATGGGCAAGGCGTGCGCACTGTACACTATATCCACTTTTAGATTCAAACTTATTAATTTGCCTGTGCTCTGTGACTAGGTCTCTCTCCTTCAGCGCAGGTTGGTTCTGTGTGAGTGGGGGTTCACAGCAGAGCAGTGGCAGAGACAGAGAAGGGGCGGGGCAAGTAATAGAGGGGTGCCGTCTGATTGGGGGAATTCACAGATCTTTGTATCATTGGCTGGCCACTAGTCAGCAGCAGTCAAGCTAGGCAGACTTGCTCCTCCTTTTCACCAGTGACATTACCCGACAGAACATCCTCATCTATCCATCAGTAACCAGTCTACATGACCTGGGTTACAAAAGTGCATGGTAAATGGTAATTTTATAATTTAACATTTTTATAGCGCTTTTCTGACCAGTGATTACTCAAAGCGCTTTACAAGTCATGCCTCACATTCACCCACCAACCACCAACAACGGCGGAGTCAGCCATGCAAGGAGACAGCCAGCACGTCAGGAGCAGTTAGGTGTCTGGCTCAAGGACACCTCGACAGCTTTTGCTAGGAGGAGGTGGTGGGGATCGAACCAGCAACCTTTCGGATGTGAGGCGACCACTCTACCTCCTGAGCTATACTGCCGCCCCACACACACAATGTCGGGGGCAGACGTCCCCGTGCGACGTCGGCAGGCGGGGACAGCGCGATGTCGTCAGGCGGGGGCAGTGCGGCGTCGTCAGGCGGGAACAGCGCAACATCGTCAGGCAGAAACAGCGCGACATCGTCAGGCGGGAACAGTGCGGCGTCGTCAGGCGGGAACAGCACGACGTCGTCAGGCGGGGGCAGCGCAACGTCGTCAGGCGGGAACAGTGCGACGTTGTCAGGCGGGAACTGCGCGGCGTTGAGCAGCGCGGTGTTGAGCAGTGCAGAGTCATCGGAACGGGCAGCGCAGCGCAGCGCTGTCAGAGGGGGAAGAGCGGCGCTGTCAAACGGGGAAAGAGCTACGCTGTATGGGGACAGAGATGTCGTCAGAACGGGGCAGCTGTTAGAAGAGCGGCGCGGTCCGGGAACAGAGCGGCAGGAGGGCCGGGTAGGTCGGTGTCTGTCGTATCTTAGCCCCCTCCGAGGGAAAGGTGCCCGACTGGGCTCCGAACGGAGGGAGGCTATGGTGACAGCATTCTCCTTGAGCCTCTGCATCGTTTGCTCGAATTGTCCGAAACGAACGATCCCTGATGCGATCACCTGGTCCAGGTCGCCAGGGTCCATAATGGCTAGGTCGTTCTGTTACAAGGGGTAGTGTTGGTAGGACCCAGAACGCAGAAGCTTTATTAAAGTAAACACAACAAAAGAGTGATCGGGGACAGGCCAGGGGTCTGGATACTGGGAAGTTGATCAGCGGAGTACCGACAGGTAGTAGACAGGCACGTGGTCCGGGACGGGCGAGGAGTCTGAATACCGGGAGGTCGATCAGCGGAGTACCGACAGGTAGTAGACAGGCGAGTAGCGCAGGACAGGCGAGGTTTCAGGATACCGGGAAGTCGGAGTAGCGACAGGTACTAGACAGGAGAGTAGCACGGGACAGGCGAGGAGTCTGGATACTGGGAAGTCGGAGTACCGACAGGTACTAGACCGGAGAGTAGAGCGGGACAGGCGAGGAGTCTAGATACCTGGAAGTCGATCGGAACGATTCCATCCAGAGCGAACAAAGTACGACCTAGCCCCGAAGTAACGGGACGCCAGGGTATATATACACCCAGGTGAGGTGATTAACCTAATCCGCAATTGCCGACAGGTGCGTGGGTGCGCCACCAAAGCCTGCACCTTGGCCACGCTCCCTGTCACCCACCGTAACCGTGACAGGCCTCTTAGTATTGACCTCTTAGTGTTGGCCTCTTAGTATTGACCTCTTGGTGATGACCTCTAAGTGTTGACTTCTTAGTATTGACCTCTCACAATAACTTACACAGTCTGTTCTATGTCCCCTTGTCCTCTGGAGAACCTCAGGGTCTACAGACACATGTCCATATAGAGTATAAACATACTATATCCACTAGACATCAGGTACTAACCTAGTAAGCATAGATTCAATGGCATTCTAGCAATACTATAATGACCAATTTCTTCCACACATGATGTCATAGAAAACCATACAAATCAATTGAGTAAGCCTATAACCATCGACTTGTTGCTGCTCGATTGATTTATAGCATAAAGGCATCTGGCTAACATGAGAATAGTACACTTTTTTGTATTTTGTTGTAACATACACAATAACTACATATTGTGTATGTTAGGTTATATTGAAAGATGTAGTATATTAATTGAGTGCAAATGTAGGTCTACTGCATGGTTCATGTATACATTGTGTTCTACTGTACAATTATAGAAATTAGGGAAACACATATGATGAGACGACTAAACTTCCCTAACAAAAAGCATTCCAAGAAAACGGTGCTGTTTATCTATCTAATCTAACATCATGAATTTACCGCCTGTTTTCTTCATTTATTATTCTGATATATGCATTTGAACACACATGAGCTGCTCAGAAAACCCTTCCCAGATAAACAAAAGGGAATGATGCAAACACACTGAAATCCATTTCCTTCCTGGCAGTTAAACTAGCAAGGAGGATGAAAAATAGCATCAATCAGTTGCTTCATGGCACATTTTTGTGAAGAGCTTTAAATGCAGAGATTGTCAAAACAGATTGCAGGCACCAGAAATGGTGAACATTGGTTAATGTGCTTATACACTTACTTTTAACGCCGTTGAAAAGTTTAGCAGGAATTGTAGGTCAGTTGAACAAAAAGGTACTTCAGGGTAATCGTCTATTAACCTCATAGCAAGGCCTGACTATACGGGGTTCCTTCTCAAGTTCGTTTCAAATGTTATGTTGGATCAGACTTCTCCACAAAGCCACAATGTGACTCCAATGGGTCCAAGGAGCCTGGTGCTTGCCTGGTCTGGGTCTCTCTCTCTCTCTCTCTCTCTCTCTCTCTCTCTCTCTCTCTCTCTCTCTCTCTCTCTCTCTCTCTCTCTCTCTCTCTCTCTCTCTCTCTCTCTCTCTCTCCCACAGCCCGGTGCTTGGACGGGCCGCTAAAGGACACACTAATTGTCCTCCAGTGAGTTCAGTCAGTCCGTATTAAATTCAGCAAATTAATCAGTAAATGCAGAAGCTGGTCAATGCAGAAGGTCAGAAGTCCCCCGGCAAATCAGTCAGTCAGAAAGCCAATAAAGTCAATAAACCAGTAAGCCATGTCAGTATCCAACTTGGCCTGTCAGTCAGAAAGTCTGTTATAGAAAGTCAGCCAGTCAATGCTCCAGTAAGCAAGACAGTAAGTAACAGACAGTAAGTCAGCCAGTACATAAGTCAGATATGCAGTCAGTTAGAAAATAGAGCAAACAACAAATTCACCAAGTAAGTGAGTAGATCTTTAAGTTGATTGCTGAAAAAATTATCGTTGATGTTTAAACATGACCCCTGCTGCAGGGCAGAAGGCAGACAAAAATAGATCTGCATTTGTCTCTCCGTACGGCTAACCGTCCTCAGGAATGGACACAGGAAGCATTTCCTCCAAAATTATTGTGGCTTTTGTCTAACCTTTCACGGTGAAATCGACTGGGACTCCTTCTGCGGCTGGTGTGTTTGTGCACCATGTCTGGGGACAGCTAGGCATTAGCCAGGTGTCTAGGCTTATGCCTGATAGGCTTACTAAGAGAACAACAAAGTAAGATGATATTATGCCATCACAAATCCAAGCAGCATTAGTAATACGAATATATATTAAATAAGAAATTGTAGTTGTATCATCTTTGGACTTAACCGAAGAGAAACTATGGTCAAAATATTGTGAACATTTTTGTTTTAGACACAGAGAGGAGCAACCGTCTCGACTCCTCACCACTGTGAATAGGCGTAACTTGTCGTTAAGTAGCTTTATGCGGAACAGGGATAGCACTCTGACTTCCAAAATAATCCTGCAAAACATTTTGTCGAGGCGGTAAGAATCCAGACACGCCCGAAGGATTAGCAGTTCTTTAGATGAACACGCTGCGGGAGTAGAGAGAGGGGGTAGATAAACCTCATACTTTCTTCCCAGTGGCTCCAAACATTTTTAATTAAATTACTCCTCCCATTGACTCATCCCCTACCGAGGGGGATATTTTGTTTGGTAACCTTTTGCGTATCCCGGGAGAAGTGTGAGAGACGCAGTGTTTTTTCACCGATATCCCCAATGGATGCCCACTTGTACACTTCAGCAGTTTTAAAACTGTCTTCATTGTCGGTGTGATTTAGTGAGAGTCAGGCGATGAGACCTGGTTGAAAAGCGCATTATAGCGCATATATCATTAAACTCTGCTCGTCCTTGAATTCAAACTGATATATTAAGCTGCATTCGTAGTGAGAGGCTTGCGTGTGACAAACTTTAACACTAGAAAATAGGCCCCTATTAAACCCACCTGTATGAATTATGGTTGAATGTGACATTTCTAAATAAGCACGTTTCTAATTTGCAGAATTATAATTCATGAATTTAGAAAATAGTATAGAAAGAGTAGTTTATATTTATAAGATCTACTGTCAAAGATTTAGATTGATTTGTGATTTGAGTTGTTTGATGTTTGGACCAATCAGCGTCCTACTGGCAGGAAATACTATCAGCTGCAGGTGTGGCTTAGGTGTGACGACAGAGAGAAGCGACTGTTTGTTCGAAAAAACAATGGTGGCTCCTAAAGTGGTTGGCGTAGATGTTGCTACAGCTTCTGTTTTATCTGAACTGGAGAGCGTCAGTGACTTGCAGTCAGGGGAGGCAGGGGAGGTGCCTCCCTTGTCATCATGAAATGTAAAAAAATGAATAATGATTAAAAACAAATAAATTAATATTTGTCCACTGATCTGTGATAGAAATGTAATTTTTGTATGATTCCAATCATTTTTATAGGCAATATCGTTGAATTTCAAATCCGGGGGAAAGCGACGAGCTGAGCCTCTCGGATCGATCAATCCCTCACAAACTGGGCTGAGCGCATCCAATCGATCTCTCTGTATGTCACCAATATAATGGCTGTACACACTTCTATTGTGTCCTCACGTTCCATAGTCTAGGTCATGTATTTCACCTATGTGTATAACATATTAGTCTTGCTGATCTGACATAACGCCGCAGTGAAAAAGCAGGAAGGGAGGCAGCCAGTAGCTCTGCCTCCCTGGGGGGCGTGTTGCAGACAGAGGGCATTGTGGGTAATACGCTAGCTAAGAAAGTCAAGTACAGAAAGTCAAGTGCACCGCATCAATTTGTTTATATCTGACAAATGGAAGATTATATAGATTATATATATAAGCTAAAACATTTCTCAAAATTTGACTTTCAATCAAAACTGGAAGTGATAAATAATGGAAGACCGGCATCAGTCTTCCATTATTTTTCTTATCGTGTCCATTATTTATTTTTTTGTCTTTTTGTTGCGGACTGTATAGACTTTCATTGTATTGAATGAGTATGAACTGTGATGCACATTAAGAACACGGAGGGTGCAGAGCAAATCTCTCTCTGAGCCGCTATAAATGGAACGTTCTTCTTTGGACCTTACCTACCGTATGTGTGTGTAAAGAATGATGATATGGGACAGTGTGCGAACTATTCCACGGTCTCCGGGGGAGCCAGGATTTATTTATTTTTGCGGGGGAGGGGGTAAATGCTGATCCGTGCATTAATAGCAACAGCACAGACATAGGCCTATTATAAAGAGAACATCTGTTGCACACGGGGTGGTGCCACAGGTCTACATTTACATGAAACGTCCCGATGGATCATGGTCATGTCAACAGATTGCCCGAGCATTTATGGGCTACGCAAACTTCAATCAACTTGATAATAAATAATCCACGGACCACCAATGTAACGTTTGACTGTTTAATTAAATCAACTTAAAATGACTCAAAAACAGGCTACATTGTTTCACATGGGCTATAGCCTATTATGGCTGTAGCCCACAGAGCCGAACACACGCGATAAGAGCAGCCAGCGGCACCAACCATGAACAATATTAATATTAATAATACAGCTATAGCACAACACAACCCTCTCACTGCCTGGAGAGACGCGACGCCACACACACAACACAACGATGCACATAGCCCTTCTCTCGTGTCGCCTGCTTGCACGCTGCCCGCAGCTCCACCCACTAGTAGTGGGTGGAGCTGCGGGCAGCGTGCAAGCAGGTGACACTTTTTTCATGAATCATAAACTCTAAATATAATTTTATTTCACTTATTTTACACCTTTGAAAAAAAAAAGGCCTACATCGTGATATTTCTTCCAAACAAACTAATATATTCTTTAAATGTATAACATTCAAACTAAATACGATTTAAAAAGCAAAATTCAATATACACACTTGCAATTCATCGACTTACTTTTTAAAAATGTATAACTCAACAGTAATAATTCTCACAAGGTTCAACATGCGAAGTGAGCAACTGGTCGGCAGCATTCTGAGCAGCCAGTGTGAAGGGTCTTAAAATCGTTTGGTGCTATGAGTGAAGAATCGATTATTCAGATGTGTCAACCGGGCCAGAAATGAACCCCTTGCGGCTGCACTCTGCAGCAAAACAATCAAACAGCGAACAATCAAAGGCTTTTTCAGTATTGTTGCTGCAGCTGCAGGTCATTAAACATGGCCTTGCATCTTGGTGATCTCAAAAGGTGGAAGCCTTTTTGCTGGATGTCCTCTCTTCAAAGGGGGACATCGCCTTCTCCGTCTCCCTCACGCAGTCAATACATTTTTTTGCTGCCAGTTTGACTTGCAGCCCAATGCATATATTCCCTCATATTTGTGGAGCAACACAACCAAGAACTAGAATTATATTGTTTTAACGGTGCAACACACACAGCTCACCAATGTAACATGGTCGTATTTTCTAATTGGACCCCACTGCAGTTTTTCAAACGGACATTCACACACATTTAGTGTCGTCCCTACATAGAAGTGTGCTTTGGGTTGAATAATTATTTAAGGCTTTCGCTGTATAGTTCAGTATAGTTCAGCCAAGTAAGACAAAGGGTTCAGCCAAGTGTTTTTGCACAGATACGGGGCAGAGTTTTACTATTTCTGACACAAAAAATACCATATCTTACTATGATTAAGATCCCAGAAGACATCCTAACATGTATACAATTACTTGAATAAACAAACAATTGAATAACCGATAATTCTGACCAACCCCTACTTGAAAATATTGCATTGTCTTACCTTAGGTTACAGTGTAAGGCTGTAGGGCTAGGAGCCTCTATAGGCTGTAGGGCTAGGGGCCTCTTTAGGCTGTAGGGCTAGGAGCCTCTATAGGCTGTAGGGCTAGGAGCCTCTATAGGCTGTAGGGCTAGGGGCCTCTTTAGGCTGTAGGACTAGGAGCCTATATAGGCTGTAGGTCTAGGGGCTTCTATAGGCTGTAGGTCTAGGGGCCTCTTTAGGCTGTAGGGCTAGGAACCTCTATAGGCTGTAGGTCTAGGGGCCTCTATAGGCTGTAGGGCTAGGGGCCTCTACAGGCTGCATGGTTTGGGGCCTCTCTAGGTTGTATGGCTAGGGGCCTCTGTAGGCTGTATGGCTAGGGTCCTCTATAGGCTGTGTGGGTAGGGGCCTCTATAGGTTGTATGGCTAGGGGCCTCTATAGGCTGTGGGTAGGGCCTCTATAGGTGTATGGCTAGGGGCCTCTATAGGCTGCATGGTTTGGGGCCTCTCTAGGTTGTATGGTTAGGGTCCTCTATAGGCTGTATGGCTAGGGGCCTATAAAGGCTTTATGCTATACAACCTATAGCCTCTATAGGTTGTAGGTTGTAGGGCTAGGGTCTCTATAGACGTGCTGCTGTTTTTACTTGAAAGACACGTCTTAAAGTTAACACGATAATCTGGGCACGCTTAAAAAATCATTTGTCGATTTTTTTGCCTTTAACAAATGTGGTTTTCTATAATTGTATAAGTATCTCTGCTCTCTAAGGGTATTGCCATTGACATTGACACATGGGGTGAGCTGATGCTCATGAGATGATGGAGGAGCACATGGAGAATGAAATTCATGTAAATGTATCCTATTGTATACTTTGTACATTGTACTCTAATCGTGTTCTAATCGTGGAATATTTCACAACAGTCTTTTGCAATATGATTACTAGAATATGAATCATCAATCATATGATGAGATAATTAAATGCAGGTATAAGTTACATGATCGCCATCATCACCCCAGGTTTTGAAGTATTAGCAAATAGGTAACTTTTTAGCACACAGATTGTGTGCCACTTGTACAAGGGTCAACCGTTGTTTGTTTAAACATATTGCTCTTTTACTACAACCGATGTATGCATGTGTTTTGAGCTATTAGTTGTGCGTGACTCTAACTAACGTTCACACGCAACCCGCTACACCCACCCCCTAGCACTCGCAGCCAATTACCCTCTATAGTGGACACTTCCCCCAAAACACATGCAGGTAAACAAATACAACACCCAATAAACTTCCAAACCCACTTTGTCCTGGAGGGAGACCTATAGTGGGCCAGGCAACAGCGTTCCAAAATTCAAAGCGCAGCATCCAACCCTAAAAACAGTTTGATACTTTTTCCTCCCACCTCCATCCCCCTCCCCCTCCCCCCAGCTCCTCCCTTCTTCCGGATGATTTTGCCAACTTCTTTGACAAGAAGGTCAACGGTATCCGATCCTCCTTCCCTGACCCCTCGGCTGATGCTCGCATCAACCACCCATGTCTTCCCCCCTCCCTCCCACATCCCTCCCTTACCCATTTCTCTCCCCCCTCTACAGATGATGTTCTTCACCTCATCACATCCAGCCGCCCCACCACATGCTCACTGGATCCAGTTCCCTCCCCTCTGCTTCAGTCTACTGCGCCTGAACTCCTGCGCCTTGTGCAGTGACTGAGTCACTCCATGTTGCTAGAGCGAATTCGCTCTCTTCGGTCCTGATACTCCTGGACCTGTCTGCAGCATTCGACACTGTGAACCACCAGATTCTCCTCTCCACCCTTGAGGGGATGGGTGTCTCGGGCTCTGCTCTCTCCTTGTTTGCATCCTACCTGACGGGTCACTCCTACCAGGTGGCACTGGGAGGGTCTGTGTCAGAACCCACACAACGTCCCTTGGTCCTGTTATCTGGGTGTGACCCTGGACGACCAACTGTTGTTCGTGGCAAACATTGTATCGGTGACACGCTCCTGCAGATTCCTCCTCTACAACATCAGGAGGATTCGGCCTTTTCTCACTGAAAAGGCTGCGCAGGTGCTCATCCAGGCTCTTGTCATCTCCCGGCTGGACTACTGCAACTCCCTCCTTGCTGGCGCCCCGGCATTTGCCATAAGGCCTCTGGAGCTCATTCAGAAAGCTGCAGCTCGCCTGGTGTTCAACAGCCCCAAGTACTCCCACACATCTCCCCTCCTTCGGACTCTACACTGGCTACCCTAGTAAACGGAATTGCTCCATCCTACCCCCAGGCAATGTTCAAGGCCTACATCCCAACCCGTCCACTTCGCTCGGCTTCTTCAGGCATTAGCAGATACTTTTATCCAAAGTTACTTACAATAGTGTGTTTCATTGATGAAACACACTATTGTAAGTAACTTTGGATAAAAGCATCTTCTAATTGACTGTAATGTAATGTAATATTACACTGCACTCTTCCTCTAAATCTCCTCTAAAATCCTGATAATGCTGTGGAGCGTTACACTTCCTCACAGGCCGGCCTGGCACCCCAGTCTCTTCCTAATGTCCCCGGGGAGGAACAACCGCCCCAACCGCGGGCGTGACTTGCACCCCATTAGAGTGAACCGGGGAATGCCATGGGCTCACTGAAGAATGTTGTGGGGGGTCTACCCCCCTGCGTGCAGGCAGCAGGCTTGGCGATGGGGTCTGGGGAACCTGACCATAAAATGGCTGAGCCATACCCTGCTATGGGCTAACCCAGCATGTTGACGATGACCATGGGTCCATGGGTGGCAGAAGGTCTCCACGTCCCGCCTACATGTGCCCGAGTAGAATGCATGCCGAACCCTCGGCAGTGTTTTGTTAACCCCAAAGCAGCCGACTCCGTGCTGCCCATGATTGAACTCCAGCACCACTACTTGCCACCTCTTTCTACTCGTGGCTGGTTCCTTCCACCGTCTCCAGAGCATTCCATCCCAGAGGGCCAAGCTCTCCCACTGGGACCACAACCCCCTGATCGAAGGATTGGCAAAGCCACTTTGGGCCACGTTGGACTCCCTCTAACCATCCCAACACTGTGCTCAGCTCTGGGCCATCCCTCTGTTCCTCGGCCCAATCAGCTGGGTCGTCCAAAAGCAGGGCCATACACCTCGCACCCTTCTCCGTCACCGCCTCTGAGTCCCTCATCTCAGTGCGGCTGCAGTTAGCACAGTCTGGCCCACAAAGAGAGTCCATTCGCATTAGTGTGACTGTCCCCCTTCCTGTCAACAATGATGAAGTTATACTCCTGGAGTTGCTCAATCCATCTCGCAACTTGTCCTTCTGGTTCCTTGAAGGACAGCAACCACTTGAGAGACGCATGGTCTGTCCGGATAAGGAATCTCAGACCACAGAGGTAGTGCTTGAAGTGGTTTACTGCCTCCACAACAGCAAGCAGCTCCCTCCGGGTCACGCAATAATTGCGTTCGGGTTTAGAGAAGGTCCTGCTGTAGTAAGCAATCACCCGTTAGCCGTCCGGGGTCACCTGGGCCAAAACTGACCCCATGCCATCATTGCATGCATCCGTGTCCAGAACAAACTCTCCATCTGTGTCAGGAGTTGTCAGAATTGTTGACTGACATAGGGAGGCCTTGAGTGTCTCAAATGCCTGCTGCTGGTCTTGGCCCCACTCAAAGCAATTTCTTTTTTTCGTCAGGCGGTTCAGAGGTGCGGCCACTGTGGAGAACCCTGCGACAAAACGGCGATAATATGACGCCAGCCTCAGGAACGACCGCAGCTCAGACAGGTTCTTGGGGATCGGCCAGTCTCGGACGGCGACGACTTTCTGATCTTCAATGGCAACCCCTTCGCCACTAACTCGATTGCACAGGAAGGTAAGCTTCCGCATCAGGTTGCACTTCTCCAGGTGCAGCTTGAGCCCTGCTTGCTGTATTTTGGAGAAGACCCGCTAAAGTGATGTTAAAGCAGTGTTGAAGACCGATCCATGAACAAGGACATCATCCAGGTAGACCTGCAAATTCTTTGCTGGGACTCCGACCAACACTTTCTCCATGAACCTTTCAAACGTTGCCGGAGCATTACATAGACAAAAAGGCATGGTGGTAAACTGCCTGTTTTCGGTCGGGCCTCAGCAGACAGTGGCACCTGCCAATAGCCACTCCTTAGGTCAAGGGATGAGAACCAGGCAGAGCCCATAATCCCTTCCATGGACTCGTCAATTCGACGCAAATGGTATGAATTCTTCAATGTGACCTCATTAAGTCTGCGTTGGTCCACACAAAAGCGCCAAGAGCCATCACCACTGGCGACATCCATGGACTTTTCTATGGTCTATGACTCCAGCTGCTCGCACCTCCTCTAGAAACGTTTCTGCTGCTGCTTGCCTCTGTACGGGTAGACGGCGAGGACGTTGCCGAATGGGGTGAGCTGTGCTGGGGTCAATGGATGGATGTGGATTGTTTAGCAGCCCAGCATGGCTGCTTGGTCGCCAGTCATGGTCAGTCAAGGGGGAGGTTGGTTTGGGACAGTTTCTGCCTTACCTTCAACAGGTCTGGCCTTATTAGCATTGCTTAAGAACCCGTATCCACGAGAGCATGGACTGAGGTCCCCTCTACCTCCACCAGCAGACGAAAACCAGGAGATAGCTGTGGTTGTGTTTCAGGGTCTGGTCCTTATTTCGAGCAGGGGAGGGGGGAAGAGGTTCAGTGGCTGGGACAGATGTATTCCCCTCTACTCTGTCCCTGCCTTGTTTCTCAATGACGGTTGATGCTTGTCTAGGGAGAGAGGGCAGTGATACTGTACGTGACCTCTGGCCACAACTCCAACAGGTCAGGGACTGTGGGTCTGGTGCGGCTGGTCTGTGTCTTTGGGAGCCGAGGGGTCGGTCAGTGTCACGGCCGGGTGGGACCCAAATGCAGGAAGAACAGAATGCCAGATGGACAGTTTGTGATATATATTTTAAATATCACACCGATAGGGGCAAGCGGAGACGTAGTCAGGGACAGGCAGCAGATCGGAAACCAGGCAGGGCAGACGAACCAGGCAGGAACAGGCGGAAGCGTAATCGGGGACAGGCAGTGGATCAGGAACATAAACATGAATCAGAACGCTGGAATGTCTGCATAGTCCGGAACAATCTGGCCCCGTGTGAGTGTGCGGGGTAGACTTAAGTAGAGACGTAATAATGATGCACTGCAGCTGTGGGTGAGAATTAACAAGGGGGGCGTGGCTATCCGGTAGTGCGTAGTGGGAGCGAGGAGACAGGAGTGCAAACTGTGACAGTCAGAGGGGAACTGGTGGCTTGGGGTTGCCAGGTAAGGGCTCTTGGGGCTTTGGTTCCAAGCATTCCTCAAAAATAAGTTCAACCTCCTGTGCTCTCTCCAGGGCCTCCTCCCAGGACAGCGGGTTACTGAGGCGGACCTGCTGTCGCAGGGTGTGCGGGGTCAGCCCACTTATGAAGGCCTTTTTAGCCAGGATGAACCGCTGCTCCTCATTGAACTCAGGAAACGCTCTACAGGCCAGATGGTGTAGCTCTACTGCATAGACCCCTAGCTTCTCTCCCCTCCGGTGCACTCACACGTTAAACTGTTTTCTAGCAGCTGCATGTGAGGTTGGTTCCCCTGTCTCTCTATAGCCCGAGGAGGATTGTGAGGATTGTTCATCTCCACATCCGAGAGGTCAAGCAGTACCCTCCTAGCCTCTCCATCCAGGGCCGCGGCCAGTTGAAATGCACTCTCGGTGCTGCTCCACTGGTTAGTTCTGGCTATTAGTTTGAATGGTGCCCAGTAGGTTTCCCACCTCTTGTTGCCATCATAGCAACCCACCCTGACCGGGTCTCTTCTCTGATTAACACTGGTGGGTAAGGGAATAACTAGTTTGAAAGAGCAGCAGTTAATAACTGAATGGGGTCTACCGGGGCATTAGCGGCTTGAGGAGGAGAAGAGTTTATTTGGTTCAGCCCTAGCCCAGGGGGAGCAGGTATCGCTCCGAGTTGGGTCCCCCCTTGTGTGACTTGACCACGTTAACGTGGTTGACGTGGGACCCAGACACACCAGCCACCGCACTTTTGTCTGTAGCTAAATGCTGGCGAGCATCACATCATCTACAAGCTGGGCTGAAGAGTTAAGGTTAGCTTGTTCCGAGCTAACAGAGCCAGGTGGGTTAGCATTAGCTTGTTCCTCTACGCACATTTCACTGAACATCATTTTTAGCCATCCTCTAAACATCTTTCTCTCAAGACTGTATGCGGTAGTTTGGGCTCTTAATGAAAGTCTTTTATGCCCATCCGAAGCCTCCTCTACCATCCTCCGCTGTTCATCCGTGTCCACAAGGTTGTAGGCTGCCGCCCCCTCGTTCTCTGTTCCCGCATCGGACTCATCTTCCAAAATCCCTGCTTGCTCCGGCCGTGAGTCCACTGTATCCCATCACTTTCACTATTCTCTCAGATTCTGGAGGAGTTAACATTCCTCTTGCGTCCATCATCTCTTTCCAGCTAGCTATCGTGACGTGAGCAAATCCCACTTCTGACACCAATGTGATGCTTTAGCGGTGGTTGCCAGCTTGATACAGAAGGAGCGAGTCAATGTTCTAATTTCGATAGCCAAACTGGCCCAGATTTATTCCCTGCCACAGCTCAGAACTAACCCAGTGGTTAAAATGTCCATTCTTAAAATCAATAAAGCAGGGTGGCAAGCCCAAATCGTTATTCATCCACGAAAAGTAATCCTTCTCTCTGTCTGCACTCCACTACTCCTCCAAGTCCCACACACACTCCCCTCTCCCGTCTTTTCCCCCGGCTTTTCCCCCACTCCCACTCCAACTCTCGTTTCAACTCCCGTTCCAACTCCCGTTCCATCTCCCAACTCACGTTCACAAGCAACCCGCTACACCCTCCCCCTAGCGCTCGCAGCCAATTACCCTCTATAGTGTACACTTCCCCCAAAACACATGCAGGTAAACAAATAGAACACTTAATGAACTCCCAAACCCCCTTTGTCCTGGAGGGAGACCCATAGTGGGCCAGGCCACAGCGTTACAATATAATCAACACAAACAAAATCATTGAATTTGCTTTCCCAGTCACCGCGTGCAATAACACTCACCTCAACACAACACTGAGCGCTTGACGAGATATGAAGGAACTTCTTGCTCCATGCACCCTCGGTTGGGATGCTCCTCCGTGCTGCCCGGGTTAGGATGCTGCTCCATGCTCCCCGGGTTAGGATGCTCCTCCGTGCTCCCCGGGTTAGGATGCTCCTCCGTGCTGCCCAGGTTAGGATGCTGCTCCGTGCTCCCCGGGTTAGGATGCTCCTCTGTGCTGCCCGGGTTAGGATGCTCCTCCGTGCTCCCCGGGTTAGGATGCTCCTCCGTGCTCCCCGGGTTAGGATGCTGCTCCATGCTCCCCGGGAGCACACCATAAAAACCCAGTAAACATTGTATTTTTGGTGTTGGTTAAACGAACCAAAGTCTTGAATTGTACTAGTACTGGATTGTATTAGCAAATATTACCATTTTGTCTCTCTTTATTCTAAAATGCCTGAAATGAAATGCATGAAATGCCTCTTTATTCTAATAGTGTAATTACATACAGATGGAATATGGGTTGCTATAATTCAGCTGTTGCTGCTGTGAATGTTATTTTAACATACTGTCCATTTATTAACTTTCCCTGTCTTCTAAAGTCTGCGTAGACTCCAAAACAAAAGTAGGCCTTTGTTCACACTCATTTAGTTTCACATGGTCCTGCATTTGCAGAAGTCATGTCATTGTGAATTTTCTCTCAGAGTCCGTTGACTCACAGCTTAACGGTTCTCAGCTGAAGACACGTTTCTCATTTCGGTCTACTAAGGTCATTATCTCAGGTCAAAGGTCGGTGTCTCTAGTCAAAGGTGACGCAGGGAGATTCAAGGGGCTCAGCGTACATGAGCCCCAATTACAATTAGCAAGATGATATGTTGACCAGTCCTCCAAACAATTCTTCACAATGTAAATTCCCTCAAGCATATATTATATATATATATATATATATATATATATATGAAAAAAGCTGTATTGATTGTCTGTAAAATTGAGGTCTGTAAAATTTATTGAGGTCAAAAACAGAGGTCAAAACTGTTGACAATTGTGTCCTAAATGCAGTGTGGATTAAAAAGAATTAAATAGGGATTGGAAAATGAAACATTGACTGACTATTAGTTAGTTAAGGCTCTTCCAAGGAGCATAGGCCATTGACGAATGTCTTCCATCTCACTCGGTTGGGGGCAAGGTGGGGTTTTTCAAGGTCTCCCCAGTTTTGCCCACTCGAAGACATCTCCGCCTGGACATCCCTCCTCCAACTGTTCTTGGGGCGAACCTCTTTTTCTCTTCCCTTGTGGGTTCCACTTTAGGGCTTGTTGGGTGATGTTGTTGGCTGATTTCCTGAGAGTGTGTCCTATCCAGCTCCACTTTCTTTTTAGGATCTGTAGGTCAGTGGGATCCTGTCCAGTTCTCTCCCACAGGTCCATATTCCTCCCACAGTCTTTTGTTCCTGATTATTCCTGACTTTGTCCCTGATATGTCCCTGAATATACAGTATATATATTTATATGGACATATATACATATATATACTGTATATATATTTATATATAGACATATATAAACCTATATACTGTATATATATAAAATGTTAAATATTTTGATATATATGGTCTCTATCCTTCATGAGAAAATGGCCCCGTTCATCACCGTGCACATGAAGTCATTCAGTGTTTTGTGTGTGTTTGTGTGTGTGTGTTGTTTATGTCTGTGTATGTGTGTATGTGGGTGTGTGTGAGAATAGCTGATGTATTTACATTACATTTTTTTCTGGACTGAGAATTGCAGGTTTGCTGAACACAGTCGCCTGTGGTTTCACCTTAAAGGGCTCCTGTTGAGTCTGATTAGCCAGGGTGTGCTTTGGATTGACAGCCTGTTCACTACCATACAGCCATTAAAGTGCCCCTGTTTTACCACCAGGTGTGACACTCCCACAATTATGACGTCGCAAATGTGCATTTAGAAATAGCTTGTCATGGCCAATCAAACTCAGCTGGGTAACAAAGTGTTCCTGGCAGTCATAGGAAATGAGGAAATGCAACTGTATGGATGATGCAAACCAAGGTCTGAGGAGACGTGCATAGGACGGATAGAAGGTCCCTCGGGCCCCTCTGGGCCTCTGGTGAAGATCAACCAAACACAGGAGAAACTAACAAGATGTTCGAGAGAAATCAAATCATTTGTTTTGCCTCTATATTCAATACACATGTTTAAAGTGAAATAGCATAATGTAAAAAGAGGAATGGAAGAAAGAAATTAGAAAGCAATAGTTCCTCACCTTTGAGGAGCTTCTTCTTCACCTTTGAGGAGCTTCTTCCTCACCTTTGAGGATCTTCTTCCTCACCTTTCCTCTGACGGCCAATCAGAGCTTCATTCCCACCTGGCCACAGTGTTGATAAGAAGTGTTGCTCTGCTGTTCCTCTCCTGGAGGACACTGGTCCTCAGAGCCAGCCATGGAGATTAAAACTAAATAACAGATAATACCCTCCTGGCCACTTTTTTTATTGTTTTATATTATTATTATTATTATTATTATTATTATTATTATTATTATTATTATGGTTGTTATTATTATTTTTAATATGATTTTTATTATTATTATTACAATTATTTTTGATATTTTAGATTTTTTCATTCTGATTATAATTATTGTGATTAATAATGATTTTTTTAGGCATTATTAGGTTAAGATAATAAACATGTTTGTATAATTCTTTAATCATCTTTGTACCTCAAACCTGAGTATGGATCCAACCAGCTCATGGAGGTTCAGTTGCGTAGCGTTCTGGGCGTTCTTAGCGTGGTCAGCGTGGTCATTATGCGCCTACTGAAGGGGAACGTGAATGTGTCTGTAATTAGTTTTCTCTTTTTTCTTCCTTCAGGGAATCCTTCCTGGAATAGGTCAGGGACATGGCGGCACGGCGTGCGATACTGTAGTTTCTCACCACACTAATGAAATGTATGACACTCAGTCGGAGGCATGCGGGGGGATGAGGGGAACCCAGTTCCTCTCCCTGACAATAGCCGTGTTTCTAATGGATGGGGCTGACATCTGGTAATTGGTGGTTCACATTGTAGCCCTGCAGGTTTATTATTTTCTTCTTTTTTCTTCTTCTTCTTAAGACGTTCTCTGGGCGTGATGTGGAGGACTCTCGTGGCGAGGCTAAGCCTTTGTTAATTCCACAGCTCTTACACAGCTCTTCTCTCCTGGAGTTACACACTCGAACAGCAGTAACCCATGGAAAGATTGACTGGATTAGCATCAGATAATGCAATGCGCTGGGCTGTCAATCTGTGTGGGAAAACCCTGGGTCCAAATCCCTGCTCGGTTAAAAATTGAAATCGTTATTTATACGAGTCTGAAATATGCGGTTATGAATGCCCTTTGGTCGACGGTTTTATCCGAAGCGTCTTACAAAACCGTAAGGGTGCTCCTTGATAGCCTGTTTGTGCTGGGAATCGAACTCAAGCGTGAACAGTGTTAGCGCTTTACCAAGCTGCACATATTTTAGTATTTATATTGGTTTCAATTGTATTTTATACATTTTATTGGATTACGATTTAATGCATAATAATTATATCATGCTTATTTCCATAAAATAATGAAGAAGTAACATTGCATACACATGCATTAGCATTTAATAAATATACATGATATCAATAATTTGTGCGTATTTACATTTAAAAAAAGCAACGACCAAGTTTTATTCATGCACAATAGAGGCGGTCTGCGGATAGCATGTTCTAGGATGGAGACTTTCCATGCTCTCTGTTTCCCAGCCTTGGAAGAAGGAGAACGGGCCCAAATAATGGGTTCCACAGGGAGAGCAGGGCTGTGTTTAGCTTGAAGCACACTGTAAATCTGCAGCTTGCATGCGCCACAGTGGGCTCACTACACTGCCTCCTCCTTATGAATTACCACAGGGGTCCGGGAACTATCCCTCCCCCCTCCCCCTCCTCCCTCCTCCCCCCTTCCCACCCCCCCTCTCTCCCCCCCTCTGTCGCCATGCTGGGCGTCTCATCGCTGAGGGATGGCAACCAGATGCACCGCGGGGGAACCTCTGAAAAGAGAGGGGAAGATAAAAAACACAATGGCAGTGATCCGCTCTTCTTGGGCCCGGTAACCTGTGTCCTGCAGGAAGCTAAATAATGATTTTAACTGACCCCGTCCTAGAGATCTCCCCCCCCCCCTCCCCCAATAGCGAGAGGTGCTGGCTAATTTACGACAGGGGTGGCGATGGGCAGGGAATTTGCTCCTGAATGAACGATCCAGGGTACCTTCTGAAGGAAATAATAGAGGTCATTTTCTCTTTAATTTAGCGCCGTGAACATTTATCATGGCCGATGGATGCTATCCACGGGGTGGCGGGGCGCGGAGCATTTGAATGGGTGAAGAGTGTTTTTACTCCTGATTAACATCCCGCCCTGATACTACCCTGATACTACCCTGATACTACCCTGATACCACCCTGATACTACCCTGATACTACCCTGATACTACCCTGATACTACCCTGATACGACCCTGATACGACCCTGATACGACCCTGATACGACCCTGATACTACCCTGATACTACCCTGATACGACCCTGATACTACCCTGATACTACCCTGATACTACCCTGATACGACCCTGATACTACCCTGATACGACCCTGATACGACCCTGATACTACCCTGATACTACCCTGATACTACCCTGATACTACCCTGATACTACCCTGATACTACCCTGATACGACCCTGATACGACCCTGATACTACCCTGATACTACCCTGATACTACCCTGATACTACCCTGATACGACCCTGATACGACCCTGATACGACCCTGATACTACCCTGATACTACCCTGATACTACCCTGATACGACCCTGATACGACCCTGATACGACCCTGATACTACCCTGATACGACCCTGATACGACCCTGATACTACCCTGATACTACCCTGATACTACCCTGATACTACCCTGATACTACCCTGATACTACCCTGATACTACCCTGATACTACCCTGATACGACCCTGATACTACCCTGATACTACCCTGATACTACCCTGATACTACCCTGATACTACCCTGATACGACCCTGATACGACCCTGATACGACCCTGATACTACCCTGATACGACCCTGATACTACCCTGATACGACCCTGATACTACCCTGATACTACCCTGATACTACCCTGATACTACCCTGATACGACCCTGATACTACCCTGATACGACCCTGATACTACCCTGATACTACCCTGATACTACCCTGATACGACCCTGATACGACCCTGATACCACCCGGCGTTTTGGCCGGAATTGTTGGTCTGAGAGGCGTCGTAAATACACACAGCGGAGTGGAGCGTCGGCTCGTACCACGTCGGGAAAAAGAGAGGGGGACAGAGAAGGCCAAAAGGAAACATAGGAGGTTGGTAGAACCAGGCGCATGGGGCGACAGTAGCTCCGTCTGTTGGGACTTTGCTTGTGAACTGGACGTCGCCGGTTCAAGTCCACGAAACCAAGTATTGAGTGAGATTTGGTTTCGCCCCCTGGGCACTGCTGAGGTGCCATTGAGCAAGGCATCAGATCCCTACACTGCTCCCCATGTGCTGTATATACAATAGCTGCCCACTGCTCCTAATACTAGGATGGGTTAAATGCAGAGAAACTAATTTCACTGTGTGTGTACATGTATGTGACCAAAAAGAGCATTCAATCCCCAATTGTAATGGCTAGTACAAAATCTCACCGTGGTATGGCGCTCAAGGCCATGTTGCAATCACATGACATGAGTAATGTGGCATCGGTTGTGTGAACAGGGGGGTTTTCCTCGCTACGCTGACTGTTTTGGAGGGATATACGAGAGCCTCTCATGATGCTGGAGGGTAAATATTGTCAGGTCAAATCATGGAGGTGAGAGCACGTCACACTTCCATGCATCATGCAGCGCAAGACACGCAAACATAACTTGAAAGAAGTTGACATAGTGTAAAGGGGAGGAGGAGGGGGAGGAGCGATTGAGATTGAGAGAGGTGGAGTTTCTGTTTGTGCTCCCTGCAGATAAAAGAGCCCTGCTGCAGTGGTTTGCTCAGTACAGCGGAGAATATGTACTTTGCGACCCCATGCCACAGAGACACACTGTGACCAGGCGGGGGAGGGGAAATAGACGGCCACATAGTGTCCACACCATCACGTTTCCTGTGTGCGTTCTCCTGCATCATGGCATGCTGCTTTCCACTTTAGCCAGTGAGGTATGAAGCCCCCCCCCCACCCTTTTTTTTATCATGACACGCATCACTCGGTTCGAAGGGACAGCCGCGTTGCCGACTTCTCGCTGACAAGCGCCAATCCACCGGTTTCCTGCTGAGAACCATGGCCTCAGACTTTGAGGTGCTGATCCTCATCCCAGCCGCTTCACACTCCCCTGCAAACTGATCCAGTGAGTGCTGAAGGTCACATACTGTTGACCCAAACAGGATCACATCTTCTGCTGCAGTGATTCAATCCTGAGCCCACCATACTGAAACCCCTCCCCTCCATGACTACGCCTTGAAATCCTGTCCATGAATATCACAAACAGGATGGGTGACAAAGCGCAGCCCTGGCGGAGGCCAACACCCACTGAGAACAGGCCTGACTTTCTACCGAGAATCCGACCACAGCTCTTTCTTTGGGAGTAAAGAGATTGGAAGTAGTGACCCCCGCACCCCATACTCCCACAGCACCCCCCAAAGTATTTCCCGGGGGACCCGATCATATGCCTTCTCCAAATCCAATTCAATGTAACCAGCCTCCACAGAGATGCCAGAAAAATTCTGCCGGAGGTGGGAGTTGAAGGCCTCCCATCCACCAGACATTCCCAGTTCACACACTACACGTTTCGGCTTACCATGTCTGTCCAGAGGCTTCCCCCGCCATCTTACCCCACTCACCATCAGATGGTGATCGGTTCTGGTTCTTGGTGAACAGCTCTGCCCCTCTCTTCACTTGAGTGTCCAAAACATGCGGCGTCAGGTCAGAAATGCAATAACAAAACCCCACTCCGGTTCAGATCAGGTAGGCCATTCATCCCCATCACGCACCTCCAAGTTTCCCCATGTTGCCCCATGCAGGACTCTATCCAGGGTGTCCAAGACGGCGGGATATTCCATCAGGGACTTGTGAGTATCCACACACCCGCCCGGCACCTCATACCCTGAGCAACTCCAGAGAAGGACAGAGTCCAACCCCTATCCTGGAGTTTAGTTCCAGAGCCAATGTTGTGCGTAGAGGTAAACCCCACCAGATCTAACTGGTAGCGCTCCACCTCCCGCACAAGTTCAGGCTCCTTCCGCCCGAGAGAGGTGACATTCCACATCCCCAAAGCCAGTCTCTTTTGAATGGGTTTGGTTCGTTTAGGCCCCCTGCTTTCCCTGCCACCTGACTGGCAGTGCACCCGACCCCAGCGCTTCTTTCCGTAGATTTTTCAGGCAATGTCCGACCGGGCTCCGTGGCTAACCCTGGCCACCAGGTGCTCGCTGACAGGCCCTCTTTCTGGGCCTGGCTACGGAATGGGTCCCTGGGCTTCCACCGGGCAGGGTATCCTCACTTATTTTTATTTGTTTGTCCATTGAAGTCTTTGAACCATTCTTATGGGGAGTAAGCATTCCAATGTACTTTACGTTACAAATGGCCAATACAAATATCTTGTATCTTGTAGTCTGGCCCCTCCCATGAGACCAATCTGCCATGGGAAACCCTACCAGGAGCACTAGGCTCCAGACAACACAGCTCTCAGGTTCACAGGGACAACCAAACCTCTCCACCACGATAAGGTGATGGTTCCCGGAGAGGTTGGTTGAAATCTTGTCTTTAATATTTTGTTTACAATTATTATTCGTATTTTTTCGAATCCAGCACGTCTTGAGAGTGGTGTCTGTATTGAGATTTGACTAATGCTGATCTGACTTGCCTTGCTATCGACATTTACACAAGGAACCACTTTTGTATTATTATGAAATATACAAGATACAAGATACAAGATACAAAATATTTATTTGCCATTTGTAACATTGGAATGCTTACTCCCCATTCCCTCCCGCAGTATACATCTCCAAAAAACAAATATAATATGTACAATAACAATTAAAATGAACAAAAAAGGACAGCAAAGTGACTGATTGATGGTATGAACATATGTTGAATGTGGAAAAAGATTAAAAAGCATTTCAAGTGGCAGTAGTGCAGCAGCATCAGGAATACAGTGCAGTACAGTGCAGTAGTGTAAAGTGTAATGCTAATGACAATGTTATGATCGTGAAAGTGGCAGCAGTCCTAGCAGTTCAGTGGGCACACTGCCTGTGGATAAAAACTATCCTTAAACCTGGTAGTACTGCAACCGGCGACCAGACAGTAGGGGGGAAAAGAGATGGTGCCCAGGGTGGTTGCAGTCCTTTATGATGGACATGGCCTTCCGACATCTTGTCCTACAGATCTCCTCAATGCATGGAAGTGCACATCCGATGATCTTCTCTGCTGTCCACACGACCCTCTGGTTGGCTTTCTTGTCCTGTTCAGTGGTGTTGCCGTACCACACAGTAACGTCACTCGTCAGGACACGCCGTGCCACGGTAGAAGTTCACTAGCCACCGCTGGCCTATTACGCTTTTTCTGAGGCACCGCAGAGCATAGAGGCGCTGGTGTGCCTTCTTCAGCATGACGTCCGTGTTGTGGGTCCACCCAGGTCATCGGAAATCTGTAGCCCAAGGAAATGGAAGCAGCTGACGACTTCCACCGGTGTCCCGTCCAGGCTGATGGTGGAGCGGGTGCCCCGGTGGCTCCTGAAGTCAACGATGAGCAATAATAGTGGTGCAACACGAATGAGACCTTATCTAATCTTTTTCACAGCGTCACATTCAGCAGGAGAAAGAAGCTGAAATTATCCTGCAGTGTTCGGGATAAAAACACATCCTCTTGCAACTGGACCTCAACAGCTACAAAGTTTAAGAAGATAATGTGCCATTAAATCCATCCCCAGGATATTAATTTACTATCCTGTCCTTTTACTGCAAGGAGCACTTGATTAAAGGATAACATGATTATGGCTCATAAAATGTCAGGGGTAGTGTTTGTAAGGACCCAGAACGCAGACCAACGACCAAGTGAGCCGATAACGTGATACTTTATTTCGTAAAGACAGTAGGACGGTCGGGGACAGGCGAGGAGTCTGGATACCAGGAAGGCGGTCAGCGGGGTCGCGACAGGTAGTAGACAGGCGAGTAGTGCGAGACAGGCGAGGAGTCTGGATACTGGTCAGCGGGGTAGTGCGGGACAGGCGAGGAATCTAGAAGTAGCCGGGAACGGTTGAATCGAAAGAGAGAACAACGTACGATCTAGCAATGGTGTTAGGGGACGCCAAGGTATATATACACCCAGGTGAGGTGATTGTCATTAGCGGCAATCGCCGACAGGTGTGTAGGTGCGCAGCCAAGACCCGAGCCTTGGCCACACCCCCTGTCACACACCACAAAATAAAGACTGCATAACATAGCCTTTCCAGTCTCCTCTCTTCTCTCCACCTACCAATAAGTTATCCATTATTCCAGAGACAGTGGTTGATGAATTGATCCAATTTGCACAACACAGTCCCCGCTCTTCCTCAGTCTTGTCGTTTGGCCAAGGTAATGCAATTAAGCATTTTAAATCAATTGAAGTAATTGGCAAAAATATATGTAGCCATTAATGGCTGTCTTGGGTTTGTTAAGCATTGTTGTGCATATAAATTGAGTTTTGACTTGATATTTCTTTGCATCGCTTAATGTGAAAAGACTTAACATAACTAAGAGTTACAAAACCGCGATCAATAATCACATAATTTCTCTGGCATATGTTTTGTCATTAGCACTCACCTATCAAAATATCTCAACTTAAATCATACCATTATGGACGTTATGTGACATTGAGTGTTTTCCTCTCATTGAGCCAGTAAGGAAAAGTCTTAACGCAGCTTTATGAGAGGAAAACACTTGCACATAACCATAACATAACTTCCATAATAGTAGGATTTAGGTTTTGATATTTTGACAGGTGAAAGTGCTAATAACAAGACATATGCCAGAGACATTTGGTGAATATTGATCGCTGTTTTGGAACTTTAAGTTACGTTAAGCCTTTTCACGTGAAGCGTGTTAGACTGTCCCTTTCATCGATAGCCTGTGTGTGGTGGTGCTGTGTTGTGCTGTTACTTCACTACATGGACACTGCTTTACCAACTATGGTACACTTGGATATTGGCTGCGACAATCTGATCTGCCTAAATGAGATAAGGCATAAAGTGACTCCTCCGTGACGTCCGTCTGACTAGAACAAAGGGGGATGGGGGGGGTGGGTGGTCTACAGAAGGTCCAGTTGTGATAGACACGGTTCACCACTGATATATATATATATATATATATATATATACACCATTTAGTGGATGCTTTTAACCCTGGCAACCCCATGAGTGCCCACGGCAGTGTTGACACCTTGCTCAAACACAAGGAGAAAAAGCGATGGGTTCAAATGATTCTGGTATTTATGTATTATTTAGTTTTCAGCCGTGTGATTCAGAGCTGCACGTAGTGGACTGCTACTCCTGCGTTTAAGCAGTACTCCACACAGACAAGGAGGAGGGGAGATAGATGGACTCACAGCAGCCCGTCTGGAGTGCTCGGACGCTGCTTGGTGTCTGACTACCAGCCATTTCACCCTCATGGTTCTCCCCTTTCTTAGTTGTACTTTATTTGGTAAAACTGGTATTTCTTCGACACAAGGAATAAAAACCGTATAAACCTATACATTAAATCTTACAACCTTAAAATGATGCTACATGTGTTAATTTCCTCCATAACCCCCTCCCCCAGTCAAAAGTTGTTTAATTGACTACCCATTATTGAAAAGTGATTGCTAGTGAGAGCTGACTGTTCCCAGCTATCGCTCAGGCCCCCCCCCCCCCCCCCCCCCATCGTGGAGGAGGAGGAGCAGGAGGCGAGCCAGACAAAAGCCTGCCGTGTCAGGCGGGTGTCTTTCAAACCCCTGCAACCCATACATCAAAATTTAGCTTAGCCATATAGTCGGGTGGATTCCCTCCACCCTCCACCCCTCCGCCCGTCCAATTAATTACTGTTGTAAAGCAGTAATTCATGTTTCCTGTCATGTTCCGGCCCAGCTCTTCCCGCTCCTGGTCAGGGTATTTGGCGGGCTTCCTGGATCCACGATGTCGCGGCTCCGTTCCGAATGCCACCCCGTGTTTTCCCTGTCGGCTGTGTGTTACTGGACTTACCTGTTCTCAATCACACCTCATTTACCAAGCTGTATTTAAACCATGTATTAATCCACCTGGATTACAACCTTATTTTTGCCTAGTGTTTTTGTACCTCTGCCTCAACCCTCCACATCCTGTTACCGACCTCTGCTTGCCTTGACCACGTTTTGGGATTTTTTACCTGTCTGTACCTCTGCCTATGCTTGTGTTCATTAAAACACCTGTTCTACCTGGCTTCTGTTCACTCTGCTTTTGGGTCCCACCTACACCCAGACGTGACAGAATAATCGGGATCGGGACAGGATGCAAGTCCACCGTCTCAACACCATTTGTGAGACCCTTGACTCTGTGATCGCCCTGGTACAGGGTCTGAGCACCAGTCTGTCCAGGCTGACGCCGCCGCGCTGCCCCGGTTTGTCGAATGAATGCTTCGTTCCCGTTGCCGTGGGAGACTCTTTCCCCCCTTTTGTCTGAGTCCTCCTATGAGTCCTCCTAAGTTTCACGTATTGTGTTCTGTTTATTGATCCACCTTGTTTTGACCTCTGCTTGGATAACGACCTTGTTTTTGCCCTGCGTTTTTGTACCTCTGCCTCAACCCTCAACAACCTGTTACCCACCTCTGCTTGCCTTGACCACCATCATTAAAACACCTGTTCTACTTGGCTTCTGTTCACTCTGCTTTTGGGTCCCATCTACAGCCAGCCGGGACATTTCCATGGCCAACGTTGTCCATGTGGCAACGTTGACACACAAGAAACGCCGACGCAGCAGCATTGTCATTTGGATTATTCCTGTCAACTACAGGATGTTTTTCTATATATCTCCACTGTAAATTGTTTCTATTTACAGTGGAAAAACGGTATGTTTTTATTCATTATTCATCAAGCTCAGATTAATTCAAACTAAAATAAAATAAAATAGAGAGAGATTGAAAGTACAGTATGATGCGGGTGTGGAAATGTATTGCGTAATTCGTTGCCAATATTAAATCAATTGGATGCGTTGACGGCCAAAAAATGAACCATTGCCAATGAATATTATTTTTACACAACATTGACTTGGTTCAAACAGATGCAGGTAACCGTGGGCGGCAGTCTAGCTCAGGAGGTAGAGCGGTCGCCTCACAACCGGAAGGTTGCTGGTTCGATCCCCGGCTCCTCCAAAGCAAAAACTGTCGAGGTGTCCTTGAGGAAGACCCTAACCCTAACTGCTCCCCGGGCGCTGTACAAATAGCTGCCCACTGCTCCTAACACTAGGATGGGTTAAATGCAGAGAACACGTTTCACTGCATGTCTTCATGTATGTGACCAATAAAGAGGATTCAATCCTCACGATTTGTTTGTTGTTGTTGTGTCTGTTCACCTCTCCTCTCTACATATAAACAACACATCCAAACCAAACCCCTGATCGCCCCTTTCATCTGACTTTGATACAAGTAGCACATGCGCTGAAACAGGATGGCTGAACAGAAGGATTCCTCAGTCAGAGTCATTCTCTCTCAGTGTATCCATCAAAAGTAGGTTTGACCTTTTATGCAAAGGTAGCCAATTAGGAAGATAATATTCACAGCAGGGAGCCCGGAGTGTGTACCAGGGCTGCGTCTCACTGTGTTATGGAACGTAATCAAGGCTGCTTACACACCTCTGGCTGGATATGAACTGGAGAGAGGCAGTGGACTGTTTGAGCATGTATATATACATGTGTGCGTGTTTGTATATGTGGATGTGGGCATGCAAATATACATGTGTGTGGTTGTGTGTATGTGCGCCAATATGTGTGTCTGTGTATGTGTGTGTGTGTGTGTGTGTGTGTGTGTGTTTGTGTGTGTGTGTGTGTTTGTGTGTGTGTGTGTGTGTGTGTGTGTGTGTGTGTGTGCGGGCAGACACCGTAAGTGTGTGTGCTCACCACTGCTCACTGGTAAAATAATAGGACACATAGACAGCCAGGGGGACACAGCTCTTACTGTGAGCTTCATGGTTATATTACTGAGTGCACCAGTGCTTCAGCTGCACATATACATATGTATATATATACATATGTATACAGAGCAGAGGTCCATGATTGGATACATGGACCTCTGCTCTCTCTTCCCCATCCGGCTGCAACAGGCCTTATTCATCTGGTGGCCATATTGGTTCCACCTTGGTTCTAAATGCTAGTTGTGTGGGGGGGAACACTAGCTCACTAGCTCATAGCTCACTAGTTCATAACCCAGATGACCGCTAATGGTCTCCTGAACAAACTCCTGTGAGTCAACCGTGATTATTACTAACTATGTAGTCAATTAGCAGAGGCTTTCATCCAAAGGGACTATTTTGTTTTTAGATGCATGTCATTCAGGGCTGTGGTCAAGAAAACGTGGCTGTCGTTATATGGCTAAAAATATTTATTAATAAAACATATATTACATTTGAGTCCAAAGAAAATAATTATTGAAAATGTTCGAGTAAAAAAATAAATATATATTTTTACATTTTATGAGTCAAAAAAACAAAATTAACATTTTGAAGTAAAATAATTGTATTTTATTTTTTGAGTAAAAAAAAAAATGGATATTTAAACTTTTGAGTTTAATTATGAATTAAGACTCTCAGCTACACTGGGCCCCTCACTCACTAAAAGTCTCCTTGTACATTTATCGATGGTCTAAGGTTTAACATTCATTGAACAATTAGATTTGGGTTTATTTCCAGCATGTTGTGAAAAGCAGTGTTTATGTGTTCAAAATGCTTTTCAGATTGAGAGAAACACCTTTTCACTCCAATGATATTCTAAGCTTAAAGCAAGGTGTTTTATGTTAAAACGATGTTTAAGGTATAACCTTCATTTAACAATTGGATTTGGGCGATGTATAAAAACATGTTTTTTTTATTTTTGTCTCAAAAAATGTACATCTTATTTATTTTGGACAAAAAAAATAAAATACAATTTTTTGACTCAAAAATGTAAAATCAACTTTTTCAAGTCCATGAAGAGACCTAGACCGTCACAAATTCCCTCCTAGTCCAAGACAAGATGTAGACCATAAAAAATGCCCTCCTAGTCCAAGACAACACGTAGACCATCAAAAATACAATCTTAGTCTAAGACGAGACCGAGACCATCAAACATCCACTCCTAGTCGAAGATCAAAAATCTATCCAAGACGAGACCAAGGCCGTACTTGAGTACTACAACCCTGCATAGAATAGCAGCCAGGGTTAGGGTGCTCTATGATGCCTACAGGATAGTCTGTTGACACTGGAGATCTAACCCGCTTGGCTGGGAGTGGAACTCACCCAAGGCACAAGACTCTCTTTCCTCCTCCTTCCGTAGTACAATATGCTTTTATTCCCCAGTGACTGCTGGCCATTAGCATTGGACAGCATCGGAGGAAGGTGGCGTGACCCTTTAGGGCCTGCAGTGTGTGAAAGTGCTAACCAGCGATTTGTTAGCCGGTGTGACATAAAGGGAGCAGTGGAAATATGCTAATATTGGAAATAAAGATAATAACATGATTATATTGGTCCAAATGTTGAGCTGGGCCAGCATGGACGTCATCACAAACCAACCTGCAGTACAGGAAATTACCCTCATTAGATCTGGATCTAAAATAAGA
Organism: Muraenolepis orangiensis; assembly: GCA_027704905.1. NCBI lineage: Eukaryota > Metazoa > Chordata > Actinopteri > Gadiformes > Muraenolepididae > Muraenolepis > Muraenolepis orangiensis. The sequence goes on along the minus strand of CM051010.1, from coordinate 8,928,419 downwards.
AAATAATAGCTATACTAGAATGCATACTTGGTTGGGTGAATATTATGAATATTATACATTTTTTTCATGGTGTCTTTGTGAGGATTTTCACGGTCTGCCGCAATACATCTGATCACTGTAGGAAGCCTAGAGTCTGCGTCTCCTGGCTGTGGAAGACACTCTGCTCTATTCTGGAACCTTCCCTCCTCAGGCCAGAGGACACAATAACAGACTAGACTTTAATATTGGGCACAACTAACACTTTATAGATTATTTACACTTTATTAGACATTATAGATCATCGTCATTTCAACTTAAATGACCACGGCCATCCTAATACTTCATTGTTTTTCTCTTTTTTGATCAACTTCACGGAGCAACATCAATACTATGGCTCTCTCTCTCTCTCTCTCTCTCTCTCTCTCTCTCTCTCTCTCTCTCTCTCTCTCTCTCTCTCTCTCTCCTCTCTCTCTCCTCTCTCTCTCTCTCTCTCTCTCTCTCTCTCTCTCTCTCTCTCTCTCTCTCTCTCCTCTCTCCCCCTTCCCCGAGAGAAGGTATCTGTAGTCCACAACGTGAGACACACACACCCTTTGTGGAGAACCTCCATGCAGAGACCCCACGCTAAGAAATGCCTCCCGGCCAGAAGCCCCAGACTCCAGCGAGGAGTCGGTCCACTCCCCTCATGAATGCCTCCATATGGAGGCGTGTTCTCCACATTTCTCTCCCTAAAAACCTGACAGGGGTCCCAGCTGTTCCTGGCAGTGTGCAGAGATGGTGAGAGTTACCTGATGCCACGTGATTGATGACTCAAAGTGGGACAATGTCGAACTTCGGTTAATTGTATGCGTTCTCCGGGACTCATACTTCATTATTCCACCGTCGGACACTCCAACAGGAGGTGGGAGGAGCCAGACCGTGAGGTACTAGAGAGTCCCTGCCCCACACATGCATGCACACATACACACACACACACACACACACACACACACACACACACACACACACACACACACACACACACACACACACACACACACACACACACACACCCCTCCACCACATAGGCTAATGCAAACGTCATCAAAACTTCCTGTTCCATCGCTCATCCGGCCGACACTCATCGAGGCTGAAACTATCTCTGCTGCAGGGGTACACTCAGACCATCTGGGACACCTTCCTCACCACCAACACCACCACCACCACTACCACCCCCACCACCACCACCTCCATCACCCCCATCACCACCAGCACCAACCACACCATCAGCCCCACTTCCACCACCATCCCCACCACCACCACCACCACCACAGGGTCAGGCCTCTCCTGTGGAGCTTTAAACAGGGTAATGAATGCAGCGTTATCTGAGGTTCCAGTGTACGATGTAGCTGAGTCATCCTTACATTGCGCTGTAGCACGCCATGTCCCATTAAGTCTCATCTGCTTCATGATTTCATTTGGTTGGTCCCAAAATACCGCCACACTTTCCAGTTGGAGGAGATACAAATTGTACGCAAATATGTTTCATCAACTTCAACTACAAAAACAAAAGAGGTGAATCTCATCGGCATGTTCAAAGAGAAAGAAATAACCCAATACACATACACATGTAGTTTATATAGTAGTTTACTATATAAACATATACAGTAGTTTACTGGGGCAGGCTGGTGTAGTGGCAAGGGGCATTTCCTTCCTGCATCTTTGAGTAAGATCGCTAACCCCTAACTGCTCCTTAAACACGTATAGCTGAATTCATTATCTCGTCAAGTCCATTTAGATAAGAGTGACTGCTAGAGAACTAAATAGCAGATACTGACATTGTTCTATTCATTGTATTCAATTAAATGATACTATGTTGTTTTATTAAATTATACTATTCATGCAGCAAGAGCAGCAGGACTGTGTGTCGGCTCCATCCCTAAATATCATCAAGTTGCTGAATATATGTCCCAAACACCTCCTATCCTAACCCTAACCATAACCCTATCCCAGGGAATATAGAACTCTGTGTACAATACATGGACTAGATACAGTTCCCTATGCCAAGCTCCATGAGTTGCACACCAAGTCACTGGCACTATGATACATCTGCAGTATAGACTCTCTTAACTTAAGTAACAAGTACTCTCTGTAACGTCTATTTTGCACCACCAGACAAGGTTATACCGAGAGACACACACACATACACGCACGCCCACACACACACAGACAAATGAATACACGCACACACATACATGCACAAACACACAAACACACACAGACCCACAAACACACACACATACACAATTACATGCATGCATACAAACACACACACACACACACACACACCACACACACACACACACACACACACACACACACACACCACACACACACACACACACACACACACACATGGCCACACACACATACAAATACACACACACACATAAAGGAGTAGGAGAAAGAGGAAGGGAATCTGTGTTCCGGAGTGACATTCGGGTGTCGTCCCCATAGTTACCGTCTCCCTAAATGGTGTAGGGATGTGCTGTCTGTCCTCTTCTTCAGGAAGTAATGTGACGGCTAAATGACCCCCCGTGGCTTGATGGCGCCGCATTTAAAGGTATCATTTGCTACTTCTGTCTCTTCAGGGAAAATATCTTGCTAAGCACCCTTTGACATTTATTTGTGTTTTTTGCGTCTAATTTGCGTGCTTTTGTTTCATGGCAGAAGAGGGATGTAATTGGAGCGATCGCCGTGTCTGAGAGCGGTGAAGTTGTTTCCGGGCATGGAACAGGAACCGTGTGCCTGCCCGTATGTGTTTGCTGTCATTACTGAGAACATCTTTCAGGTTTTACTCTTCAAAGAGCATATCCATCCTCATATCCAATTACAGTTCCCTCTTATTGCTTACTGTGCTGACACTGTTAGTGGTTATACCACCCCCCCCCCCACACACACACACACACACACACAGCCACACACAGCCACACACACACACACACCCACACAGCCACACACAAACACACACACACACACACAAACACACACACACACACACACACACACACACACACACACACACACACACACACACACACACACACACACACACACACAGGCATGCACATGCACATTTCTATTGGCCTGCAGAGGGACGTCCAGGTCACGTGACTATCAAGATTCTGTCTGTGAAATCAAAACAAAATGGCTGACATCCCTTTTAATCTCCGTGGAAAATCACCTTTTATATTTTAAGATAGTTTGCATTGCCACTTTACAATGGCGTCTGTTCTGTCGGAAATCAAAAGAACAAGAAGTACTCTAACTAAAATTAAGTTACAGTTACCAAAAACAACACATAACAGCTCAGATTACTACACAATGAAACTATATTCAAATATTGCCTTTTCCACTCAGAGTAAAAGGGATGTCAGCCATTTTGTTTTATTTTCACGGACAAAAACTTGCCAGTCACATGACGTGGACACCGGCCAATAGGAAATCAGTTCAATAATAAAATATAAATAAAGGCCAAAAACGTATGGCATCTCACAATTTTAGAGCCTTGATTGTGAAACTAATGCGTTTTGCACTGTGGACAAACGTAGCCATTATACATTTTGATGTGACACACACACACACACCCACACAGCCACACAGACACACACACACACACACACACACATACACACACACACATACACACACACACATACACACACACCCACACACCCACACAGCCACATAGACACACACACACACACACACACACCCACACAGCCACACAGACACACACACACACACACACACACACACATACACACACACACATACACACACACCCTTTTCATTTCTGCACCGTTGCATCGTTGGTATGTAGGCAAGTACACTTCTGCATTACTAGGGCGGCAGTATGGCTCAGGGGGTGGAGCGGCCTCACAACCGGAAGGCTGCTCCGTCCCAGCTCCTCCTCGACCCCCTAACCCTAACTGCTCCTGATGTGCTGGCTGTCTCCTTGCATGGCTGACTCCACGGCAGTGGTTATGAATGGGTGAATGGGTGAATGGGATGCTTGACTTGTAAAATGCTTTGGATAAAAAGCGCTGTGTCAAAAAGCATCCATTACCATTACACACACACACACACACACACACACACACACACACACACACACACACTCACACGATGTAAAGTGCTTTAGGTGTTTCTAAAAGCGCTCTATAAATGCAAGCAAAGTCCTGGTGATTGGGGAGTCTTGGTGATTGGGGTCAGTGTTTAGGTGTAGCTGCAGACCGTTTTTTATAAATCTATTGCATTTGTATTATTTATTTGTTTATATATATATATATTTTTGTAATATTGTATTTGTTCTATTCTTTTTAATTGGTAAGTTGTTTTGTCATGGCCTGCCATGCCAATTGAAAACAATGAATTTAATCTTGCACTGGACAGGAAAGCCATCCAGAGGCTCACAAGATCATCGGATGTGCACATCCATGCAGTAAAGAGATCTTTAGGACCAGGTGTCGGCCATCATAAGTAAGTAATCATAATAAGGCCATCTCCATCACAAAGGACTGCAACCATCCTGGGCACCATCTTTTCTCCCCCTGCCATCCGGTCCCCGCAGCATCCAAGCGAGGACGAGCAGGTCAGCGCTGCCCACTGCCGTATCATTACCATATCATTACCATATCATTACCATATCATTACGCTGTCAGACTGCAATACTTCCTTACTGGACTTACTGGACTCATTTATGTTCTGCACATTTCTGTACTATTATTTATGATGCTGCTGCCACTAAGGTTGCTGCACTACCGTCACTTTAAAAGGCTTTTTGCACCATCCGATTGTGAATATATCAGACACTTTTATTAGACACTTTAATGTTCTTATTGTTCACTTTCTATTGTGAATAGTATTGTTATAGTATTGTGTTGCTTATAGTTTATAGTATATAGCATATAGTATTAAGTGTGTTGTTTATAGTATTTCTTATAGTATATAGCATATAGTATATTGTGTTGTTTATAGTATAGTAACGTATTGTAAAGTATAGTATAGTGTGGTGAGTGTAGTATAGTATTTATAGTATTGTTGGAGGAATTCATGCAGGAATGAATGGGGAGTAAGCATTCCACTGTCCTTGTTACATATGGCAACAATTTAAGAACATATCTTGAACATATAATGCCAATGCCCGTACCCGGGGAACAAAAGATGAAGCTCCGCCTCTCTCTAACAAGATTGAGGAGGTGGGTGGATAGCCTTTAGCACAATATCCCTCAACCAAAAAGAACTACAGATGTTCTTTGGGTGGAATGCAGGGTTGGGTCTAAGCAGCAGCCAGCTCACCGGTGAACTTGGCAGAAGACAAGGCCAGTAGAAGAGTCTTTTTTAAAAGACAGGGCATCCAAAGGTGCTTCAGGCAGAGGCTCGAAAGGGGCCTTAGTTAACCCACTCAAGACAGTGGTAAGATCGCAGCGTGGTGTCAGCACGCGGGCGACAGGCTTCACACGTCTCTCACAAGAATCTCTTGACAAGGGGATGACTGAAGACCAGTTTACCATCACAGCCTTCGTGGCCGAAACGGCTGCCCCTTAGACTTTTACAGAAAGGGACCGTAAGAAACCAAGCACGCTTCTGACCTCACAGCGAGATGGAACAATGTGATTGTAGTCACACCACTTAGAGAATGCGCCCCACTTCACTGCGTAGAGAGAAGATGTGGATGTTCTCTCTGGACACAAACAGGTCCCCCTGAGCCATCCCAAACCTCTGCCAGATCAGTCTGACAATGTTGGAATGTAACCGCCACTTATATCGAAGGGGACCACCGCCAACATGAGGTCCGTGTACAATGTACAATGAAATGCTTACTCCCTAGTCACTCCTACATTCTAAATGCTTGCAATACTGTACTATACTACACAATACTCTACTATGCAATGCTATCCTATACTATACTAAACTTTACTATACTATACAATACTATACTATACTATTAACGACAGTACATACTGTAGCGAACCCAGTATGTACCCAATGGAGGAGCTTACAGGAAGACACGACAAGGGATGTCCTTTAGTACTGCTCCGTGTCCCATACACCTCACAACCCCAGAGTCAGCATATATTACAATGTCCAAAACAGTACCTCAACACAGCACGATACTTGACTCCCCGAACCCCCACTCTCACCAACGGTGGCGAACACACACACAAACACAAAAACCAAACATAACACACACACTAATTAGCCCACAGATGTTCTGTAACACAACAGAACAAATGCCAAACGGGTTTGGCATGGAGATGCTCTTTATGGAGGCCACCGGTGTAGCACGTAGGTTCTGACTGTCAGTCAGTGATTCAAAGCCACTGCTTCTGGTACTGCTATCTCATGATGTAAGAAAACCAACTATCAAATATATTTTCAATCATCTCCTCCATAATATTTTACAACAGAGACATTTCAATGGGAGAAAGCTTTGTTTAATTAGAAATTGGCGACATTCGGTATGAGACAAATTATTATCCGAAATAAATAAAGTCTGCAGATAACAAATTAGAATATTCATAGAATAATAAAAAAATGAACAAAATCCATTGAATAATATAGTCATGGCAGACTCAAACCAGCAGGATGTATAATACAAAGGATACATTCACTGTCACACTCATTATTATTCAGTATTACTCAGTATTATTAAGGTCGAAAAGAACAGAGAGTGTTAATAGGTTGATCAAGGACACCTCAACACACTCCCCAGAAAGAGCCAAGGGATCCATCCCCCTGCCAGACCCCCTGCTCTCCCTCTAGAGGCAGACACCCTGTTCTACCTCTAGAGGTAGACACCCTGCTCTCCCTCTAGAAATAGACGCCCTGCTGTCCCTCTAGAGGCAGACAGCCTGCTCTCCCTCTAGAAATAGACGCCCTGCTGTCCCTCTAGAGGCAGACATCCTGCTCTCCCTCTAGAGGCAGACACCCTGCTCTCTCTCTAGAAATAGACACCCTGCTCTCCCTCTAGAAATAGACGCCCTGCTCTCCCCCCAGAGGCAGACACCCTGATCTCCCTCCAAAGGTAGACGCCCTGCTCTACCTCTAGAGGCAGACGTCCTGCTCTCCCTCTAGAAATAGACACCTTGCTCTCCCTCTACAAATAGACGCCCTGCTCTCCCTCCAGAGGCAGACACCCTGCTCTCCCTCCAAAGGTAGACGCCCTGCTCTCCCTCTAGAGGCAGACGCCCTGCTCTACCTCTAGAGCCAGACACCCTGCTCTCCCTCTAGAGGCAGACACCCTGCTCTCCCTCTAGAGGCAGACGCCCTGCTCTCCCTCTAGAGGCAGACAATCTGCTCTCCTTCTAGAGGCAGACGCCCTGCTCTCCCTCTAGAGGCAGACACTCTGCTCTACCTCTAGAGGCAGACGCCCTGCTCTCCCTCTAGAGGCAGACACTCTGCTTTACCTCTAGAGGCAGACGGTCTGCTCTACCTCTAGAGAAAGACGCCCTGCTCTACCTCTAGAGGCAGACGCCCTTCTCTACCTCTAGGGGCAGACGTCCTAATCTACCTCTAGAGGTAGAAACCCTGATTTCTTTCTAGATGTAGACACCCTGCTCTCCAAAGCAATATCCTTACCACTGCTGTTTAAATGGTTTTCTAAATGACTATGTGATTTGGAATATCGAGCACATTGTAACTCCTTAGTATTAATTCAAATTAATATTGAATTATTATTCCAAGTAAAATGGATATCAGCACAGAACAAGTGTGAGTGTGCATATCATTATATTATAATTACAAACTATTAAAAAGATCAAGCAGAATTACCAGAGATACTGTGATCCATGCACGTATAATAGTAGAAAGATAAGTATTATATAACTGTATTACTGCCAGATGGGACATTTAAAAAAATAATCAGTAGATCCTCTGTCACATAACTGTCACATGTTAACATGTGACATTAATCTAACTATACATCTAAACCATAATGTGGAGGATAGAATCCTCTGTATGGGTCACATACAGGTACACACACAGTGAAATGAGTTGATGTGCATTAAACCCATCCTAGTATTAGGAGCACCCCGGGAGCAGTGTAGGGGTCTGGTGCCTTGCTCAAAGGCGATATTTGGATGGATATTTATAATTATCCTCGGCTACTGCAGTAAGATACCGTTGGATGGGCAGGAAGCACCGGCAGATTGTAGACCGGGAGACCCCCTGCATCTCGTCAGGTTCCAGACTGGGTAGCGGGTCATGGAGATGCTCTTCACGGAGGCCACCGGTGTAGCACGTAGGTTCTGACTGTCAGTCAGTGATTCAAAGCCACTGCTTCTGGTACTGCTATCTCATGATGTAAGAAAGCCAACTATCAAATATATTTTCAATCATTGGCTGATATCTCCTCCATAATATTTTACAACAGAGACATTTCAATGGGAGAAAGCTTTGTTTAATTTGAAATAGGTGACATTGGCCTTGGCAGTGCCCAGGTGTTTCAGGAACTTGTCATGTGTCTTGTCAGTTTTGTCATGTGTCGACATGTGTAGCCTGTGTGTGTGTCCATTTAACCAATGCATTATTAAAACCATACAGATTATTACTAAGACTTTTATTACCACAAACAAATCAATCTATGAAAGCATGTGGTTATGATTAGCACACAGTATAACGGGCTAACAGGCTATAGATTAGTTTTAAGTGCTGCCAGGGACAACAAACCTTAACAGCTCAAAGAGGTTCTAGCGAGTGTGGGGATTACCACCTGAACAACATCCTCTCAGGTGAGAGGAAAAATGCAGAAGCTGCAACTAAAAGATTTTGAGTAATGTTAGAATGTTAGAAATAATGAAGTTGAGTGGGAGAGGGGAGAGGAGGGGAGGGAGAAGAGGGCATGGGAGGGAAGGAGGGCGAGGAGGGAGGGAGGAAGAGGATGGGAGGCAGAGTACCATTTTCATTTTAACAGGAGCACTGCTGTGACTGTTTTTAATTACGTTTTTTGGAGAAAAAAAACCCATACAGACACAATCCACGAAATACTGGAAAAAGCTGGAAAATAGGGTTCTGTTGGTGGATTAGATTATTATTCAAACAAAAGCTCCATGGTCCTCTACTTTGAGCCAACAGTCCCACACTGAAGACTGTTCTAGAAAGACGCCTTTTTATCATTATACGGTTCACCATTCGGCTGGTAAGCCACACACTATATTTGTCATGTAATCGTCATTAGCTTTTCCTTATATTAAATAACAGTGTGCTTCGACCGTGTGTGTTTTAGCTTGGGTGCGTGTATGTGTGCATGCATGTGTGTCTGCCTGTGTACTTGTGCGTATGTGTGTGTATATTTGTGTGTGTGTGTGTGTGTGTGTGTGTGTGCGCTTGCATGCATGTGTGTGTGTTTTTTATGTGTGTGTGTGTGTGTGTGTGTGTGTGTGTGTGTGTGTGTGTGTGTGTGTGTGTGTGTGTACATGCGTGCGTGCGTGCATGTGTATGTGTGTGTGTGTGTGTGTGTGTGTGTGTGTGCGTGCGTGCATACGTGCATGTGTGTGTGTGTGTGTGTGTGTGTGTGTGTGTGTGTTTGTGTGTGTGTGTGCGTGTTGAGCTTTGAGTTGTGAGCATTTTCTAATCCACTCTAATATCAAAACCTTCCTCCACCCCCTCTTACCTAGGAAGACAAAGGGGCTGTTTACCTCAAAGCTGGGAGGCTGACCTCCATAGGTAGAGATGCGGTACATGGGGTCACACCACCTTACAACAGCCCTACACAGGTGGGCTGGTCATTGGGGTGTGAGGTGGGGGGGCCGTGGGGAGTCATCCTCAGTGTGATTAATGGGAGGGTTTACAGGTTATCTCCCTCTCCGGTGTGAGAGGAAACAGCCGGATTGTGTCATCTTTTAAGACACCCGCCGGCAGAACCCGCCCACGCCGCTTCCACTCAAGGTCGGCCTCGAAGACAGCCCTGTTTTAAAAGTAATATTCTGAAGACTTTTGTAAAAAAAATTGTGATTCTTCGATGATAGCAGGCAACGAACGCAGTCGTATCGGTGAGAGTGGTGGGCGCTTTTTTTAGTTATCTTCCACTGGATGTTTGGGAAATAAGAGGCAGGCGCCACCGTCAGACGGAGTCTACGTGCAGCTCTACTAGCCCCCGCCCACATGTCCCCTTCCCACAATCCTTTGTTCCATGCCATATCGCTTAAGACTCTTAAGATTTAAAGGCTTGTGAACAGTCAAGCACAACAGGAACACACACACAGTAACAAACACACACACACACACACACACACACACACACACACACACACACACACACACACAGAAACACACCTACACATACACACTCAGTAGCACACACACACACACACACACACACACACACACACACACCCAGTAACACACACACCCAGTAACACACACCCATCACACACACACACACACACACACACACACACACACACACACACACACACACACACACACACACACACACACACAGTAACACACACCCAGTAACACACACACACACACACACACACACACACACACACACACACACACACACACACACACACACACACACACACACACACACACACACACACACACACACACACAGCAGCACACAGGGGACCACCCTAGCATGGAGCGGACCCCTGGGAGTGCGGGGAGAGAGGGACTCGGTCCCAGGATGATAGATGGAGGACCTGCCTCTGGATCAAGCTAACCCAGGCTTTAATGCTCCTTTCCCTCAACCTAACACACACACACACACACACACACACACACACAGTCGGTATTTACTGGTTTTGAGCTGGTCAAATTGATAAATAAAAATGTAAATTCAAAACCTGCCGGTCAAAATGTCCGGTAATAATGCTCATACAAAACTTGATTGCCCATTTTGGCCATGAAGTGACTGAATCAGCTGCTGCACCTCTCATTGATGACAAGCGCACCCGACGAGATGCAGTGGCAGTGATGACAGCGCTCCATGGCTATGGGGGTTTCACTTTTGAGACCGCTTGCAAAGTGCTCCTTTATGAGTTCAGCGAGCTGTACCGACTGGGCTACACTGGCTCAAAGTGCCTGTGTTCTGCCATGTCAAGCGTGCCATTAGAGAGGGGCTTCTCCCTGCAGAATGGTGTGAAGACATCACTGCAGAGTCGTCTGGAGGAGGAGAGAGTGTCGCAGCTTATGCGTATTGCAAGCTGCAAAGACACGTTTAATTTCAGGTCGGCAAAAGAGGACTTTGATATCAAAATAAAGTAAAAAGTTACCTGGTAGCCAACAAATATTTAATTACTTAGTTCATTGAAATATTTGGGGCCAGCTCTTTATTTTTTACATGTGCAGCAACATGAGAATGTATTTTAAATATATGTTTTATTTTTTAACAGTATCAGTGTGATTTAGTCAAAAATGATACGGTCCGTTAATGATACATGATTAATATTCCTTGTCTATTGTCAATTATATTGATAATTGATGATATATTGATGATATTATCAACATTTAGCATCATTATGCATGGTGTAGTGGCCTAGGCATTTACAATGAAAGAAGCTGTATTTCTAGTAATTCTAGTCATTTATCACATTAGGTCATAATGTATGACATAGCTAAATCTAAATCTTTATTACACTCTGGAACCTACTCACTGCCCTGCGGTTGTGAATCAGTACATTGAAGCATTCTTGGCTGAGACAGAGTTTGCATAACATGTACTGTATGTTATGTTAAATAGTTAAATAAACCAGGTAGGTTTGAGCTGCTTAGACAGACAGAAAATATTACATTAAAGACAAGCTGGTTAATCCCCCCCCTAATTGCCTTTGTTTAAATATAGCACATAGCGTAGATCTACTTCTTTTTTGCATGCTTAATATATTCAATGCCAATTTTTCCTCAAAGGGCTTTAGGGGAATGCAGTGCAGTGTGATTGTGTCCTGACAAAGTACTTAAAAGTAAAAATATAAGTCCAGTCCTTATCCTAGTGATATACGAAGAGAGCCCGAAGCTCACACAGTTTTGAATTACTTCCACTTTGTTTAATTAACAACGCTTATTGGAATTGTGTGGTTGGAAGGAGAAAACAAACATGACTCCCCAATTCATCAGTGGATGGATTTAGCTTCCGGAGCTCAAGAAAACTGAACCAACTTTCTGCAAACATACTTTCTCACTAAAAGGACCATGTTTTTCTTCCATCAATGCTCCAGTCGGACAACCCAGTCCAGCGCTGGCATCTCACTGTTGACAAAAGTTCCAGCAGGGGTCATTTGGAAGAAACAGCGTTACCATGGTACCAAGTCATGTTGCGAGATCTAGAAAACAAACGGCCCGGGTGGTCGTCTATCATCTCCCTGGTGGCGCCGGCTCATCCATCACACCAGAAACACACTGACATTCACTTTGCTCCGGTTCCTCACTGCTGGACTTTGATTGGACGGCGACGGTAGGGGGTTGGGGGCTTGTCTGAACATCAGGGCACTCTTGTTCTCCCAGTGCTCCAAACTCTGCTGCACTGACACACAGACACATTGGGTCTAGCAGTCAAAAATTGTTGGGGGGGTGGGGTGGGCGTTATCAACCCTGGAGTTAGTCTGTCTTCCCATCAAGATCTGATCAAATAACATCAAGGCAAAGCAGACATGCCTTGTCAGAGTGTAGCATTACTCACAGACTATTTTAAAGTATTTTAAAAATAAATATAACAATATTTGAGGTCAATACAAAATGAGTGTAGAGTGACACTGTAGAATGTGCTATTCACGATTCAAGATTCAAATACAATAGAATGCTTTCCTCCCTTAGTTTCCTCCCTTAGTATGTAAAACACAATATTATAAATATACTATACACAATATAAAAGGAACATAAAAAGAACAATAAAGTGACTGATGATATGTACTTGTATTACTAAAGGTGTTAAAGGATAACTTCAGACCTTTCAAGCTGGACTAGTCACTAGAGTGACACTTCGAGGAATCACTTTGAGAGTTGAGTTGTTGAGGAAAGAAAACGGTGGAAATATGAGGATGACGATGTAGATGATATGATGATATAGTCACATGTTACTGATAGCAGCCATATCTGGGGTAGCACCCATAATAAAAATGGTAGAGACACAAGCAGTTGTAAAATATATGTATCTTTATTGCTTTTGTATATGGGCCAACACAGGAGCTACCAGAGGTAACTTCAGTAAACTGCACACAATAATTCACTAGTTTAAAGATTAGGATAATAGTTTTACACAATGCAAAAACGGAAAAAACACACTCTACACCATGGGTCGGCAACAGTCGGCCCGTGGGCCATTGGTGGCCGCCAGCAATAATATTTTGCCCGGAAGATTATTTTGAGAATAAAAATTTTAAAAACATCGGATCGACAGTCGCACATATAGGCTATAATGTCCGAATCGAGAATGCAGTGACATTTTCCGCCAGGGCTGTACTGGCCATCTGGCATACCGTGGGCCGACGTGCCTTTTGGGCCGACATAACCCCCTCCGTCAACGTTCGCCGCTAATCGCGCAGCAGAAGTCAAAGCATTAGAACGTGTCACATGTTTTAACAATCAATTACTTAAATTAGCTTTTGATCATGTTCTGGCCCGCCATCTAGTGGCTCAGAAAAAAATTGGCCTATGGCCAAACTTACTTGCCGACCCCTGCTCTACACCAATGATGTAGCTAAATCAGTGTAGTTATATGCTAGTCTGCTGATGAGGGGCCTATAAATAAGAATCACAGTATGTGTGTGTGTCCCATGTAACAGACGGAACAGCCAGGTCGGCAGTCTGTCGCGACAACATATGGGGACACAACAAACAAACACTACACTACATGATAAGATGCAAAGCCATTGTCAAAACACCTAGATGCTATTTAACATGCACTAATCCATGATTTAGACATTTACCTCGGGGCATCAACTGCACCGGCAAGAGGAAGAATCATGAGCAAACAGGGACAAGACCAGAGAAAGGGTGATCTTCATTTGTGTCAGACCAGTCAACCCGCTACCTGTCAGGGTGTAGTGTTGGTAGGACCTAGAACGCAGACCAAAGACACAGGGAAGCGGTAATGTGAGGCTTCATTGCGTAAGCATCATAGAACAGTCGGGGACAGGCCAGGGGTCTGGATACCGGGAGGTCGATCAGCGGAGTACCGACAGGTAGTAGACAGGCGAGTGGTCGGGGACGGGCGAGGAGTCTGGATACCGGGAGGTCGGAGTAGCGACAGGTATTAGACAGGTAATTATAATTACCGGAGGGCTGGTACAGTGTCATCGAGGGAGAACGATGTACGATCGAGCTAAGGGGTAGAAGGACACGAGGGTATATATACACCCAGGTGCGGTGATTATCATAATCACTATCGGCAATTGCCGGCAGGTGTGCGTGTGTGCCGCCAAAGCCCGCGCCTTGGCCACGCCCCCCTGTCAACCACCGTAACCTTGACACTCCCACTGACTTGGGATCAGTTCAACCTGTTAACACTTAGACCAAAAATGATAAGAAAATAGGGTCTGGTCCCAGGTATCCTTTAACACTAATTGGGAAAATGAGTGCTCCCAGACAACAACCCTTTCAGCCACGCAAAGCTGGCCACTCACAGGCACATAAGTCTGTTTTCATAGCAACATCCATAACCCTTCAGTTTCCGAGACGATGTGATGAGTTTTTGTGTCGGTGATGTGGGCACAATCAAGTAAATGGATCAAAATATAAGGATACTTATTATGGCCTGGCAACTTAACTAATCATTCAACAAGTGTGTGGAAACAAAATGCAACAACCAGCTCAACGAGACGCAACACTGAGACAAAACCAGCAAAGACAAATGAGTCTGACTCACCAATGATGTTCACTTAAAGACCAAATCCATTCTCCTGTCCATCTGGATGGATCGATAACCCGGTCATGAAGCTGATCACTGCTTTTCAGATCCAAAAGAAGTTGCCTTTCAATAGCTATGGAAGCTAATGCAGTGAGTCGGGATTGTCCTGTTCTGTTCCTCCATATGTTTTTATAATATTAAAATGTCCTTTCCGCAGATGCAGTGGTGACGGGGATCGTTAAAACTTTTTTATAATGTCCATCTTTTCACAGAATGGTCGTCTTGAAAAGGGTACTAACAACAATTCCGCAACAACATCATCTTCACCTGTGGCCATTTTGACGTAAAAAACCTACGTAGAAAAATACCAACGTAGCCTTACGCTTGATCCAAGCCAGTGAACCTTCTAGCACACTATGGAACTGTGGGTAAATCTGAAAGAATACGCCCATTGGCTACAAATCACTATATGATTGGTTGATCAAATTGTCAATCCAAACGTACGCTCTCATTCAGTCTAAGGGCCAAAGTCATCGGGAATACTTTGGTTTGGTTGAAGGATATTCTTCCCAGCAACCTAGAAACATATCTGATTGGCTGCATTGTTTTTCCAACACAAAACCTCTCAAATGCGTCGTGCATGGACCGAGAAAGACAAACAAATCAACATAACACTGTAATATAACAGATAACAACACAGATACCAATCTCATTTATTAATTTTATTTAAATTGTATTAAATTGTATTAAATTTTATTTATTCAGATTCAGATTCAGATTCAGATTACTTTATTAATCCCAAGGGAAATTAAGGTGCAACAGTTGACACAGGGGGAATAAATGCACACACAAAAATACTAATACCTAAGCTAAAAAAACAAAAACAACAACTAACTAAATAAACTAGTATAAACAAAAATATAGTTAAAATAATTCTAAATGAAATCTAAATGTATTGATAGATGAAGATAAATTTACAGTATTATTACAGTAATACGTAGGTATATACAATACACAACAATACGTATAGTGCAAATTGGCAGTAATAATATATTAATAAATAACTCAGATGAATACTGAAAAAGTGACATGTGAAAAGTGAAAAGTGAATTAGAATTTGAAATAGAATTTACAGTGCAAAGTTACAGTGAGATGATTTACAGTGCGTTGACCAAAAATAATAATAATAAGTACGTTGGCCTCAGGTCACTGAGTCTCCACTGTCCCTCTCACGACCCGAGGTAGATGAATTAAAGAGTCTGATGGCCACAGGAAGAAAGGACTTCCTATGGCGTTCTTAATTAATTACATTTTTTTGTTTCATCTGAGACTTCCAGGGTCTTCTCTGAATACCTTGAAGGCCCTGAAACTTCACCACTGATATATATATATATATATATATATATATATATATATATATACGTATGTACGCAACACTGAAAAGCTAAGCTTGCGCGCCTGCAATAGAAATAGACATTCATTCGGTTTCATCAAGATACAATCTAACATATCTATGGTGTGAGCGTCTTTAAGTGTGGTTATAATGCACGCAAGCGCACGTGTGTGTATATGCAACACAAAAACACACATGCCCACACATGCACACACACACACACACACACACACACACACACACACACACACACACACACACACACACATATTGTGTGAATCCAAATCTCCAGCCTACATTAATCTCAGATACATTGTGGTGGGTAGTAAAATACAATGCATTTTTTGCTCTGCCCGGCCGAACGTCTTGTAGTCATTAAGAATTTGGAAATTCATCAAGTAAAAATGCACTTAATGATAAATCATGAACGTTTAGCAAAGAATGGGCTGGCCATGCCAAGAGGAGGCAGACCAGAGACACACTTTGAACTGAATGTCTTAAAGGGTGTCAACGTTCCTCTCTCTCTCTCCGGTCTGAAGGACCTAACATCACAATATACCACACAACAGCCTAATTCAATGAAATAGGAACCCTTTTTTCTTTTAGCTTGAATAATTCATGGCCCTTCGTTGCTAGTAAATGTAATCAAATGAAGGTGTAATTAAACCCTCCAGAAGACCTTTTCCAGCCTGCACCTTCCAGGTACTTTGCCGGGAATTAGCATTTATAATGGAGCTTCCCCCTCCCCTATGCTAGGCTGCTTCACAAAATGGCGGTAAACAAAACATTGGCAAGAGATACAGAGAGAGAGACATAGAGAGACAGAGAGGAGAGAGAGAGAGAGAGAGAGAGACAGAGAGAGACACACATAGAGGGGTAGAGAGAGAGAGAGAGAGAGAGAGAGAGAGAGGAGAGAGAGAGAGAGAGAGAGAGAGAGAGAGGAGAGAGAGAGAGAGGAGAGAGAGAGAGAGAGAGAGAGAGAGAATGATTGTATTACAGTGTGTGAGTGACATATAAGAGAGAGACAGAAAGAGGCAGAGAGTGAATTATTGTATTACAATTTGTATATGATGGTATTTCTCTTGCTCTTGGGAGATTCATTGTCGGTCCTCAAGAGCCCGTGACACACTGAAGCTGCAGGGGCCCCATGCCTTTAGATTTGTGCCTCAGTTATTTGTGTAGGGTGACCATACTTTGGGCAGGATAGCGGGATAGCGCAGTGTGTCCAGCGGAGGGCGGACATGAGATGCAGTTTGACCAATGTTTGTGTGCAGGGCTTTAGTTGTAGCCTACATGACCGCCCAACGGTGACATACCAGAAGGTGGCACATAAGGAGAAATATCAAAGTAATGTGATAAGTTGCGACTGTAAGAAGAAAATGCCGAATCCCGGACAATTTTTGCGATAAAAGAATCCTGGCCGGACGTCCCAAAAGGAGGACATGTCCGGGGAAAAGAGGACGTCTAAATGAAGTATGTTATTATAGCACAACTTTGTGTCAAATGTGAGTTACAGTGAATTCAGATGCATGTCAAAGGAGCAGGTTAGGGGTTAGCAGACAGCAGACCTCAGGGATCAAACCCAGTTCCTTCCGGCCTGCCTGTCCACTGTGTGAGGCTGTGTACGGCTTTATTTAATATTATTTAGGGTTGGGGCAGGCTTGGCACCCGGGTTTACATTCTGGATGGGCCAAAGTCATTCTGTGAGGGCCTTTAATTATAGAAGTTAATACTGTTTGACTTCCTTTGATAGTTTCCAACTGGGAGTCTGGCTAACACAGAACTGAGGGACATCCTGCTGAGGAAGGAGATCAGCGCCTGGGTGATTATGACACTTATATTTTTGTAAAACCGAGATAGTGTATTACTTACCCATGACAGTTTGCATTTATGACAAGCGGCACGTGCAGGTAAATTGCTGAAATAGAGTGAAAATATAACAGAATACAACAGAACATCTATTATGTTTATTTTTCACAGTGGATTGTGTAGGTCAATACATCAATTTGTTTAGAACACTGACATTTTAATTATATTTGAGAAAATGACATCTTGTTTGGACGATTTGGCTGGATTACTATTTGTTTGAGTTGATTATTGCAGGGAGAAGGAGAGAGAGAGCGAGAGCGAGAGAGAGAGAGAGAGAGAGAGAGAGAGAGAGAGCGAGAGAGAGCGAGAGAGAGAGAGAGAGAGAGAGAGAGAGAGAGAGAGAGAGAGAGAGAGAGAGAGAGAGAGAGCGAGAGAGAGAGAGAGAGAGAGAGAGAGAGAGAGAGAGAGAGAGAGAGAGAGAGAGAGAGAGACTGCTTGGTGAGCTAGATTGACTTTTAACAAGAGAGAGAGACAGACAGAAACGGTCTATGCTTAGAAGTAGTACAACATTACATTACATTATATTACATTACATTACAGTCATTTAGCAGACACTTTTATCCAAAGCCTCTTACAATAGTGTATTTCAACAAAGGAAGGTAAGAGAACAACTCGTCACCAGAAGTCAAAAGTGCATTTAATTTGACAAGAACTGAACCAGTGCTCAGGTAAAAATAAGTTCAGGTAAAAGTACAGTAAGGTACAATAAGTTGGCAATTAATATAGAACAATATCAAGAACAATATCTACCTAACAATCTACTTAGTGATTAGAGGATGCGCTACGAGGTAGTCAGTCCTGAAGAGATGGGTTTTCAGCCTGCGGCGGAAGATGGGCAATGACTCTGCAGTCCTGTCATCCGTGGGGAGTTTGTTCCACAAAATTGGTGCCAGGATGGAGAAGAGCCGTGATCGGCCACAGGGGCCCCTAAGCGAGGGGGCAAGCAGACGGCCCGAAGAAGCAGAGTGAAGTGGACGGGTTGGGATGTAGACCTTGACCATTGCCTGAAGGTAGGATGGAGCTGTTCCTTTTACTGCCTTGTAGGCTAGCACCAAGGTCTTGAACTGGATGCGAGCAGCTCCAGGTCAGGCAGCAAAGTTCAAGTCAGGCAGTGATGATCAGCTCTACATCCTGTCTTTCCTCCATATTACATACCTATTTCCTGGACTTACTGGACTCATTACCGTACTGCACTGTTCTGTACTGTATTAAAACTAAAAGTTTAATTTAAATGATAAAATATACAGAGAATATAAAATATACATTCTGCCAGAAATGTAGGATGGGCCAGTTGAGTGAGGATGGCCAAGGTCCATTAGGCCCACCAACAATGTGAACTTTACCAAAGTTCCCTTTCCCTTGTGGAACTCTGAAAACAGCCTGGATGATGTCATCCTAATGCCTGTGTGTAACAGCATTTTGGTGGACATGAAGCAGTGCATTATACCCTGTAAAAGCTTCCCAAAGCACCAAGCACCTGTCTTTGGTCCTTTTTCCTCATTTTACATTCATTTCATCCTTATTTAACCTAATTCAAGAGAGAAAGGAAAAAACCCTGGCTCCCCATCCACTGCCAAGTCCCTGGAACTGGGTCCCTGTTTCTCTGCCTGACTGGATGTTATTTATCGAATCAAAATACAAACAAACGTCATTCGTCCAGGACCTGGGGCTCAGACTAGGGCCTGGAATGGACCATCTGGTTCTGCTCCCCTAGCTTACTTTCACCTTCAAGGACAGAAATATGCTAACATCATCATTTTATATATATATATGTTGTTTTATCATACAATATAAAGTATTCTTTGTTCTGAGAATATCTAACGGTTTTGTAATTCACAGTTGCTATCCACATGAAAGAGCATGGGATTTTTATATCCTGTGAGAAACCTATTAATTAGCTACTAATTAGCTATAAGGGTAGAGTCTTCTGCTATAAGGGAATCTTAGTCCCGTTGGGTGCCAAACACAGAACACACATTAACGGTCTCTCTGTTCATCAAGCTAAAAACACTTTTTGGTCTCACATAACCCCTGCACTCAAGTCTCTTCACTGGCTCCCTGTTGATTACCGGATTCAGTTCTGAATCCTCACCATCACGTTCAGAGCTCTTCAGGGTCCCCTGCTTATGTTGCTGACCTGCTTTACTCCCACTTCTCAGCAAGCACGCTCAGGTGAAATCATCTCAAACAAGTATCTGTTCCACGTACCCGCTTAAAAACCTGTGGTGACCGAGCCTTTCAGGCAATACCACCCAGGCTATGGAATGCTCACCCAATCTGTTGACCATTTTAAAAGGGCAGCTAAAGATGTACCTGTTTAGACAGGCGTTTGGGTAACTGTTTTACAGTGTCGTCTTTTGTGTATCTGTTGTTGTACCATGTCAGTTTCTGTTGTACCACGTATTTTACTGTGTATTGTGTCCACCTGTTCTGTCCTGTTCATTTTACTTTTAACTTGCTTCTGTACAGCACTTTGTGACTCTTGCAGTATACAGTGGGCATAGCTCCAACACACCCTTATACACTCTCTGACTTTGACTGTGATGCCTGTAGGACGCTGTTTGATGTCGTTTATATTGTTTTCCTCACAAGCTATCCTGCTCTCCAACAACAACCCTTCCATGGCAGCTGACAAGAAAAGAGACATTTAGCGACTTGACACGTTACTTCACTGCCGTGGACTTTGATGATCATCCAAAGAACACAGAAATGCACAACCAGCTGCAGAGCGTCTCTATTGCTCCAGTCAGCAGAATCCATCTCGCCCCGCATAATGCAAACGTTTTAGGTAAAGAGTCCAGATTGTGCTGAGCAATGCAACGTGTCCGGCCGCAGGGGCCCTCTGCCTCCTGGCTGGAGGCCATCGTCTACGCCTGGTCTACCTGCCAGCTTCCATTAGATGTTCACAGGCCGGTCTGTCTGTGGCCAACATGAATGGCTACCACCACCATGATTATAAGAGGAAGGAAGGAGGAGGAAGGAGGAAAAATGTGAACAGAAGAAGAAAAAATGTATAAATCTATTCTTGTAAAGTGTACAGGCTACACGGGTGGGGGGAAACATGATGAATCCAATACTTTTATCCAATACCAGTGCACATTCAGCAGACTTTGTGAATTAAACGGGATGACAACTCGAAGTTCAGTTCAGTCTGTTCTTCAAAGTCTTCAAACAAATTAATATAAAGTAAAATAAGAGTTGTATCAGCGACTTTGAAAACATATCTATGGGTATAACATATGATTTGTATATTTTCTGTATTAGCCAGAAGTCTAAAATATCCACAGTGGATTGCATCATTGGTGTATGGATCTCTTCCTCTCAATAGGTAATGAAGTGTTCAATTAAACCATTGAGACGCTAATCAATGTTGAGTCGATCGCTCTTGTTTGAGTCTCCACCTTAGTTGTTGGTGGTGTAGGTGGTTGGTGGGTTGGTTGATCGGTTGGTGGCTTGGATGGATGCTTGATTTGATTGCTTGTTTGGTTGGTAATTCTCTCAATTGGTTTGCTGGACAAGTGGGCAGCTAACCGTGGCACCCTCGGCCATTCGATTAGATTCGATTAGATTCGATTAGATTCAAATGTATTGTCATTGCACAGCACAAGTACAGTACAGCGAAAATAATTTGGCATCTAACCAGAGTGCAAATGTTGCAAAAAGTGCACGGTAATATATAATGTACAGTTGTTGAATAATTTGTAAAAACTACTAGTAAAAACAGGTATAAAATAACTTATAGAGTAGGTATGAGATATATTGTAGGTATATATATATACAAGGTAAGTATACAAGTATAAACAGGTAGTGAGCAGGGGTATGCAGTTGTATCAACAAGATACATGTATATAAATGTATATACAGCTATGAACAGATAAATATATATATATATATATACGGTAAGTACAGTAAAAATGTACATGAATATTATACAGGTATGAAAACAATAAGTATGTAAACTATAGGTAGGCAGGGAGTTATGATACAGTGCAAAGCCGTTGAAGACATAGATGGTGAAAGAGTATTGGCAGCAGAGTTCAGAGTTTGTATGTTGGGCAGCAGAGGGGGGGGGGGGGGGGGCCTGTGGTACCGAATTCAGAGGGGGGGGGGGTTACGTCGGGGGGGGGGGGGGCTGACATTGTGGTACAGAGTTCAGAGAGATGATAGCTGAGGGGAAGAAGCTGTTCCTAAGCCTGCTTGACTTGGAACAAAGGTTTATATAGTGCCTCTCAGAGAGGAGGAGGGCAAACACTCCATGGTTTGGATGAGAGGTGTCTTTGACAATTGTGTGTGCCTTCCTCAGACAGTTTGTGGTGGGTAGTGTTCATTAACAACTGGGATGAAACTCAGCGCCCTGGGTCATGAACAACTGGGCTGAGACTCAGCTCCCTGGGCCATGAACAAATGCTCTTCACCAGTGAAATGGCAGCTGCTCTGCCATTTACCTCATTAGCTGTTGTTTTTTTAACTACAGTGGAGAGTCTGACTAAGGAGAGCGATCGACTCTCTCAACATTGATCTCCTGACCGCTGTGCCTCATGGTGTCTTCTTGTTTGTCTTAAGCAGTCATTAGCATCCAGCTGTTCACACAGGTCGGTGGGTGGCTAGATAGAGAAGAAAGGAAAGACCTGCCAGCTAATAATTATAACATTAGGTAGAAAATGCATTCCCCGCAGAGCTTAAACATATGTTAAATAAAGCTGCAGTAACATTAGACGTTGAATAGCTAAACCCAAGTAAAAAAAAGTGTGGATGCAGTAAGCGTAACAGTATGAACATACAAACCATTTTAATAATGTTAAATAATGTCAGTTTAAAAAAACTAAACTAAGAAAAGCATAACGCGTTTCTAGTGTAAATGGTATGCTTGTGGTTGTGTGGCTTTGTTCCCACACCTATAAATGAAAGCAGCCAACCAGCAACGTATGAAGGAGCTAGCCTCAAACCATCGCCTTGTTCTCAACAGCTTAAGTATAGTTTTAGCTTTACGTTGTGTTTCTCTGTGAAATATTTGATATTTACATTTACATTTACATTTAGGGCATTTGGCAGACGCTTTTATCCAAAGCGACTTACAAGGTGTACATTAATTGATATTTGTTTTTGAATGGGTTCCATGGCTCAGTGGAAGTCTTGGAGACAAAGCAAAATTCGAGGTGGGTATGAAACTAAATCTGTCGAATCTCCAGTGTATTTGATCAGTATATAGGTCGAAATGCCATGTTAAATATTTGAACAAAGTTTCAAACATTTGAATGATAGCGCTCCATTCCAAGCCAAGTTGAACATTGGAGTCTTTGGGTGAGAAATTGTGGAAGGAGGTCGCGATGTTTTTCCAGAGAATGAAAAACGAAAGAATACAAAGCAAATAACAAAGCCTATGAAGAACATAAGCTCACTGCTGCCTAGGAGCACTCACCTAATAGATCCAAGAACATAAGCTGAGCACTACCTAGCAGAACTCACCTCAGACGTCTCAAGAAGATGATCGAATAAGTTCCTAATGTTTTAAACATTAACCAGCCCTATTTGGCTTGTGTCTTCCCTCACACTTTGGCGCTTTGTAAATAACTCATTCATATTGTAATCATACTAGAGGTTCAATTAATCATCGCCCAGTTTGGGGGTGAAATGATGAATATTCATCTGCTGAGCAAGACACGATCCTGTGCTGGGCGCCTTGCCTTGCAGAATGCTATTTTACAGTTTTCTCCTCCTCCAGCTGTACTCTCAGAGGACCAACACAACACAGCGCTCTCAAGGCAGCCTTCTCTTCATCCCAGGAACATGACTGTGTTTCTTTATGTTACGGTTAGGGCCAAGAACACATTTGAAAATAGGGTGACTCTACTTTTGTTCATATTTTCATGGTAAACATGCTAGCTGCATTATTCATTATTCATGGCCCTGTGTTTCCGAGGTGTGGAGGGCGTAGAGTGACAGGAGTTCTTAGGGGTCCTTAAGCCCATGGATGTCCACAGTGGGAGCTCT
Source organism: Muraenolepis orangiensis (assembly GCA_027704905.1). Taxonomy (NCBI): domain Eukaryota; kingdom Metazoa; phylum Chordata; class Actinopteri; order Gadiformes; family Muraenolepididae; genus Muraenolepis; species Muraenolepis orangiensis. The sequence goes on along the minus strand of CM051010.1, from coordinate 8,904,354 downwards.
CTGAAGAGGAAGAGGAGGAGGAGTGAGATGCCAGGTATACCCAAAAGCCTTCTCCTTTTTATGAGACAGCCGCCGATTAATTATTTAACAGGCTCAATAAGACACCAACTCCTGCAGCCCTATCTCTCTCTCTCTCTCTCTCTCTCTCTCTCTCTCTCTCTCTCTCTCTCTCTCTCTCTCTCTCTCTCTCTCTCTCTCTCTCTCTCTCTCTCTCTCTCTCTCGCTCTCTCTCGCTCTCTCTCTCTCTCTCTCGACATCGAAGGCAGGCGTTATCCAGGTGACAGCATGCTACTTACAGCACAAGGGGGGAACTCACATTGTATTACAAAGGTTTTGGATCACAAACAAGCCTTCAAGCATTTGTTGTTGCAAATTCAGCACAAATTCGTCCCACATGCATCGTCTGTAGAAAAATGGGAGACACCCTGAGTCAGGACTGCTTTGTGTGGAGAGAGGAGATTCAGCAAATGATCTTGGAAAAAATGTTGGGCTGTGTATCAACGTTATGTAAAGAAGCACAACCTTTGTTTGTCTGGAAAAGGGTATTGTTTAGCCCATGCTAGTCCTTTATTGAATCGAATGTCACAGGGGGAAGCCGATCAGCGGAATGCCGGCAGGTAGTAGACAGGGGCGTAGTGCGGGACAGGCGAGGAGTCGCACGTCACTGGACAGGAGAGTAGTCTGGGACAGGTGAGGAGTCGCACGTCACTGGACAGGAGAGTAGTCTGGGACAGGTGAGGAGTCGCACGTCACTGGACAGGAGAGTAGTCCGGGACAGGCGAGGAGTCTGGATACCGGGAAGTCGATCAGCGGGATACAGGCAGGTAGCAGACGGGGGCATAGTGTGGGACAGGTGAGGAGTCGCACGTCACTGGACAGGAGAGTAGTCCGGGACAGGCGAGGAGTCTGGATACCGGGAAGTCGATCAGCGGGATACAGGCAGGTAGCAGACGGGGGCATAGTGTGGGACAGGCGAGGAGTCGCACGTCACTGGACAGGAGAGTAGTCCGGGACAGGTGAGGAGTTGATCGAAATCGATCGGAACGATTCCATCCAGAGAGCACAAAGCACGACCTAGCCCCGGTGTTAGGGAACGCCAGGGTATACTGTATATACCCCCAGGTGAGGTGATTAACATAATCGGCAATTGCCGACAGGTGTGTGGGTGCGCCACCAAAGCCCGCGCCTTGGCCACGCCCCTGTCACCCACCGTAACCGTGACATAGAATAACACTGTGTCTATGAAACAAATTGCCCGATTCAAGAGATTTCAAGTGAAACATATATGTGGTACCAAACGTACCACAAAGGTGCACCAATGGACTGCAAAATGTCTCATAATTATTAATACTGTATAATAAAGGTATGAGGAGAAATGTATAAACACTAAACAAATTTAGAATAGGAATTATTCAAATCAAGTTTAGAGTGTCTGTGTCTGTTCGTGTCTTAACATCTCTGCTTGGCAGAACTCAATGTGTATGTGTGTGTGTGTGTGTGTGGGAATATGTCTGTGTGTATTTTTCTGTGTGTGTGTTTGTGTGTGTGTGTCCCTGTGTGTGTCTATGTTTGTCTGTGTGTTAGCAGGAATTATTGTCTAGCTGATTGTGTGTGCAATTGAATCTGCCAGCATGTATACTTATACAAATCTGCCAGCATGCATACACACATGTGTGTGTGTATGCTTATGTGTGTTTGTCTGTATGTCAGTGTGTATTTGCATGAGTGTAATCTTGTCTGCATGTGTACATACATGTCTCTGTATGTGTATGTGAGAGAGAGAGAGAGGAGAGAGAGAGAGAGAGAGAGAGAGAGAGAGAGAGAGAGAGACCCGACCTCAGGGGGGTGAAGAGATGGTGCCCAGGTTGGTCCTTTGTGATGGAGATGGCCTTATTCTGACAACTGGTCATCATTCTGCCGTCCTGACGACCCTCTGGATGTCTTTCTTGTCCTGTGCAGTGGTGTTGCCATACATCACAGTGACCCCACTCGTCAGGACGCTCTCTACAGTGCCACAGTAGAAGTTCACCAGCCACCGTTTGCCGATGCTGCTTCTCCTGAGGCACCTCAGGGCATAGAGGCGCTGGCATTCTTCAGCATGACCTTGTGTTGCAGGTCAACGCTATCTCATCATCTGAGATCTGTAGAAAAGGAAGCAGCTAAAGATTTCCACCGGTGTCCCGTCCAGGGTTGATGGTGAAGTGGGTGCCTTGTTGGTCCTAAAGTCCACTATGAGCTCCTTAGTCTTGCTGACATTCAGTGAAAGGCTGTTGTTCTTGCACCATCACACCCACCATCACCACCACCATCACCATCATCACCACACCCACACCCACTGTCACCATCACACCCACCATCACCACCACCATCACCATCATCACCACACCCACACCCACTGTCACCATCACACCCACCATCACCACCACCATCACCATCATCACCACACCCACACCCACTGTCACCACCACACCCACCACCACCATCACCACCACCACTACTTGCTTGGGGTTGTTTACAGCCGTCAACGTTGGAAATGTGTGTGAAATATTCTAGATGTAATAAAGCATGATGATGTATTGTATGGTTGCATAATGACGACGTAGCACAAATAACAATAAAAGCAATAATAAAACATACGATAGCAAGGGAGGATGAGGAATACGTAGCGACATCATTAAAGGCTGTTCTGTAATCTCTTATGATGCCAACGGAGCGTAGTGTGGACCGCGAGTGTAGAATGTTAATGATCTTTCTCATGCCATTTCTTTAAATGTGTGTCTTTCTCTCTTCAGTGTCGTAAGGTCATTTTAATATTTTGATCTTGTTTTAAAGCGTGTTGTGTGGAGCGACGGCGTCTAAATTGCCCCACCCCCCCTGATACGCCCATACGTTCCACCCCCCCCCCCCCCCCCCCCCCCCCCTCCCCACCATCTCTGGAAACTTTCCTTGGGAGGAAGAAACTTTGAAATTTAAATGCACCGTGGTGGCTCTGTGAGAACACACACTCTCTCACACACACACACACACACACACACACACACACACACACACACACACACGTGTTTGGCGTCTTCCCATTCTTTCTAACGCTGCCAAAATAATTGAAAGGCTTCCCTCTAAGGACAGATCATCAAATGGTTTTTTTCTCCATGATCTGCGATCCACGGCAGCTTTAAAGTGGCCCTGACTGCCACACAGAGAGCACTCCTGCTTCTCCGTCTGCCAGGCTAACGGTACTTCAAATGACGACAAATAGTGCATGAAGTGAACTCCGAGAAACCCATACTCTAACACAATGAAATAATGGAGAACTAAGCAATGGTGAAATGTAAAAAAAGAAAAGGAGAAAAATGGAAGCCAAAAATCCAAAAACAAAGAAACAGCAAATCTGGCTAAATGCGCCAATATCCAACTGTACTATGCCTCTCTATCCGCACTAGGACTCATTTCAGCAGTTTCTAGTGTCAGGACTTACCTACGACCAGACTCGACTAAGACTAACATCGCCTGACAGGACAGGTGAACATATAGGGAGGTGGTCAGCACCATTCTAAAATATAGGGGTACCCAAAACAGTTAATTAACACATCTAAAACAAGAAAGACCCCGAATACAAAATACACTTTTCTGCCATCTCAACAGCAAATATAACAAACAATGAAATACATAATTGAGTTCTAAAAGCATAGAAATGAACTAAACAGTTAATTACTTTGGCTCAGACCACTTCCATCGCCATTGCCAACAGTGGACCTGGCCAATTAGGCCAATCAGGCCAATCAAGCCAGGAACCCAAATAAATGTTCTGGGGTGAAAACAGTACTTCTTATCTCAGTAAATCTTTACTATGGTATATCAACGGTTAGGTATACCCCACCTGGGATGAATCCAGTACTTCTCATCTCAGTCAACCTTATCTTGGAGAACACTACTGTTGGTTCTCTTCTTGTTGACCCACTTCTGACTGACTTGAGTGCGTGAGGTTTGAGGTGTTTGAAAGTGTGGATTTTGCATGATGACATTTCTGCTATTCTGAACAGCTATAATATACCGTATTCTATTGAGTAAGGTAACACCTGACTGTGCACAGACAACCACCAGATATGAAAGCAAAAATAGATTATTTATATGTACAAACATACTAATGCTGCATTTGATTGTATGCTTTATTATTTCATGCAGATCAAAAAGGTTTGACAAATGACTGAATGGAAATGCAAGGTACGTCGTGCCACTTGTAGGTCGGATATTTGAACAGATGAAGGATGATAGGAGTTCAGGTGAAGAAAGGTGACAGTCTTTGCTAGTTCTGTGGAATATATGAAATATTTTGCAATTCAAGTAGCGATTTATGTCTCATCCATTTGGCCTGTGTGGTATGACCTCTGCTGTCTCGCAGATGTCACACTGAGTACATCTTTGATTAAATTATAAATTAGGATTAAATACTAAATTATGTAAATTAATTAAATCACAGTTTTAGTAGTAGTAGAAGTATTTAAGATTCAAGATTCTTGCTCTTCTCTGTCCTGGCCCCACTTTGGTGGAAAAAACTCCCCACGGATGTCATGACTGAAGAGTCATTGCCCATCTTCCGCCGCAGGCTGAAAACCCATCTACACTCCTTCCTCGTAGCGCTAAATTGATTATCTAAGTAGATTATTAGGTAGATATTGTTCTAGATATTGTTAGATATTGTTTGCCAACAAATTGTACTTTTCCCTTACTGTACTTTTACCTTACCTTAACTTATTGTACTTCTACATGAGTTCAGTTCTTGGCGACTTGTTAGAAATGAAATGCACTTTTGACTTCTGGTGACGAGTTGTTCTCTTACCTTCCTTTGTTGAAACACACTATTGTAAGTCGCTTTGGATAAAAGCCCCCTGTAATATCATTTTGATATTCTGTGGATGTGATCACTTGACAGTAGGGCCCTTTGATTATCATGATCTCTCCATTAGTCACTACTGCCAGGGCAAAAGTGTGCACCTCAACTCAAAGTGAGTACAAATCCATGGGAGCATTGAGAAGCTCTCTCCAGATCACAGCACAGTGCTACCAGCAGAGCACCTGTCAACTCCGGCTCGATGAGGTTCAGCCGTTCAGCCAGTGTGACGAGAGCTGCCCTTCTGTTGTGTGGCGTACAGCTGCGGATTCTAAAACCATCAATATGTGTTTCTGTTTATGTCATCACTCACACGTTGATATGGAAGCACACTGCGTTCCTTTTGCTCCATCGTATCATCAATATTTTTTCATTTGTAGACTATTTCTAATTGCCTCATCACTGTAAAGTGCCTTGGGCTTGTTGAGCGCTCATATAGCGCTTCTTGGCGCTATATGAATCTAATATATTACTATTACTATCATTAGGTATTCACAGAGTTTCTGTGGATACCCATTGTTTTTCTTCATTATTATTAATAATTTAAATTATTATTATAAGTAGTAGTAGTAGTAGTAGTCATAGTAGTAGTAGTAGTAGTAGTAGTAGTAGTAGTAGTAGTAGTAGTAGTACTAGTGGTAGTATTCGTATTAGAAATATTTGTATTATTAGGATTATTATTCTTAATTATAGATTATTCAATCATTTGAGTTATTATATGCTATCCATATAGATGGCATCACATGCTGTATGTGTGGAAAGTATTATTTAGTCATTTGAGTAGACAAATTGATCAAAATGGTCATCATGGTCACCGTGCCGACCAGACTTCTCTGATAAATCCAGGAGGCTTTTCTCTCCGAGACGTGTAGATCCTGTCCGGTCCTTCCTCTCCCATCACCAACCCAGTCTCACATCAGAATGCATAACTGCTACATTGGTCCCCAACGCTAAATGTATTTGTTTCACATTAATGGCTCTGAAATTGTGAGATGCCAACGATTGTTTTTTGGTCTCTTCTTTTCAATTGGCCTGCGTCCACGTCATGTGACTGTCATGTTTATGTGTCTGTGAAAACTAAACTAAATGGCTGATATTATTGACATTGTTACCCTACTTCTACGGCGCCTACATTAAACCGCATGTATGTGTTTATCTATTTATGCAAAAGTAATTTTGAGGGGGCCACAAAAAAATATAACATATTGCTCTTTTGAGACTTTTGAGACTTTGAGACTCTCAAATATGGTTGGGTGATCAGATGAAGATCTGGTAGGATTGTGAATATTATAAATCCAGCAGCGGTCAGCCGTCTGCGGTAACCTAGCTGTAGCATCGCACCCAATTTGCCAGCATGCGCTAAAATCAACTTGTGGTTTTACTTTTGTCTAACCTTTGTCGACACTTTTTAATATACCAGAAGATGTTATTATCCATTTTTAATAAGCAGGACATTGTGTGCCCGTGTGGCCCCAGCTGAGGGCTCTCTGAGTTTGGGAAGTTGATCTCCAAGAGCCTCGGTGTTGTTTATCCATGATTAACGTTTAGCTTCACCCGGTGTTTAAAAGCCCAAAGACAGACAAAGAAAGTTTCTTTCAAAGGGAATATAAAGACAGCACTGAAGGCTCCATCGGTCTCCACATTTCTCTGTTCCAGTTGACTTTGAAGAGTGTATATATAAAGATCATTTAACAGTTCAATAGGAATTATATTCAGAAATAGTTGCATTGACATCAGAAACAAATACTACTATGTATGTACTAGAATATCTATACTACAGGTATGGAACCAGGTCTCTATGGTACCAGTGATCAGTTAGGAGACCACACTAGAGGGGGGAGATGAAGGGGTTTTGTCTGAAGTTGTCTGTCATGTATTTATATATACAGTATATATACACACTAATACACACTAATAACACTAATACACACTATATATATATATATATATATATATATATATATATATATATATATATATATATATATATATATATATATATATATATATATATATATATACATATATACACACCTCAAAACTTAAGCTTACAAAACATACAGGAACAACTTTCTACGTCTCCACTCCACCCAGGCCATTAATCACCACACAGTTTATGATGATTGTGATGAATATTCAGCGCTAAGGTCTGCCCCCCCGGCCCCTGCCCCCCTCCTCCCCCCCCCCCCTCTCCTCCCCCCTCTTAATTACACACCACCGATGCCGAACCCCCGACGGTGAAAGAACATCTCGGTGGTTTCCCCCTGGTCGACCCAGACCTGGCCTTCTCCTCTACAGTCATTAAGAGAAATGACACAGGTTGTTGAAGCAAGCAGACCCCTCAAACATAAACCCTCCACCTGCTCACACACTCATTAATCATGCTGTTCTACTTCCTGACTGCGGAGAATCAGAGCGTCCTGTCTCTCCTTGATCTGTGTGTGTGTGTGTGTGTGTGTGTGTGTGTGTGTGTGTGTGTGTGTGTGTGTGTGTGTGTGTGGTGTGTGTGTGTGTGTGGTGTGTGTGTGGTGGTGTGTGGTGTGTGTGTGTGTGTGTGTGTGTGTGTGTGGTGTGTGTGTGTGTGGTGTGTGTGCGTGCGTGCGTGTGTGTGTGGGTGTGTATGTGTGTGTGTGGGAACGGCAGGGAGGGACCGTACAACCTGCTCCTTTGCGTCCCTCTCCACTCAAGTTAAATTCAGTTTAGTTCAGTCACATACATTAACTAGATTTAGTTCAGCTCAGTTCAGTTTAATTCAGCAAAGTTCAGTTTAGTTCAGCTCAGTTCAGTTTAGTTCAGCTCAGTTCAGTTTAGTTCAGCTCAGTTCAGTTTAGTTCAGCTCAGTTCAGTTTAGTTCAGTTCAGTTTAGTTCAGTTCAGTTCAGTTCAGTTTAGTTCAGCTCAGTTCAGTTTAGTTCAGCTCAGTTCAGTTTAGTTCAGTTCAGTTCAGTTTAGTTCAGTTCAGTTTAGTTCAGTTCAGTTCAGTTCAGTTTAGTTCAGCTCAGTTCAGTTTAGTTCAGCTCAGTTCAGTTTAGTTCAGCTCAGTTCAGTTTAGTTCAGCTCAGTTCAGTTTAGTTCAGCTCAGTTCAGTTTTGTTCAGCTCAGTTCAGTTTAGTTCAGCTCAGTTAAGTTTGGTTTAGCTCAGATCAGCTCAGTTCAGTTTAGTTTAGCCCAGTTCAGTTTAGTTCAGTTGAGTTCAGCTCAGTCTAGTTCAGTTTAGTTTAGTTCAGCTCAGTTCTGTTCAGCTCAGCTCAGTTCAGTTGAGTTTAGCCCAGTTCAGTTCAGTTCAGCTCGGTTTGGTTTAGTTCAGCTCCGCTAAGTTTGGTTGAGTTCAGCTCAGTTCAGTTTAGTTTAGCTCAGTTCACTTTAGTTCAGCTCAGTTCAGTTCAGCTCAGTTTGGTTGAGTTCAGCTCAATTCAGTTGAGTTGAGTTCAGTTAATTTCAGTTCAGTTTACTTCAGCTCAGTTCATCTCAGTTCAGTTTGTTCGGGGAACACGGAGTGAGTTTTGTGATGGAGGAAAATGTCTGCACCGCAACTTTGATCCTGAATTTGATTGAAAGGTGATTTGAATGTGAGCGAGGAGAGAGGAGGATTGGATGTGAGTCCCAGCCAAGCGTCATGGACATTTGGGCCTTCTCAGATATTTTTTAAGCGCTGTGAAAACATCACATAATAATAATAATAAAAATATCTGTGCCAGAAAGAAGGAATGACTTTGATTCACGGTCACAAAAAACTGCTTCTCATTTTCCCAAATCACGATCATAAATATGTACGCCACGATACCATGAAATGTATTTATACTTGAAAAGGGAAACCAGAGGCCACCACATGCACACACGACAACAGACAACAAGCGTTTCAGTTGGAGGACAGACACACCCCCCTCAGACACTGAGGGGGGTGTGTGTGCACTAGGGCTGAGCCTGGGGGGTACAGGCTCAGCCCTAGCAGAACCTCTGTGAGATGTACTCCTGTACAGGGAACAGGGATTGAACAGGGCTGGTCTATTCCCTTCAGGATAATAGGGCTGCAGAGAGAATATACATGTCCTGTGTTGTTTATGTATTTGCGGCCTGCCGATATGTCCTAGAAAACCCTTCTCTCTGAGAGAGAGAGCAGTTATAGAGTATTCTCGTCAACATGACTCTAAAATAAGAATGTTGTGAAGAGGTGCTCCAGTGTTGAACATGCATTTGAGGGCAGGCGCCACAACTAATAGTTACTAAAGAGGTAGGAAGGCCTTCAGTTGTTTATGAAACAGCAGCGAATTGTACATTCCTAACAAAAGCATGTTCACAAGCATGTGTATGTGCAAGAGCACAGTTAGTGCTTTATATATGTTGAATGTTGAATTTTTTTTCTAGGCCATCTTAATTTCAACAGAATTCAAAGTAACCCTTAATATACTGGAAGAAGTTGCAGCTTTAGACTTTTTAAACAAACAACAACTCAGTAGTGCAACACCGTGACAAGTCATCATACAACATATGGAAACCCACTTTGAATGGGTCTAAGCTATTTGTATTTCTTGCTCATGAAGCAGATGAAAATGTGTTGAATAAATGTCTTTAAAGTTGATGGTCTAATCAGATATCTTAAGAATGACGAGTTAAAAAGTATTTCACATGCATGTCTTGTCTT
>CM051010.1:8844825-8882325 GCA_027704905.1 Muraenolepis orangiensis | reverse complement strand
ACAGCAATGACTTAATTAGCGGCAACAAGATGGTGTCCGAATTTTGCAGATAAGCTCACTATATAGTCCTCTACATACATCCAAGAGAGTGAGTAGGGAGAAGGGAATGGGGGAAGGATTTCACTATATAGTCCTCTCCATTGAACTCCCTAGAGAGTGAGTAGGGAATGAGGGAAGGATTTCACTATAAAGTCCTCTACATTGAACCACTAGCGAGTGAGTAGGACGTAGGGGATGAAGGAAGGATTTCACTATATAGTCCTCTACATTAAACTCCCTAGTGAGTAGGGAGTAGGAGATGAGGGAAAGAATTGGACACAGCCCATGAGAATTGGAGGCGTGGCCAATCGAGAGACATCCCGCCTGGTGGGGCCGGACCGCAATGTTGACTGCGACTCAGACAGCAACATTCAACGGATGTTGAGTGTCATTTTATCAAACTGCGGTCGGAGAAAGAGCGTCTCTTCAGTGATGTGTTAAACCGCAATCTGCTGGACTGTCCCTTGGCCCATCTTTCCCTACATCGCGATGCAACGTGTGAAGGGCACAAGACGAAAATGTTCCAGAACGTAGCTGTATGTGTATATAGTGGATATTTCTAGCGGCGTCTGAAAGGTTATCCCAGTAAAAATACCAGGAAGTATGTGTGAAAGAGGCTTAAGAATCAATGAACAGCTTGTGAACAGTCAAGCACAACAAGAACACACACACACACACACACACACACACACACACACACACCCAGGAACAAACACACACACACACCCAGTTGCAGACACACACACACACACACACACACACACACACACACACACACACACACACACACACACACACACACACACACACACAGTTTCAAACACGCACACACACACACACACACACACACACAGTTGCGGACACACACACACACACACACACACACACACACACACACACACACACACACGCACACACACGCACACACAGTAACACACACACACGCACCCACACACACACACACACACACACACACACACCACACACACACACACACACACACACACACACCCAGGAACAAACCACACACACACACACACCCAGTTGCAGACACACACACACACACACACACACACACACACACACTCACAGTTTCAAACACGCACACACACACACACACACACACACACACACACACACACACACACACACACACACCACACACACTTACACCCACACACCCCCAGCAGCACACAGGGGACCAACCTAGCATGGAGCGGACCCCTGGGAGTGCGGGGAGCGGCTGGAGGAGAGAGGGACTCGGGGTCCTCGTTAGGCACTGACTGCAGTAGGATGATGGATGGAGGACCTGCCTCTGGATCAAGCTAACCCAGGCTTTCATGCTCCTTTCCCTTACCCACTGGTAAGTGTCCCATATAACACACACACACACACACACACACACACACACACACACACACACACACACACACATACATACACACACACACACACTCACACACACAGACACACACACACACACACACACACACACCTCTATACACACACACATACACAGACACACACACACACACACACCTCTATATACACACACACACACACACTCTCTCACACACACATACTCACACATACCCACCTACGCACACACACATCTATATCCAATGAAAATCTACTGAAGTATGCTATTCATCTGTTCATTCATCTGTTTTTTTATGGAAGTAAGAGTCCTTTGAACACAGCATTTTTTGAAAAACAACATGTTCTGTATTTGAAACATGTGCACGGCGTTTTGAGTCATCATTCATTGGTAAAAACACACAGAACACTTTGAGTGAAGGTCATTGGACCACGAGGGTTCAGGTTAGGGTCAGACGAGTCTCATCGGGGGACGAGACGCATCACAAGTCTTATCGCTAGAACAATCTGTACATTATGGACTTCAATCAGCTACTTTGTAATCACTTTTGCATTGTGGTATGGCATTTTTGTGATATTTGTGACTAAAAAAGATGGAATGGGATGCTTGGACAGTGGAATTCTTACTTCACATTCCCTCCCGCAGTATGCATTAAGATACAAACCATACTCTACTCAACAAAATAATACTTTACTAAGTTGTGATCATTGTATTGTTATCCAACCTTTTTATGTTATAATACAACATTGTGATATTGTGATACAACATTGTTGTGTGTTGACTACAAAAAGTCAATGTTTTTTTACTTTAAAGAAATGGTGTTGACTTAGGACTGACTTAACGATGCTCCTCAGCGGGAGAGAAGGGGTGTGACCGGTGACTGGTTGATGTTCGCGGTTTGCTGGTGGAAGTTAGTATGTTTATTGTGGTGATTCCAGAGTTTTTCAAAGTGTTCCACCATCCTAACTGTTCCACCATTATCAAAGATGAGGTGTGTATTGGGCATTGGGGTGGTGTGTGTCTACTGCGGTTACCATTAGAAAAAAGATTGCTCCGTAGAAAAAAACGAATTAAAACATGAATACCAGTCATGGTGTTCTGAAGTTGTTTTGCTGTTTTTAGTCTTTAGACATGCAAAGTCTCTCAAGAGATAAAAACAACAAGTAACTTTTAGTAGAATAGAGGGCTGATGGAGATTCGATATGCAGACGGGTATTCAGGGAACAAAGGTGAAAATGTTACTGACTTTCATCTAATGAATTTCTCAGGCAACACTTTGCGGTGATAAAGTAATCACTAAGTAGCCTGTCTCTGCGCGTGTGGGTGTGTGTTTATGTGCATGTGCTAGGATGTGTGTATGCAAATTGGTGCGTGTGTGTGCATGTGTGAGAGAGAGTAGTGAGAGAGTAGTGAAAGAGGGAAGAGAGAGAGGTAGAGAGAGAATACATAGAGAGAAAATAGACAGAGAGAGAGAGAGAGAGCGAGACGAGAGAGAGAGAGAGAGAGAGAGAGAGAGGAGAGAGAGAGAGAGAGAGAGAGAGAGAGAGAGAGAGAGAGAGAGAGAGAGAGAGAGAGAGAGAGAGCGGGGGAGAGAGAGAGAGAAGAGAGAGAGAGAGAGAGAGAGAGAGAGAGAGAGAGAGAGAGAGAGAGAGAGAGGAGAGAGAGAGAGAGAGAGAGAGAGAGGGGGAGCGAGGGCACTGTGAGAGACTGCTGTCTTATTGATCATCAAAGTAAAAGCATTCTCTTTGTCAGATTAGTTTGGTGGAAAACAGAGATGATGTTACAAGACATCCATATTCCGCTTGGTAACGAGCAAAGCAAAACTCAACCTGATGAAATGATTTGGAAACCTGTTGAAACACAGCGCAGCCCCTTATGCTGCTGCTCAGAGCCATCCAGTCTGTCATGGTGCACAAACGCACCACCACCCACGACCACCACCCACACACCACCACCACCCACGACCACCACCCACGCACCACCACCACCCACGACCACCACCCACGCACCACCACCACCCACGACCACCACCACCCACACCACCACCCACACACCACCACCCACCACCACCCACCACCACCACCACCCACACACCACCACCACCCACGACCACCACCCACACACCACCACCACCCACGACCACCACCCACACCACCACCCACACACCACCACCACCCACGACCACCACCACACACCACCACCCACACACCACCACCACCCACACCACCACCACCACCACCACCCACGACCACCACCCACACACCACCACCCACCACCACCACCACCCACCACCACCCACGACCACCACCCACGCACCACCACCCACACACCACCACCACCCACACCACCACCCACACACCACCACCACCCACGACCACCACCCACGCACCACCACCCACCACCACCACCCACACCACCACCCACACACCACCACCCACGACCACCACCCACGCACCACCACCACCACGACCACCACCCACACACCACCACCACCCACGACCACCACCACCACCACCACCACCCACACCACCACCCAGCACACCACCACCCACACACCACCACCACCACGACCACCACCCACGCACACCACCACCACACCACCACCCACACACCACCACCACCACCCACACCACCACCCACACACCACCACCCACACACCACCACCACCCACACCACCACCCACACACCACCACCCCACACCACCCACCCACCACCACCCACGACCACCACCACCACCACCACCCACCACCACCCACACACCACCACCCCACACCACCACCCACACCACCACCCACACCACCACCCACACCACCACCCACACACCACCCACACCACCCCACACCCACCCACACACCACCACCACCACACACCACCACCCACACACCACCACCCACACACCACCACCACCCCACACCACCACCCCACACCACCACCACCACCACCACCCACACACCACTACTTCTTACTTTCTTGTTTATATGCAGGCATACATGCATACACACACACATACACACACACATACACACACACATACACACACACATACACACACACATACACACACACACACACACACACACACACACACATACACACACACATACACACACATACACACACACATACACACACACATACACACACATACACAGATACATACACACACACATACACACACACATACACACATACACAGATACATATACATATACTATACGTATATACGATACCTCAGTATCAAGTGCCGTACAAATAGACTCAGAGATAGCTTCCACAGTCCACCATCAGGCTGCTGAACAAGGGCGTATAGCATATAACAATGTATATTTTATTACATTGATTTATATATACATATTGTTATTTTTCTGTGCCGATATATTGCATTTTATAAATTGCATTTTTATTTTTATTTTTTAACTTATTCTATTGTTTTATTCTATATTTTTTCTGTTTTTATCTATTTTTATCTTATTTTTATAACTGCTGTCTGTCGTTGGGTTTTGCACATAAGAGTTTCACCCACTGCTTTATACTTGTATAAACTGTGAAGTGACAATAAACTTGACATGACTTGACTTAACGATGAAGATCTAGCTGTTGCTATGGGAGATATTATCTTATATAGCAAAGTACCGATGATCTGGAGCTGTTAGCCCCTGAGGACAGTGGCTCATCTGTTCATGATGAGGTCATCCTCACCAGACAAAGTTAGACTATCACAACGTTTCTGGAAATGAAGCGGGAAATAAACATATATTATTAAAAAATATAAAAAAATCACCTATAAAATTGCCTGTTTCAGTGCCACAGTTTCACAGTAGCTTTCTAGCTTTGAATAAATACATTGAACATACCACTCTGAAAAGCATGTGCATATCCGTTTGTGGGGTGCAGCTGTGGAATAGATTACCTGATGACATCTAAGAAAGTAAAAATGTTGCACAATTTGAAAAAAAGTTTAAAAAAACTATCCGTGAGAGGTATAGATCAAATGATCAAATAAGAGCATTTTCATTCCATTGTCTGTTACCCTGCCATCTGAACTGCTGCAAAACTGGTCTGTCCACGTGGGTCATCCATGTCTGACTAAAGGCCCCGTCACACTGTTCAGCGTTTGAGGAAACGTTGGTAATCGTCCGTGGTCACTGGCATAGCGCCAGAAGAGCGTTGTGTGAACGCTGGTGAACGCTGGTGAACGCTGGTAATCGTCGGTAATCGTCGGTGATCGTCGGAGAACGCTGGTCCGAAAATAAAGTTTTGAACATGCACAAAAGTTCTTCAACGTTTAACGTTAAACGCTGGAGAACGCTGGAGAACGCTGGAGATCGTTCGCGGAACGTTCGCCGAACGTTGTACGCGTTCGGCTATTGTTAGTCAGTCGTTACCCTAGCGTTACTTGGTTGTTATTAATCGTTCACAATCTTTGCTTTGCAGTGAGCGACTCACTGGTACTCATCCCACATTGTGTGCCTATTTTCGGATTGGAGATGGAGTGCAGACGACATGGAGATGGAGATGGAGTTTAGCAGTAGCCCCCCTCACACGCTTTTTTCCTCTTGGCGGCATGATGTGCACTGTTCAATATCCAGAAGAACTGTCACGGTTACGGTGGTTGTCAGGGGGCGTGGCCAAGCCACGTGCACTGGAGGCGCACACACACACACACCACACCACACCACACCACCACCTGTCTGCAATTGCCGTGGCTGATTGCTAATCCCCTCACCTGGGGTCTATAGACCCTGGCTCCCCGTTAGCCCGGGGTTAGGTCGTACGTCATACTTTGTTCATGTTACGTCGTACATTCTGGACGGAATCGCCACGCTGATCCCGGAGATCCAGATCCTTTACCTATCTCGCGTCACCCGCCTGTCTCGCGTTACGCCGGTCTATACGAGCTCCCCGGTCATTATAATTACATGTCTGGTACCTGTAGCGACCGGCACCCAGACCCCTGGACTGTCCCTGATCACTCTCTTCTGTTGTGTTTGCTTGAAATAAAGCTCTGTTATAGCTCCACTGGGTCTTGGTCTGCGTCCCACCGAACAATCCACTCGTGACAAGAACAACTGAATCCACTGTGATTTCCCCGCGTTTTATACCCGTTTGAACACAGTGACACGTCAGCACGCGCTAATAGTTTTCAGGGGTGTCTCACGTGGTCGCTGGTACACGCTCCTCATGCGTTAGTCACACGCTAATTCATGCGTTAGTCCCACGTTAATCACACACCAGATGTACACGCTCACCCTAGAATGCTCGAAAATTGAACGATTAGAACGTTCATAGAACGCTGACCAGAACGTTATGGTGTGACGGGGCCTTAAGGAAAACAGATTAGGTTTTGTCATTTTCACTTGGAATAGCATTCATCTTGTCTCCTTGGGAAATGTGTTGTCCTGCCCGAAGCTCTCTCCTCTCCCTAATGTTTTAATGGTTGGGTCGGTGGCAGCGTCCATTCATTTGGACTCACGGTCTAAATCAATAGGAATGTGACCAACAAAGTTAAACACTCCCCTGTTTGACAAACAGCCACTTCTTCACGGTGGTTCAATCATACCAGATGAAGCCAATGTGTGATTGCTAAATGCTTTGAGGATAGAGAGGTGGGATCAAACATTTATGAGGAGGCCAGCTTCGATTTTTTTTTCGCATCCATTTTTTTTCGGAGTAAAAAATAGATTACAATTTGCAGCGTCTCCGCCTTGACGGCCTCCCTGGAGGGAGAAGTCCTCCCTGGAGGGAGAAGTCCTCCCTGGATGGAGAAGTCCTCCCTGGAGGGAGAAGTCCTCCCTGGATGGAGAAGTCCTCCCTGGAGGGAGAAGTCCTCCCTGGATGGAGAAGTTCTCCGTGCGCCATCGCGGGTCAGCTCTGTTAAATTACGAAGGCGTCAAAGGCTCTCCAGATGAGCTTCAATAAATAGAAATGATGATGTAGAAGATGAGCCATGAGTTTATCCATATGGCATCTAAAGCTGTGTTGTTTGGAGCAGGCCACTTTGATTGCTATAAAAAGCTTGTTCATCTCATTGCAATTGCAACCAAAGTCCCCCCCCAGCATCTGATCGAAGCCACTCCGATTAATACATATTACAGTTTCACACGTCATCTTTGATGCTTTGGTCTTGTATTAAAGTTCTACTTGGATGAGTGAAATGCAAGGAAACACATGTCCCTGTGTGTTCATGTATGTGACCAATAAAGATGATTCCATCCTCCAGATGTAGATGTAGGAGAGGAACTCTGGGGTTGCATGCGTCCACATGGCAGGTTATAGGTTTACATAGTCCTCTAGGCCAGGGCTGTCAACCGCTTTTCAAAATGATTGGAATTGAGGGCAGAGGGAAAAGTAATTATCTAATTTCACTAACAAGCGAACATAAAAACAACACTAAATACCTGTAATACTGTTCAGAAAGGCTGTTTATTCACAATGTGTATATCAAACACAAAATAGGGTCATTTTATTTATTTCCATATATATATATTTTTTCCTCACCACCAAGATGAACTAAAAACTGATTTAATTAATTAGCAGACTGAAAGACATTTAAACTTTTAACATTGAACCTGTACAATTCTGCTACACTACTCTAAGTACTCTAATTAATTTAATTTGTATGATTAAAATTGACAAAATAAATGGCCTCAGCCATAAATTAATCAAACAACTGATCATGTTATTAACATAAAAACAGAAATGGGCCTAATACATCAAACACTTTGATTCCATGAGCATCTGAACCCATCGGATATGTTCCATTGAAGTTTGAGTCATAGGTGATGCTCACATCTCAGATAGAATTCTGCTGAGCCAAAATATGGTCTTTGGTTCAACATTACTGAATTACTATTAACTGATTATTGTCATTAGTGTCGATTGGGACGCTGTTTTCTCAGAAGCCTCTAGAAGCATTTCCAGGGATTCAAAGTGTGTGTGTGGAGGGGGGGGGGGGGTGTAGGTGCTGCAGGGTGGCGAGGTCTGAGAAGACGTCGATAATCTCTTGGCCAGTTAAGGCCCTTGTGGGGGTGTGAGATTGGCTGTATTGATCCATCTCTCTGAAGATAACACCCACCCCCTGCCACCCCCCCCCCCACACACACACACCCTCTAACCACCCTCCCCACCCCCCCTACCCCAACCCGCTCAGGGCCTGCCTTAATAACAGTGACGGCTTATTTTCCTTCACGTCCTAAAAATAACATGTCATTATGCACACAAACACACACACACACACACACACACACACTTTCACTGTCACACGCTCACACCAGTTCCCCTGTGTCTGTAACCTCACCTTCTAGCTCATCCTGTGTGTCATGTTGTTTACGGTGGGTAGAAATGCATTCTGGGAAATGGGACAATAAAAGCCAGAGCAGCGCCTCACGCTGTAATTGATTGCGGGCGCGGCCACTAAGTGTGTCCTCAGTCTCTCCCATGAAGCAGGAGAGTGTCTTCATCTCACTGTGGCAGCTTATCTCCCCATGTCTTCCAGCATGTTCTGAGGAGAGCTGAAGCACACCAGCGCTCGGATCGATCAGAGGGCCATTTCATCAGGCTCCCCCCCGCAGGGCCTGCTCCCTTATCGGCTGTATCCGACTGCATTGATTGGCTGCTGGAGGCGGACCCCCCCCCCCCCCCACAGCCAACCAAAACACCCCTCTCCGCATAAAAAGTAGCCTCGTTACTTCCCTTTAACCCCCGGTCAGACGAGCTCAGGGCCTGCCGGTTCCCTGTCAGAGGTTTTAATTGCTCCGACTTGAACGGACGAGCCAGGGTCTGTCATTGGTCAGACGGGGCTCAGTACACGTGGCCGGGATCAGCACCTGGTAGGAGCTGCAGGCTGTCACAGTGCAGAATAATGACAATATAATAATAATGATAATGACTCGTTTGAGGACTATCTCTAATCTAATTGTGAACTGTGCTCACTGTTCTGCCTCCACAGCAGCCAGATTCATCGTCGGGCACAACCCTCGGCGCTGTGGAGATCTGTTACAAAGCCATACACACGTTTACAAAAAGCTCTGTCATTTGATTAGTTGTTTTAAAAGACGCCATAGGGCTTAGGGCAGTATGGCCATTCCATTGTACTTGTTGCATATGGCAAATATAATATATGGAAAATCTTGAATCTTGAATAGCGGCCTCTCGGACCGGAGATCACTGAGAACATTTAGGGGCTGAAAACAAAACATTTCAAAAACGTGTCGTGTTCCTTTTGGATTTTGTTTTAACCATGCTTACAAGCTGCTCACCAAACATATTTTACTACCTGGTGCCAAAATAGAGGCCCTTTAAAATATGTTCATATGTTCCTATATTGCAATCCTACCCAACACTGCTTGCGGCGATATTGAGACCGTTTCTGTTAATACAGCCTCTGGGTTTACCAACTGGGGAATAGTCCATCAGGTTCACCATCACCACAGGTTTGTTGTTCACAAATGTTTCACAATTATCAGCTAAGATAATCAGGGCTTTGATCGTATTCCTTCTTTATGGTACACACTTGAGGCCCATTTGGGTGTCCAATGTACGCTTCCATAATAGCGCCCCTGGCCTTCCGGGAAAGGGAATATGAAGGATAACAACTTGCAGAGTGAATCTCCTTTGCCAGCTCTATTCGGTCACACCGAAGCATCCAAACCTCATTAAACCTAAAAGGAACATGTTTGTTTACTCACCCCATGTGTGTCTCACCAAAATTAAGTGGGTTTTTAAAACATACCAATTCATGTACAAATGCTAAAACAGATCACATTTATTATTTATTATTTATTTTTAGCTCTCTGACATGGAGAAGAGAGAGAGAGAGAGAGAGAGAGAGAGAGAGAGAGAGAGAGAGAGAGAGAGAGAGAGAGAGAGAGAGAGAGAGAGAGAGAGAGAGAGAGAGAGAGAAATAACCTTTAGGGTTGTGTCAGTTATCATAATCTCTCCAACCACCATTTCTCTCCTGTCTCTCTCTCACTCTCACCCTACATACAATTTGTGTGTGTGTGTGTGTGTGTGTGTGTGTGTGTGTGTGTGTGTGTATGTATGTGTGTATTTGTTTGTGTTTGTGTGTGTGTGTGTGTGTGTGTGTGTGCATATGTGTGCGTGTGTGAATGTGTGTGTGTGTGTGTGTGTGTTTAGGTGTGTGTTCATTGGTTCATGTTCAAGAAGAAAGTGACGGTGTGGGGGAAGGCCCATGTGGCAGCGCAGGACTTCTCTTCATGGAACATATAGATATGTCTATGATATTTATGAGAGACAACACTATTATTTAAACTCAACAAATGTATCTATTTTACCTTTCGCCTGTTTCTTTTTATATATTTGTGCCATAGGAATGTTTTTTCAATTATGTTTTGTCAATAATGTTTTCAATATTGTCTTGACCTTTGTCAATTTGTCTTTCAATCAATAATCAATCAATCAAAAACTTGCTCCAAAAATTAATATCTTGTAACCTAAGAGCAAACTGTTTATTGTGAAATGAATATCAAATCATTCATGCAGAATACAATAAAATACTACATACGATATACCACTGATTGCTGAAACAGAGAAAACACAGTGTTCAGTACTGTTATTGTATAGTGTTGTATAGTATAAGCATAGTACATAGAATATACTATATGATATATATATATATATATAAATATCATATCGTGTTACGATGTAGGAAATTCATACTGCGGGAGGGAATGGGGAGTAAGCATTCCATTGGACATAAAAATCTTAAATCTTGAATCTTCCCACCATGCGCAACCACTTGGTTATGATGATTGTTTTCCCTGTAATTTTGTTTGACTCTATGTATTAACTTTAAAAATACCAAAGTGGTCTGAGTGGTCTGCAAATGTGCTTTCACACAAACCTGTATTAATAACTGAACAATAGGTAATCAGCTAATCAAAGCTTCAACAATAGCTTAAGGTTTGCAGCCACTGTGGTTCTAATTGCGCTGCTCTCCGCTATCACACTGTTTGTTTTTAATGGTGACGTATCACATCATATACCATATTACGCCGATATTGTTAATGAAAGCGCTTAAAGACCCTACATCTCATTGTCTTTTAATGCCACTCAGAGCAGACCAGTGATCAGTGAAGACCTTTGGAACAGAATGGACAGAATAGGGTACTTAAAATATAATCAGCAACATCTGTGGGCAGGTCTGGTTCTGAACGCTGATCAAAGCAACACGTCTGTTGGTTTCTGTTGATCTGCTATTTGCATGGAAATATACTTTTTGTTTTTTTCAAAGGCCTTCGGAGGACACCATTACATATTTGGAGATGTATACATGAATTAATCATCATATTAATCATACATATATATATATAGTGTGTGTATCTGTAGTGGACTATAGTGGACTGTAAATCTATAAGTGGACTGCACTTATATAGCACTTCTAACTAAAGCTTTACAAGTACACGTTCACCCATTCATACACACCTTACTACACCGATGTAGAGTCGGGCATGCAAGGCGACAGCCAGCACGTCGGCAGCAGTTAGCGTTAGGGTGTCTTGCTCAGGGACAACGCAAGTCAAGTCAATTTAATTTGTATAGCCCTTAATCACAGTTACAGTCTCAAAGGGCTTCACATGCCACATGTTTACAGCACCCCCCAAACCCTAGCCCCCCAAAGGGCAAGAAAAAACTCCCTTAATTATGTAGGAAGAAATCTTGAGAATGAACACAGAGTGGAAGGGGATCCCTCCTTCCAGGGATGGTTCAGGAGTGCAATAGGTGCCATAAGTGACTTATAGTAATATACATGGTAAAGTACAAAAAATAAAAAAGAATACTAAACATATAATATACACAATATACAAATCTTAAAATGAGAATATCATTTGTGTGTGGTGCTGGCCGGTATCCTTCAGGTGGGGATCACAGCAGCACACTGGAAAACAGAAGCAGACTGCGGTATGATTAGATGGGGTAGGGTGGACATGGAACATGTAGAGAACCTCTAGTCTAGTACCTATCGGCAGCAGGGGTAGGCTAGTGCTGGCTAAAGGGTCGATTTAGCTGTAATGAGAGCTGAGGGTCTGCTTCCCTGATTACAGGTGGCTGACTGTTCCACAAATAGGGCGCACGGTAGGAGAACGCTCTATTCCCTGCTGATTTCTTTATGACTTTTGGGATTGATAGAAAGCCAGCTCCTGAAGACAATAGGGAACAATAAGGTCCTTCAGGTATGAGGGTGCTAATCTGTGTAGGATTAGTAGTACCTTGAAATCTGACCTTGCATTAACTGGAAGCCAGTGGAGCGAGGACAGAATTGGAGTAATGTAATAATCTCTGTTTTTCTTGTGTTAAGCTGCAGGTTGTTTTGGGACATCCATCTTTAAATTGCCAGGCAGGATTCAACATTCTGGATCTGGGAGGAGTCGTTTGACTTTCTAGGAATATAGATTTGGGTGTTGGTGTCAGCGTAACAGTGAAAACTTCCATAATTCCAATAATTCCATAACTGCGAATAATATCACCAAGAGGGAGCATGTAGATTGCAAACAGCAGAGGACCAAGGACCGACCCTTGGGGAAGACCAAAGCTTAGGTTACAGTGATTCGATTGTGAATCATCACAAAGAACAAATTGCTTTCTATTTGTGAGGTAAGATCAAAACCAGAGAAAAGCTGAACCTTTAATGCCAACATAGTGTTCGAGACGATCAAGGAGGATGCTGTGGTCGATTGTGTCGAAGGCGGCACTAAGGTCGAGCAGCACCAGCAAGGAGCTTGCATTGCTGTCCATTGTAAGGAGAAGATCATTTACTTCTCTGGTCACAGCAGTTTCAGTGGAGTAGAAGGTTCTAAACCCAGACTGGAAGGGTTCAAAAAGATTGTTCACCATCAGATGATTGATGGTTTGGTACAATTCTTTCCAGTACTTTCGAAAGGAAAGGAAGGTTAGAGATGTGCCGATAGTTGCTAAGTACTTCTGGGTCTAGGCCGGGCTTCTTCAGTAGAGGTTTTATCACAGCAGTCTTGAAGGTACATAGATGGAACTGTTCCAGTAGACAGGGATAGGTTCATGATGTTGAGCATAGTAGGCCCAACGACCGGGAAAAGTTCTTTATGAGTGGGGAGAGGTAAGTTGATATCACATGAAAAGTAGGCGTTCCTGGAAGTAGTTAATGCAGCTTTATAGCTGAGCAGGCTGTCATGCCATGCAAGATGAAAGACTTTTTGTGGTTTGCTTTTTAACAGTAAGAGGCAGTGTTAAAGTCTTCAGAAAGACTACCCACAGAGCCACTAAAGTCAGAGAGAGGAGCGAGTGAGAAAGGTAACTAAGCTGCCATGGATAGGTAGCCTGGCACTCATCGTTAGATAGTAAGATACCACCACCTTGAAAGTAAGAAGGAAGTGGTCAGATAAAGCTGAGGTGTAAGGTGAGATGGCCAGTTCTGAGATATCAACACCACGGGTCAAGACGAGATCCAGAGTGTTTCCAC
The DNA here is from genome assembly GCA_027704905.1 of Muraenolepis orangiensis. Lineage (NCBI taxonomy): Eukaryota > Metazoa > Chordata > Actinopteri > Gadiformes > Muraenolepididae > Muraenolepis > Muraenolepis orangiensis. The sequence continues at coordinate 8,868,454 of CM051010.1, read as the reverse complement.
CATTGTGGGTATGGTGCTGGACAAGCTGTTTAAAGCCAAGTGCATGATTTAAAGATGATATGTTATAGAAAAGTTATAGAAAAAACAACCTTTGCGAGAGGATCAGACGGGTTATTTACATGAATGTTAAAAACACTGTCAGAATATGTTACAAGGTCAGCCGCAAACTCAGAGAACTCATCCACGAAACGTGTGTATGGGCCCGGTGGGCGGTATACTATAGCTAAGAAGAATGAATCTACTAACCTTTCTGCTGTAGTAGGAACTGAGGAGCAGAAAGCAAGAACTTCAAAGGATGAAAAAGCATAGTTATTTTTCTGCTTCATGGAGAGTTTCGAACTAGAGATTAAAGCCACTCCACTACCTTTTTTTGATTCTCGGGATAACTATGTGCTAACATAGTTGGGTGGCAACACTTGGCTAGGAGGAGCCGGGGGGATCAGACCAACCCGCTCTACCTCCTGAGCTACGTTGATACACTGACAGTTCCACCTGTTGTGTTTCAGACTCACGGCGTGTGTCGCAGACTTTGTCTGTTTAGAAGCAAGGGGAAATTCATGTAAATGTCGATTCATCATTTTTATATTTTGGTGCTTGCCCGGAGCTCATCTACATGCACACCATAAGTTGATTACTGGGAATAATGTATGCCTGAATTCAATTGAGACACTCCAGGAATGTGCTGGCTGAAACCCTTGTGTATTGGTGTAACAATTTATTTCTCTAGAGATGAGACAAGAAAACACCATTGCTTGCTTCAGTTATTTAAAAGTTAGAGATAACTTTGTTATACTACTGCAAATGCAAAACATTGTTGCGGATATCCATGGGATAAGACAAGCTCATGCTATAACACTGAGTATACCCTCTGCTGATTATTTGGAAGGATTGGTAATTGTTTTATTGACTTTCAATAATTTAATTGAAAGCAAAAATAGAAGTGTTAAAGAAAGAGAAGAGTTAGGATTAACTGATGACAATTTGTTAGAATTAGATATTTGTCTACTTTGTTGTGATGCAGAAAATGCACACCGCATGCATATTCTTTATACTTTCTGAATCTGCATCTGGAACTTATGTGAGACCATGTCAAGGCCTTGTAAATCATGATTACAGCTGGGATTGACACTGTGGTGTGAAGGGGGCGTGGTTTTGTATCGGGTTCCAAAACAAGGGGCGGGGGAGTTGATATTTCTTGTTTAGCACATGCGTAGAAATCATTGAGGGTAAGAACTGATACGTTTTAAGATTTCAAGATTGGCCCCCAGGGGTGCTGCTTTGGCCATATCTCTGGAACTGTTGATGGCGAATGCTGGCAAATAAACAAATAATCACATTTTCAGCTATATCTCTGGAAGTCCAATTTACTTGAAATAAAGTCCATATAAGGTCAGACCCTGAGGAGGCCATTGTGGAGTCTTTACATGAATAGAATGGGTATTATGGAGGATTGGAGGCGATGAACCCTAGCCGTCAGCCTCCGTTGGCCTCGTTTATTATTTCCGTTGGGGAGACTTCCCCGGTCAGACACCAGGTGTCCCCGGTATTTGCTTTGTCGCTAAAAGAGTTCAATCTCTGAAACCCTGGTGGTCGTCTCTTTTCGGCTTTCGAACACCGACAGTGACTGCTACATTGATATAAAACCATGATGAGATGGGATTATTCTGTTCAGTTTGGATGAAGTTGAAGACTCAGACCTAAAACGATGAGTACGACACGGTTCCATCCCACGCACGGTGACCTCTATGACCAGCTGACCACCCATGACCTCTATGACCAGCTGACCACCCATACCTCTCAGAGAAAGGAATACTTTCACAGGAAGAGCACGCCTAATTTGATGGAAACAAATGCATCATTAGTCAAATCAAATACGTGTATTAGAATTTATTGTTGTGTATAAAACACCCTATCAATGCAGATTGTAGGAATACGTGAGAGAAAACCAGTGAGTTAAACCCTATGAGATGCGGTTTAGCTGCTGTTTGTGTTGAAAGAATATAAACAGACATCAGGAAATCCATACTGAGGGTGGATTGCGTCTCCCAGCCAGCAATACCTGCCTCATTGTTCAGAGATCCAGTGGGCCTGGATCACCTCCACTGTGGGCTGGTGAAAGACATGTCTCCCCCAGCAGGTGTCAGGGGACCGGGCCACTCACACACAAGGTCAGCACGGGCTGCCGTCCCATTCCCTGGGCGCCCAACATGTGTGTATGGGGACCAATTACATCCGGAAATCACCGGAAGTATGCCCCAGGAAGACATATAGCCTGCAGACGCATGTACACACACACACACCTGACACACACTGGACAGACATTAACTCATACACATACATACACACACATGCACACAGACACTCACATTCACACACACATTCACACAGATGCACACAGACACTCGCGTACACACACACACAAAAACTGCGTAGCAACAAGCACGCACACACGCCATCACAGACCCAAACACACACACAATAACAGGTACACACATACACGCACAGACATATACCCACACACACATACATAAATATATACACACACACACATACACACATGCACACAGAAACTCATGCACACACACATACCCAAACACAAACACACGTGCTTAGTGTGTGCTTAGTAAAAAGCACACACACACACACGCCAATATATACAAATACACACACAGGTACACACATGTGCACACATACACGCACACACATACACACCAGGGTTTCCGTTAGCCAGTAATTACCATTTTAAGCTGGTAAAATGTATTAAAAAACGGTAAATTCAAAACCTGCCGGTCAAAATGTCCAGTAATAATGCTCATACAAAACTTCATTGCCCATTTTGGCCATGAAGTGAGTGAATCAGCTGCTGCACCTCTCATTGATGACAAGCGCACCCGACGAGATGGGGTTCAACTTTTGTGACATTTATGAGCACTCATGACACATTGCTTGTGTTCTGCCTGTGTCAAACGTGCCATTAGAGAGGGGCTTCTCCCTGCAGAATCCTGTGAAGACATCACTGCGGAGTCGTCTGGAGGAGGAAAGAGTGATGCGGCTTATGGGTATTGCAAGCTGCAAAGACACCTTGGACACGGTTGATTTCAGCTCGGCAGCAGAGGACTTTGCCGCATTGAAATTAAGGAGAAAGTAAAAAGTTACCTGGTAGCCTTCAGGGATATTTGATAATAACATAGACTGTTATTGAAACATGACCGGTAAGTTTTGAATTTGTCCGGTTCTTTCCAATCCTAACGGAAACCCTGATACACACACACACACACACACACACACACACACACACACACACACACACACACACACACACACACACACACACACACACACACACACACACACACACACACACACACACACATCCCCCCCCCCCCCCCATATACACACTCATGCAAAGACAAGCGCATGGCAAAACAAACCCTGCCACTAATTCATTCATGTCTGATGAGAACTTTGATCATGCATTATCTGAATCAGAAGATAAAATTGAATGCATTTGACTTTCTCTGAACATTCCTCCTGTAACGGCCTGGGGAAGGCTGTGATTGGCGGTGGGACCGATGTTTGTGGTTCCGGTTGGGCGGGAGTTTATTGGTTGTTGTTCCGGGTTAGCGGGAAGTGTGTGTGTGTGTAAAATCTAGCTTGTTAGCTGACGCTAAGAGGAATAAACATGGTGTTCACAATACTCTGTTTACTTCGGCTCATTTCGCTACATTTGTTTGGAGTTTGGAGTACCCCAGAAAGGGGAGAGTGAAGAGCGAGGAGAGCGACGGTGAGCAGTACGGCGCGTGCGGCTGGTTGGCGGACGTGGACAAGGAGACAGAGAATGCCGCCAGAGGAGAGTCGTCGCCTCAGAAGAGCGACAGGAGAGAGGGCCAAGGACGGAGTCAGGACCCCTCCAGTGGCGGCTCGTGACGGTCCTTTTTCTCCGGTCGAGCCTCGGGCGGCCACCGGGCGGACAGAACAAAGGTAAAGATCGCGGAGGGGGGTATGTCTCATGATAAACAGATTTTGGTGCAACCAAAGTCATGTACATCCCCTCAAGTCTTTCTGTTCCCCGGACCTGGAGTACCTGATGCTTATGTGCCGTCCATTCTGGCTACCTCGGTAGTTTACAGTGGTAACCGTGACCGCTGTTTACATTCCCCCACAAGCCAACACGGACACAGCGCTGAAGGAACTGTATGGGGCTATCAGCGAACAGGAGTCGGCACACCCTGAGGCTGCTCTCATCGTGGCGGGGGACTTCAACAAGGCGAACCTGAAGAAGGTTCTCCCGAAGTTCTACCAACACATAATGAGCAACACACGGGATGAGCGGATCCTCGACCATTGCTACACACCCTTCTGTGATGGCTACAAGGCCCTCCTCCGCCCACCGTTCGGCAAATCAGACCACTGCTCTATCCAGCTACTCCTTGCCTATAGGCAGAGACTGAAGCAGCAACCAATCGCTGTGAGGGAGGTCTAATGCTGGTCGGACCAATCGGACTATATGCTGCAGGATCGTTTTGATCGCGCTGGCTGGGACAAGTTCCGGGTCGCCTCGGACAACGAGTACGCGTCCTCGGTCACCGGATTCATCAAGAAGTGCATAGATGACGTTGTTCCGACCAAGTCGGTTCGGATATATCCCAACCAAAAACCGTGGGTTAACGGCGATGTTCGCGCTTCCCTCCACGTGCGTAACGCCGCCTTTGGCTCCGGGAATTTGGAGGAATATACAACAGCCCGCTACGACCTCCGTAAGACCATCGTCAATGCCAAGTGGGAGTACAAGGACAGAGTGGAGGAGAAATTCAAGAGCCACGACGCGAGGGGTATGTGGCAGGGGTTACAGACGATAACGAACTTCAGAGGGAGAACCAGTTGTGTAGAGAATTCCTCTACCTCCCTCCCAGGAGAGCTAAATACTTGCTTTGCTCGGTTCGACGTGAACGGCAGCCCGCCGAAGCCAGCGCCGCCTGAGGAGACCAGCCTGCTGAACATCTTGGGGGCGGTTGTGCGCCGCACCTTCAAGCGGTTGAACATCCGTAAGGCGGCAAGCCCCGACAACATCCCGGGCCGCGTCCTCAGAGCATGCGCAGACCAGTTGGCAGGAATCTTTGCAGACATCTTCAACCTCTCCCTGTCCCAGGCTGTTGTTCCCGTGGTCTTCAAGATGTCCACCATCATGCCTGTCCCTAAACAACCCAAGGTAACATGCCTGAATGACTATAGACCTGTAGCCCTCACCTCGTTTGTCAGCAAATGCTTCGAGAGGTTGGTAAAGGACTTTATTTGCTCCGTGTTACCTGCCACGCTGGACCCATGGCAATTTGCATATCGTCAAAATAGATCCACGGACGACGCAATTGCCATGGCCCTCCACACTGCCCTTTCCCACCTGGAGGGAAAGAACTGTTATGTGCGAATGCTGTTAGTGGACTACAGCTCAGCGTTCAACACGATAGTTCCTGCCAAGCTCGACACCAAGCTTAGAGGCCTAGGCGTGCCCCCATCCACGTGCAGCTGGATACTGGACCTCCTGTCGGACCCCCGCCAGGTGGTGAGTATGGGCAGCACCACCTCAGAGCCACTGACCCTCAACACGGGAGCCGCCCAGGGATGCGTGCTGAGCCCTCTCCTCTACTCCCTCTACACCCACGACTGCATGGCTATGCACAGCTCCAACGTCATCGTCAAGTTTGCTGACGACACGACAGTGATGGGCCTGATCGCCGGCGACGAGGAGACAGCCTACAGGGAGTGGTGCCAGGAGAACAGCCTCGCCCTCAACGTCAAGAAGACCAAGGAGCTGATCGTGGACTTCAGGAAGCAGAGGGGAGAGCACAGCCCTATCTCCATCGACAGTGTTGCAGTAGAGAGGGTCAGCAGCTTCAAGTTCCTCGGCGTGCACATCTCCGAGGACCTCACATGCGGCCAGTATATCGTTTGAGGTGAGCTCCCCTCCCTCCTAGATATATACAATCCGCGGTGCGTGGACAAGGCCAAACGCATCATAAAAGACATTGCCCACCCCAGCCACGAACTGCACTCACTGTTACCGTCAGGCAGGCGATTCCGCAGTATCAAGTGCCGTACAAATAGGCTTAGAGATAGCTTCCACAGTCAGGCCATCAGGCTGCTGAACAAGGATATATAGCATATAACAATGTATATTTTATTACATTGATTTATATATACATATTGCTCTTTTCTGTGCCGATATTTATTTTCTATTTTTATTCTATTTTTATCTATTTTTATCTTATTTTTATAACTGCTGTCTGTCGTCGGGTATTGCACATAAGATTTTCACATCACTGCGTTATACTTGTGTAAACTGTGAAGTGACAATAAACTTGACTTGACTTGACTTGAAAGAATGAAAAAACTCCTGTAGGGGGCGAGCGACTGTTGATCTGATCTCCAGAAGTGTGCAAAAGTCATAAATTAACGTGCTGCTAACTTTCTGAACAAAGATAGTCGCGATAAAAAGAATAAATAATAAAAATCTGCATCGTCGTGCGGGAGCTCTCAACACGGCAGCCATCTCGAACGGCGCCATACTCCTCCTGGCTGCGGGTGGCCGTGGATGTGGTGGGACCTCTACCTCGTTCCCATCAGGGGGAACCGTTTCGTCCTGTCGGTGATGGACTACTTCACGAAATGGCCAGAGGCGTACACGCTGCAGGACCATGAGGCCACGGTGGCAGATGCCCTGGTGGAGGCCATGTTCTGCCGTTTTGGGGTACCAGAGACTCTACACAGCGACCAGGGAAGGAATTTTGAGTCCTGGATGTTTACCGCTATGTGCGATTGCCTGGGGATCCAGAATACCCGTACCACCCCCTTGCAACCGCAGAGTGACGGGTTGGTGGAGAGATTCAACCGCACCCTGGGGCAGCAGCTGGCCATCCTCACGTCCTCACACCAGAGGGATTGGGACAACCATCTGCCCTTGGTTCTCATGTTGTGCAGATCGGCGGTGCAAGAAAGAACCTACTGCACGCCCGCTCTGCTCATGCTGGGCAGGGAGCTTCGCAACCTGGCCGAGTTGGCGTTTGGTCGACCCCTGACACCCTGCCTCTGGCCCCCGGCCCGGAGTACGCCAGCAGACTTCAGGATCGCCTGGAGTTGGCCCACGCGTTTGCCCTCGACCAGCAGCTCCGGGCCGGAGTGAGGCAGAAAAGAAACAATGACGTGCGGGCCGCATCCTGGAGAGGTTGGGGGAGGTAGTCTACCGGGTACAGCTGCCGGTCCGAGGGCGGAAGGTGGCACTCCACCGGGACAGACTGGCCCCTTACCGAGGGGGGGGGGGGCATCTCCACCCCACCCGATCCTAGTCTCCAAGGCAAGGAGAGGGAAGCCCCACCTTCCCAGGCACCTTCCCCGGGTTCCCCACCCGACTGGGCGGGCCCGCCGGTTTGGCCGGGAACTCGGTCTACCAGCACGGGAGATGTTTCGGGACTCGGGTTCTGGGGTGAAGGGGTACTAGGTAGAGGGGAGACCACAGGGTTAGAGGGCCAGAATGCTTACTCCCCATTCCCTCCCGCAGTATGCATTTTTAAAACAATAGTAAAAAAAATATGATATACAATAAAAATTAACAGAAAAATAACAATATAGTGACCGATGATATTTACATGTTTTGAATTGTGCAAAATATTTAAAAGCATTTTAAGTGCCAGTAGTGCAGCAGCATCATGAATACAGATAGATACAGATACAGATACAGATAGATACAGATACATAGATAGATAGATTACACTGCTCTCCAATGGGATATAGCACACTTCTCCTTGAAAGGTACATGCAAGAATTGAACGTTGAAGATTACAGTTAAGATCATGGTTTGTACAATCTGTGTGTTGATTTGGAGGTAGAACAAAGAGAAATGACTGCACATCAAATTACAGAGTGTACTGGAGGGAGGGGACTAACTCAGTGCTTATGTGAAAATCAATAAGAGACTTGAATTGGTTTTCCAGGGAAAACCTGCCGAGGCCTAATTCTGCACAAATGGCTTTCAGTAAAAAACATTGAACAAATGTCTGCCAGTGTATTGACATATTTTACAAAAAAAATGAACTGTATTGAATGAACTGCTCAGACCTTTCAAGAAATAACTATATTTACAAGATATATTATTTCTCTTATTTTTGGGACAAGATCAATATTTCTATCCATGCATCCGTCCACCCATCCAGTACAATTACCACTTCTACTGCTATTACTACTAATACTACTACTACTCTTACTATTACTAAATGAGTATCGTCCAATGGATTTTACACCCATAGCCATGAAGTGCCTGGAGAAACTTGTAATGTTGCATATTAACTTTTCCATCCCTGAGTCCCTTGACCCACTCCAGTGTGCATACAGACCAAACAGGTCTGTAGACGATGCCATTTCCATGGCACTTCACACGGCCCTGGAGCACCTATCCAGGAGGGACACCTGGGACCAAGCTGGTCCTGAAACTGAGGGACCTAGGTCTGGGCACCCCCATCTGTAACTGGACTATGGACATCCTCAAGGGCAAGCTTCAAGTGGTGAAGATTGGGAACAACATCTCATCCACTCTGGTCCTCAACACTGGAGCACCCCAGCTGTATTCGCTGTACACACATGACTGTACTGCCACGCACAGCAATAATCGGATTATCAAGTTATCATCGGCCTGATAAGCGAGGGCGAGGGGAGTACAGAGATGAGGTTGTCCAGCTGACTCAATAGTGTGAGGCCAGCAGCCTCGCACTCAATATCAACAAGACTAAGGAGCTCATTGTGGACTCCAGGAGCCACCGGGGCACCCACTGCACCATCAGCCTGGACAGGACATCGGTGGAAGTCGTCAACTGCTTCTGTTTCCTTGGGCTACAGATTTCCGATGACCTGGTGTGGACCCGCAACACGGAGGTCATGCTGAAGAGATGGCAAGTGAACTTCTACCGTGGCACCGTAGAGAGCTTCCTGACGAGTGGTGTCACTGTGTGGTACGGCAACACCACTGAACAGGACAAGAAAGCCATCCAGAGGGTCGACAGGATGGCATTGAAGATCATCGGTTGTGCACTTCCATGCATTGAGGAGATCTGTATGACTAGATGTCTGAAGAAGGCCATGTTCATCATAAAGGACTATAGGGAATGGGGAGTAAGAATTCCATTGTACTTGTATCTTGCACTTGTTTTCAAATCAAAAAGTTTTAATTGCAAAGGCGAACAGGTTGACAAGGTAGACTTGGGGGTAGACGAGCAGACAGGTGGGCTGGCGGGTAACGATGCATGCCACTGTAGAACAAAGAGAAAGACATTTCATATTCCCATAACACCAGAACGTTTCTACAACAAGAATTTGTATTTCTACTCAGCGGCGGAAAACGAGGCTGACGTGTGAAAACAACAAAGGATGTGGCGATGAGTGTATCGGACGCCAGGATGTAGGTACTGCAACTATGTGAGATTGTGAGATGTGACAATGTCCGAAACCTTAGTATGAAAACCAGTAGTATGTGAAGTGCGTACTATTTCCATGGAACAACTTCAGTATGCATCACTGCATAGTACGCCGGCATAAATATCCCATAATGCCATGCTGTAGTGATGACAACAAAATGGCGGGCAGCGACCAAGGCACCTTTGGTGAAAAGTGTTATGCCCCACACAGATTGTTGCTTGCGGAACCCCGGGATGGTACAGACGGAGTCGGAGGCTAAAGGAGTTCAATAACCCGTAGGCGTCTTTATTGTATATTGCTATAAAGAATAAACTGATGGTTTTTAACAATCAACTTTGTGTATGTAAATTACAGAAGTAATAATACATTGTGTAAAGCGACGCGAGTGGGAAATGGTATAATGTGCTGCGGGGAGAAGGCTGACGAACAAACCGAACACGAAACATCCAGGGTAGAAATCAAAGTTGAAAATTCCAACAATAAAAACAAACAAGCTAATTAGTCCAATGGGGAAAAACCAGGAGTGCTTCCTAATGACATGCTGTACATATCCCTGTGAGTCACTTTGGAGGAAAACAGCTCTGAAACAATGACAAAGTAGTTAATAGTAGCATATATAAAGATACAAAAATATATGGTAAAATATAAGGGGAAAAATGTAATCCTTCTCCTCTCTTGTTGGGCTACAAAGAGACATCCCTCTTATTCTCCTCGGTTCTCTCTCACCATAAAACGTGTTCCCTGCAGGCTTCTTGGAGTCGTGTCTCATGCACCTGGAGAAGACATCTGGTCACCCGGCCCGTGATCATTCACTCCCCATCGCTCAAGCTGAGAAAAGGCTATGAATTACAAACCTATATCTGGAATATCCCAACCTGCTCTACAATCTACCAAACAGCTCTACTATTAACACTTTGTCGCTGAATACTGGATTATTTTAGCATCAAGTTAGCATGTAGTGAGATAATAGACTAAGTATTACATTTAGACATACTATCAATAATGTATAGGGCAATAATATATCATAAACAGTCAATCATGTTTACTGATAATATTATTATAAAGATATTTGTATCTTAGTCTTACTTTAATTGTTTGCCTCTTTTTAATTATTTTACTACCCTGGTATTTTGCCTTGCCCCTCAAATGTCTGGGGTGTGGGATTAAGAAAGTACATAACATGCAAAACGGCATATTATATTCGTCATACAACCAATATTAGACAATCTCACTTCCTTCACCCTCACCCTAAACACCGGCGTTACCCAGGGCTGTGTCCTGAGCCCTCTCCTCTACTCCCTCTTCACCCATGACTGCACTCCTGTACATGGTACAAACAACATCATCAAGTTTGCAGATGACACAACAGTGGTGTGTCTCATCAAAAACAACGATTAGGCGGCCTACAGGGAGGAGGTCCAGCACCTGGTGGTGTGGTGCGCTGACAACAACCTGGCCCTCAACACCAAGAAGACCAAGGAGCTCATCGCGGAGTTCAGGAAGACCAGAGCTGGCGCACACGCCCCCATCCTCATCAACGGAGCAGTGGTCGAGCGTGTCTCCAGCTTCAAATTCCTGGGGGTCCACATCTCCTGAACTCTCCTGGTCCCTAAATACTGCCTCACTTTTTTCCCTCCTCCCCTCCAGGAGGCGCTATAGAAACCTTTGTTCCAAGTCAAGCAGGCTTAGGAACAGCTTCTTCCCCTCAGCTGTCATCTCTCTGAACTCTGCACCAAGATGACAGCCCCCCCCCCCCCCCCTCGGAACTCTGTACCACAGCCGCTGAATCTAATCTAATCTAATCTAATCTTATTAGTACAATGAGCACATTGACTCAGAGAAATGCATTGAGAGTAAATCCAATCAACCGCCAACTCTGCCTTAATCATTGAGGCGTACTCAATGGGCTGTTGAGGCAATTTCAGACTAAACTAAAACTAAAGTTAAATGGCTGCAAACTCTTTGTGTATATACTATAATAGATAGTTACAGGGCAAGGGATCTTTTCATGTACTCAGGTGTACTTTGTGTCAAAACAGTTTTTTACTAAACTTTTTTACTTACTTTTACATTTACACACTCAACTGTCACAATGGAACTGCAAATACAAGGAGTAGGTGAATGACTCATTTAACATTAATGAGTGAATGAGTCATGAGGGGAGGAAGAGGGATTATAGTGTCGGCAAGTGTATGAAGAAAATGTCCAAATGGTTCTAAATAAAAATAAATCAATATAGCTGGATGGAATATGTGTACATGTGGCTCCAGACAGAAATCCAGTGTTGTCAGATAAAAGGTAGACCCCCCACCTCCACCACATCTTCTCAGATTAGAAGTATCAGATAAAAGGTAGACCCCCCACCCCCCCCCATCTTCTCAGATTAGAAGTATCAGATAAAAGGTAGACCCCCCACCCCCCCCCATCCTCTCAGATTAGAAGTATCAGATAAAAGGTAGACCCCCCACCCCCCCCCATCTTCTCAGATTAGAAGTATCAGATAAAAGGTAGACCCCCCACCCCCCCCCATCCTCTCAGATTAGAAGTATCAGATGAAGCTAAGGCTCATCTCTCGTGGCGTTTGCATTATTCCTTGACAGCGACGCCAAGAAACACTTCACTTGCTCATCTTTGCCACAGGGATACTTAGAATGCGTCTTTGTTTAAAGGTCACGTCAGTTTTTACACCCTCGCCCCCTTAGCAGACTTGTACAGCAGCTAATTAGGTTATCCACCTCCTCCTAACTGATAAATACAATCTCACACCATCCCGCTTAGTGCTTGACATTTCTGAGGCTAAATAACTAGGCGTACACTCCTGCCTGGAACGATAACTCATTTGTAGGGCTTACACAGCCTATAGAATATATATGGATATATTGCATCACAGAAACCTATGTTCACCGTGACAGGTGTTGACAGCAGGTGTATTAAGATCTATAGTTATGTTGTGCATGGCCAGCAAATAAAATAAGCTAAATAATTGATATTAAATCAAGTAAATAATGACTTATCAACAGGCCAAACAGCAACAAGCTAAAATGTTCATCATTGTAGGCCTATTTGAATAAGCCATTGTAAATTAGCAATATTTTGGCTTAATATATATATGGGTAAATTCAGGAATATAAAATGGTAAATACTATTATGATCATAATCCAACACTGTAGAAACTGAATTAGCCTAATTTATGCGTAGGCCTAATGTTGACAACCACAGAGTAAACCGACAATATAAATGCATGTGACGTGATTGCGTATACTTTGCTTACCTCTTTTCCAGCACAGCTCTTTATCTTTCTCCTGTGGATCGTTTGTTTAACAACACCTAAACGCAAAGGCAATGTACAAAGAACGAGCAAGGCAGCATGTCATGCATATAATGAACAGAACAATGAGGATGGTGATTCTGATGATGAAGAACAGAGAAGTGGTTTCATTTGTGCAGCACTAAAACATATGTGTACAATAATCCTATCACATCAATAAGGAGTCAAATATGTTTTATTATATATATATTATATATATATTCTATCTGTTTCATTGCTGATTATTGAAATGAGGAAAGGACAATGAAGCTGGTGGATGTTAAACCAAATGTTTTGAAAATAAAAAAAGTAAGTTGTTAAATTGCAACGTAGTGTGAGCCGACAAAACGTTTGTCTCTGAGACTATGCAGCTACAACTCGCGCTACTAGAGGCGTCTTACGTCCAATTGGCGACCTGGACATTCAACCAACCAGACTTCTGAGGCCCTTGGCCCTAGCGTTCTGGCTATGTTAAACAGCTCCCTAACCTGTGGAACCGTCCCACCTGCTCTTAGAACCCCATAGTCCAGCTGCTTATTCAGAAGCCTGGCCTGGATCCCACTACCTCTACACTAGATTTATTTCTTTTTTCAATCTAGTTTCTACAGAGTCCTAAACAATATATATTTTCATTATCTTGTGCATACAAGATAAATATTTTGTGCATACAAGATAAATAACTTTATATAAATGTGATTTACTCCACCCCAGAGTTATGGGAAACTCAGGACTGTGCCATGTCTCTTGCCACTTGGTTCCTTGCAATGAAGATATATTTGATCTTTGTATGACACTTGTGGAGGAACTGGGCTTACTGTTCCCCAGTAAAATCTCTCTGGAAGCTGTTGATCTATATTTAACCATAAGGAATTCCATCAACATACAATGAAGTGATGACAAGATAATATTGTAGATTCAGCCTATGTGCTATACCTCTGTCAATCATAGCAATTAACTTATTTACAAAGTGATCTATTTGCTTAATCAAAAATAGCATTACATACATTAGGCCTATTTAGAAATACAGGACATTTAAAGGGATTTACTAGGGATTAGGGATTTATTGATTATACACCCACAATCATATGTGTGTAACTGTATCAACAACAGAGTCTACAGGGTCAACAAAACTTAACACTTAATTTGACACTTAATGATTAATGATGATGTTGTCTGTCTGTACAATGTTTTGTCAAACATACAGCACGACTTTCACATTAGGCAGTTATTTTGTTGTTTGTACAAAAATAATGCACAAATAATGTCATTCAAATAATGTCATTCAACAACCACAGCAGGATTGACTGGAATCGTATCATAAAGACTGTCAAATCCACTGTCAAGAAGCCTCTATGGAAACGTCATTGTCCACTCTGGTTGTCAGGGACATTAGAGCCATTCTCTGAACCCAGCATTTGTCTCCAAACTGTTAAGCGCATTTTCTCTTTCCTCCATGATAACACATAGTGTTTGGTTCATCAGGTCTTGATCATCTTAAAGCATCAGGACAGTTACAGTGGGTTTTTGCTCTTCATTGGTCTGTTCAATGTCATCTGGAGGGGGTTGTTCATCTTCTTCTAATGACACGCTGATTGGGTCATCTCTTTGTTTCGGAGAGCTGTGTACCTTTTCCAGCTTCTTTTGTGTTTGGTTGCAGTGATCTGAAAGCAAATGAAAAACTGTAAGAAATGTCACCTCAACTGTCAGAACTGATGACTGAGCTAATAGAACACACCATTATATGCTAACATAGCCAGTGTGTCCGATTCTACCTTGTAGCCTGTTTACCAGTTATTGTCTCAGCAAATTAAGACTTGCCCTCTTTTAAAATATAGACATTCATAAACATTGCACAGAACTATTTGCCACCATCCTAAAGCAGAGTATACCCAGTAAGCAGGCATACTGGGTTCAGGTAACTTGCTCACATTCTGTAAGGCCTTGAACAGAAGTAGGTCAACTCCTCCTAACCTCCCAACCTCCTAATTAGCTCAGGGGGATTTAGGGCACCTGTGGCCTCATGGCAGCCCTCTTGCTTCATTGCTGCCTGCCTGTTGCCACCTGGCCACATCCTTGAACTCTAGGGTAGGTCACTTAATAGGTTTTATGTTTGATCAGCCATTCAAAGTCCTGATGTGCATTTCATATTTACTGACTGGGTTGCAGTCACTTGTATTAGTCTTCTGTCAACTGAAGCTCCTGTCCACCTGAGGGATGTTGGTTGGTTCTGCCCCCCCTGCTTAACGCTGTTAAGTTATTAGTTATATTGATTAGTTGTAAGTAGCGTGTAACAAGTACCTGTGGTAAATGATTAACTGCTTATCACTGTATCATAAAAAGTAATGTACAATGTGTTTATCCTAGGAGGATATCAGCTGCAGCTTAGCTTCGCTCTTATCGGTCTTTGCTTTTAGCTGCCTGGCTCCACCCACTTTTCTTTTCCCTTTATTGATTTTAGTCATTTTCTTTTGGAAGTGTGGTTTTCTGTAAAAGAGACTTAACTGTTACCAATTACCAATTGTAAAACACTTTTATTTTATTATAATTCAACTCAATTTCTGTCTCTCTAATTGATCTTCTCCACAGCCACTTCCAGCTGTTAAGAGATAAAGACATTTGTAATTCATTTCTGAACCACGTGCTGGTCTTGTCTCAGATACCGAACTTGTGTAGCCTTTGTCTAATTGAGGTGTTAATTTAGTATAAATCAAATCGTTCCTGGGGTTAAATTCCCCAGGTGGTGTTGTCGGATAGTTCATATTCGTTGGCTCTGCCTTTAACACCGTGCAGTACCACCACCCCGCCACATAAACAATATTGGTCCCAAGCCATCTGCCTTCACTTTGCTTTTGTATCTTTCAGGCATCCATCTCCAGACTACAATGTATTCAAAACACAACAGCAAGGCTATTAACCAGAACCACATCACTTTAATCTTTGCAGCACTTCATTGGCTCGCTGTCTCCTACAGAATCCTGCTCCTTACCTTTAAAGCCCTGCATGGCACTGCCCTTAGCTCCTGCCTATATCTTGACTACGCTATTAGTCCCATTAGGTCCTAAGAACAAGGCCTACTCAGCCATCCCAAGGTCCTGCCTGAAACCTATTGGAGACAGGGCTTTCTCCACTGCTGCAACCCAACTCTCAGGAGCAATCTGAAGGCTGACAGTCCGCAGTCTGAGAGAAAAACATGTATTTATTCACTTGCCGAGTGCACAGCACGTGATGCATCTTTTTAGAATTTGTGTTATTGTTTTTATCATTTTTGTGTATGCGCTTCATGCATTCCTGTTGTGGTTACTCATTTTGACACATGTATTGTCTGTGTAAGTACAAATATATCTTGCACTGGTTTGTTTCTTTAAGGCACTTTATGAATAATCTTGAACTCTATCCATGTAATAGAGGTTATACTGTTTAACTCTATAAGTAGGTGAATACAATACATTTTTCAAGCCCTTTTTGTTGACCAGTCACAAAGGGCTGTACAGAAGCGGGTTTAAAGTCAAATAAACGGGACAGAACAGGTGGACACACTACACAGTAAAAGACGCATTAAGTAACAGACGCTATTTTAACTTAGAAACGTATTAAAACAAAAATGACATTCACGAGCCTCATCTAAATACAGCCTACCCTACCCAGGTCTACAAATACATCCTACCCACCTCCCCTTTAGATTGGAATGTACAAGAGAGGAAACAAATGGCATGACATCGAAAACAAAGCACATGTAAAATTAAATAAATCATATAACTCATATTATCAGTATTATTGACTCCCTGGGTGCCATTATTGTAATGTGACATCTGAGAACTAGAATCTGCTCCGAGTTCACAAGTACAAAGTTCTGTAGAATGGTCGTGAGTTCTCGACTTGCCAGCTGGAGTCTGGAATGCGGCATTAGCCTCGGTTTAGCTGGTAGGTATGCCGGGGAAACCGCCTCACGATTGGTTACCTTTGAGGTAAACTATGGTGACGACAGAGGCCTGGTGGTGGGGCCCCAATGAGGCGTGAGGAATGATCCACAGGGCGGCAGTTAGCGCTTTGACCCCAGGATTAGCGCTCGATATGAAACCGACGCCTCGAATACCACAGAGGAAAAAAACAATCCCAACAAGTGTGTATCCTCCACCCCGGCACATCTCTTCCATCACCCTCCTCTCCCCCTTCCTCCCCCCTCCCTATTGAGAGGAGATTGTGCCTCCGGTGTGGACTCACGACACGCTAGCCTCTAATTATTAGTTACGTGCGAGAGACAAGGTGATTAGCATCGGAGGATCCTGCAAGACTCCCCCCGGGGTGAAAGGTATCGGGTGAGCTCCTATTTTAGCACGTGTGTGTCTATGTGCGTGCACTCCCATCTTCTGTCTTTCCACTAATTGTTTTGTGTGTGTGTGTGTGTGTGTGTGTAGGTGTGTGCACGCCCCTCTTGTGGCTTTAATATATTTGTTTGTGTGTTCCTATGTGTGTGTGCGTCTATGTGCGTGCAGGCCCCTCTAGTGCATTTAATTATTTTGATGGTGTGTTCCTCTGTGTCAATGTGTATGTGCTTGCACGACCCTCTTCTGCCTTCAATCATTTATTGAGTGTGTGTGTGTCTAGGAACTGTACGTGCAAACCTCTAGCTCCCTCTCCCTCTCCCTCTCCCTCTCCCTCTCCCTCTCCCTCTCCCTCTCCCTCTCCCTCTCCCTCTCCCTCTCCCTCTCCCTCGCTCTCTCTCTCTCTCCCGCTCCCTCTCCCTCTCCCTCGCTCTCTCTCTCTCTCTATCTCTCTCTCTCCCGCTCTCTCTCCTCTCTCTCTCTCTCTCTCTCTCTCTCTCTCTCTCTCTCCTCTCTCTCTCTCTCTCTCTCTCTCTCTCTCCTCTCTCTCTCTCTCTCTCTCTCTCTCTCTCTCTCTCTCTCTCTCTCTCTCTCTCTCTCTCTCTCTCTCTCTCTCTCTCTCTCTCTCTCTCTCTCTCTCTCCCGCTCCCTCTCTCTCTCCTCTCTCTCTCTCTCTCTCTCTCTCTCTCTCTCTCTCTCTCTCTCTCTCTCTCTCTCTCTCTCTCTCTCTCTCTCTCTCTCTCTCTCTCTCTCTCTCCCTCTCCCTTTCCCTTTCCCTCTCCCTCTCTCTCTCTCTCTCTCTCTCTCTCTCTCTCTCTCTCTCTCTCTCTCTCTCTCTCTCTCTCTCTCTCTCTCTCTCTCTCTCTCTCTCTCTCTCTCTCTCTCTCTCTCTCTCTCTCTCTCCCTCTCTCCCTCTCTCTCCCGCTCCCTCTCCCTCTCCCTCTCCCTCTCTCTCTCTCTCCGTCTGATGTCCAGAGTCATGGGAGTTGTGGCTCCTCTTCCCTGAGGCCTTAGGAGGCATTAGGAGCCCAGATGTATGTGTTTGTATGTGCGTGTGTGTCCATGTTATTAAGAATGGGGCCGGGCACCAGGCTCCAGGCATTGTGTTGTGATTCCAGCATCACACCACTCTCCCCCCCGGCCACGCTCCTCTGCCTCCCCCTCTTGTCTACCTGAGGTTACTACACCCAGGAGAACACTCCGTCACTCTCTAGCCCATTCCTCTGGGATTCCCTGTGAACACCCTTTGTGTACTCTCCTGTGCACTCTTGGTTTTTCCCCCTATTTAGCTTGTTTGTTTCCTTTGTTGGATTTTTCATTACATTTTTATACAATATACAATAAAGACACCTCTGGGTTGTTGAACTCTTTTTTGCCTCTGACTCTGTCTGTACTACCAACGTGTTCTGCCAGCAACAATCCGTGTGTGGCTAACATAAAGTTCTGGCCACATGGAACCCGGTAGTACAGCAGAAGGGTCCAATTGTTCTAAGGACCTAGCGGCGTTGATCCAGACCACACAGCTGCAGGGAGTTGCGTTCCAGGAGATGGCTGCTCAGCTGGAGAAGTGTTCAGTCAGGTGAACACTCGTTTGGATCGTCATGAGCGGGAGATCCAGACGCTCTCGGCTGCTCGCCCTCTCCCCGTCTCAACGCCCGCTGTGGATCCCCAGTCTACCCCGTCGTTCCCTCCTACGGGAGAGATCTCGGCTCCGACCGCCCATTCCCCTTCACTTCCCCTGACGGAACCCTTGTTGGCAATTTTGATTTATTTCATGGCTTTTTTCATCAGCCCAGTCGAGTTATCCACCAACTACCGTTTATTTATTGAGGAATTTAAGATTATTTTTGACCACACTCCGATGGCCAGGATGCTGCCACTCGACTCCACTCCATCTCTCAGGGCTCTCGGTCCGTGCACGATTACACTGTGGACTTCCGCATCTTGGCTACAGAGAGTGGGTGGGATGAGAGAGCGCTGCAGAACGCGTATAGGCGGGGACTGAGTGAGGCTATTAAGGATGGTATCATGAGGGATAGTCCTAATAGCCTTAACAATCTGATCTCAGTCGCCATATGCTGTGTTCCCTGTGTTCCCCGTAGACCTCCTCTCTCACATCCCCAGACCCTGACCATGGAGGAGCCGATGCTGGTGGGTCGCTCATGACTGTCAACGGAGGAGCGAGACCAGCGCTTCCGGGACCAACTCTGCATCTATTACGATGGGTGGATTGGCTGGACACCTCATCCGAACCTGTCCTAACCGACCCCAGACACCAAAAGGCCAGGCTCACTAGGTCTGGGAACCCTGGTGAGCCTTATGACCCTTCCTCCCAACCAGCGGCCATCTGGGAACAAACCTTTCCCTGTCATGCTGTCCTGGGGACAGGAGACTCTCTCCATCGGAGCCCTCATCGACTCTGGAGCGGATGAGAGTCTCATAGACACCACCTTGGTAAAGCAGGCAGGGATCCCTTTGTTATCTCTCAAGAAACCCCTCACAGTTCACGCCTTGGATGGCCATCCCCTGGTCCCGATCACTCAGAGCACTGCCTCCATAAGTCTGTCCATTTCTGGAAACCACCCGGTTCTAAGTTGTTCACGCCCCCACCGCTCCACTGATCCTTGGCAGACCCTGGCTCAAGAGACACAATCCACACATCTGCTGAACCTCAGGCAGCATCATCAGGTGGAGTTGCCACACCAACTGCCTGCGTTCAGCTACTCCTCCTGCCTCAGACCCTAGACCCACGCCTTCCCATCCTGATCTCTCCGGTGTTCCGTCCATGTACCACGACCTGGCTGAGGTGTTCAACAAGGAGCGCTCCCTTTCCCTTCCACCTTATTGTCCCTATGACTGCCCCATTGACCTCCTCCCTGGCGCCCCCATTCCCTCAGGGTGGCTGCACAACCTCTTGGTTCCTGAGAAGACCCTCATGGTTATATTACGGAATCCCTGGCTTCCAGAATAATCTTGCCCTTCTTCTTCCCCAGTGACAGCATGGTTTATTGTTTGTTAAGAAGAAGGGCGGTGACCTCCGCCCTTGCATAGACTTTCGGGCCCTGAATGACATTACGATAAGGAATCGCTACCCCTTACCCCTGATGAGCTCCATGTTCAAACCCTTGACCCATGCCAATTTTTTTTCTAAACTAGACCTCTGCAATGCATACCACCTCGTCCGCATCAGACCCTTCCTGATGCGGACAAGTGGAAGATGGCGTTCAATACGCACCTCAGACACTTTGATTATATGGTGATGTATTTTGGATTGACCAATGCCCTGGCTGTTTTTCAGGCCTTGGTCAACGATCTCCTCCGGGATATGCTCAATGTGTTTGTGGTGGTGTATTTGGACGACATTCGATTTTTCTCTCGGTCTGAGCAGGAGCACCGGCAGCACGTTCGCTTGGTTCTCCAACGTCTCCTGGAGAACAAGTTGTTAGTCAAGGCGGAGAAGTGCCTGTTTCACTCCTCGTCTGTGGAGTTCCTTGGCCACATCGTGGAGAAGGGGCACACCAGAGCCGGCCCCAGAAAGATCCAGGCCGTGGAGGAGTGGCCCCGACTCAAAGACAGAAAGCAATTGGCACACTGGTCCCTGTTCTTCAGCCGTTTTGACTTCACTCTCACCTTTCTCTTGCCCGGGCTTCCACCATACCAAGGCTGACGCCCTGTCCTGTCTCTTCCCTGAGAGGGCCAGCCCGGAGGATACTATTCTGCCTCCAGCCCGGGTGATTGGTTTGGTCACTTGGGAGATTGAGACAGTGGTGAGGACAGCCCAGCGTTACGAACCTGATCCGGGTGGGAGTCCCCCTGGTCGGCTTTTCGTTTCTCAATCTGCCCACTCCCGAGTCCTCGAGTGGGGCCACTCCAACAGACTAATGGGATACCCTGGCTCAACCCGGACCCTCTCCTATCTCCGCCGTTGGTTCTGGTGGCCGTCCATGGAGACAGACACTAGTGAGTTCATGGCCGTTTGCCCTATCTGCACTCGCAGTAAATCCTCCCATCGTCCTCGTGCTGGTCTCCTGCGACCACTCCCCATCCCTAGACGTCCCTGGTCCAACATCTCCCCCGACAAACCGGCGATGGAGGCCAGCCCCTGCCTACCATCCGGGTCAGAGGGTTTGGCTGTTGGCTGGGGACCTACACCTCCACACCTCTTCCCCTAAGCTCAACCCTCGTTATGTCGACCCCTGCACCATTGTTCGTGTCCTCAACCCCTCTGCGGTACGCCTCGACCTTCCCTCTTCCATGAATGTTCATCCTTTGTTCCACATTTCCCTATTGAAACCCGTGTCTGTCAGCACCCGGTCTACTCCCGCCCTAGCCCCTGCACCTCCCCTTGTCCTCACAGATGGCGACCCGGTCTGAACGGTTAAGGAGCTTCTGGCGGTCCACCGACGAGGCAGGGGATTCCAGTACCTGGTGGACTAGGAGGGCTACGGTCCCGAGGATGGCAGTTGGGTTCTCCTTCCTACCTGGCCGACCCCTTCCTGCTCACAGACCTCTACCAGGCCCACCCCGAGGCCCCTGGTAGGCTGCCTTAGGTCGGCCCGAGGGAGCGGGGTACTGTTGTGATTCCAGCATCACACCACTCTCCTCTCCAACATGCTCCTCTTCCTCCCCCTGTTGTCCACCTGGGGCTACTACACCCAGGAGAACACTGTCACAGAAGACCATGGTAGCTTCAGCACTCCTGTTCCCTATTCCCAATCAAGCTCCCTATCTATACTCCGCTCCTCTGTCACTCGTTGCCAGAACTTTCCCGTTGTTACAACCTGAAACTCTGTAGCCGATTCCTCCGTGATTCCCTGTGAAAAAAAAAACCTTTTTGCAATCTCCCGTGTACTCCTGTTTTTTTCCTCATTGGACTATTTTGCATTTTGTGTTTGTTTCTTTTGTTGGATTTTTCGACTTTGGTTTCTACCATCGATATTTTTGTGTTCGTTTTGGACTTCAGCCTTCTCCCCGCAGCACATTACTACAACACCCCCCGTTTGGATTTCTACTCTGTCTGTTCTACCAACGGGTTCCGCCAGCAACAATCTGTGTGTGGAATAACACAGGGGACACATTGGCAAAGGTGAAAAGAGTGTGTGTGTGTGTGTGTGTGCTTATGTGTGTGTGTGTTTGTGTGTGTGTATGTATATGTGTGTGTGCTTACATGTGTGTGTGTGTTTGTGTGTGTGTATGTATATGTGTGGAGAGGCAGAGACTGGGCTGCACTGCCTTGAGAGCACTTAGACTCGTCAAGGTCAGTAGTCGGTCAAATCTGTGAAATGACTAAATGGCCGAGGGGCCAAGGGGTTCGACAGCAGATAACATGAGAATGCACTATCTCCTCCTTCCACATTTAGCGGTTGGGGGGGTAGACGGTCCTCTGCCAGAACCCTCTCAGACGGGCTCCTTGTCGGGGTGACACAATAGGCGAGATAGTTTCACCCAGCACTTCGCTGTCCCTAGCAAGGAGAGAGGAGGCTCTGAGGTGATGAGTCTCAACACAGAGTGGACAGCATGGAGTTGCATGCTCACTACAAGTGTACAATTGGATTTTGTGATTACTCTACAAGATTAAATTCAGGCACCTTAAGAAAGAAAGAAATAAAAAGAGGCCCTCCCTTCCTCCCTCCCCTACGAAAAGGGATACTAGAGAGCAGCTCTGCTTTTCTTCCCATGGTCAAACGCCAACGTCTTGACATACGTACCACTGAGCAGGATTTGTCGCTAGTATTATGTTACTCAAAATTCTGATAGCCAAGTGAAATAACAAAACACAATCAATCAAGCAGTTGGCTGTAGACTCGTCTTTCACAAGAGTTGGCACAAATGTATTCTTGATTAATATTCCAAGGCTGAAGGCTGATAGGTTCATAATCATTTTTTCATTCATTTTGCTTCATATTTGTTGTCAACCAGTTGCTGCTGGAGGAATCTTTAACAGCGTAATTGGTCAACATGAACTCGGCCAACAGTAGAAAACTGTGAAAAATATATTTCAAAAAGCATCTGTAAAGGTTTTCAAATCAACACCAGTGTAGAAATACACTTATTAAAATCCCATTCCGAAGGCTTCATCCGCTCGTGTAAATGTGTTTTCTTAGGTATAAATCCTAGGAAATAATAGGTACCAGCCCTGGCAGGTGAAGGCCTCTGAGTCTGCACCATCTGCACCGTCAGGAGGTTCTGTAGCTAGAACATAGAACCGCTGGCCCGCTGGATCCCTGATTAGTACAAATGTAGTACGTTATGACTGCTCTGTCTGTGCTGAATAGGGTCAAGCTATTTGATTTGCTTCAAAGCACCGAGTCCGATATCAGCGTGTGTCTGATCCCATCTCTGCCTGTTCCGTCCTCTGAGTCACTGATCTGAATGTCAGTGCTGGACCCCCAAGCATAACATCTCCAAAATCGATTGATCCACCCTCATTGATTTTATAATCCAATTACCTCAATTGATCCACTGTCTCCCTGTACCAAAAAAACAACAACTTAATGTGCGGGCTCATATCCATGGCAGCGATGAGTCGATTCCAATACGA
>CM051010.1:8799825-8839825 GCA_027704905.1 Muraenolepis orangiensis | reverse complement strand
TTCAAATGATAGAGATTCTTACAGAGTACCGTTTTGTCCAAAATTGATAATAACATTTCCATTTCCCAGGTTTAAAGCTTTGATGTTTTCAACAACTTTTTGTGATTTGAATAATTTTAGCAACTGCAATTATTCTTTATTTATTTTTCTACTATTATTCTACTTTGAAGTTGTGCAGCTTGCCTCAGGTGTGAGAGTCTACATTAAGCAAAAAATAGGCAAACTTTCTGTTTGTTTCTGCACCTTTGGTGGGCACTCAACCAACCGGCCTCCTCTGATCTGCTGGAGAACGCATCACACATACAAAGCAAATTCATGAAAAAAAGCCTGAGAAAAGTGTGAGATGGAAAAGTACCAGAAAACAAATCCCACCCTCCCACATGCTTGCCTGTTCCGTTTGTGAAAAAA
This sequence comes from Muraenolepis orangiensis, assembly GCA_027704905.1. NCBI lineage: Eukaryota > Metazoa > Chordata > Actinopteri > Gadiformes > Muraenolepididae > Muraenolepis > Muraenolepis orangiensis. The sequence goes on along the minus strand of CM051010.1, from coordinate 8,839,417 downwards.
GCACAAGCTGTGAATTCAACCCAAAATGAGACAAGAAGGAGGAAGAGTCCGAGGGAGTATCCAGAGTGCGTATCAAGTGTTTCACAGAGACGCCATGACCATATTCCAGACTGTAACCTGACCATCGATGGTTTTCACACAGCAACACACGGCTGATATAAAGAAAGGTGAGAGCGGTTATAAGGTCAGAGGGGAGGGGGGCTGTGAGCAACCGATGATGTCATTCAGAACTCCGCTTTGGATCAATTCTGTAGCCTGGATATTTAACCTCTAAGTGTCTGTTGCCTGCTATGAGTTTGTTTTTTTGTCGTGTTGTGTTGCTCTCCTGCCCCCCCCCCCCCTCTGACGGTGTAAAGCTCTCCTGCCCCCCCCCCCCCCCCTCTGACAGTGTAAAGCTCTCCTGCCCCCCCCCCCCCGACGGTGTAAAGCTCTGCCCCCCCCCCCCTGACGGTGTAAAGCTCTCCTGCCCCCCCCCCTGACGGTGTAAAGCTCTCCCCTGCCCCCCCCCTCTCTGACGGTGTAAAGCTCTCCTGCCCCTCCCCCCTGACGGTGTAAAGCTCTCCTGCCCCCCCCCCCCCCTCTGACGGTGTAAAGCTCTCCTGCCCCCCCCCCCCCCTGACGGTGTAAAGCTCTCCCCTGCCCCCCCCCCCCCCCCCCTGACGGTGTAAAGCTCTCCTGTCTGTCATTGAGCACACGGCGCTGCACCAGTTGGGCTCCACCCAACTGCTCGTTTCCGACCAATTTTCAAGCTTCCTGTAAAATGAATATTCATGAGCGGCTCGGCGGTGAATCCGTTTGCGAGACAGGAAGATAATGAAGAGGAAGTGGTTTAAAAAAAACTCCAATTAATTTCATGTAAAATGGCTGCTCAGTGGCTCTAATGAGAAGCTGTTTTAATAAGCCGCAATGTGGTACAACAAAGCGATTTGGTAAACATTATGGTTTATTGTGTGATGACTTGCAGGCGATGGATTTCACAGGAGCGACAAAAAACCACAACATACTTATGAACGTTATTCATACCGTAGCGTGTTACTTCAAACGTATGTTTCTGAAGGCCTTGCAGATGTTGTACCGTTTGTACACGCCGCGCTCAATGAGGAGCTGCAAATCATTTAAATTTTTTATGCCGAACAAGGAAGGAAGAGTCGGCTGCTGAGAAAACTTCAGAGAGACGGATCCAATCTGAGGGCTAATCGGTAAACTCGTAAACCGCCCGGCTCTCACAGAAACCCCAACGTGTCCGTCCGCTATCGACTCAGCCCGCCTGCCTCTCGATGTCCCTGCACTTTGGATGTCTTTACTTATTCATCCAGGTGGAGAGAAGGGGGGGGACGTCTTGCAGGACCCCCTCTCTGACACCACTCACAGCACTTCACCTTCTTCTTGAGGGGGAGGGCCACGGTCACACATGCACAGGGGCCCCCGTGAGGTGAGCCCAAAGTTCTCCCTGATCCGTGTTGGTCCCTTCAAATATTAATACTACCCAGTGGCTGGCCGTGCATTTCCCACCTAGGCCTTCAGTGATGTCCTACACAGTCCCACCTGAATTATTCCACCTCTTAATACCATCATTATGACACCATAGCTCTAGAAACTATACATTTAAGATATATAAAACATATATATAAGATAACATAAAAGCTCTAACAAAAGCCCTCCAAATCTCGATCTGAGGCTGGAAGCAGCGCAACCAAGAGGAAAGCTATGGAATTAAGATAATAGACTATGGGGAATAATTTAATACATTTTTGTTGAAAAAGTATATCAAAATTTAATTTACATTCTGATGATGTTTAGGCCAGCAGAGAAGGCCTTGCTGGCCCTGACGGCCCACCACTGATACTACCCCCCCCCCCCCCCCCGGCAGCACTCATTTAAATCCCTGTCCGAAACAATAACCGCATTCTGTTCCAATTTTTTTTTACACCGTTTATCAAGAATTTTATCACATTATTTGAAAAACGTCTGAGAAACCTAATCTCAGGCTCAGCAGAGGAGGTAAAGGAAGTTCTGGAGTTCAGATCCGTGCAGAACAATTAATTCGGCCCAGGAGCGCCATCTTTTAGTCCCGCGCAACCAGGGAAGAAAACAACCTCTGGGATTGGCTGCAATATTTGCTGTCAGGAGGGGAAGAAAATGTTATGATGAATCTGCACAAGTGATTAAATGTCCTCATTACGGCCCTCAATAGCTATCGCTTAACAAAGCCTCATAGTATTTATGCCAGCCGGCACAAAGAATGAACACCAGACAAACATTCCATCCACGCTGCAAAAGGACCTTAATGACTGGACCTAAAGAGGAAATCCCTGTTCTAAATCCCTGAGTGGGAGGGGAGGGGGAGTGTCTATTGTGCTCCAGTCCCAGTCCAAAGGGACTGGGTTCCATCCCCAATGTTATGCTACCTGTAGGCCTCCTTGAGGAAGACGCCTTCAACCCTACCTGCTCCTTAGTGACGGAGAGCATCACCTCCCACAAAGCATCACCTCCCACAAAGCATCACCTCCCACAAAGCATCACCTCCCACAAAGCATCACCTCCCACAAAGCATCACCTCCCACAAAGCATCACCTCCCACAAAGCATCACCTCCCACAAAGCATCACCTCCCACAAAGCATCACCTCCCACAAAGCATCACCTCCCACAAAGCATCACCTCCCACAAAGCATCACCTCCCACAAAGCATCACCTCCCACAAAGCATCACCTCCCACAAAGCATCCGCATGATGATTACATCGGAACATTGAACTAAAGGCAGATAACAGATTCAAGCTCTCCTACATACATCTATATAAAAAAGTAGATATATGTACTGTATAAATATACAAATATATATACATATCTACAGTATTTATATATATATATAAATTTTCTGCGCTGGCATTTGGAAGTCGGACGCCTGGCACCCGGGGGACTCGGAGCAGCAAGAGAGAGAGAGAGAGAGAGAGAGAGAGAGAGAGAGAGAGAGAGAGAGAGAGAGGAGAGAGAGAGAGAGAGAGAGAGAGAGAGAGAGAGAGAGAGAGAGATGAAGAGGGAGAAAAGAAAACACATTCCACCCCTGGGAATGTTTTTGAGCCGAAGGGGAGATGAAGTTTTGTTTTTCCGTATCTCCCGATCGGGGGAATTAATTGACAGCGCCGCCGCTCATCCATAGCTTGTTCAATAGATGACGTGGAGGAAGCCTTCCTATCAACCACTGTAACGTCCCCATACAAAAGCCGGTTATTACATACAGGCTTTTGATGGGAATGTTAACCAGGCCAACTGGATGCCTTTATATTTAATCAATGGTCATAAAAGGGAAATATGTGACAGCTGTTCCTTTATTATCCAGTGCATTGTGGGCCTTGAGAGTTACATCCTGTAGGCTTTAAAAATATACATAAAAATTAGCCACCAATGCTGTGATTTAACGAACGCCACGTCAGCAACATAATGCAGGTCACGTGTGCCTGATAGTTACATAAAACAAGTCAATACTATGGATGTATGAGAGAAAGGAAGGTCTGTAATCAATAAAAGGCTGTAGTCCTGAACCATTCATGTTGGTGTTAACTAGCGGAGAAGCCTGTCTTTTGGCCCGGCCTGTGTGCCATCAATTGTCTCAATCAGATAAATGTCATTCCACACTTAGGTTATGAAATTATTTAACCATATTTTCCCCCACAGCCTCTGCTCTAATTTATTTTCTCATTTTTGAGCAACCCGCCCGTCGACTTGAAATGACATCTGAGCTCCGGAGAGAATGGACATAGATCCACGAAAAAAAAACCTCCACCTCCATGACCACAACCACAACAACCACAGACAAACACTTTAACACACACATGCACACACACACACACACACACGCACGCACACACACACGCACACACACACACACACACACACACACACACACACACACACACACACACACACACACACACCACACACACATGTCTCTATGATGTAGCTAAGAGATCAATCAGCATCTGATTGTCAAAACCCCTAAAGATTTTATTGTACTGCACCTTCAAGCACAATGCACAATGTTTTACCTTGGTAACAAACAGAGCATATTCACATTAATAAAATAGGTTTTTACTAAAATGAGAGAAATAAGGATGTATCTTTTTACGGTAGTAAGTAATTATAGTAATTATAGCAAATTATTTTATCCCCTTGATGACCCTTCCAAACGTCTGTCCCTCTATGGGCTTTATCTTTTTCACAATCCCTGTTCTCAGAGGAGGCACCTGAGTTCAGGACCAAACCATTCCTCCACGCTCCACCTCCTCCTCAAGATGATGTGTAGAACATCCAGAGCCTGACCCTCTCAGTGGTGCAACCCGATACTCCCCCCACCTTGCAGAGGAAGCTGATATAGCAGAGGAGGCTACATGTCCTCTAACCTACTCTCTGCTCTGACCCCTGGAGAGATGGCATTTTGGAAGGCGCCAGCGTTGACCTCTGGGGCCCGCGGGCTGAGCAGAAAGGTCAAACGCTGGACTTGAGCTGCCTCCCACGAGCATAGCAGAGGAACCGGACCAGTGTGGACCGTTAGGTGAAAAGTAGGCGCTAGCTATACTAACTACTGACTGCAAGAAACACTGCAGTAATGAGCTTGGACACAGGTTCCCCGGGCGTGCCGACGTATCGTGTGAATGTAACACCAGATTGTGGTTGTTGAGCGATTGCATTATCGCCTGGATCCGACACCACTTGATTCGCCATAGCTGTGCGGCGAGCCGATGGCGTGCTTGTCGAACCCCTGTTCCTACATCGACCACCAGTTGTAATTCAAATTTGAATTTGATTTGAACTGACAATCTTTGGCTTGCCCAGACACAAGATCCTGTTTGTCTGGCAAGAGTGCTGTGCTGTAAAGTATACACTCTCTCCCGATCTCTCTCTCTCTCTCTCTCTCTCTCTCTCTCTCTCTCTCTCTCACATCTCTGCTTCTAAGCTCTGTGGGCAGACAGTCTTAAACAACAAGGAGAGTGATAGAGAGAGATAGATAGAATGCCGGGCAGAGAGAGAGAGAGAGAGAGAGAGAGAGAGAGAGAGAGAGAGAGAGAGAGAGAGAGAGAGAGAGAGAGAAGGGCTGGAAAGCTAGCGCTGCGCTGTCAGTCAGGAGTCTGCCTGCAAAGCTGGGTTTGCGTCCACAAACCGTCTTAATCACGCCTTCGAAAACTTTTGATTTCTCAAGAAATATTTTTGATTTCTTTGTGATTCCAAATAGGAACTTCAAGTGCCATAGCTGTACAGGACAGTGGGGGGGGGGAAAGAGAGAGAGAGAGAGGGAGAGACATACACACACACACAGAGGGACAGTGAGAGTCCCCCGACCGGCTTGGCGGCCATTGTTTCAATGAGAGAGAGCTGCCACCACATGTGATTGTCTGACGCCGTGGTCCTGGTGAGCCATTGTCCGGCCGATGAAAGAGTAACAGGCAACACAAAACACAGCCACTGCACACACACAGAGAGAGAGAGAGAGAGAGAGAGAGAGAGAGAGAGAGAGAGAGAGAGAGAGAGAGAGAGAGAGAGAGAGAGAGAGAGAGAGAGAGAGAGAGAGAGAGAAGTAGGCCACTCAGGTTGTGTTATTTGATAACACATGTCAGCAGTGTGACGGAATGACTTCAGAGCAAGGCAAAAAAGTTTGCAAGTTTGGGAGAAGGGTGGTGGAGGTAGCAGGGGTAGAGGTGGGGGTCCCCGGGTGACGAGGAGAGGAGAGAGGTAATACCAGGCTCTGGTCAGGCAGATAGTGACCATTAACGAGGGGAGAGGAGAGAGCAGAGGGGAGGAGAGGAATTCCGACTTCAAACACAGAGCGACTGGGGGGGGATTGGGGAGAGAGAGAGAGAGAAAGAGAGAGAGGAGAAGAGAAGCACACCCACTCCCAGAGACCTCAGGTGTACAATAAAAAAATGATTATAATTCACCCTCTATGGCAGAAAATAGGGAGGAAAAAAAAAGAGGGAATCATCTGTTTTGGAATGCAGCTCCTCTTTGACACCGTCAGTGTTTTTGACCTCAGCTTCCTTAGCAGGTTGACATAATTGCATAATTAATAAGAAACAAACGAGCCATCGCTAATTTAGTTGTCCGCGGTTGCATCAATAACAGATACACAGTGTCGCTGTGGTCTGGCCTTTGAGGATGACCCCACCCCCCCTTCCCCCAGCCCCACTTTCCCCCCCCACCCCCTCCCCTTCAGCATCAGATACGGAGATGTGGTATCAGGAACAGTGGGACTGTTGGATCGTCATTTGTTTGAATGTATGACTACTTTAATCACTAATTTGAGTTGCTCAGGGATGCCTATAGGTAAGGCATAGGAATTTAACACAGTACCTATTTTGGCACTGCAGACAGCATGAGCTAAACACGAAAGCAGAAGTGTAAGGAAAGTCCAGAAATCAAATCAAGGAATGAGAGCATGGATCATAATCCGGATTATAATTTTATAATTTATGTTGGCAGGGAAATGGGTTTAAACTGTTTTAAATTAACGCACTGGTGGCATTTGCTGGTGGATTTTGGAACACTTTGTTGGTGGTCTTTGTTTAATTCTCCTCGGCAGAGTTCTCGTAATGGAAATTCTGATGAGGTGGGAATCCCCCCCCCTGTCCTCATCCTCCTTCTCACTGCTCTTCCTCATACTGCGTCTCTGAACAGCTTACACCTTCCTCACTGTGTTGATGGAACACAGGATCAAAGCACACAAACACATCTCAAGCCGGCCTCAGCCACGCCAAGAGCGCCTTAGGGAGAACTCCATCCTACCCCATTCATTACTATTATCGATCCACGCCATCAAAACGGTGGAAGGGGCGATGAAAACCACTTCTTAACGTTGTGTTATGGAGAGCATGCCGACTGATCTGATTGTCCACTCGATATTCTGAGAAGAGGAGGCCATCGCGGTAGCTGGTATCTTGCGTTGTTTTATCCTATCTAGACAAGGCCTCATGGTAGTGATCCCAGCCACGGGATATTGGAACGTGTTTGAAAAGCTGTGAGAGCGCTCATTGTTTCCAGCCCTCCCTAAGGTCCTCACGCGGGAGAGGTGTTACTCTGAAGGTGAGTAGTCTCATGCTATTTACCCGCTCCTGGGGATTCAGCCTTTTATCAGGAGAAGAGAAGGTGGCGGAGGCGAAGCACTCCAGAAGCCTTATTTTCTGCTTTATCTCCGGCACTAGGAGGAAATAAAGACACAAGCAGGAGAGCAACACAGGATCCAATCTGTTCTCTCTGATTGTGCGGCGGAGGCTGGAGGGCCCTCACACTCGGGAGGTAATGGCGCCCTGATGTGTGATGAAACAGCCCTCAGGTATCTCCGCCACGAAGGCAGCAGCGGTGACATCCCAATGACGAATGCTGTCTTAATGGGACCCAACACATTCTGTATCTTTATAACAAACTCCCAACAATATGAACCACAGCCCAAGGCAGGGGGGGGTAGCACCAAGGGGGGGGGGGGATGTGGGGGGGAGAGAGAGCGCCCGCTCTTTGTTTCCGGTGAGAGGGATGCTAGTTGCCTTGGTAACCAGACACAATGGCAACAGGACCTGGAGGAGCTGGCCGGGCCTTCGGGCGGGCTGCTTCACGGCCCTAACAGGTGAGCTCGGGGGGGAGGGGGAATGGGGGGGAGTCAGGAGTCCCTTGACAGCGGTCGGGTCCAGTCCATCTCTGGGGGAATGCATCCACAACCTTGATCTGCTATTTGCTACGACACCGTGCTGACACGTGACACTCACGCTTGTCTCCGTCGACTGGGCTCGATCCGTCGGACCATCTAGTCTCTTTTTACTCTCTGCTCTCCGGATAAAACAGTGGCTTAGACTGCTTCCATGCCAATTAATCAATACTTGAGGGTGAGGCCGGCTGGCCTCCAGTTGGGGCCACGCCAATGCGGCAGTAAAATGGCGGAATATTTCCATATTTTATAGGCCATATGATTGTCTACTAAAACAGAGCACGGCTCCTAAAGGACCTCACTTTTGTCATCAAGCACTAAATAATAATTGTTTTACCAAAGGTTAATTGTTCAACAGATACTAGGCCATTTGATTTTAATTGTGCTGTTAAATGCCTATGGTCTGGTCCTCAGCTCCTCAATGAGCTGGTTTGACGTGATGTGTAAACGCTGTGGGGTCTCCTGATGGCAGTTACAAGCTGGAGCCAAACTACTGAAGGGAGGACCGGTGACAGATGAGGAGAGTGAGAGGGCCTGACAAGGGCGCTATGGGGAATTTGATGCAATATTGGGGAATTTGATGCAATATTGACAAATTAATTCATGAATTTAAAATTCCATTCTTGCTATTGAAGTATATGAAAATGAAACAAAAAACTAGTTTTCCTTCCTCGCTGACGCTTCCATCCTTATATTTTGATCATGGTAGTTAACTCATCACATTAATAAAACTGGGTATCACAATAAGTCCTATACCTTCGTTACATGGCGTTACAATTCCATTTACAGATGATAAACAATAACATTTAAATTATTGTCCAGCACTACGTCTGACTAATAATGTTGACATTGCCCCACTGGAGGTATGTGTGTGCAAACGTACAATTGTTCATGTTATGTCAGACGTCTGCTGCCTGTGTTTCATCTTAGCCGTTTGCTAGATGTTCCAGTCGGAGGTTTAGGTGACCTGAGGGACCTCAGGGACCTGAGGGAGGTTTAGGTGACCTGAGGGACCTCAGGGACCTGAGGGAGGTTTAGGTGACCTGAGGGACCTCAGGGACCTGAGGGAGGTTTAGGTGACCTGAGGGACCTCAGGGACCTGAGGGAGGTTTAGGTGACCTGAGGGACCTCAGGGACCTGAGGGAGGTTTAGGTGACCTGAGGGACCTCAGGGACCTGAGGGAGGTTTAGGTGACCTGAGGGAACATCAGAACATCCCAACGCAAGAACATACAAGGCAAAATAAATCGGATTCTAAACTCAATTGAACTTCACTTCAGCCAGCTGCTTGCAATATGATTTGGGGAATGTGATTTATTGGATTCATTGAGTGTATTTAAGTAATGATGGTAAGACTGATAAACAAATTGAGTAACACAAAGAAACAACAACATATTTACATAATCACAGTTTGAAAAATATTGAAGAACTTGGAATATACTTTCCAAACTATCCCTGAAAATAAAGTCTTACTTAAATTGAGGCAACTCTGGACCAAATATGAAAATAAACACTGGATATCAAATATTGGTATGTTCTTGTTATGTTTGCTAACTGTCTTGTTGTTGAGAACAGCAGCCGATGGTTTGGTTCAGCAGACGGTCTGTTGGTGTTTTTGGACACATTTTGAAACTTGTAGTTCAGATGGTATGGCAGTAAACAATTAACATATCAGCCCAGCCAAAAAGTATGCTTATTTAGCTAATTATTCCCATATCATTGCACTTTTATAGAAATATATATGAATGTTATGTATGCTTCTGGTTATAATGTTAAACATGAATCATTCACCTGTTTATTCGGTAACCTTGCACACAGCAAAACAACAATTCTTTGCCTTAAAAGCAGTAAACACTGGTGTATCTTTGCCAAGGGAAACATTTCTGGCAGCTCCTGTCAACGGCCCCTCTGAACAGAGAGCTTAAGACAGAAGAAGGATGACATGGAGCCCTCGCTATCGGCTCGCCTCAAAGCCACGACGAGGGAAGGAAGCGCTGCATCACAGCAGAAATCTTATCGCTGTTTGTGAAACAACCCCAGGAAAGGCTGTGGGGATATTAGCCATATCGAGCCAGCTTAAAACCCAATTACCTTTGTTTGTGTGTCTGCTGCCGCTGCTGTCCAGCCCCGGAGAGCAGATGGGGCCCAATTATGACTGATTGACCTTTGATTGATACCGCTATGCTAATGCCGTCCACAGGCAATGCTAATCAATGGTGATGAGTTGAAAATCTACAGGACATTTTGATAAATGGCTGGCCATTATTGGATTGTTTCAATATAAAATATGTATATGGGCATTCAAAAGTGCTGACAGAGAATGCCAGGGAATTCTAAGTCAAGGTCTAAGTCATTCAGACTAGGCTTGGTTTGATTAAAGCAATGTTAGCATTTATGGAAGGTTATGCTACATGAACCCAACCTCCCTTGTACATGTCTAGTGAGTGGCTAGACATGTCTGAGTGGCTAGACATTTCTAGCCCCCCCCCCCACCAGGGGCGGAGCTAAAGGGGTGGCACAGGGTGGCACCCGCCCCCCCTGTGATCTGATTGGCCACCCTGTGTGCCCCCCCAAACGCCCATTGGGTGTTGAGTGCTGTCAATCAGTATGACGTTGTGAAAATATCGAGAAGCAATCGGATTGGCCATCCCGTGTGTGCCTCCGCAATTTCATTGGCTCTTAGTGATGTCAATCAATGTGTTTTTCAGCTACTGAGCTAGAGAATCTATCACGTAACGTTAATCTCTTAGAAGAATGGCCGCATGTCGCCAGCGACACAATTTCACAAAGACCACTAACGGCAGATGTTGATGAGAATATCATAAACAAGGGGACATGTCAAGCAGAATTTTAATGTTGACAGTGCAAAATGAAAAGGTCATGCACCTTCCTTACACAGTGAAAGAGTTAATGTAGCCAACAAAAATATGATGAATAAGACATAAATACACTGTGTAACTGTACAATTTAAGAAAAGTAACTATTTCCACTTAGTAGTCTAAATGTTGATGTGAGACGTCGGTGGCGGCCTTAATTTTTTACGGCAATTTTTTTGGGGTCACTTTTAGCTGGCCCCCCTAAGTTAACTGTTGTCACCCCTGTGCCACCCCCCTGAAAATGACCTGGCTCCGCCCCTGCCCCCCACACACACACACTCACACTCGCACACACACGCAACACACACCGCACACACACACCGCACACACACACACACCCCTCTTTCCGAGGAAACAAACAATAAAAATAACAAACCAAAAACAAGGTAATTTCCCCCTTCTCCCTGGGCCGAGTCAGTAAGCGTATCTTCAGTTTAGCTTCTACTCCACCTCCCCGCTGGCCCCGGTACCGAGGCCTCCACCCGGGGGGTCAGCCTGCTGCGGTACACTAGCTGTCCCATTAACACAGCAGGGGGGGGGGTGGTCCGAATTAAACGCAACTTGGCATTAGGTGGACCACGTGGGGTCGCAGTGTGTGGCACCCAACACACTGCCGCACAACGCTAAGCCCCCATTGCAAACCCCCTCCTGAGGACAAACACACACTATTATGCTTCTGTGTTTGGGAGAGAGAGAGTGACAGCTCTGATCCAAATGTCTGCATCTAAATGTTATGTAACTCGCAACGCGGCGAGATTGTGTGTTGTGGTGACTGGCTGGATGGCTTGTTTTTTCCTCATTGAAATGAAGTGAATGTCCATATTTAGGTTCCCTTTGGGACGCCGGCTGTTTACAGGAGTCCCCCGCCCCCGCAGGCCAGCGCTCTGCCAAGCTCCCAGGGAGTGGAGTCTTAATGGAGCCTGTCTGCTGCTCGTTGAGCTCCCAATCTGCTGGCCGTCCAGAGCCTGTCTGCTCCAGTAATGAGGAAACACTTCTGCCACAGAGATTTCCCTCCAAAAAACAGCGGATTAGGAGATTCACTGGAGCCCTTCCTTCTGCTGCAAGAAACCCCAAACCCCTCCCCCCACCCCCCCCCCCCCCCCCCCCTATCTCCGCCCACCTCCACCAGTTTTTAACGAATACATTGTAATATACCCCCCCCCCCCTCCTTCTCTTATAACCTGCTTATTGCTAGCTTTCGTCAGCTCTCGCTCTCTCTCTCTCTCTCTCTCTCTCTCTCTCTCTCTCTCTCTCTCTCTCTCTCTCTCTCTCTCTCTCTCTCTCTCTCTCTCTCTCTCTCTCTCTCTCTCTCTCTCTCTCTGACTCGCTGTTTCCCTTCATCACGTTCCTGAGACACATTACATCGCAATTAATATAATTAATCTAGACACGTTACTGAGATGTTGGACCTGCGGGAAAATCAGTTAAACATGAGATGTACTCGATAAATAAGCTGAAACCACAGATGGACGGAGCTCAACGTTTCCTCCGTCTTTACCTTCTGCTCGGCAGGGTTTGTGTGGATAGATCTGTTTGTGTGGAGGTAGCAGCTCCAGCAGGGGACTCCCAACTTCCCTCTCTCTGGAAACATCAACCAGCTCTGACTGGGGGATCCACAGGCGTTCCCAGGCCAGTGTGGAGATGTAATCACCCCACCTGTCTGGCACTGTGATCTCCTCCCAGCTGGACGTGCACCTCCTGCGTCTCAAGTGAGCGCACCTACCGGTGACATCACAAGTGGGAGTAAACACCCACATATGTGATGGATGGATTCATTTGGTTTCATCTGTTTTAAAGTTGGTTCGGGCATCTAGTAGGGCATCTAGGATGCTTCCTGGTTGATGCCATTTCTGGGTGGGGGAGGGGACTCGCTTGGAAGTTGAAATTATTTCAACTTTGACCCGGTGCCCAGAATAACCAAACCCGCCGACCAATAGATTTGCAGTGCAGTCCAAAGCGACAGAATATTTTCAGGTGTGTGTGTGTGTGTGTTTATACGCCGGTCACGTCTCAAGTGAATGCACCTTAACAGCCCTTTCATTATTCCTTGTTTCGGTGTGTATGTGCATCTACACCTCTTTTTGTTGATGCTTACATTGGGGTGTGAGCACCTGTTTTGGGGAGAACCGCTCAAGGCTACATATTAAAAGTGTCAGGGAGGACAGTCACCCTCCCCAGGCCCTGTCAAGCTCGGGTTGGCGTAACCACTGGGTATTCAGGTATCCCAGAGTGGGGTCTTACTATATAGAGAGACCACCGAACCAGCCGTACCTGAGATTAACTGGCAGTCTTTTTAAGTGCCTCCCTCTGGCTGCAACATACAGTATAAGGGCGACATTTACTGTCACCCTTAAATGCATTCCCCTGTAGTAGATCAGCTTTAATGCCACCCATTTATTATGTCCATTTTGACATAAAAGTGCATCCTAAAAAAAGACTATATATATATATATATATATATATATATATTGCCACATGAAGAGGCAGAGGCAGCCTGAACAAATGTGTCCAAATACATCGAGAATCACCACCACCACCACCAGAATTCACCCACCTTCTCTCTCTCTCCCCCTCTCCCTTTCTCTCTCTCCCTCGCTCTCTCCCTCTTTCCCTTTCTTTCTCCCTCTCTCTCTCCCGCCCTCCCTCCCTCCCTCCCTCCATCTCTCTCTCTCCCCCTCCTTTTAATGTCACTACCTCTACCTCACTTACACCCCCCAACCCACCACAGCCCCAAAATGACACCCATATTTACAGGGCCAGATTGCAGGGGAGGAGGGCTGAGTGGGATGCAATCAGAGGCCACATGAGTGGAAAGCGGGGCCAAACCTGGGAAAAACTAATGGGAAGAACTAATGGGAAGAACTAATGGCACTATGAAAACCAGGTGGTCTGCCACTAACACCTCCTCCCTCAACACCCCACCTCTCCAAAACCCTGCAACCTCACACAACTGTCCGAGGGGATTCGTATTCAAAGTGGGTTAGAGAGGGGATGGCCTTTTGGAGGCAATCACTAGTGGCTAAAGTGCCAGAGAGCATCCATGGAGAGGGGTGTGTGTGGTGAAGTCATGCCCTGGGTCGTGGCGAGGTAGCCCTTCTGTATTTAATGTCACCTTTGTGATTATTTTCCAATGTGGACAGGCGTGTGTGTGCCCCCTGCACCAGGCAGCGCATCTCTGGCGGCAAGATGCTTTCCAACACAACTAATTATTCTGGTGGGTGGATGGTACACTACGTGGACTCCAAGGAGGTGTGGATGACAGGCAGAGTCTGTCTCTCTGCATCTCTCGCTTTATGTCTCTCTCTCTCTCTCTGTCTCTCTCTGTCTCTCTCTCTCTCTCTCTCTCTCTCTCTCTCTCTCTCTCTCTCTCTCTCTCTCTCTCTCTCTCTCTCTCTCTCTCTCTCTCTCTCTCTCTCTCTCTCTCTCTCTCTCTCAATCAGTGGAGCGAGGAGGAGACAGCAGTATAGGATACAAGGTACCAATTCTAAAATAGGTGGTAATGTTTGGGTGAATAGTTCTTTTTATTGTTATTTTTATTGTGTACAACATTTTTATTTTTGTATTTTAGTGCTTTAGAAAATTCATACTGCGGGAGAGAATGGGGAGTGAGCGTTCCATTGTACAACAATCTTGTATCTTGAATCTTGAATCTTGAGAAAGAAAAATCCTCTAGAATGTTCCTGAATTGAAGGACTATCAAGAGCCCACGATGACCCGGTTCAGCTCGCCTGCAGCTTGAGGCGAGGAGTGACCACACATCTGAGACAGAACCAAAAAAAGGGCTACATTTTATTCCTCAAAGAATGAAGCAAAATATCCAAAAGGTCCTGCTTAGCGGGCGCCAGGACGGATAATAAGGCCGGGATCATGTCCTGTTTTAATGTCTCCGTCCAACACGTCCGGCTTCTCCCTGGGAAGAAGGGCCTTCGCTATCAGCCACCATCAAAGGCTGTCAGGGAAAAGTGTTGAGCTGGGACTTCAACGGGGGCTGCCCAGGAGGACGCCAGACACACACAAATGAGGCCTCATTAATTCTTCACGTAAAAAGAAAAGAAAAAAGGAAAATACCACACACAGTCCCCCCCCCCCCCCTCTCTCTCTTAAGGACTCATTTTGATACGTTTAAGGATGATAAAGCCTCAGCCATCTCTCTCTCTCTCTCTCTCTCTCTCTCTCTCTCTCTCTCTCTCTCTCTCTCTCTCTCTCTCTCTCTCTCTCTCTCTCTCGCTCTCTCTCTCTCTCTCTCTCTCTCTCTCTCTCTCGCTCTCCCTGGCGCCTGTCGTTTCTCTTTTTGTTGTTGCTGCCTTCTCACACACACACACGCAACACGCACGCACACACGCACACACACACACGCACACACGCACACACACACACGCACGCACGCACGCACGCACGCACGCACGCACGCACGCACGCACGCACGCACGCACGCACGCACCACACACACACACACACACACACACACACACACACACACACACACACACACATAATGCAGGAGCAGGGGCACACTGCGTCCAGCGGCTGTCCAGAAGACATCGAGGCTTCGTTTAAAAATGGTTGTCTGAATGTTTTCCGAAAGTGTATTAAAGTCTATCTATCCAACATCTCAGGGACCAGAAACACATGGAGGACTGGAAGTGAATTTGATTCCAGTCAAAGTTTCCTCAGAACCAATCAGGGTCTGGTCTTCCTCCCCTCCGGGAAGAGAAAAGATGGAATTTAATGAGTCAAGATAATTCTGTAAATTGTAAAGTGGCCCCATTTCTCCTTTAAGAAAATGGAGCCACGATAAGACAAGACAAAGTCTTGGAATCCATTACACGTTATTTCAGCAATCAATCGGCCAACATGGGTAATTATATGTATATATTCTATTCTATATTATGCTCCTTCAATCCAAAGGAAGATACTGTTTCTGTGACAATTTGTTAAAAATTGTATTGAATTGAATACAATCATTTAAATGAGTGAATTCACTGTTATCAAGGGAGGGGGGGAGAGGTGGGGGGGGGAGATACTATAAAAGGAGAGAGGCTCCTTCCTCAGAGCTGTGTTTCCACTCGTTCAAAGTCACATTTCCACTGGAGACACAAAGAGAGATTGGTTCTATTTGCTGATATCAGCTGCCATGTCATCACTGGCTCCGTGGCTTCTACCACGCACTATGGATTTGCTGGTTTCGTCTGTTTGCTTTCCTTTGGGATGTGTTCCAATTCATTTAACATTATTTGTACTTACTAATCCTTCACACCACTTGACATATTTGGTTATGCCCAAAGCGGATTACCTTATTTGGAAATAAAATACAACTCATAGTTCATTATTTTGGCTTCGAAACAAACACAACACATACTTCCAAGCCCTGAGGGGAGAGCAAGAACCCCAATCATTACACTCTGATATCAACACAGATCAACGAGCCAGACAATCAACTGACTCAAGTGCTTCAAATATCTAGTATCACGCAAATAGCCAAGTATTAAAATCCAACTAAAGATTTTTGATGAAATATTTTTCTGATTTCTGAATTTTTTTAATAACCTAAACAGAGCTTCTTCCCTCTTCCCCATGGAGGCCAACTGGGGCGGAGGCTGCCAGATGGCCAGGCGTGAAGCCCCATGGCAGCGGCCCGAGGGCAGGCTGGGTTAGACAGGGAGCCACCCGGGGCCACCGTGGCCCACTGGCCCTGAACAACACGGTCAGATACCCAGAACACCCCCCCCACCACAAAGACCACTTCCACACACTGCTTGGAGGAATAAGTGGGGAAGGGAATGGAAAGCCCACACAACATGCCATGGAGAATGGAAGAGGATAACATGTACCGCAGGATGGTAGAACCCGCGGGCTAAAGCCAAATCACACAGTATTACCACAGAAAGAATCAGGTTTCATGAACAACAGCATCGGTCATGCTTCTGGGTGGTCACTGTCCAATGGACTGAAAGCTGACCAAAAGTCTGTCCAGGACCACCATGAGCATTCAGCCATTGTGATATTTCTTAAAATGCTCTTCATGTGTTCCACTATGGCATCGTTGCTATAACTACTCTCGTTTAGACCATCGTTTGTCAAATCCATCCAAAAATATTTAGAAAATAGATTTTTCTGAATGGGGTTTTCCCTTTTCAGCTTTTTATATGCCTGCTGCATAGCCTGAGGAGTCTGCCAACCGGCATTTGCACAATAAAGTCTAATCATACAGCGTGGATCTGGGCGCGCAAGGCTGAGTCACTGGTTTTGGAAATAGCTTTGACTTTGAAGTTGCAAAGGCATGTACACAAACACACGGCAGGGAAACGCAGCTCTCCCTTGTCTTTGCCAGTAGTACCTTATTGTATCTTTACTCAGCTCACGGTTCAACGTTTTAGGTCTTAAGAATGTGTGAGGTAGGGTTTTGCATCGCTTTACTGAAGGGAAAGAGAGTGAGAGAGGGAGAGAGGTAAAAGTGAGATTTCGTAGCACATTTAAGCAGAACAATCTTTGCCAATAAATCCAATTCCCTTTCCCTGAGATGAAACACCGAAGTTCCTTTCTTTTCTTTGACAAAGGTATTTTTTTGTTCTCTTCTAGAGAGTGATTCAGGGGAAAACATACTTTCAGGGTGGTTCAGCATGGGCACAAACCCACCTCACTAAGGCTATTGTTAAGGCATTACCGGTTCACATCTTCTGAGATAACAGTTTGAAGTTCAGAGAAGAAAAAATAATGAGCCAATCCAAAACACTCTCTCTTTGCAAGTTAATTGAAGAAATACTCAGATAAAAATTAGCAATTAAATTTGAGATTTGACAAAGTCAAATCGATCTAATTTCGAACTCATGACTCAAAGCAAATGCGTTGCCAACTCAATACTAACTAACTTAATAGATGCACCTTATTCTCCCAGTTACTAGGGGCACTGCAGTTATATGAAAATGTGCAATTGTAAAATTGTAACAATAACCAAACTAGTTACGTGAAATATCACTCGTTTTCGGGGCATGAAGCTGACTTGACCATATCTGGTGAATCCCTAGATTCACCAGATTTACATCTGGTGAATCCCTATAGTCATGTGATAATGTGGGTCATAAGACAAGCTGTCATCTGGATTTTTCCGCCCTGTTGCACGCAGCCCCATCATCATCAAGTGCTTTGAGTAGTTGGTCCTGGCTCACCTCAAAATCTGGCCTCTCACCCTCAATGGATAATACCAATTTGCCTACCGTGAGACCAGGAGGACGGAGGACGCCATTTCCTCAGCCCTTCACTCTGCTCTCTCCCACCCGGATGAGAGCAACACCCACGTGAGAAGGCTGTTTATCGACTTCAGCTCAGCATTCAACACCATCATCCCCTCCAAACTAATTTTCAAACTTGGTGACCTCATGAAAACCAAGAAGCTTGATATAAACCCCTCTGTCTGTAACTATATTATTGGACTTCCTAACCAACAGATTAGCCAATATCACCTCCTCCACCCTCACCCTGAACACTGATGTCCCGCAGGGCTGTGTGCTGAGCCCTCTCCTCTACTCCCTATTCACCCACGACTGCACTCCTGTATATGGTATAAACACCATCATCAAGTTTGCAGACAACACAACGGTGGTGGGCCTCATCAAAAACAACGATGCGGCAGCCTACAGGGAGGAGGTCCAGCCCATGATGGTGTGGTGCCCCGACAACAACCTGGCCCTCAACACCAAGAAGACCAAGGAGCTCATCGTGGACTTCAGAAAGACCAGAGCTGGCACACACGCCCCCATCCTGATCAACGGGGCTGAGGTTGAGCATGTCTCAAGCTTCAAATTCCTGGGGGTCCACATCTCCGAGGACCTCTCTTGGTCCCTCAACACTGCCTCAATGGTAAATAAGGCTCAACAGCGTCTCTTCTTCCTGAGGAGACTGAGGAAAGCCCACCTGTCCCCTCAGATTCTGGTGAACTTTTACCGGTGTGCCATTGAAAGGATCCTCACAAACTGCAACACAGTGTCGTACGGCAACTGCACTGTTTCCGACCGGAAACACTACCCACCACAAACGGTGTCTGTGGAAGGCACAAACAATTCTCAAAGACACCTCTCACCCAACCATGGACGGTTTTCCCTCCTCCCCTCTGGGAGGTGCTATAGAAACATTTGTTCCAAGTCAAGCAGGCTTAGGAACAGGCTTTTTTCCCTCAGCTGAAATCTCTATTAACTCTGCACCATGATGACAGCCCCCCCCCCCCCTCTGAACTCTGTACAATAGCACCCCCCCCTCTGCTGCCCAACATACGAACATACAAACTTTTTTGTTTCCAACTTTTCATTATATATGACAATGCACATTACTGCAACATTTGCCCTCTGATTAGAACTCTTCCCAGGTTAGTTGTGCTGTACGTGCTGTGCAATGACAATACATTTGAATCTAATCGAATCAAATTTTCATCACTATGATTAATTTAAGACAGATTCTGCAATTTGGATTTGTCAGAAGCATCTGGTCACAAGTCATGTGACCAGGATTCCAGGATGACAGACTTGTCAGCTTAATAATTAGGCAAACTGGGAAATACTCTTCCCAGGTGGTCCGGCAGTAGGACAACGTGGTTCCATCTCCGTCACTTTAACATGGCATATCCCTGTTTCTGGGTTGTTAGCCGTTAGCCTTGAGTTCAGTGTCAGTAAGTGGATGAGGATGCTCTAGAAATCTGGCACACAGTGGACAGACAGGAAGTACCAGTGTGTCTGTCATCTAGCCATCCTTTTTATACCCTCCTTGTCCCCAGATCCCACACCTCCCCGAGCATAAGCGTCTGTTCATCAAACCATCTTATTCTCTCTCTCTCTCTCTCTCTCTCTCTCTCTCTCTCTCTCTCTCTCTCTCTCTCTCTCTCTCTCTCTCTCTCTCTCTCTCTCTCTCTCTCTCTCTCTCTCTCTCTCTCTCTTTCTCTCTTTTGGTGTTAGGGATTCTTGGGACATTTTCAAAGGTGCCAGATTTCTGCCTTGAGACAGACATCAACGCACGCACAGTCACGCACACACACACACAGATATACTCACATACACACACACACACACCACACACACACACACACACACACACACACACACACACACACACACACACACACACACACACACACACACAAAGACATACTGACACAGACACACTGGTACTGCGCATGCATGCACAATCGCATGCACAAGCACATGCACACACACACACACACACACAAACACACACACACACACACACACACACACACACACACACACACACACACACACACACACACACACACACACACACACACACACACACACACACACACACACACACACACACACACCTGCCCGGGGCTAGACCCCTGTGTGCTGGTCTTCCTCTCAGAAGTGGGGGTGCTGGCATGGACGGGCTCCTCTGGGCTCTATGCTCCGCCTGCCAGCAGAGACATTTTGATGAGCAGCCAGGTGGTGACAGGACTACATTAAACCCATTGTCTTCCATCACTCCTGCTCTGCTGGTTCTTCCTCTCTCACTCGTCTCCTCGCTCCTCTCCTCTTTTCTCCCTCCTCCCTGCACCTCAGCGCTTTTCTTCTTCCCTCCTAGTCTCCTCTACTCCTTTCTTCTTCCCTCTTCTGCCTCCTCTTCCTTCCTCTCTTGCTCCCTCCTCACAATCCCCTGTTATTTCTATCTACCCTCCTCCTCGTCCTCTTCTACTTTCTCCCGCCCACCTCCTCTTTCCGTCTTTCCTCCCTCTCCTCCTCCCCCATCAAGTCTCTCCCTCCCTCCTCTATCCTTCCCTCCTCCTCTTTCTTCTCATCCTCTACTGTCTCCTTCCCACCTCCTCTCTCCTTCCCTCCTTCTTCTCCTCCTGCTCTCTGTCACAGGCGTACACGGTGTGGATCCAAAAGCACGAATGCAGACACAGTGATAAAGTAAAAAGAGTCTTTACTGAAAAACAAGGTCCAACACAAAAAGTCACACTAAAGCTCAAAGGCAAAACAATGAATCACCAAAAACCTGACTGTGGCGTGGCGTGACGTGGAACCTGAACACTGAAGAACTCGACAACGAGACAGTGATTGCCTGGACCTATTTATGCCAGGAGACATCACCAGGTGCAAACAATAATGACATCACCAATCACATGGGGCGGGAGGAAGACTGACTATAGAAATAAAACCCTGGAACTAAACATCATACATGAATAAACAGAAACTTTTCAGCATAGTTGGCGACGCACAACACTCTACTCTCCCCTTCTTCCCTCCTCCCCCTCTTCTCTCCTCCTCCTCCTCCCCCCTCAACTCTCTCTTTCCCTCCTCCTCTTATATTATATATATATATATACTGTATATATTTTAGATGTTATATATTTTTTTTACAATATTGGACCGACAGTCGCACATATAGGCTATAATGTCACATATAGACTATAATATCACATATAGGCTATAATGTCACATATAGGCTATAATGTCACATATAGGCTCTAATGTCCGAATGGAGAATGCAGTGAAATTTTCCGCCAGGGCTGCACTGGCCATCTGGCGGGCCGTGAGCCGACATGCCTTTTGGGCCGACACAACGTAATTGTTTGTCTTGTCTGATCGGTCCGGCCCATAAAACAGGTAGATCGGCCCATCAATTGTGGTGGGCCGGTCTGGAGCATTAATTTGAGTTAAAAACTAAAAAATAGTGTGCGTTAAAGTCTCGAGATGAATCACATGCGTTAACACTTTAACTTTTTGTTTGGGTGTTCTGTCTATTGAAACACGGAAATACGTTTCAACGTTGTTGAGAATGACAACACAAACTCGCTAGTCAGTGCAATGGATTGGGTGAGTTCTAGCTAACTAGTTAACTAGAACACTAGTAATCCCCACTGCTAACTAGTTAACTAGAACACTAGTAATTCCCACTGCTACCTAGTTAACTAGAACACTAGTAATCCCCACTGCTAACTAGTTAACTAGAACACTAGTAATCCCTACTGCTATCTAGTTATCGAGAACACTAGTAATCCCCACTGCTACCTAGTTAACTAGGACACTAGTAATCCACACTGCTACCTAGTTAACTAGAACACTAGTAATCCCCACTGCTACCTAGTTAACTAGGACACTAGTAATCCACACGGCTACCTAGTTAACTAGAACACTAGTAATCCCCACTGCTACCTAGTTAACTAGGATACTAGTAATCCACATGGCTACCTAGTTAACTACAACACTAGTAACCCCCACTGCTACCTAGTTAAATAGAACACTAGTAATCCCCACTGCTACCTAGTTAACTAGAACACTAGTAACCCCCACTGCTACCTAGTTAACTAGAACACTAGTAACCCCCACTGCTACCTAGTTAACTAGAACACTAGTAACCCCCACTGCTACCTAGTTAACTAGAACACTACTTTACATTCTTAGCAGGCTCACAAAACAAACTGTGTTAGTTGAGTAGCGACATTTCCGAAGTGCAAAGTGGAAATGTATTCAAATGTTTTGAAAGAAAAGTCAAAGCATTTGAACAAACAATCAATTACTTCAATTAGCTTTTGATCATGTTCTGGCCCGCCATCTAGTGGCTTAGAAAGAAATTGTCCCAAAGCCAAACTTACTTGCCGACCCCTGTCCTAAAGGATGGGAATGAACAGACAGTGTACCTTAATCTGTTTCCCCAACACACACCCTCAGAAGAGGGAATACTGAGAGTGCTCTCAACATTTTGCAGGCGGTGGGTGGAAGTCAGATGCTGCTGTCATACATACAGATACAGAAGTGGGGTCTAGGTGGAGGCTTGTGTGTGTGTTTTTTTTCAAACAATTTTCAGGAGCTCAAGAAGCGTTTATTGTTTTGGCCTAGCAATTTACAGCCAATTTACAGCTTTACATGCCATTTGTTTTAATGGATGGTTGCAGAGATGGACACCACGGCAGGTAGAGGGTTCATAATGAGCTGGACCCTAAACCATCCCTCTGGCCAACCCATCGTCCTTTCAGCCGGTCTAAGTAGCTTCTAACGGCCATTTGGATCCGCCATAATTCCACTCAATTAACACTCATTTCTGTGTGAAATGTTTGGAAAATCTTCATCCTGCTGGTGGAGGCAGGAGGCATATCTACAATACACAGAGGGGGAAGGAGGCTCCTTGATAGGCAGCACCGGGCCACAGCTGCTGGGGAACAAGGACAGACGTGCATCATGGAATATATATATATATATAAAGGTAACAGTAAAAACAGCAGCTGTTTGTGTTTTTACATGAGCGCGTCATCGTCTGGCAGCAGTGAAAAGTGAGATATATAGACTGAGAGACAGAGAGAGCGAGAGAGAGAGAGAGAGAGAGAGAGAGGAGAGAGAGAGAGAGAGAGAGAGAGAGAGAGAGAGAGGAGAGAGAAGTCGATCAAGTTATGTCTAAGTATAAAGCAGTGAGTGAAAATCGTATGTGCAATACCCGACGACAGACAGCAGTTATAAAAATAATAGAATAAAATAAGTTAAAACAAAAAAAAGTACAAAACTGTATAAAGTTAAATATATAAAATAAAAATGCAATTTATAAAATGCAATATATCGGCACAGAAAAAGAGCAATATGTATATATAAATCAATGTAATAAAATCTACATTGTTATATGCTATACGCCCTTGTTCAGCAGCCTGATGTGGAAGCTATCTCTGAGTCGATTTGATACCACTTGATACTGCAGTATCGCCTGCCTGACGGTAACAGTGAATACAGTTGGTGGCTAGGGTGGGCATTGTCTTTTATGATGCGTTTGGCCTTGGCCACACACCGCTGGTTGTATATATCCAGGAGGGAGGGGAGCTCAACTCCAATGATATACTGGGCCGTCCGCACCACCCTTTGAAGCGCTCTGCGCTCGAGTGCGGCGCAGTTCCCGTACCAGGCGGTGATACACCCTGTAAGAACACTCTCGATGGTGCCGGTATAGAATTTTCTCAGGATGCGGGAGCCCATGCTGAATTTCCTCAGACGCCTGAGGAAATACAGGCATTGTTGGGCCCTTTTCACCACGTGTGGGGTATGCGTGGACCATGTGAGGTCCTCGGACATGTGCACGAAGCTGCTGACCCTCTCTACTGCAACACCTTCGATGGAGATAGGGCCGTGCTCTCCTCTCTGCTTCCTGTAGTCCACGATCAGCTCCTTGGTCTTCTTGACGTTGAGGGCGAGGCTGTTCTCCTGGCACCACTGCTCCAGCGATCCAACTTCCTCCCTGTAGGCTGTCTCGTCGTCGCCGGCTTGTGTCGTGTCGTCAGCAAACTTGATGATTGGAGCTGTGCATAGCCATGCAGTCGTGGGTGTAGAGGGAGTAGAGGAGAGGGCTCAGCACGCATCCCTGGGGGGCTCCCGTGTTGAGTTCAGTGGCTCTGAGGTGGTGCTGCCCATCCTCACCACCTGGTGGCGGTCCGACAGGAGGTTCAGTATCCAGCTGCATGTGGATTGGGGCACGCCTAGACCTCTAAGCTTGGTGTCGAGCTTGGCAGGAACTATCGTGTTGAACGCTGAGCTGTAGTCCACAAACAGCATTCGCACATAACAGTTATTTCCCTCCAGGTGAGAGAGAGAGAGAGAGAGAAAGAGAGAGAGAGAGAGAGAGAGAGAGAGAGAGAGAGAGAGATAAAGAGAGAGAAAGCGAGAGATCACAGAGAGAGTGTTTGAGGCGGATATACACAGCATCAGTGTCTGTGCAGTGGCACGGTGCTATGACATAAAGCTTAGCGCCTCTAATGTGTGTGTGAAGGAGGGAAGAATTCCCCCATACCGTGGATCAGCAATCTGATCGCATTGTTTACTCTCATAATCCCGGCTCCTAACGTTGTACCTTCTGAAATTCCTGAGGCAATTCTTCTTCTTCTCTTCCTTTCTCGCCTGAGGCACGCACATGTATTCCACATCTTGTTGCAGTATTATCTTGAGCAGCTATATGCCAGAGCCACCATTCATCACAGCCCCTCACGTTGCCTTCAATTCCCTGATTAGAAATCTGGGCGCCACGTCTTATTCACTTGTTGCCAGGGCCTGGTCGTGAAGAGGGAACATCTGTTTGTATGAATCTTTAATGGACACCCCCTCCCATACTAATGCCATCGAAGAGCTGGGAGACTGAGAATCTTGGTGGCAGCTTCAAACTGTTCTACTCGAGGACGCCGATTGTCACATTCTGTCACAAGTGTCCCTCCTCCTGAAAATTATGGACAGTGTATTCATTTGGTTTTATAATTCTTAGTAGTGTATTGCTTTGTCTTGTATTGCTGTTGTTTACATTTATGACGCTCCCACACAAAATGCTCGGGGGGCATGGTAGCTCAGGTTGATGGGGCTTTGCGTGGGAACCGGAACACCTGCAAGGAACACCTGCAAGGAACACCTGCAAGGCACCAGACCCCTACACTGCTCCCCGGGCGCTGTATATAATAGCTGGCCACTCCTAATACTAGGATGGGTTAAATGAAGAGCAATAAATGTCATTGTATGTGTACATGTATGTGACCAATTAAGAGGATACAATCTTCTAGATTTAGATTTAGATTTAGATCTTAGGTAGAGTTGGGAAAACACAAATTGATTTAGCCTAATTATATCGTGCAGATGTTTTAGTGAATCCAGGAGAGAGAGTTATGTTGGTTTAATCACCCAGACCCAGAGAGATAATAGCCTTATAGAACAGCCGGACCCAAACACTGGGCTAAAGTTGACCTTTTTACCTATTTCCTATCCTATCCCTATCCTATCCCTTATCCTATCCTTCACTGATGTAAACGGTGTCGAAAGAGCTACAAAAGCTGCTAAAGGGCAGACGGATGCATTGTCAGGATGTAGGTTTCTGTAGAGATGACGAGAACACAGGAGGCTTTGCGCTCATGGATGCTGGCTGTTACAGAACTGACTAAAGCCCATTCCTAATCACATTACAAAGTGATGAACACAAACACAATGACACAACACACACACACACACACACACTTCCATATATAAATGTATCTCCCCGTCGGACCGATGCCAAGATTTGACAAAAAACACCATTCATATTGCAAAACATAATATATTTGAAGAACTGACAGCCACTACAATAACCAAATATATCTTAACAACTGTTTCAGTCCTTCCTCCCATCCTAGCATAATTTGTGAACAAACAGCTTGAGATGGAGGCAGGAACAGGAATTGCAGCATTGCAATTCAGACATGTTGTTTGCACTTCTCCACTATGTGTAGCTTCCGTCACAAGCAAGTCACATAATGTTCAATGCTACATGTATGACGTCTGATATCAGGTGATGCAGGCTCAGTCTGTTGGGACTTGGCTTGGGAACCAGAAGGACCCCAAGGTCAAGTCCCTGAAACACCTGGGCACTGCCAAGGTGCCCTTGAGCAAGGCATCAGACCCCCTGCACTGCTCCTTGGGCAGCTGTATATACAATAGCTGCCCACTGCTCCTCATACTAGGATCGGTTCAATGCAGAGAAACACATTTCACTGTGTGTTTACAATTTTGTGACCAATAAAGAGGATTCAATCCTCCAGATTTAGATTTTGGATGCACTTCTCATGCTGATTGTTGTTAGTCTTTATTCAAACTGAAGACAAACACATGAGGACCTATCTGAGGACACATTCAAACTATGGACAAATATCAGAACTCCACCATATGAGGACCTAGAAGGGGACCATAGACCAGTGGATCAGGCCAGGTCACTGGCATAGCTGGAAGGTTAGGTGCAATCTGCTGTCCTTTATTAATTTCGCCGTAATGTTGGGCTCTGTGTAGACGACTTCAACCATGAGGCGTCAGAGTGCCCAGTGTTGTGGATTCATTCAGGATGTCTCCACGGTGCATGAGATCACAGGCACCTTTCCCAGACTTTCAACCCGGATGCGAGTGGGAAAATGGGAGGACATGTTGATTCTTAAAAGCACGGCGGGACAAAGGACAGAGAAGAAGAGCAAAAGCTTCCAAAGTTGAATAAGAAAAATGAACTGTTCGTATAAAGGTCAAAGAAGGACTATTACAAAGACGTACCGTAATGTAATGCAATATGTTTTTTAATGTCTCGCTAAAAGTACTTATTATTCAAAATAATTATGTGTGTTATCTGATTATGTTAGACAGTTTCTATGCAACTAGTTTATTCATCATATATTCTGTGACAGACAGAAGACGTGTGGTATTCGGTAATCACAGCTTGTAGGTATTTTGTTTTGTCCTGTCTGGCTATCTAATGCGCAGTAGAAGAAACAACTAAAAATATTGGAAGAAAGTAAACCAACATCGCTGTGTTTGCTAGCGGCTTGTCTCCGTGTCACCGAAGCAGGGTTAAAAACAACCCAGCAAAGTGTGAGTCTTGGCGGTCAATATTTTCCCTTCAGACGTATCCTCTGGGCATGGACGCTGCCCAGACTCCCCAACACAGACGGAACACAGATTTGTTCCTCCAATCTGTCACCGGGTGTGAATGTGCACTCCAAGAGGGCCACAAAGACAAAGAAAAACAAAAACAAACAGGACGCCATTGTCTGGTCATGTCACGGTGACCTTAAGCGGCTAATAAGTGACAGCTCAAAACATGAGGCAACATTAAAACCACCGGCTGATAAATGCTAACTAGCCTTCAACGCTAGACCACAGTGTAGCTGCAAGAAGGGAGTACCCACTAATTTGTATACAATATGGAGCACAAATAACCATACAAGCCATGCATATTTTCTATATCCTTTCTTGAAAGGATTAAAAGACAAAGTTTAAAAGACATGGCAGACATGGGAGTGCGGCATGATAGTTTAGGGGGTTGGGTTAAGCTAGTCTAGGGGTTAGCGTACGACTCCTAGATGAAAGATAGGCTACTTGGTTCCATCCCCAAAGTCTAACTATAGCCATCCTGGAGCAAGACACCTACCTCTCTCTACCTGCTCCTTAGAGTAAAACAGTACACATTATTAAAAAAGGGGAAAATAGGAGGAAGAGGGAAGAACTTTTTTTTGACCTTCCAATTGGTCAAAGTGTTTTTGCAGGGGAGCGTCTCCAAGTGGACATGGACCGGACGCAGGGAGCCTTCCTCAGCTGAATCTGCAGAACACAAGGAGTGTACAGTAGGAACATCGTGAGTAGAAGATAACACACACTCTGTATTATATATATAAGTACAGCGTGATACCGACGCATGCGGTCGTGGGTTAAGTTCCCAGCTGTGAGGCAGAAAGTGTGCTCAAATCACCCGGGAAGATGTGAGCATGAACGCATGAATCACCTGTATAGACAGGGTGCACACGCATGCATGGATGCTGACACCAGAAGAGAAGGGCTTTCTGTCCTGTTCTGTTTGGGCGCACAACAAGCTGTCATTTCCCAAGCGCAAACACGCACACACACACACACTCACTCACACACACACACACACACACTCACACACACACACACGCGCACACACACACACAAACACACACACACATGCACACACACGTTTTAGTGGAGGATGCCTGTGCTGGCTCTATAAGACCCCCTGTGAGGTATACAGTGCCTTTCTAGGGAGGTCCATGAACACTTTAAATTGACACACTCCCCCTTGCTGCCTTTCTCCCTATTATGCTCTACAATCTGCCCCCTCTCTCTCTCTTACTCTCTGTCTCTGCCTCTCTGGAGCCTTGCTCTCCTATCTATCTATTTACTCTCTGCCTCTTTCTATTTCCCTTGCTCCCTTGCTCCCTCTCTCCCTCTCTCCCTCTCTCTCTCTCTCTCTCTCTCTCTCTCTCTCTCTCTCTCTCTCTCTCTCTCTCTCTCTCTCTCTCTCTCTCTCTCTCTCTCTCTGTCCCTCCCTCTCTCCCTCTCTCTTTTTCTCCCTCCCTCTCTTTGCTCAGAGACTGGTGGCGTTTGGCGTGTGGCAATAGAATCCAGCAGCAGGATAATTGGCTAGAGATGATGGGCCAAGAACATACATCACAGAAGCACAGAAGCACCAATTATAGAGTTATTAATCTGTAGTCTTTGGTATCTTTATAGTCTTTGGTATCTATCTATAGTCTTGGTTATCTATCTTAGTTATATATCTTTAGTCTTTGGTATCTATATTTAGTCTTTGGTATCTTTCTGTAGTCTTTGGTATCTATCTGTACACTCAAAAAATTATTCAACATCATACATTTAAATATAGTTTGCTTTATTTAAAAACATCTCTTTTAGAAATGTATTAGTGTAACAAAAAATGTATTAATAGTTTCACCTATGAGATTTATTTGAATTAGATCAACGCAAAATAAGTGAGTATATTTTGTGCATGCGCAAGACTACGCCTCTCAGTCTTCCTGCGCATCACTTTATCCTTCTGGCTACACTGAACTGCAGGTAGAATTCCATTTCTTGGACTTTCTTGGAAGTATTAATTTTTTTGTAGTAGTTTAGAATTTACCCTGCTGTCAAATAACGTAATATTGGCCAACATATGTGACACAACAGCCAGATAACCTTAAGGGAGGCAAATTTTGCTAAGTTTTCAGTAAAGTCAAGTTTGCAGGCTTGCTGGCTAGCTAGATAGCTAACATAGTCGCTAGCTAGCAGCCAGTGACGTGCGGTCAGTCATCATGAAATGTAAAAAAATAAAATAAAGAATAAAAACTAATAAATAAATATGTGTCCACTGATCTGTGATAAAAATAAAAATGTTGTATGATTCCAATCATTCCAATCATTTTTATAGGCAATATCGTTGAATTTGTGTATTTTCCTGTTCAAATCCGGGGGAAAGACACGAAGGGAGGCAGCGACGAGCTGAGCCTCTCGGATCGATCAATCCCTCACAAACTGGGCTGAGCGCATCCAATTGATCTCTCTGTATGTCATCAATATAATGGCTGTACACACTTCTATTGTGTCCTCACGTTCCATAGTCTAGGTCATGTATTTCACCTATGTGTGTAACATATTAGTCTTGCTGATCTGACATAACGCCGCAGTGAAAAAGCAGGAAGGGAGGCAGCCGGTAGCTCAGCCTCCCTGGGGGGCGTGTTACAGACAGAGGGCATTGTGGGTAATACGCTAGCTAAGAAAGTCAAGTAGAGAAAGTCAAGTGCACCGCATCAATTTGTTTATATCTGACAGGAAAAATGGAAGATTATATAGATTATATATATAAGCTAAAACATTTCTCAAAACTTGACTTTCAATCAAAACTGGAAGTGATAAATAATGGAAGACTGATGCCGGTCTTCCATTATTTTTATATCTTGTATATACAATAAGATAAGAAAAAAATGTGTCTTTTTGTTGCGGACTGTATAGACTTTCATTAGTATTGAATGAGTATGAACTGTGATGCACATTAAGAACACGGAGGGCGCAGAGCAAATCTCTCTCTGAGCCGCTATAAATGGAACGTTCTTCTTTGGCCAAATCTGTACCTTACCTGTGTGTGTGTGTGTAAAGAATGATGATATGGGATATGAAACATAACCAGTCGTCAATGTGCAGCCAGTTGAATGGTGAATTTATGCTACTCTGTTGAATTCATATATTTGTAAATCTGACTAAGAAAGAGTCAGTGGCTCCCAGCCACGAACCTCACCGCACGTCACTGCTAGCAGGATAGACCTGACGTGACCACAGAACGCCACAGGAAGTCCTTTCTTCCTGTGGCCATCAGTCTCTATAATTCATCTACCTCGGCTCGTGAGAGGGACAGTGGAGACTCAGTGACCTGAGGCCAACGCACTGTTTTAGACTTTGTTTAGTTAGTTGCTGTTATTTAGTTTTTAGCTTTTAGGTATTAGTATATTTTTGTGTGCATTTATTCCCCCTGTGTCAACTGTTGCACCTTAATTTCCCTCGGGATAAATAAAGTTATCTTGAATCTTGAATCGTGACAATGGCAGCCCGCAAAACCGCTGTGTCAATTGACAAAGTAGATACTTATGGTATGAATGAGCTTGGGATTATTTAGTATCTAACCAGAGTGCAAATGTTGCAGTAAAGTGCATGGTAATATAATATAATTTACAGTTTAAATGTACAGGTTAAAAGACAGTCAAGGTATAAATGTGATATGAGCATAATAATGGCTATATGTATATACAGGTAAGTGATCATTTAACAGGTAGTGATCAGGGGTATGCTATTATTGAAAGCAGGATACAAATATATAGATCTAAATGTATATACAAGTGAGCATATACAAATGTATGGCAAGTATAAATGTTTATGTATATACAGGAGTAGGAGCAGTTATATCAACAGATTTAAATATATATGGCAGGTACGGTAAACAGGTATGTTAGTAATACATATGTCAACTATAGAGAGGTGGTAGTTGTTACGATACCATTTGTTTTTACAGTTTTGTTTTTTTTGTTTTATTTTTTTAAATTTGTACAGTTAGTCAGAGACATTGGTGGTGATTGTTATAGGTGTTGAGCAGAGGTGTGGGGCAGGGGCGTGAGCAGGGGGGGGGGCAGCAGCAGGGGGGGGCTGTCTTCATGGTGCAGAGTTCAGGGAAGCTGTTCCTAAGCCTGCTTGACTTGGAACAGAGGTTTCTATAGCGCCTCCCGGAGGGGAGGAGGGCAAACAGACCATAGTTGGGGTGAGAGGGGTCATCCACTATTTTTTGTGCCTTCCTCAGACACCGTTTGTGGTGGGTAGTGTTTATTGCAGGGAGGGGTAGTCCAACGATGCGTTGGGTGGTTTTCACCACCCTCTGCAACGCATTCCGGTCGGAAACAGTGCATTTGCCGTACCACACTGTGATGCAGTTGGTGAGGATGCTTTCAATAGCACACCGGGAAAAGTTCACCAGAATCTGAGGTGACAGGTGGGCTTTCCTCAGTCTCCCCAGGAAGAGGAGACGCTGGTGAGCCTTCTTTACCAGTGAGGCAGTATTGAGGGACCAGGAGAGGTCCTCGGAGATGTGGACCCCAAGGAATTTGAAGCTGGAGACACGCTTAACCTCCGCTCCGTTGATGAGGATGGGGGCGTGTGTGCCAGCACTGGTCCTGAAGTCGACGATGAGCTCCTTGGTCTTCTTGGTGTTGAGGGCCAGGTTGTTGTCAGCGCACCACGCCACCAGGTGCTGGACCTCCTCCCTGTATGCTGCCTCATCATTGTTTTTGATGAGGCCCACCACCGTTGTGTCGTCAGCAAACGATGATTGTGTTTGTACCATGTACAGGAGTGCAGTCAAAACAAAAACAAACAAACAAATCGTGAGGATTGAATCCTCTTTATTGGTCACATACATGAAGACATACAGTGAAATGTGTTCTCTGCATTTAACCCATCCTAGTATTAGGAGCAGTGGGCAGCTATTCATACAGCGCCCGGGGAGCAGTTAGGGTTAGGGTCTTCCTCAAGGACACCTCGACAGTTTTTGCTAGGAGGAGCCGGGGATCAAACCAGCAACCTTCCGGTTGTGAGGTGACCGCTCTACCTCCTGAGCTAGACTGCCGCCCAGTCGTGGGTGAAGAGGGAGTAGAGGAGAGGGCTCAGCACACAGCCTTGTGGAACGCCGGTGTTGGGATATATATGTATATATATATGTATTGTATATATATTGTATATATTGTATATGTATATATATGTATATATATGTATGTACATATATGTCATCTTTTGCAGTTTGATCAGCATTACAACGCTATTTGTAGCAGCCTCTAGTAAGTAAAAGGCTACTTGCTCAATGCTTGCACAAGCTCATCTGTATCATTGTATATATATATATATATATATATATATATATATTGTATATATATATATTTCTTTGTGTGTAGTGTGTATTCAAGTAAAACAGCGTTTTCAATAAAAACACCTATCTGTAGTCATAGTTATTTATTTGTAGTCTTAGTTATCTATCTGTAGTCTTAGTTATATATTCATAGTCTTAGGTATCCCCTCTCTCCCTCTCACACGCTCTCACACTTTCTCCCTCTCCTTTCCTATGCTGTCTCCCTCTCCTCTCTTCTATATCTCTCTCTCTCTCCTTCTCCCTCTTCTTCCCTCTCTCTCTCTGTCTCTCTTCATCTCCCTGCCCTTCTCTATGTTGTCTCCCTCTCCTTTCCATTCTACCTCTCTTTCTATCTCTCTCTTTCTCTCTCTCTGTTCAGTCATCATCAGACACTGGTGTGATAACGGTCATTCCGTTCCAGCCGTGCTGTCGTGGTGACTTGTTCTATATATTTTCCTCAGTTTTTTAATTTGTTTATCCATTACCGTAAGGCTTCCTTTGGTCACATAACACGCAGGGAGGCATTTCATTTCTCTATACAAGCACAGCCTCGCCGGAGTGGGTCAGTTGTGTCAGGTGTCTCGGCTCTCTCGCGCTGTGGTAATGGAGAGAAATAGGGGCTCAGGTGCTAGGAGGCTAGGAAAATACTGCCAGGCACATCCCTCCACATCGCCCGCCCCCCCTCTCCCCTTCCCTTTCCTCTCTTCTCTCTCTCTCTCTCCTCCCTGCCCCCCATCCCTCTCCCCCCCCTCCCTCTCTCTCCTCCCCAAAAAAACAAAAAACAACGGCGGCAACACACATTATCCACCTAGGTAGACAGAAGTTGTCCTCCTCTCCATCCCAAGACCCTCCAGAAGCCGTCAAGTGGCAGCGGGCCCGTGATAGCAGAGGGGGGAGAGAGGAGTAGGCAAGGAGGAGGATCCAGACTCCCAGTGCCAAAGCTCTTTCTCTTTATTCAACCCCACACTCCAAGCCCTGAGGACCAGAAAAAAACATTACCATGCAGCATTGTCATTTTAGTTTTTTCTGGTCAAACTCTCCGCTCAGCTTGGTGTGTCCATGCCCGCGACCCCCGGTGGTGAGACGAAAGGACATGACACGGTGTGGCCAGAGAGAGAGAGAGAGAGAGAGAGAGAGAGAGAGAGAGAGAGAGAGAGGAGAGAGAGAGAGAGAGAGAGAGAGAGAGAGAGAGAGAGAGAGAGAGGGAGAGAGAGAGAGACAGAGAGAGAGACAGAGACACACACAATAAGAGACAGAGAGAGACACACACACACACACAGAGGGACAGTGAGAGCCCCCTGACCGGCTTGGAGGTCATTGTTTCAGCCAGAGAGCGCTGCCACCGCAAGTGATTGTCTGACATCGTGGTCCCAGTAGGAACTGCTGAGCCATTGTTGGGCCGATGAAAGAGTAACATATATATATATATATATACGGCACGGGCTCGCTTTCACCTGTGCAGAAGAAGAATGAACTACAGCCTCAATTAAGGCCCAAATGTGAAAAGGCACAGATGTCGCCGCTGTCAGCCTCCACTCCTAAACCTCCTCCTCCCCCTTTCTTTATTGTGTTCATTCGCCGGTGAACCTGCCTGTGGTCTCAAGACTCGTCATACGCACCACCGCAATGAATCACAACCCACACACACACAAATGACCCCACATGCTTTGCTATTGATACCGTACAGCGTCTCACCATCTTCCTCGAGGGTGACGCCCACCCCTCTCCCCAAGCGTGCAGCCCAGCCCTGGAGCTGGCGGTTGATCCAGGGTAGGGAGAGGGGGGGGGGGGGGGGGTGGTGTAGGTAGGGGTGGGGGGTGGTGCAGGTAGGGGGGGGGGGGGGATCTCCCAGGTGTCTGTAGTTGCTTTGCTTAAAACTTGCTTGGGGGCGGGGAGGCGGGGGGGCATGATGGTAAGGGGTGTGAGGGTCGTTAGGTGCGGTTCCAGCCAGGTGCGCCCCCCACCCCCTTAGTCGAGATGCCGGTCCCACAGAATCCATGAGCTCACAGCCTGGCCTTTTGTTTCCTCTCTCCTAATTCCGCTGTGGCTTTTACAGCACAGAGCCCATTATACCGAGATGCTGCTGGAGTGAAGAGACGGGGCCGCCGGTAAGTGCGGAGGAGGACCGGTGAGGGATGAGGGGGGAGGTTTGAAGACTGAGGGGAGGGGGGAGGGAGGGGTAATCACCACGGTTAATGCCCGTCTCCAGGTGATGGATGCGACGGGACTGAGATTCTCGCTGCGCCCGGATATTACCCGCTGATATTAAAAACATGCGGGTATTTTCTTTTTGACGGGGATTCATGGAAACAGCCACCAGTGGAGGGACAACGTATCATCCCTAATAATGGATGCAATTATCCGCCAAATTGAACACGGAGAGGAGGAGGAGAGAGAGGCAGCAGCGACTCCTGACAGCACTGCGGTGGGAATGCGTGCGGAAATGTGCAGCAGAACCGCAATTAGCTGTGAACTCCCATGTCCCACTTCCTTGCATAGTCACACACACACACACACATACACACCACACACACACACACACACACACACACACACACACACACACACACACACACACACACACACACACACACACACACACACACACACACACACACACACACACACACACACACACACACACTGAACAAAGTGCCTCCGACATCAGCTGAATGTGAGCCGCAGATCAAGGGAATTTGTGGTGTGAGTCAGTGAAACCAGGTCACTGGGAACCATTCCGCCATGGCTGGGATAACCACTGACATACTGAGGCCTGTCTCCCTGCCTGTCTCTATCTCTGCATGTCTCCCTGTTTGTCTCCTTCTCTCCTTGTCTCTCTCCCTGCCTGTCTGCCCGCCTCTGTCCCTCCCTGTCTCTCTCCCTCTGTGTCGATCTCCCTATCCCTTTCTCTCCCTGCCTGTCTGCCTGCCCTCTCCCTCACTGTCTCTGTGTCGATCTCTCTCTCCCTGTCTCTATTCCTGCCTGTCTGCCTGCCTCTCTTCCTCCCAGTCTCTCTCCCTCTGTGTCGATCTCTCTCTTTCCTTCTCTCTCTCTGCCTGTCTCTTTCCCCGTAGCTCTCTCTCTCTCCCTGCATGTCTCTCTCCCTGCCCTGGGCTTCTGAAGAGCTCTGGGGATTGTATGAATGAAACACTTTCTGTTTAATGGCATTATGTTATCTTAGCATATCTGTGTTTCCCTTCCAGTGTCTTTGGTTGCTTTGGTTAAAACTCACTTCAGGAGGGGGGGGGGGGAGCCTGCGTGTAATTGATCTTGTCTCTTCTCTTGTTTGTGACAAGGTTTCGTCCACTCGTCGGTAGGTGTTTGTTGCGTCATTTGTCAAAACACCTGACAAATTAGCATATCATCAATTGAATTGATCCGTAGCAGTGTGCTAAGATAAATGCTCCTCATTTCCGTGCTTTGCCAACACAACAAAACAAGACAAGAAAAAGTGATACATTTACAGCTCCACTGAGCTAAAAAAAAAGATTATTCATGTTCTATTAGTAATTTATATATGACGGTATAATTTATTTATAAATAATGAATACTGAATATCTGAAAAGCAACCTGTTGTGATTGATATTTTTTGCCTCTCAACGCACATGACGGCTTCATGAGTCATGATGCACCAGTTGCTGTTGTTCCAACTGTTCTCTGGACATGAATCTTGACATTAAACAGCAGCCCTAGAGAACTGGTGCTACATGACCAGAGAACAACATTTGGAACAACAGCCCTAGAGCCAGCAAATGTTCGCAGACTTTTACTGGTGAACAAATTAGCAAAACTGAATGGTGGTGCTACCCACATTGAAATGGAACGAACCTGGTGGTAAACCTGCAAAGTTTTCCATTAACAGAAACAATCAGCTATCTGCACCCAGCGCTGGCTGCAAAAAGTGACACACTGTGATGTCTCTTGATTTTTGATTGTAGCCCAACTCCAACTCCAATTGGAAGGAAGGGAGGAAGGAAGGAAGCCAGACTAGATGGATCAAGTGGGAAAGCTGAATGGGAAGCCAGACCTCTGGGGTTGACAGAACTTATTTGAGGAAGGTGTGAGGAAGACTCTCAAGTCTTGATGCAGAGGTGACATCTGCCACAAACTTAAATTGATGACAGCTGCTGGCAGAACTTAATTGAAAATGGCCAACACCACTAGTGGCAGAACCATACAGACAGAACCATACAGACAGAACCATACAGACAGAACCATACAGACAGAACCATACAGGCATACAGAAATACAGAAATGTTCTGCCGAAATCCAAAGTGTTGTATAAAATCATAACTTTCTGTTGTGTTTACACCACCCTAAATAACAAGCTTTATGGAGGGATTAAAGAGCCAAGCCGCCATGTTTCTCATGAGAGCACCTACGTCCTGGAGCACAAGATGGCCTCGCAATTATGACAGTTAGGGGTGGAAGCTGTTTTTTAAGCACATTAGAAAGCAGAACACAACCACATACTGTACCTCAGAACTTTTTATTTGCTTTCTAGTCATTTAGCAGACGCTTTTATCCACAGTGACTCTCAGTCTTCTCAAAGACACGTCATTAAGGAGAAGGCCTGGTGTCTTGCTGAGGGAGGCCTGCAGGTATGGCTACGAACGCCCAGGATCGAACCCCGGTGGTCAACAACGACAGCTTGTTGGCCGACGATGACAGGGTTTTTATTGATGTCCAATCGTAATGTAGCCAGCGCCCTCTGATGAACGTCAATCACAGCGTTATCAATCAGACTCCTGTTGTCATCTTTGTCATGTCAGAACCTTTAGGCATTGAGACCCTCATATCTCACCCTCTCTCTCTCTCTCTCTCTCTCTCTCTCTCTCTCTCTCTCTCTCTCTCTCTCTCTCTCTCTCTCTCTCTCTCTCTCTCTCTCTCTCTCTCTCTCTCTCTCTCTCTCTCTCTCTCTCTCTCTCTCTGTATTACTCTGTCTCTCTCCCTGGGGGGGATGAAGTTAGGGCCATTGGGCTGTGGCGTGATGCTCGTATATATATAAATATTCATACTCGTGAGGACTTTGCTGCGCCGGTGCCAGCTCCTCATTTTCCTCCACCCCCCCCTCTCCTCCTTCATCGCCTCCCCCCCCCCCTCTCCTCCTCTTCCACCTCCCCCCCTCTCACAGGTTGTGAATCGATTCAGAACCATATACATTTTGTTTAGCTTTGTTTTTTCATTTATATTCATATTTTTCTAATTGTTGTTTGTAAAGTGTCTTCGGGATTGCTGGAAAATTTCAATGTCAATGTACAATGACAATAAAGGCATTGTTATTCAGACTCTGACTTACATGAATCGATTTCTTCTTGCACCCCCTTAATAAATTGACTTGAACCCGAAATGCACTGAAAGTGAAAGTTGTCATCCAAAGAACTTGGCTCTAGTTTGGGTGGCGAGGAGATGAGCAGACACCAGAGCAAGTCACTGCATTGGGCCGATAAAGAGATCGCTCTCCAATTAGTGAAGTCAGACGCCGGACCCTCATCTCACAAACACCAAGTGACCCCCACGCAACTCTTTGGACCGCCGCTTGGGTTTTTACAGCTTTTTAAAAAGTGATTAGAAGTGTAATTATCTCTGGACTTGGCCTCGGGGAGCCTGGTGGATCCATGCAGATATTCTGGTTCAGTTGAGAGACACTGAGAGTCTAAGGACGGGGATGAGGATGAGGATGGTGAAAAATGTATATAAAACATATCTATTCATTGAAATATTCAAAACATGACTAACAACTGTGTTAGTTTAAGTGGTTTACACTTGAGAGTTATTGACAGTTAATGAGAATCATTGATTCGGAGTTAGTGAGGGTCTATTTAAGCAAACTTTTGGAAGTTAATCAAATAAGTTAATAAAAAAGTTAATAAAACCCAAAAAAGGAAATTCTAATTAGTTGTGTTTCCATCAACTAGTTGGAGCGAACAACTACGTCAGCGATGACAGAATTTGGGCGGTGACATAGACTATAAATAAGGGCGGTGACAATCTAGAGGTAAACAAAACCACGTTAGACAAAAATGATAGCAACGTTATATGCTAAAATGGAGGTCATCTGCAGGAGTTAATGTCAATCGGACAACTTATAGTCATTCTTACAGATCAGCTGGCATTGGCCATGTTTTGTTCTGTCCTTAGACAAAATGAAAGAAATGCAGTCATTCTAATGGCAATGGCTGCAGCAGCAGGACAGAGAGCACGACGCACGCCATACATATGGGAGAAGCCACGCCAGCAGGCCTTTTGGGAAATAATCAATTTGATCTCCTCATTGGTTCACACGCACCTGTTGTTGTAAGCCTTGTTTTCGGGTCATAGGAATGCTTGAGAAGAAGCCGACAGCGTAAGTCATGAGTTCAAAGTTCACTATGTCAGAATTTATTCGGCAAAGTTGTTTCCATCTCGCTTTTGCGAATTAACTCGGTTCGAATCACAAAAAAAACACCTCAAGCGAGGGTATCAAATTTTATGTGAATCAGAGGAAGTTGATTAGAATTTGGCAGTTTCCATTAACATTTTCTAATGCAATACTTCGAAATATGTAATATATCAAAATAAATGGAAACCCGACTAGTGAGAGTTAAGTATACACAGTGAGTGTGTCATTTTCTCCTTCTCATGGCTCTAGTCTGGACGTAGTGACGGCCTCTGTTAAAGATACAACACAATATTGTGCATTGAGCCAATGTCAGATGGATGTGTGAGTATATGAGTGTGGCAGAGCTGGCTTCCCTCAGAGTACGTGGGCTTGGATTGAACGTGTGGCAGGGGAGCCACACTGTCGTATATCAAATAAATAACCTACTGTCAAATTATGATAGTAATAGAGGGTGGATTGGCCATTTTATTGTTTTTCAGTTGTGAAAAAGTAATGAAAATAACCTTATATTGTCGAAGCATGTATTTACGATGTATCATTCCATCCTACAGAGAAAAAAAATGTCAACTCAGCAAGACGTATTCTTAACTACACATCTACATCCATTCACCCATCGCCTGTGTTCAAGACTCCCTGTCAAACGCTGTCATTACAGTAGAAGGAAAATAAACCCTCACTCAGAGGCGGGTTGTCGAAACTACAGCAACGAACCGTCAATGGAAAAATGGCCGCCACAAACCTGTGCTTAGCCCGGGGGCGGCGGCGGAGCCTTCTGGGGCCTCAGAAAGCACAAATAAAAACTTTATTTATTTCAAATGGAAAGCGAAAGTAGAGAGTAGCCACGGCTCTTTACCGCTCCCCGTAATAAACACTCCGGTCTGGAAGTGACAGGCAGGCGACAGCCGCGGTGAGGGAACTAGGAGGAGGAGGAGGAG
>CM051010.1:8749825-8797325 GCA_027704905.1 Muraenolepis orangiensis | reverse complement strand
AGAGAGAGAGAGAAAGAGAGACTAAGAGAGGAGAGTGAGCGAGTGAGAGAGAGAGATATGGTAATACAGAGAGAGAAAGAGAGAGGACACAGAGAGCAGAGAAAGAAAGAGGAGAGAGAGAGAGTGTGAGAGAGAGAGAACGAGGGAGAGAGAGAGAGAGTGAGAGAGAGAGAACGAAGGAGAGAGAGCAAATAGAGAAGGAGAGAAAGAGAAGATAGGGAGAGAAGGAGAGAGCTGAGAGAGAGAGAAGGGAGCCACACATTGAGTGCCAGTTCATCATTCCGTGAGACAATCTCTATCGATTGGACGCCTTCACGTTTGTGTAATTATGGCGTCTCAAAGCCGTTTACAAAGATGAGGGAGAACAGAGGGAGGGGATGTGTTTATAAGAGGCCTGCCTTCATCCCTTCTTGGTTGTTTTTTTGGATCTTTCATCTAAAAGCACCTGAGCAGGGACGCAGAGGGAAACTCCCCCGTGTATCTGGGTCTGAACACATCAAATACCAATTACTGCCACAGCAGGTATGGTGGGGTGCAAAGTTTGTAAAACGTTCCCCAAAGTAGATGATCCTCCATATGTCCTGCGGTAGGAGTACTGTACACAACTGTTCCTCGAGTGTTGCTCTACAGTTAAGACCCGGATACGTCTGGACTCGTTCAATGAGGGTATTTTGGTCCCTTAACCACCTGGGAACTCTTTCCCACCTGGGAATCCCTTACCTCTAAAACACAAACATTATTATGAGTGATTGTCAGATTGTGTTAAATTCCTATAATAATATTGGGAACATCATGGGGTATCTTAAGTATTTGTGTTATTGGTTCGTCCAATTTCACGTCCTATTTTCATTCAACAAAGAAGATAAAAAAAATAACGTCTGCACCAGCTGCTGCAAAACAAAAAGCAATTGATTTAACAAATGAACAAAAGAACAGATACTTCCCCAGCAGTTGCATAGCATCCTAAATGCAGACAAGAATACCTTTAGAATACGACGGGCTGAGGAGTCAAACATGTGACGCTAGAAGGCTAGAAAGGCAGAGTTTATATTTAGTGGTACAGGCGGCAGATGGATTGTTACGCAACGTTTCCCGACATTACGTTGGCACTGGATCGCAACCTGAGCTCCTCTCCTGTCAACCCTCAGCTTCAGCATCTGAGATGCAGCATCCTTGTGCCTGGAGGCGGACTCCCACACCTGACCTTCATTACGTGTTATTTATTCTACCGGAAGCAGATGGTCCTGCATCACGCCAGGCATGGCAGATTATCTGTCACACATGAAAGACGGCTGCCAGAAAAAGGCAACACCGCTACCAGGAAAAAGATACGTTGGCGCAGCAGAGAGCAGAGAATGGTCTCTCCTTCGCCGGGGGCTTACAGAGTGACAGACGGCTGAGAGGCTGTGCGTGGGAGTGAGTTGAATACAATAGTGCCGTCTTCTTTTATTTACCCCTGAGATCTTGTGAATAAGGAATGACAGAGAGCCATTGCAATGTGGAAAAACATTGTGCTGGAAACACAGACGTCTAGTACCAGTGTGTCCCATAGAATATGTGCAAGAGACTCACAGTGAGTTCAGATGAATGTCATTAAGGAGCAAGTAGAGGTTAGCCGTCAGGTTGCCTACATGTAAACCGGGGGCATTGGGGGTTCATGGCCAGTATCATTTGTGTTGGAGTCGGACACGCTGACCATCCTGCTCTCGCACCCTTGTAGTTACAAAAGTTCACTGGAGAAGTCATTGTTTAACTTGGTCACTATTCTTGGAGGGGAAACTTACTTAGAAACTTAAGTGCAAGCAGAATTGCAGCTTTTTCTGTGTTGTGCCTTGGAGCCTCACCAGCCTGCTCTCTCCTGATGGTGAATACTTTATTTACCGTGGAGCCAAGGCGTGTGGGCGTGTGCACGCAAGCCATCCAAGTAGGAAATGGAGAAGGTGTGGGCGGGGGAGCAGGCTGGCTATCTTTTGTCAAGCACCATTTAATAACCTGTAAACCCCCTTCTGATGGGAAAAAGAACAAGCAATAAGCATACTGAGTGGATTACGAGATTGGTCCGACTCATGGATTAATGTGTGCACTTAATCTTCTCATTGCTAAGCAATTCTTGGATATAGTGATTCAACACACTATAAACCCAGAGCTCAAACTTACACCGAAGAAGAATCTTTCCAGGTGGCCCCAGCCAAATCAAACTACAACATTGTGTATT
This sequence comes from Muraenolepis orangiensis, assembly GCA_027704905.1. NCBI lineage: Eukaryota > Metazoa > Chordata > Actinopteri > Gadiformes > Muraenolepididae > Muraenolepis > Muraenolepis orangiensis. The sequence continues at coordinate 8,795,110 of CM051010.1, read as the reverse complement.
TCTACAGCTTTTGATAAATATACATGTGACATCTCTGTGTGGAAGAAAGTTTGTCGGCAGCTTCCTCTTACATGTCCTTGAACATTAAAGTCTAGTATTTTCTAGGTCACTGAAATATAGCTTTGCCACACATGTCATGATCATCTGGAAGTGCCACCGTCCACTGTCTGCACCGGGCGATATTCTTAGAGCACACTCTTCTTAGAGCCAGGAAGTCAGCCTTCATCTGCTATCTCCCCCTGACATCGCTTTTAGAATCTCTATACCTATTCCCCCGGCTTTGATATGATCTTTAATCCGTGGCTCTCCACCTCTCCCCCTAAATCTTCCTTCCCGGGTCTTGAAAAAAAAATGAACAGTGCCGCAATATCATTGCAGCACTGTCCCTCAGTGCCTGAGGTGTGCTCTCCTTAAGAATCAATCAAGAAGTTTATTAATCAAGGGAGATATATCGTATTCTTTTTACCCAAAAACAATCAAGGCCTCATCGATACGTATTTGTGTATCTCTAAAAATGTAGTTGTTTTCGCTTTTAAAAAACTATATATTTTTGTATTCTCATGCACCGTGAAATGAAGGTTCAGCAAAGACGATGACATCATGACCTCGCTTGGCACGCATGGCAATTGTTGTTTCACACTTTGATCATGTGCCAGAAAACGACAAAAAACCTCCAAAGAAGGGTCATGCTGCGGCTGCATCTTGCTTTACATGTTGTGCCAAGAGATTCAGTCGCCTTTGTTGTTGTTGTTAGCCTTGATAGATACAAACAATTCCCAATGGCTGTTAGCAATGAATACCAATCTACGGATCAAATGAGGACTATAACTTCAGCCAAGTCTCACTGAGTGGAAGAAATGACAGATATTTATTCAAGCCGGAATACACAGAAGAGGGAATCTTACAGCAGATGCGGCCGCAGGCAAATGTGCAAAGTGTTCAGAGTCCTGCCGTTTAGCCTCATTAAAGTTATAAAGTATTGCTGCATGGAGGTTTGACTGACAGTTGTATGGCTATGTTGATGATTGTGGTATAACCATTACTAAAACCCTGTTTTTACAAAGGCACTTTCAGCATCCCATTCAATGATATATGTATACAAGCAGCACGGAAGATTCCAGATAGGTTACAGCTACAGAAGAGAGAACAGACCAATCCTTCAAGTTTTGATAAGATACAAACCAACTGGCTGATGTGTTATTAACTGTTACAGACCATGGATGTGACCATGGTCAGCCAATGTGTTTTTGAAGCACAAGAGTGCTTTGCTTTCTTTTCTCTGGATGCTTACTTTGTTATGGCAGGCAATTAACTATGGCAAATAAAAATATGTGTGGATACAGAGCTTGTAGTTTAGTTTATTTATTACTTTATTAATTTTGAAATTAAAATACTGACATGGATACACTTTTATGGCATGTGTTGGGCTCCATTACAGCTAACTCACTGTTTTACAGCGGTCAATAGTTACATGTGAAATGTGATGGCAGCCTCTTTAGCAACTTGATATCCTGTAGAACCAAGCATGGAACAATGAGACAAGATGATGTCCTCCACAGTAGTATAGGACCAACTGGTAGGCTTGTCTACTCATTGTGTATATGGGTGGACACTCCCACATGTGATGTCACTATGTCAATGGCAACTTTGGTCACATGACAATTTTGCAATGGCTTGTCATGGTTAATCCCACTCACACCGGGAAGCAAAATAGGGGTCCTTTAACCAAGCAGCTTTCGGCTGGCTGGTACACACTATCGTACCCCTATCAGCTTAGGTGAATTACAACATCCTGTAGGTGGCCATTGTGTGACAAAGAGTCCTGAAACCTTGAACAAATGTATGCATATTAATGTTTTAACCAGCACACAAAGCAAAGGTGCTCCAAGGCGACAACAGAACGCACCCATCTCCTCTCCGCCTGAATAACTGCACACATCGCCGCCGTCCTTGCAGAAGCACGTCGCTTCCCGCTCCAACAGATTGAAAGCTCTCAGAATTTGTTCCAAAGGCTTCTCACAATATGCTGATTCACGACGATGTGTGAAGAGGGAACAGATGGCCCCTCGTCCTCCCAGCGGTTCTATAACTAGATTACCTGCACGGCGCCGCCAGAGTAGAGGAGACGCTCCTGATGGAAATCACACCCTAATCTCGGCCAAAAGAGAGAAAAAAAGGACACATACTACAAACATACTAAGGCTATGCATTTTCCATTTTACGGATGAGACAATCCTTACAATCCTTACCATAGGCAGTAAAGTAAATACCATAGGCATTTCCACTGTACATCATACATCCGGGGGCGGATAGAGGAAGGTCAGAGGAAGCAAAACGTGCTTCACTCAACAGCTCCTCTTAATGGCGTCCATCGAAAGTCGCCAGCAGCCATGATTAACGGCTACATTCATCAGCCAACTGAACCTGGATGGACAGACTGTGATGTCACTAATGGGCAGACCTTCAAATGGCTCGTAATGGGTCTAATCAGCATCACACATGGTGGTATATTAGGAGCCCTCTGAATTAAAATGTAGCAGTGGTGAACTCAGCTCACTGCTTCTGGGGATGGTGGTATGGTGCTTTTATTTATATATATTTTTCCCGCTCACTCCACCTTCAGGACTCTCCTGGGAGTGTCTCTTCTCACTTGTAAAGTGTCTCCTTCTCCTGATCCCTTTACAATTTCATTTGCATGAGGATCTCAGAGCCTGTAGTTGTCTGGGTGGCTTGGCCCTGCAGGCAATGACCTGTCCAATGTCCAATAAGGTTTAGTTTTGTATTCCTCAGAATGGCTAGTTTTCAGTACACACTCAATGTACAGAAATATACAGAAATATTGAGTAAAGCCACATCATTTATGGTTATATTATGCTTTTGCACTCTATTACTGTAGTTTAGCTTGATGAACGGTCAGGTTCATGTTGCACCTAAGAAGGCAGAAACACCTTTTAGATTCAGGGCACTAAGGGCATTAAGTCGATGTAGGACAATTGGTGCATCAACACTAACCCAATTCCACTACCCTTAACTAAAACAACACAGACAGAGACCTACCATTTTTTATTTGGGGTCATTGGAACACAATGACATGTATCCTAGAAGAGATATCTTTCATTCATCATTCATCATCAGGTATCCACAACCAAGCGTCTCTGTAACCAGTTTGCTGGTTAGCATGTTCAGATAATGACAATGATGATGATGATGATGATGATGATGATGATGACGACCATGATGATGATGACGACCACGACAACGGCGGTGTCAGCTGCTGCTATAATCATAAAAAACACCTCCAATTCATTGGTACTAACTTCTCAAACCAAAGTGTGTGAGAGACATCCCTCGTCCCACTCCCTGCCTCCTACAGCCTCTCTATACCACCAGAGCTACAGATGCTATTGTTGACATTGTTCTAGATATTGTTCCATATTGTTTGCCAACTTATTGTACTTTTACTTTACTGTGCTTTTACCTGAACTTATTGTATTTTTACCTGAGCACTGGTTCAGTTCTTGGAGACTTAGAAATGAAAGGCACTTTTGACTTCTGGTGACGAGTTGTTCTCTTACCTTTGTTGAAACACACTATTGTAAGTCGCTTTGGATAAAAGCGTCTAATAAATGACTGTAATGTAATGTAATGTGATGGCACACCGGTCCCCCCCCCCCCCCCCCCCCTTCTTCCTCCCTGCTCACACACGCACAAGCACCTCGGCGTCTGAGAGCTGATCTTGTTTGCTCCCCTCCTTAATGATCCCATTTGCCAGTGAGCCCGCATGCTTCCCACTCCCTGGGTAATGGAGACGATTAAAAGGAGCAAACAAAAAACAGATTCCACCACTGTGACGCCAGCTCACTCAGGGGCGCCATGAGCAGCTATGGTGGTGTCACATTCACCGGCTCCCTTTCCCCTTTTGCCAAATGTGGTTTTGATGATGAGGTAGGTGTTAGGACCCAACGAGACTGGCGAGCCAAATGTGCCAGAGAACCCAGAAGAAGAGACAGGACACTCAAAACCATGGATAAGGTCTTTACTGAAGGATCCAGAAACACAAAAACAACAGGGTAAGGTTGGATAGGTTACGAGGTATGGACGACACAGGGAGATGGTCCAGAGGGTGGAACGCGGACCCACCCTGCCACCCTGGAGCGGGGGGGGGGGGGGGGGGGGGTAGGACGAGACGCAACGTAGTCGGAGCTGGTGAAACAGGTTCTCGAGTAGGAGGGAGCCATAAGGTTCTCAGTGAACGCAAGTCCACGTCTCGCCCCGACGTCGGTCTTCAGCAGGATGGTTCTCAGTAACGTTCACTGGGTAGTCAATGATCAAGCACCGCCGTCAGTCCTCAGCAGCCTTAAGAAGGGTCGATCGCAGGTGTTCATTGGTCTCAGCCGGCCCGATTACAATGGGCAACACCTGGGATCGATTACAGCGCGGGGGAGCAACAGTAGGTTGTGCTGGCGATGTTTTAAAAAAATGCTTACACGGGAAACGCTGATGCAAGTGCTGATGTATGGAGCATCCACGTGTTGGCCGGGGGTGCACCCCCTCCCCCTCCCCATGATAGGGTGTATGTACAGCGTGTCAGGAGAAAAAAACCCCTATGTGAGCAGTTGGGCCGCTCACCCAGATGGCATCTGCTGAGCTCAGCAGCACCTGCCACCACACACACCATATTAATGAATTAATCTGACACAACGCCAGATCTTCTTTTCACCTTTGGATTTCCTTCACATTCCCACCTAATACAACGCACACATCACTTCTGTAATCAATAATCGACTTTGAGTGTGACGTTGTATTCAAAAGCCGCGGTGCACCTCATCGGTCACTCAGACATGTTCGCCGCCAGTCAGAACATCAGTGGAGGGAGGAGAACAAAAATACCCAAGGGAAATAGACAGAGAGGTGGGCAGCGGGCGGGATGAAACTCGCAACATCCAACATCTTGACAAGGAAATTAACCAAGGGACCCCCCCCCACACACACACTCACACCCCCACACACACACACTCACACCCCCACACTCACACCCCCACACACACACACTCACACCCCCACACACACACACTCACACCCCCACACACACACTCACACCCCCACATACACACACTCACCCCCACACACACACACTCACACCCCCACACACACACACTCACACCCCCACACACACACACTCACACCCCCACACACACACACTCACACTCCCACACACACACACTCACACCCCCACACACACACACTCACACCCCCACACACACACTCACACCCCCACACACACACACTCACACCCCCACACACACACACTCACACCCCCACACACACACACTCACACCCCCACACACACACTCACACCCCCACACACACACACTCACAACTCCACACACACACTCACACCCCCACACACACACACTCACACCCCCCCACACACACACTCACACCCCCACACACACACACTCACACCCCCACACACACACACTCACACCCCCACACACACACACACTCACAACTCCACACACACACACTCACACCCCCACACACACACTCACACCCCCACACACACACTCACACCCCCACACACACACACTCACACCCCCACACACACACACTCACACCCCCACACACACACACTCACACCCCCACACACACTCACACCCCCACACACACACACTCACAACTCCACACACACACTCACACCCCCACACACACACACTCACACCCCCCCACACACACACTCACACCCCCACACACACACACTCACACCCCCACACACACACACTCACACCCCCACACACACACACACTCACAACTCCACACACACACACTCACACCCCCACATACACACCACTTCCCAAACACCCACCCACAGAAGTAAAGCTTCAAAAGCTTCTATTATACAATACCAGTGGCGGCTAGTGGTTGTAAAAGTGGTTGTGTTAGCCTCAGCCTTAAGAAGGGTAGATCCCAGGTGTTCATTAGCCTCAGCCTTAAGAAGGGTAGATCCCAGGTGTTCATTAGCCTCAGCCTTAAGAAGGGTAGATCCCAGGTGTTCATTAGCCTCAGCCTTAAGAAGGGTAGATCCCAGGTGTTCATTAGCCTCAGCCTTAAGAAGGGTAGATCCCAGGTGTTCATTTGCCTCAGCAGGCTGATTACAATGGGCAACACCTGGGATCGATTAGAGCGTGGGGGCACAACACTATCATATAGTAAATATATTTTAGAATGGACAGTACAGTACAATGAACAGTTATCTTCAATTATCTTGCAATTCAATTATCTTGCATTATCTCGTTATCTTGCAAGTTTATTTTTTTCAGAAATTTCAGAAATTTGAGGGAGGGTGGTTCTCTATTTCCTCAATGGAAGAGCCTCCACTGTACTATACTATCGTCATTTTTGCAGATGCGCATTATCCAAGGTGACATTGGGGGAAACGTGTTTTTAAATGTCTGATACGAGTCATTAACAACATAGGACACAATCACACAAGGACGTGTACAGGTTACAGTCTACAACCCAGAAGACCTGTCCAACACACCACCCCCCCCTCCCCTGACCACTAGACGTAAAGGGGAGGAGGAGGTGGAGGAGGAGGTGGAGGAGGTGGAGGAGGTAGAAGAGGAAGGTGAGGAGAGGGTAACAAAAAGTGAGAGGCTTTATCAATACACTGACGTTATTGGTCTCATCATAAAATGGGCCATATACCACCAAACAATTGTTGAAGGTCACTGGATCGTGGAGGGTGGATGGAGGGAGGGGATGGAGGGAGCGGGGAGGGTGGATGGAGGGAGGAGAGAGGGGGGAGGAGTTAGGGGGGTGAGGGTGGAGGTGTGATCGCCTGAAGCAGACAATAAACACTCGCCCCGGCACCTTTATAAACTGCAAGCAATAACGCAAAGTAATCTCTATTTTTTATATCTATTTCCCTCGGACAATTAAATGATCCATTACAACAGCTCTGTGAGTTTTATAGGAGGATACGTGTGTGTGTGTGTGTGTGGATGTGGGTGGTAGAAGGATCTCTCTCGCCTCTCGTTATTGCTTAATTTCAGATGGGCGCTCATAAATCAGTTATGGAGGCGTGATGTACACGTTGATAACACAGGTCTCTTTCCAGGAAAACAGCCGTAATGTACGGCCTGTAACTGAGTGAATCTCCACGTGATTCTCCAGATTTTAATCTCTCATTTGACCTTTTATCCACGTTTGAATAAAAGCAGCTTTCTCGAGTCGTAAGAACTTTCAGACGCTGCTGATGCAATTGCCAGGTTTTAGGAGTAGAGCTGGAAAAACACAGACTTCAATACAAACTCAGTTTGGGTTTAACATACGCATCCATAGGAGTAAGGTTAGAGAAAGCTAAAATGCTACGCTCTACAGCTCCTATTAACCCTAACAATTCAAATTAGCCAGCAGCCATGAATAACACCTATCATTTTACTTTCAGGTACTTATTTATTTAGTATAAAACTCAGCTAAAGATTCCTGAGGGTGACACATTGGCTAAGTAGGTTCAAGATTCAAAGATTCAAGTATGGAGATATGTTGGAGGTATGTAGGAGATTTAACCAAGCCTTCTCCACTACATCCCACCCCCCCCCCCCCCCTCCCCAGGATAACTAGATCCTCAGTCGAGCATGAGGGCTAAATAGAGAGTAAAATTGCCTTCTAAAATACATTAGTAAATCATCTGCAAGCCTCCGCCAAGGGAGTCACGGCATCCCTGACGTGCAAGGAGAGGATCCTCAATGTGGACTGAAAACTCACTATCTCCTCGGCTACGTGTTGAAATGTACACGTGCAAACACACACTCACCATGCAGCCCATCACACGTGTACTGGGTACAATGTCACAGATTCTAGACATTTCTGCGAAAGTCTGCAGAGCATCGTCACTGACTTTAAATCATCTGTGGTTCACTTTCATTAACATTTTCTCAAAAAATGACAAACAAAATTCAATTGGTTGTTTATCAACTGCCTGTTATGCTTGTTTTTTATCTATATCTGTATAGGATATTTATAAATTCTCTGTGTTGGCCAATTCAGTATTGGCCGTTAATGAAATTTGAGACTCTTTCTTCTCCATCTCGTTCCTCCTCAGCCTCGTCTCACAAATCAGCAGACCAGCTCAAATCTGTCTGAACGAGGCCTTTCACTTTTTTTGGCTTCATATTGGTTTTCGACCAATCATGTTGCAGGAGGCGGGGATCTGTAAGCGTGTAATTGGCTAACACAAATTCGGCCAGCAGTAGTAAACTGCCTGTCAAATCCACACCATGTAGTCTGGCCACTCTAGAAATACAGTTAAAATTCTCTTCTAGAAGCTTCATCCACTTGCGCAAATTAGTTTTCTTCTGCAAATTATCTCCATAACGAAACATGAACCACATGGTAACTCCACCCCTTCCAGTTAGTGGATCCGGCCCAGGCTCTGTGCCGTCTCCCCCCTCCAGACGTTCTGTTGTAACACAGTAGGACTGCTGGTCCACAAGTTCTGCTATAACACTGTTTGTATTATTCTCCCATTTCTTTCTTGAAACTGTGCTGGGCCAGTGAGCTCTTTGGAAATTAAACACTGCAGGCCAGGGCATGATAGGCATGATAGTCTCCTTCTCTCCATTCATGTCTCAGTGGTAGTGTGTGAGACACACTCGCAGGCTGCAGGGTTACTGCGCCCTGCATTTTCCAAATGATGGTGTCCAAATATTTCATGTTAGCCAGTCAACCAACCAGCCAGCGAGTAAATCAACTAGCTAGTCAGCCAACCAGCCAGTCAACAAGCCAGCCAGTCAACCAACCAGCCAGTCAGCCAGCCAGCCAGTCAACCAACCAGCCAGCGAGTAAATCAACTGGCAGTGGTTCCCTACTGGCCCACAAACCCCCTCAACCATGACTATTAAACACCCTGACACCCTGCAATTAGTAGACTATTGTTTTTGCATTTCATTTAACCACCGTAGATGATATATTACAATGCACGTACTGTAACATGTGCACTCTGGTTAGATGCCAAATCATTTTCACTGTACTGTAAACTAGTTGTGCTTTGCAATGACAATCAATTTGAATCTAATCTAATCTAATATACCGTATTCTGCCAGATTCTAATGTAAAACACTGCTGGAGGAATGGGGGAGGGGGGAGAATGCAGTTCCAAGTGGTTTTATTTGATAAATTATTCATGTGAGGTTTGTTTAAAATGGCCACAATGGCTAAACATAGCTCTTGCAGGATCAATTTTCTGTGAAGTCACGCTGCTAACTGGTGTGCTAACGTCAAAAGCTAACCGGAGACTGCTCTGTGGTCATTAGCTACAGAGGAGCTAGGGGGGGGGAGGACCAGCCCAGGGATCACAGGGACAGAGGAAGGGGAAGTTAGGGTAGCCAATCAGCCACCGGGTCGCAGGGGATCGGGCCGTGAGCCGGGGACCGTGATGACCTTTAGATTGAAACAATGTCCTGGGGAGTCAAAGCCATTAAGTACTGGAACTGAACCACAGAAGAAGAAAGAGGGGAATATATCCTGGTCTCAACATCCTTAGATGAACCCATAGCAAAGACCTCCACCCCCACCCCCACCACCCACTACTGCCACCCCTATTACCATCACCACCACTACCAACACCACCAACATCACTACTGCCACCATCACCACCCACCACCACCTCCACTACCCCACCACTACTACTACCACCATTAACATTACCATACCCACCACCACCTCAACTATCCCACCACCATCACCACCACCACCATCACCACTACCACCCCCACCATCACCACTACCACTACCACCATCACCACCCCCACCATCACCACTACCACCCCCACCATCACCACTACCACCCCCACCATCACCACTACCATCACCACCATCACCACTACCACTACCACCCCCACCATCACCACTACCACCACCACCATCACCACTACCACTACCACCCCCACCATCACCACTACCACCACCACCATCACCACTACCACTACCACCCCCACCATCACCACTACCACTACCACCCCCACCATCACCACTACCACCACCACCATCACCACCACCACCTCAACTATCCACCACCACCACCACCACTCACCACCACCCCACCATCACCACTACCACCCCCACCATCACCACTACCACCACCACCATCACCACTACCACTACCACCCCCACCATCACCACTACCACCCCCACCATCACCACTACCACTACCACCCCCACCATCACCACTACCACCACCACCATCACCACCACCACCTCAACTATCCCACCACCATCACCACCACCACCATCACCACCACCACCATCACCACTACCACCACCACCATCACCACTACCACCCCCACCATCACCACTACCACCACCACCCCCACCATCACTACCACCACCACCATCACCACTACCACCATCACCACTACCACCACCACCATCACCACTACCACCACCACCATCACCACTACCACCCCCACCATCACCACCACCACCCCCACCATCACCACCACCACCCCCACCATCACTACCACCATCACCACCATCCCCAACAATACTTCCATCAACACACAGCCACAAATACCCTCCCCCCCACACTCACACACACACATACACAGAAAAAGACACACACAAACACACACAGGCAAACATACACACACACAGGCACACATATACAGGCACACACACGCACACACACCCCCTCCTATCCCCACTGCGTGGCTACAGAGATCCAGGGGGGTATTGGAGAAGACAGGCCTCAACACTGGAGGACGTAGTGAGAGTCATTTTATGTTATGGTTCAAATCAGTACTTGACACATTCCTTTCATGTCTGAGTGTCAGTTCTAAACAAAGAGGAGCACCATTTGGTTTCCCATTCCAGCCGGACCAAGGCAAGACGAGGAGAGCCACATCCATTTGGCCTGTCTGGATAACCATATAGAAGGACATTTAGAACTGCTGGTCTGAAAAGCAAAGTGCCAGGGCTTTTTAACATTTTTTCACTGAATATATGGAGCATATAAGTAGACTTTTGAAGCAAAGACATTTTCAGTTGTAAAAAAAAATTTGCATTTATGTTTTTCTTCTAAGATGAGGACTAAGTCACCCTATGGAAAATCGATATCGATACCAAAATGTATGGGAATGTGAAGCTTTTCCCCTGTCCAGAGTTAAATTAATCCCATTATTTTTCCTGAACGTTTATGAGAACCATAAGGGGCAGGGAAAGTGCAATTACAATGATGAAAACTATTCAGGACTCGACCAAAAAGTTCATGGATACTTCATCCTCTTCAAAAAATCCATTCCAACGGTTATGGTGCATACGAGGCAGCTAACCGCCCGCGCTAACTCACCCAAATCACATTCAGGGGAGATTCAAATTTCCTTCCCACCTCTTCCCTGCGTCACCATCCAGATCAGCTGCTGGGAGATGTGTGTTTACGCGTGTGCACTGCATTGTGCATGTGTGAATGATCATCATGGGATTTTGTGATTACATTGTCTTTTGAATTTGTGCATGTGTGTGAGTGTGTGTGTGTGTGTGTGCATGTGTGTGTGTGTGTGTCTGCATGTGTGTGCGTGTGCGTGTGCGTGTGCGTGTGCGTGTGTGTGTGTGTGTGTGTGTGTGTGTGTGTGTGTGTGTGTGTGTGTGTGTGTGTGTGTGTGTGTGTGTGTGTGTGTGTGTGTGTAAGAGAGCCAGAGAGAGAGAGAGAGAGAGAGAGAGAGAGAGAGAGAGAGAGAGAGAGAGAGAGAGAGAGAGAGAGAGAGAGAGAGAGAGAGAGAGAGAGAGAGAGAGAGAGAGAGAGAGAGACTGCCTGGGTGTTTGTCGGTGGAGTGTTTACCCCCTTTAATCCAAGGTCATGCTTTGTTGCTCTCTCCTGAAACAAGGCCCAATTCTATTAAACGATAACCAGAGCCCCCCCCCCCCCCCCAATAAAGCTAATAACCATGAAGAGCATTAAATCCTCTAGATTTAGATTTAGTACTGAAATATGCTGTCCTGCTGTCCTCCCACATGTGAAACATGCTTGACAACATGAGCATAACCACACGTATGCACAGTACATCGTACCACAGCGACACCTTCCTAAATAGACCCTAGGCTGAGTAGAGCATTCATCAGCGACTTAAGCAGAGACGCTTCACAACATAATAATGTGCACGGTGGGAACGAGGAGAGCTTGTTTGTCAAGGCAACCTGCGTGTTGGGCCACAGCGTTATATATTTCCTGTATTCCTCGGGGGGCGCCGGGCTGTCCTGGATGATTGAACACTGCCTCGTACTGCAGGAGGGCAGAAGGCAACTGCTATTCTCCTGAGACACCCTCCAACCCCACCTCCGTACCCCACCCCCAAACTCCAGCTCCCTACCTCACCTCCCCCCCACCTCCTCACCCCCACCCAACTTACAAGGCACGCCGCATCCTGCGGGGTTTTTTCTGTTTGTATTTTTATGTCTTGTCCCGAATCGTTGGGCTTGTTTGTGTGCGGCTCTTCAACGCAGCCAATAATAATTTAGATTTATGGGGCAGAGAGCCGGGCGGGGATGTGGTGATGATGGTGCAGACATGCCACACAAGTCAACAGAGCAGCACCGCCGGCGTGATAAATATGAGCGGGAACGGAGCCAGGAATGAAACGATAAGGAAGGTATGTCCGACCAGAAGGCTGTTTGGTGTGGTGCTATACAGACAGCTCTGTCTCTGTCCTTCTCTCTCTCTCCGTCCTCTCTCTTCTCCCCCCCCCCCACTAACTGGGGTTCTCTCGCTCCCCATCTATCTTCCTCCGTCCTATCTCTCTCTCTCTCTCTCTCTCTCTCTCTCTCTCTCTCTCTCTCTCTCTCTCTCTCTCCTCTCTCTCTCTCTCTCCTCTCTCTCTCTCTCTCTCTCTCTCTCTCTCTCTCTCTCTCTCTCTCTCTCTCTCTCTCTCTCTCTCTCTCTCTCTCTCTCTCTCTCTCCCTCTCTCTCTCTCTCTCTCTCTCTCTCTCTCTCTCTCTCTCTCTCTCTCTCTCTCTCTCTCTCTCCTCCATCCTCTCTTTCATATGGTAATTGTATTACTTTTAGTAGTAACACATTTAGGGATTTCATTTGAAGTCTAAGATACAATCAATTAGAAATTCAAGCCACTTCGATTCATATTTGACATGTTTTGTAGTTTTCAGTGTTACATTCATTAGCAATGATTAGAAAATATGAGTATGGGTATCATTTCCAATGATTGCATTATAAAATCAACCTCTATTATGATCATTACGGTCGTTCAGTCTCCACTCATCGTTTGAGTTGAGACCCAAATTACTCTATGGAACCATTGGAAATCCATTCATGTTAAATGTCAAGCCATTGTTTTGATAATAACAAAAATAAAAATTAAACAAAATTAAATTACTTTATGTGTTATCAGTGTGGCCTACTTCCAGACAATATTGGTTCTACATCTGTCTTTCCCCCGGCAGGCATTTAAAAACATTATATTGGCTCTAGACTCTGATAGCAAAATAAAAACAGTTTTTACCTCAAATGAGGTACTGGTGCTGAGGTACAAGATACAAGTAGTGCAGCAGCATCATGAGTACAGGGCAGTAACTGCGATGAGTCCAGAAAGTCCAGCAAAGTATGTAAGCGTAATGTTAATGACAATGTGATGAAAGTGAAAGTAGCAGCCCTCCTAGCAGTTCAGTAGGCGCACTGCCTGTGGATAAAAACTTAAACCCTGGATGCTGCGCAACCGGCGACCAGGCGGTAGGGGGGAGAAGAGATGGTGCCCAGGGTGGTTGCATTCCTTTATGATGGAAATGACCTTCTTCCGACATCAGGTCCTACAGAACTCCTCAATGCATGGAAATGCACACCCAATGATCTTCTCTGCCGTCCTCACGACCCTCTGGATGTCTTTCTTGTCCTGTGCAGTGGTGTTGCCGGACCACACAGTGATGCCACTCGTCAGGACGCTCTCTACGGTGCCACGGTAGAAGTTCACTAGCCACCTCTGGCCTATTCAGATTTTTCTAAGGCACCGCAGAGCATTGAGGCGCTGGTGTGCCTTCTTCAGCATGACCTCCATGTTGCAGGTCCACACCAGGCTGTCCCGTGTCCCGTCCAGGCTGATGGTGGAGTGGGTGCCCCGGTTGCTCCTGAAGTCCAAGATAAGCTCCTTGGTCTTGCTGACATTCAGTGCGAGGCTGTTGTCCTCACAGCATCGCGTCAGCTGGACTACCTCATCTCTGTACTCTGCGCTCTAATCAGGATGAGGAGTATGGTGGCGTACGAGATGGCTGCTGCACAACGACGCAGATCTTTGTTATTTATTCTTTTTATCGCAACTATCTTTGTTCAGGAAGTTAGCAGCACGTTCATTTATAACTTTTGCACACTTCTGGAGATCAGTCGCGCTCGCCGCCTACCAGAGTTTTTTCATTCTTTCTTTCTTTTCTTTGGCTACAAGGTTCATCAAGAAGTGCATAGATGACGTTGTTCCGACCAAGTCGGTTCGGATATATCCCAAACAGAAACACGCGCGTAACGCCGCCTTTGGCTCCGGGAATACGGAGGAATATACGAGAGCCCGTTACGACCTCCGCAAGACCATCGTCACTGCCAAGCGGGAGTATAAGGACAGAGTGGAAGATAAATTCAAGAGCCACGACGTGAGGGGTATGTGGCAGGGGCTGCAGACGATAACGAACTTCAGAGGGAGATCCAGTTGTGTAGAGAACTCCTCAACCTCCCTCCTAGGAGAGCTAAATACTCGGTTCGACGTGAACGGCAGCCCGCCGAAGCCAGCGCCGCCTGAGGAGACCAGCCTGCTGAGCATCTCGGAGGCGGATGTGCGCCGCACCTTCAAGTGGCTTAAAGTCCTTTGAGAGGCTGGTCCTGTCGCTTCTTCGGCCCCTGGTCAGATCATCGCTGGACCCTCTTCAGTTTGCCTACCAGCCGAAACTGGGAATGGAGGACGCCATCATCTTCCTGCTTCATCGTGCCTACGCCCACTTGGACAGACCCGGGAGCACTGTGAGAATCATGTTTTTTGACTTCTCCAGTGCGTTCAACACCATCCGGCCTGCCCTGCTGGGGAGTAAGCTGACCGCGATGAAGGTGGACACTTCCCTGATTTCCTGGATTACAGACTATTTGACTGGTCGTCCACAGTTTGTCAGACTGCAGGACTGTGTGTCTGACACTGTGGTCAGCAGCACTGGTGCTCTACAGGGAACGGTTCTTTCCCCATTCCTGTTCACCCTATACACCTCAGACTTCCAGTTCAACTCAGAGTCCTGCCATCTGCAGAAGTTCTCGGACGACTATGCAGTTGTTGGTTGTGTAAGCGAGGGAAACGATGAGGAGTACAGGGGCGTCGTGGACTCCTTCGTTGAGTGGTGTGAGCTGAACCACATGCAGCTCAACACAGACAATACGAAGGAGATGGTGGTGGACTTCCGCAGGAGGAAATCTACCCCCACACGCATTTCCATCAAGGGTGTGTCCGCAGAAGTTGTTCAGGAAAATAAATACCTGGGAGTTCACCTGGACAACAAACTGGTCTGGGCCAAGAACTCTGAGGCTGTGTACAAGAAGGGCCAGAGCCGTCTCTACTTCCTGCGGAGGCTCCGGCCCTTCAACGTTTGTAACACGATGCTGAAGATGTTCTACCAGTCTGTGGTAGCCAGTGCCATCTTCTCCGGTGTCGTGTGCTGGGAAAGCAGGTTGAGGTCAGCAGACGCCAACAAGATCAGCAGGCAGGAAGGCTGGCGCTGTCCTGGGGGTCCAGCTGGACTCCTTGTTGGTGGTGTCTGAGAGGAGAATGCTGCGCAAGCTGCGTAGTATCCTTGACAATAATTCTCACCCTCACCATCAGGTGCTGACCTCATACAGAAGCACCTTCAGCAACAGACTCATTCCACCCAGGTGTACCACAGAACGCCACAGGAAGTCCTTTCTTCCTGTGGCCATCAGACTCTATAATTCATCTACCTCGGGTCGTGAGAGGGACAGTGGAGACTCAGTGACCTGAGGTCAACACACTGTTATTATTTTTTTGGTCAATGCACTGTAAATCCTTTCACTGTAATTTTGCACTGTAAATTCAATTTCACTTTTCACTTTTCACATGTCCCTTTTTCTTATCTTATTTATTAGTATTTGATTACTGCCAATTTGCACTATACGTAGTGTTGTGTATTGTATATACCTACGTATTACTGTAATAATACTGTAAATTGTGCAATTCATCTATCAATACATTTAGATTTCATTTAGAGTTAATTTAGTTATATTTTGTTGTATTTTGTTTATAATAGTTTAACTTAGTTTAGATTGTTGTTATTTAGTTTTTAGTTTTTAGGTATTAGTATATTTTGTGTGCATTTATTCCCCCTGTTTCAACTGTTGCACCTTAATTTCCCTCGGGATAAATAAAGTTATCTTGAATCTTGAATCTTGAACATCCGTAAGGCAGCAGGCCCCGACGACATCCCGGGCCGCGTCCTCAGAGCATGCGCAGACCAGTTGGCAGGAGTCTTTGCAGACATCTTCAACCTCTCCCTGTCCCAGGCTGTTGTCCCTGCGGTCTTCAAGATGTCCACCATCGTGCCTGTCCCTAAACAACCCAAGGTAACATGCCTGAATGACTATAGACCTGTAGCCCTCACTTTGATTGTCAGCAAATGCTTCGAGAGGTTGGTCAAGGACTCTATTTGCTCCGTGTTAGCTGCCATGCTGGACCCAGGAATGCAATTTGCATATCGTCAAAAGAGATCCACGGACGACGCAATTGCCATGGCCCTCCACACTGCCCTTTCCCACCTGGAGGGAAAGAACTGTTATGTGCGAATGCTGTTTGTGGACTACAGCTCAGCGTTCAACACGATAGTTCCTGCCAAGCTCGACAGCAAGCTTAGAGGTCTAGGCATGCCCCCATCCATGTGCAGCTGGATACTGGACCTCCTGTCGGACCGCCGCCAGGTGGTGAGGATGGGCAGCAACACTTCAGAGCCACTGACCCTCAACACGGGAGCCCCCCAGGGATGCGTGCTGAGCCCTCTCCTCTACTCCCTCTACACCCACGACTGCATGGCTATGCACAGCTCCAACGTCATCATCAAGTTTGCTGATGACACGACAGTGATGGGCCTGATCGCTGGCGACGACGAGCCTACAGAGAGGAGGTCGGATCGCTGGAGCAGTGGTGCCAGGAGAACAGCCTCGCCCTCAACGTCAAGAAGACCAAGGAGCTGATCGTGGACTTCAGGAAGCAGAGGGGAGGGCACAGCCCTATCTCCATCGACGGTGTTGCAGTAGAGAGGGTCAGCAGCTTCAAGTTCCTCGGCGTACACATCTCCGAGAACCTCACATGGCCCACGCACACCACACACGTGGTGAAAAGGGCCCAACAACGCCTGTATTTCCTCAGGCGTCTGAAGAAATTCAGCATGGGCCCCGCATCCTGAGAACATTCTATAACGGCACCATCGAGAGTGTTCTTACAGGGTGTATCACCGCCTGGTACGGGAACTGAACCACACTCGAGCACAGAGCGCTTCAAAGGGTGGTGCGGACGGCCCAGTATATCGTCGGAGGTGAGCTCCCCTCCCTCCTGGATATATAGAACCAGCGGTGCGTGGTCAAGGCCAAACGCATCATAAAGACATTGCCCACCCCAGCCACGAACTGTACTCACTGTTACCGTCAGGCAGGCGATACCTCAGTATCAAGTGCCGTACAAATACTCGAGATAGCTTCCACAGTCAGGCCATCAGGCTGCTGAACAAGGGCGTATAGCATATAACAATGTATATTTTATTACATTGATTTATATATACATATTGCACTTTTCTGTGCCGATATATTGCATTTTATAAATTGCATTTTTATTTTAATTTTTTAACTTTTATTCAATTTTTATCTATTTTTATAACTGCTGTCTGTCGCTGGGTATTGCACATACAATTTTCACACCACTGCTGTCACTGTGAAGTGACAATAAACTTGACTTGACTTGACTTGACTTGACTTGACTGTGGTGTCGTCTGCAAACTTTATAATCCGATTATTGCTGTGCTTGGCAGTACAGTCATGTGTGTATGTCTATAATTCAGTTAGAGATGGGGGCGCCCAGACCTAGGTCCCTCAGTTTCAGGACCAGCTTGGAGGGAACGATTGTGTTGAACGCCGAGCTGTAGTCAAGGAACAGCAGTCTGACGTAGGTGTCCCTCCAGTCTAGGTGCTGCAGGGCCGTGTGTAGTGCCAGGGAAATGGCGTCGTCTACAGACCTGTTTGGTCTGTATGCAAACTGGAGTGGGTCTAGGGACTCAGGGATAGAAAAGTTGATATGCAACATGACAAGTTTCTCCAGGCACTTCATGGCACGGGATGATAATCATTGAGGCGTGTTACCTTGGTCTTTTTGGGTCCCACCGGATCTCCTGCCTTCCGTTCATCTCGGTTACGTTCCAGAGTGACGTGAGGACGCACTGATTAAATGCATACTTCCAAACACCAGAGTCATTTCAAACCCTTTCTCCCAATTCCAACTTTTGTTCCCATTAGGAGGTTGTAAGTTAGTGTGACATCTCAATTTGAGCCTTTTGAGACCATAGATCATAGTCAAGTCAAGTCAAGTCAAGTTTATTGTCACTTCACAGTTTACACAAGTATAAAGCAGTGATGTGAAAATCTTATGTGCAATACCCGACGACAGACAGCAGTTATAAAAATAAGATAAAATAGATAAAAATAGAATAAAATAGAATAAGTTAAAAATTTAAAGAAAATAAAAATGCAATTTATAAAATGCAAAATATCGGCACAGAAAAGAGCAATATGTATATATAAATCAATGTAATAAAATATACATTGTTATACGCTATACGCCCTTGTTCAGCAGCCTGATGGCCTGACTGTGGAAGCTATCTCTAAGCCTATTTGTACAGTACTTGATACTACGGTATCGCCTGCCTGACGGTAAAAGTGAGTACAGTTCGTGGCTGGGGTGGGCAATGTCTCTTATGATTCGTTTGGCCTTGGCCATGCACCGCTGGTTGTATATATCTAGGAGGGAGGGGAGCTCACCTCCAACGATATATACCGCACCACCCTTTGAAGCGCTCTATGGTCGAGTGCGGTGCAGTTCCCGTACCAGGCGGTGATCCACCCTGTAAGAACACTCTCGATGGTGCCGTTATAGAATGTTCTCAGGATGCGGGGGCCCATGCTGAATTTCTTCAGACGCCTGAGGAAATACAGGTGTTGTTGGGCCCTTTTCACCACGTGTGTGGTGTGCGTGGACCATGTGAGGTCCTCGGAGATGTGCACGCCAAGGAACTTGAAGCTGCTGACCCTCTCTACTGCAACACCGTCGATAGAGATAGGGCTGTGCTCTCCCCTCTTCAGATTCAAGTTTAGGAATTCTGCAGGTTTAAAGGGCTGTATGAAATATATTGACCAATCAGCTGCATCGGCCCTCCCTCTCTGTGTTATACAGCTCCTCTCCTTCTTCCCCTCACTAGCCATCCACCTATCAGCAGCTGGCTCTCTGGCTACGATATGATATGATATGATATGATATGATATGATATGATAAATACTTAATAATAAGTCCTGTTAATATGATCAAAGTGGGTACTAGATATATTCACCATTGAAGACCATTGCTGAAGCCATCAGCGCAGGACTGCGTGGTCAAAGCAGTTCCGACACTCCAAGGACACCATCGCCTTTGTCAGAGCTGGGGACAAGCCAACTTCTGCCAGAAAAACATCTGCAGGCATCCTGATGTCTGCAAGAGACTGGCAGTTGTTGGTGGACCTTGAACATCAGCTGAAGTTCCCCAGCCATGTTGCAGTCACCACCCTGCGACCAGACATTGTTCTTGTGTCTGAGTCCACCAAGCAAGCTGTGCTGCTGGAGCTGACAGTCCCGTGGGAAGATCGCTTGGAAGAAGCCTTTGAAAGGAAGCTCTCCAAGTACGCAGGACTGGTCAGCGACTGTCAGCAAGCTGGTTGGAGAGCAAGGTGTTTCCCGGTGGAAGTTGGATGCAGAGGGTTCCTTGGTCAGAGCCTTCAGCAGTTTAGGCATCGAGGGAGTGAGAAAGAGGAGAGCCATCCGCAGTACCACAGATGCGGCAGAGAGGGCCTCAAGATGGTTGTGGCTCAAAAGAGTGGAGCCAAGGAGTCATGGTAGCTAGCTAGCCATCTGGACACAAGCTGGGGTCTGATCAGCCCCGGCTGGGTCACCTGGAGGAGGGCGTATGATGTTGCGAGACCCGAAACGTCCTATGATTCCAGGAACATCACTGAAGATGTGTCCAGACTAGGCATCAGTAGATGTATGTACACAACATGATGATATATCCAATTCAGACAGGGAAAGTATAAATAAATAAATTAATAAAATATTGAAAGATACACACTCTGAATTTCCTTTCTTTTTTTTCTCTCTTAAATTATTTCTCTCTTGAATATTTAAATATTTGAATATTCGTTCAGAAAACCTAACGATTATTCAGAGCTTGAAATGATGGGCCAGCTCTAAATGTGGGACCTTCTACTGTTTACGGGACATGGGAGCGAGGGCTAAATACCGGGACTGTCCTGCACAAATCAAGATGCTTGGCCACCCTAAAAAGGTAGAAAAACAAAACCACCAGCTTAATAAATTGCTTCTTCTTATCACAAAATAGGCCTAATGATATTTAATCAGTTTCATCACACAGGCCAAATACAGCACAGACATGAGTTTTATTAAAACTGAATAAACCAGAAACCATTTTTCATATGTATATATCATCCATCAGTTACATTATTGTTCTTTATTGTGCATAGCATTGTTATAGTATAGTGTTGTATATAGTATAGCATATAATAGGTTGTTTATAGTGTTGTTTATAGTATAAAGCATAGTATATAGTAAGAAGTATATTGTGCTCAATTGTAGTATTATATAGTATAGTATTGCATTACTTACCGTGGGAGTAAGCATTCCATTGTACTAACAAATAACAACAAACAAATAAAAACATCTTGAATGTTGAATGTTGAATGCTGAGAAACTACGGTGTTAACGGTAACCGCCGTGTGCTCAGAAGAACATCCACCATGCTAAAATAACTTCTGTCTGCCACTTAGAGGTGATATTGCCATACACCATTTGAGCCGGGAGATTGTGAGGATATGAATAACACTTTTTTTTGTGTTTCTGTGTAACTTTTGTAGGAGAGTGAGGAGGGACGTTGGAGGAGGAGTGCTAATAAGCCTTATTTTAAGAACACAACACACACGCATGAATATTTAACAGCTTGTCTCGTTGATTAACCACCAAAATAAAACTACTTGGATTCCAGTGATTCGAGTGAGGAATGGCCCACGCCAAAACCATTATACTATTCCTGCCAGTACCAAAATGCCGCTCGCACAAAAGTCCTCTATAACGATAATGATCCACCTGAAGTGTGGTCGTCGTGCTAGAGCCCCGGTCTCTGGGAAGCAGATCCCCAATTGCTTCTCTTGCAGACCTCTGCCTTCTCTTGGTATTCCACATCCCTCCTTGGACCCCTGGTATTCCTCTAGCTTCTCCTCCTTGCCGCTGCCGTCACTTGGGACACGGCCACATCTGCCAAACGCTGTTGTTTTGATTTGATTTCTATCACCGGAACGTAGAGCTGGCACGCCACTACAGGGTTGTTATATCACAGCGGATCTTAAAGCTCAGTTCTTTTCAATCTTACCCTCACCCACTCTTTTATAAGAGGCAGGTTGCTCTAGCAGTGCATGCTACGTGGCGGAGAAGTTTCTCAACACATTTAAATGAACATTAAACATTAACACGACAGCGTTTGCATTAGTGTGCTTCACAATGCATCCCATGTTTAATAGTATCTCCTCTCAATGCAGTGCACAATACAATAAAATATATTTATTTAAAGTATAATATATATGGTAAAGAAGTGGTAAATGTCAACACCGTGATCAATCGTCTCAATTCAATCAGCAATTAGGAGTTTGTTAAGCGGATGCCGCCTGGGGTAAAAAAAAACACAGGAAGGAAAAGTCCACCCTGAACTTGGTCAGGGGATGGGGAAACTATTAGCGCTCCTCAGAGATGAAGATCGCACTTCAGTGATCCTGTGAGGGACGTTTGGGTGTTACAGCAGCAAAGTGCAGAAACGAATAGTACAGAATTAGAAACACACAGAAACACAAGCACACACAATAACAAACGTTGGGAGAAATGAGACATTAGAAAGGTGACTTCTGGTTCCCAGATGAGGCCACAATCAATTGAGCCTCATACCCTAGTTTTGGTTAGTCTATGATGTAGAGCAGTGGTCTGATATAGGGCTCCGGTCAGGTACTGCAGGGTGTCCGCAAACATGATTAATGCAATTCTTGCTGTCAGTTTACCCCCCACTTTTCACTCAAATTTCACCTTCAAGTCAGTGTTTGCTCCACAGGGAGGTCCAAGTCATCCACATAGATAGACACATAGATAGACCCGGGCCTCAGAATCATTTTCATCCAGCACACTCCAGGGTCAGTCATCGTACAATGGAAAAGATTGAGCCTAATGCATTGATTTAAATTTTGTCCCCATGGCTTATAAATAAGCATTAAAGCTGGATAGGTTAAGAAGTTAAGGCATTATACATATATTATTAGGCCAAAAGGCCTGGTATAAAATTCAACAGCATTTTATTGAAAAATATTCAATATTTTTTCTTATTCCACCAAGGGGTCCCTGGGCTGAAGGTCGAAGACCCCTGATGTAGAGGCAATATGGAGTACAATTCCCTGCCACAAAAGGGCAGGGAAAACAACTCACGCCATATTGTGGAGGTGTGTGACAGAGTGATGGAAGATTAAGGTTTGGTTGACCTGTTCAACAACAACAGCCAAGAATCAGAATTTGAAAAATGAGTTAACAGCAATTGCTATGTTTGACTTTTTTTCAATTTGGTCATTTAGGTAAACACTGATATTCAATGCCACTCATACTACTTCATGTTTTTTGATACAGTACATGCTTTTCGCGCAGGCATGCCTGCCACAATTGATAATACAATTAACATTAGCAATAAAGCACTTTGGTCTTTGTGACTAGTGCTGTCCATTAACTCGGTACTCACCAACGCACATCGATGCCAAAAGACGAAGGTTGTACAGTGTTTTACATACGCAGCGGGGCACATATGTAAAACATACACTTAAATAAATATAATATAAACTTTGGCATTGAGTGTATGCACGCCTGGCGTGATGCAGGACCATCTGCTTCCTGTAGAATAAATAACACGTAGCGAAGGTCAGGTGTGGGAGTCCGCCTCCAGGCACAAGGATGCTGCGTCTCGGATGCTGAAGCTGAGGGCGGAGAAGCACAGGAGAGGAGCTCAGGTTGCGATCCAGCGCCAATGTAATGTCGGACGTGGGAAACGTTGTGTAAAAACCCACCTGCCGCCTGTACCACTAAATATAAACTCTGCCTTTCTAGTCTTCTAGCCTCACATGTTGGACTCCTCAGCCCGTCGTGTTCTGAAGGCATTCTTGTCTGCATTCAGGATGCAATGCAACTGCTGTGGAAGTGTCCATTCTGATCCGTTTAGATTTGTTAAAACAATTGCTTTTTGTTTTGCGGCAGCTGGTGCAGACGTTTACATTGTTTAGTATTAAAAGTATTAAATTAATTTCTTAATTTAATGACAAGAGGATGGACCAATAACAAGAATACTTAAGATACCCCCAATTTTTTATTTTTATTTTTTATATTTGTTCAAATCTTATTATCTGAATGTTAAGCCCCTCCACCAATCTGACAATCACTCATAATAATGTTTGTGGTTTAGAGGTAGGGGACTGACTTCAATATTATAAAGCGTCATAAGTTCCCCAGGCAGTTAAGGGACCAAGATACCCTCATAGAACCCAGAGTCCAGACGTACCGGGTCGTTACTGAAGAGCAACACTCGAGGAACATACGTCCTACTGCAGGACATACGTCCTACTGCAGGACATATGTCCTACTGCAGGACATATGGAGGATCATTCACTTTGGGGAACTTTTTTACAAGCTTTGCACCACACCCCACCTGCTGTGGCAGTAATTATTTTTATAGCGGTGATCAGACCCAGATACACGGTGGAGGTTCCCCCAGCGTCCCTGCTCAGCCTGACGTGCTTTTAGATGAACGATAAAAAACAATCAAGAAGGGATGGAGGCAGGCCTCTTATAAATGAGAAGGTCTCCACATCCCTTTGATCCCCCCCCTCGGTTCGTCCTCATCTTTGTGAACGCGTTGAGACGCCACAATTACAAACTAACCAAAGGCGTCCAATCGATAGAAATGGTCTCACGGAATGAAGAACTGGCACTTCAGAGGAGAGACGACAACATCAATGCTCCCTTCTCTCTCTCTCTCTCTCTCTCTCTCTCTCTCTCTCTCTCTCTCTCTGTCTCTCTCTCTCTCTCTCTCTCTCTCTCTCTCTCTCTCTCTCTCTCTCTCTCTCTCTCTCTCTCTCTCTCTCTCTCTCTCTCTCTCTCTCATGGTTAATTGAGTGTATGCTGGTCCTGTGTGTGCATGCGTTGGATTGGCCGGTGTGTTCAGTGAAGGTGACTTAGGAAAAGTGATTTGGTCGTCATTCTTATTATTATGTTATGGTTACTTTTAGTCCCTTAGCATTTTCAGAATTGTATCCAAAGTGACTCATTGTTGATACTGGGAAACAAATGGTTCCCTAATGGTTCCATTAGGGAAGGATTCACATGTATCTGGGGCCATAAGTGTGCTGTTGTATCATGCCACGATGGAGGACACAATTTAAAATGGGAACCAATTGATTGCAGCTCAACATCGGCTCTCCAATGCAAAATTGAAGCTTTCAATGAAAATACATATTGCTCCCTTGAATGAAAGGAAACCAAGTCACGAGTCCTCTTGCTCAGAGAAGAAGAAGCATCCTGGAATCCTGGAATCATCAGCTCAAAAATCATCACTCTTATGTCAAGTAATTTAATGTAATTTAAATAAAGTCTGCCTCTCCCCACCCTCTTCTTCTCCTCCTCCACCCCCCTCTCCTTCTCCTCCTCCACCCCTCCCCCTTTCCTCCTCCACCCCCAATCTCTCCTTATCCTCCCCCCCACTCTCCACCTCCTCCACCCCTCTCCTCCTCCTCCCTCTCATCCCATCCTCCTCCCTACTCCCCTCCCCCTTCTCCCCTCCTCCTCCTTCCCCTCATCCCCTCCTCTGCTCCTCCCCCCCACTCCTCTCCTCCCCCCCCCATCTCCTCCCCCCCCTCCTCTCCTCCCCCCCCCATCTCCTCCTCCTCTCCCCCACCCCCCTCCTCCTCTTCCTCCTCCTAGTTGCCTGTCTGTCACTTGGAGTGTTTATTACGGGGAGCGGTAAGAAGACAGCCGCGGCTACTCGCTACTTTCGCTTTTCATTTGAAATTTGAAACGTTTTTATTTGTGCTTTCATCCTCCTTGGTAGGCGTGAGGACGAGCCCCTGGCGCCTCCGCCGCCACCGCCTAGCTAAGCACAGGTTTGTGGCGGCCATTTGACTTACTGTTGACGGTTCGTCGCTGTAGTTTTGACAACCCGCCTCTGAGTGACGGTTTTTTTCTCCTTCTACTGTAATGACAGCGTTTGACAGGGAGTCGTGGACGCAGGCGATGGGTGAATGGATGTAGATGTGTAGTTAATACTACATCTTGCTGAGTGCTCATTTTTTCTCTATAAGACGGAATGATATATCGTAAATACATGACAATATTAGGTTCTTTTTTACAGTACTTTTTTACAACCGAAAAACGCGACAATTACAGAATCACATTTTAAGTATTCTTGAAACCCTACGATGGAAAACACCTTATTTTAAGAGATGTTTAGGACAGCCTAGCATATTGGACAATCGAAATACTGTCACATTATGTGGAGAAAGAGAGCTTATCTCTGCCAAGCCATGTATTTCCACCCACTATTACTATCACCATTTGACAATAGGTTATTTATTTCATATTGGACAGTGTGGCTCCCCTGCTGCACGTTCAATCCAAGCCCACGTACTCCATTAAAGTGAGGGAAGGAAGGGATGCCAGCTCTGCCTCACTCACACATACATTTGACATTGGCTCATAGCACAATATTGTGTTGTATCTTTAACAGAGGCCATCACTACGTCCAGACTAGAGCCGTGAGAAGGAGAAAATTACACACTGACCCTCACTTACTCCTAATCAATGATTCTCATTAACTCTCATTAACTCTCAATAACTCTCAAATGTAAACCACTTAAACTAACACAGTTGTTAGTGTACTTTAGAATGTTTTTATGTTTTTTGTATACATTTATTCACCATCCTCATCCTCATCATCCTCAGTCTCTCAGTGTCACTCAACAGAACAAGAATATCTGCATGGATCCACCAGGCTCCCCGAGGCCAAGTCCAGAGATAATTACACTTCTAATCACTTTTTAAAAGCTGTAAAAACCCAAGCGGCGGTCCAAAGAGTTGCGTGGGGGTCACTTGGTGTTTGTGAAATGAGGGTCCGGCGTCTGACTTCACTAATTGGAGAGCGATCTCTTTATCGGCCCAATGCAGTGACTTGCTCTGGTGTCTGCTCATCTCCTCGCCACCCAAACTAGAGCCAAGTTCTTTGGATGACAACTTTCACTTTCAGTGCATTTCGGGTTCAAGTCAATTTATTGAGGGGGTGCAAGAAGAACTTGATTCATGTAAGTCAGAGTCAGAATCAGAATGACTTTATTTTCGTTGTAGAAGGAAAACAAAATTGTCCAGCAATCCTCAAGACACTTTTACAAACATAAATTAAAAAAATGGGAATAATTTGATCGTTATATACGTATATGAGTCACAACTTGTGTTAAGTTCTCCATTTGTCTTAGGTTTGCCTGACATTATTGCTCAGCTGATATAATGGGAATGGTAATGGTCTGCATTTATATAGCGCTATTATCCAAAGCGCTTTACATGTCATGCCTCACATTCACCCATTCATACACACATTCATCCACCAACGGTGGCATCACCCATGCAAGGAGACAGCCAGCACGTCGGGAGCAGTAAGGGTTAGGGTGTCTTGCTCAGGGACACCTCGACACCTTTTTGCTTGGAGGAGCCGGGGGATCGAGGCAGGAAGGTTATCAGGCGACCACTCTACCTCCTGGGCTACTGCCACCCCGCCGTAGCTCAGGAGGTATACCTTTTTCAAATCTAAAAACTACACATTTGAAGTTACACATCTCGCTGTTCTCTATTGGATCTATTGGATTGCTTCAAGCTACCAATTGCTAATATTTCTCCTGCGGGAGACATTTGTATTGGCCTGTGGGTGCTTCTCAATGCCTGAAAGTTCTGACATGACATAGATGACTACTCAAGGGGAGTCTGATTGATAACGCTGTGATTGACGTTAAGTCAAAGCGTGCTGGCTACATTCCGATTGGACGTCAATCAAAACTTGTCATCGTCGGCCAGTTTGGCAACAAGCTGTCGTTGTTGACTACCGGGGTTTGATCCTGGGTCTCCTTACCTGCAAGCCTCCCTCAGCAAGATGCCTGGCCTTTACCTTAATGACAAATGACAGGTGTGGCTTTTACATCCAAGTTGTAAAGAGTGACATTTCAACAGCAGTAAAGCTGCAAGCTGCTGCAAGCTGCTGCTGTTTAATCCAACTGTCCACAGTCATATAATGTGAAAGAACTTTATTTTTTAACCTTGAATAAATAACTATAGTGGCCATTATATAAATGGATAATTTTGTATTCTTTTTTTTCGGTTCTGAAGTTATGATTTTGGCCAACATTTTGTATTTGGGCAGAATATTCATGTATGTCTGTATATCTGTATGGTTCTGTCTGTATGGTTCTGTCTGTATGGTTCTGTCTGTATGGTTCTGTCTGTATGGTTCTGTCTGTATGGTTCTGTCTGTATGGTTCTGTCTGTATGGTTCTGTCACCAGTGGTGTAGGGCATTTTCACAAAATTTCTCCCAGCATCAATTAAAGTTTGTGGCAGATGTCACCTCTGCATCAGGACTTGAGTCTTCCTCACACCTTCCTCAAATGGGTTCTGTCAGCCCCAGAGGTCTGGCTTCCCATTCAGCTTTCACACTTGATCCATCTAGTTCGGCTTCCATTCTTTCTTCCTCCCTTCCTTCCAATTGGAGTTGGGCTACAATCAAAAATTGTACATCACAGTTTGTCACTTTTTGCAGCCAGCGCTGGGTGCAAGATAGCTGATTGTTTCTGTTAAAGGAATCATTTGCAGGTTTCCCACCAGGTTAGTACCATGACAATGTTGGTAGGATCTGCACATGAACAATGATTGATTTCCCTCCATTTAGATAATTTGTAGACTAGTAAAGAGGGAGGGATGTGGATTTTCTTAGCCTCCTGGCACCCAGGGCCCCTATTTCTCTCCATTACTGCCTCGCGAGAGAGCCGAGACGCCTGAAACATCTGACCCGCTCCGCCGGGCTGTGCTTGTATAGGGAAATGAAGGAGCTCCCTGCATGTTATGTGACCAAGGGAGGCCTCACGGTAATGGGTTAAACAAATAATAAACAGAGGAAAACCTAAAGACCAGCTGGAATGGAATGACCGTTAACAAACCAGTGTCTGACGACAACAGAGAGAGAGAGAGAGAGAGAGAGAGAGAGAGAGAGAGAGAGAGAGAGAGAGAGAGAGAGAGAGAGAGAGAGAGAGAGAGAGAGAGAGAGAGAGAGAGAGAAGAGGGAGAAGGAGAGAGAGAGAGGGAGAGGGAGAGAAGGAGAGGGAGATGGAGAGAGAGAGAGAGAGAGAGAGAGAGAGAGAGAGAGAGAGAGAGAGAGAGAGAGAGAGAGAGAGAGAGAGAGAGAGAGAGAGAGAGAGAGAGAGAGAGAGAGAGAGAGAGAGAGAGAGAGAAGAGGGAAAAGGAGAGAGCTCCGGTCTTAAAGGAATGCCCTGCGTGTGCAAAGTGCATCTCCTCTGTGTGTTTGTGTGTGTGTGTGTGTGTGTGTGTGTGTGTGTGTGTGTGTGTGTGTGTGTGTGTGTGAACTCACATTTCGACCACAGCTGACCAATGGAAACAGAGTCTTAGTTATCTATCTTTAGTCTTTCTTATCTATCTGTCGTCTTAATTATATATTCATGTATAGGACTACACATAGATAACTAAGATTATAGATAGATAACTAAGACTATATGTAGACAACTTAGACTACATATAGTTATCTATGACTACAGATAGATACCTAAGACTATAGATATATAACTAAGACCACAGATAGATAACTAAGACTATAGATATATACCTAAGACTAAACATAATAATAATAATTGTTATAATGTGGGTTACTTTTCATTCAGGCAGTCAGACCTTCACCTGCAGGGTCCTAGGAGTCTCCTACTTAGGTAGTATAATGAGTAACAGCTGTGTGTTGCATTGGACCTGTATTGCATTTGACAGCTTGAAATAAACATCACAAACGAGCATTCGGACTGGACCTTTACATTATTACATTGGCGACGAGGATGGACTAAACTTGGAGTTTAGCCGAACGGTAGAAAATGACGACGGATGGGAAAATCCATGAGTTTTATCAGGAAACAGATGATTGGCAGCAGTACGTGGAACGTCTGGAATTCTACTTTGTGGCTAACAAGATCACAGATGCAGGACAAAAGCGAGCCATATTCCTGAGTGCATGTGGAGGAAAAGTCTACGCTATGCTGAGCGATTTGTGTCTGCCGGGTAAGCCAGGAGATTCTGACTTGACGGGGCTATTGAAACTTTTGAGTGATCACTTCACACCTAAACCCAGTGCCATTGTGGAGCGTTTTAAGTTTCATTCAAAAACGAGACAGCAAGGACAGTCTGTGTCATCATTTGTAGCCGAGCTGAAGAGAATAACTGAACATTGTGGGTTTGGCGCTACGTTAAATGACATGATTCGAGACAGACTGGTGTGCGGGATTAATGACGATCGCATTCAAAGGCGTCTGTTATCAGAAACGGATGACAGACTCACGTTGGCCAGGGCTATTGAGTTAGCAATCACAATGGAAACAGCGGCTAAAGATATAGCGGAGCTGCAGCACACGGGAGTGGAGGGAGCCATTCATAAAGTACAACTACAACCTGTAGCACCGGAGCGGAGACCACCGTCGGCAGGATGTTACAGATGTGGAGGAAATCACGGTATGAAGAGGAGGATTATACACACAATCTGTATAATCTGGATGATGGAGAGAGAGTGGAGCCATACAGAGAGCAAGTGTCGGTGAATGGACATGACATTGACTTTGAAGTAGACACTGGTGCAGGTATGACTATTATTAATGAGGAAACCTACACTAAGATGGGAGGGGGGCCACTCCATCAAACAAAAATAAAACTGTACACATACACCAGAGACAGAGTAGGAGTGTTAGGCAAGATGCACGCACAAGTCACCTACAAAGGGCAGACCAAGAAATTGGCATTGCTGGTGGTAAAAGGGGAGGGGCCTAATCTGATGGGGAGAAATTGGCTCAAAGCTATGCGGCTAGACTGGAGAGCCATTTTCAGACTACAGATAGGTCAGCAGCAGGAGTTAAATGCTCTGCTAGCACAACATGAGGATGTTTTTAAAGGCGAGCTGGGCACTTTAGTAGGGGCTACAGCAAAGATATATGTGGACCCAGAAGCCAAGCCACGGTATTTTAAAGCCAGGCCATTACCCTATGCTCTCAAAGAGAAAGTGGAGACAGAGTTGGTCAGATTGGAGAGGGCAGGCATAATTGAGCCTGTGAATTTTTCAGAGTGGGCAGCTCCCATAGTGCCCATACTAAAACCAGACAAGACAACCCGAATATGCGGGGACTATAAAGTGACAGTGTCCAAGTTGGACAACTACCCTATTCCAAAAACAGAGGACTTGTTGGCGGTATTAGGGGTATTAGGGGGGGGACAGAAATTCACAAAATTGGACATGTCACAGGCCTATCAACAGCTCCCACTGAATGAAGAATCTAAGAAATTCACAACAATAAACACCCACCGGGGTCTGTATCAGTACACCAGGCTACCCTATGGTGTGTCATCAGCACCAGGCATATTCCAGCGCACCATGGATAACCTACTACAAGGCCTTCCCCAGGTGGTGGTGAGAATAGATGATATTCTGGTGACCAGTGACGATGATGCCAGCCATCTACACAACTTAGAGGTAGTGCTGAAGAGACTCTCAGCTGCAGGACTGCGTCTGAGGAGAGACAAATGTGTGTTCATGGTACCAGAGGTTGTTTACCTGG
Source organism: Muraenolepis orangiensis (assembly GCA_027704905.1). Taxonomy (NCBI): domain Eukaryota; kingdom Metazoa; phylum Chordata; class Actinopteri; order Gadiformes; family Muraenolepididae; genus Muraenolepis; species Muraenolepis orangiensis. The sequence continues at coordinate 8,763,836 of CM051010.1, read as the reverse complement.
GTTACCGAATTAACCACAAAGGGATTCAACCAGTGGCTGACAAGGTACAGGCCATTGTAAATGCCCCACAGCCGACTGACCAGACACAGTTAAAGTCTTTCCTGGGCATGCTAAACTATTATCACAGGTTCCTGCCAAATGTGTCTACCATATTGGAGCCACTACACAAGCTTTTGAGAAAAGAGACCCCATGGAGATGGGAAAAATGTCAGACCCTGGCATTTGAGGATGCAAAAAAGTGCCTCCAGTCTGAAAAATGATTAGTGCATTTTGATGAGACAAAGCCGCTCTACTTGGCTTGTGATGCATCACCTTATGGCGTCGGAGCAGTATTATCACACCGGTTTCCAGATGGCTCCGACAGGCCAATCGGATACATGTCACGGTCACTGTCATCAGCAGAACGGGGATATTCACAGCTAGAGAAAGAGGCACTGTCTATAATTTTTGGTCTTAAAAAATTCCACCAGTATCTGTTTGGAAAACACTGCACTATTGCGACTGATCACAAACCACTGCTAGGCCTTTTGGGAGAGAGTAAGGGCATCCCACAACTCGCGGCAGCCAGAATGCAAAGATGGGCATTAATTTTAGCCGCTTATGAGTACACCTTGGAGTATAAGGAGGGCTCAAAAAACGGGAATGCAGACGCACTGAGCAGACTCCCACTGCCCATAAAGCCCAGAAATATACCACAGGAGGAAGAGGTGGTGCTGCTTATGGAGCATATGAATGGTACACCACTGCAGGTAAAACAAATCCGGGACTGGACTCGTCGGGACCCTATCCTGTCCAGAGTCCACCAGTGGCTGTTGCAGGGCTCCTGGCCCTCACAGAGCACCGACCCAGAAATACGGCCTTACACGAGACGACAACATGAACTGAGTGTGGAGGACGGGTGCATCCTGTGGGGAAGTAGAGTGATAATACCACCACAAGGAAGACAGACTATGATCAAGGAGCTTCATGAGGCTCATCCAGGGGTCTCAAGAATGAAAACATTGGCCCGCAGTTATGTGTGGTGGCCAAACATGGATGCAGATTTAGAGTCAGCAGTGCGCAGATGTCATGCATGTCAGTTGAACCAAGCCGTCCCAGCAGCAGCACCTTTACACCCGTGGGAGTGGCCAGACCAACCTTGGATGAGGCTGCATGTGGATTTTTGTGGGCCAGTATATGGAAAGATGTTTTTAATAGTCATTGACGCCTATTCAAAGTGGATTGAGGCTCACCCAATGCAGTCTATTGTTGTCTATTGTTTAAGTACCGATCAACCCCTCAGACCACAACCGGAGCTACGCCAGCTGAGCTACTCATGAACCGGAGAATCAGAACTCAGTTGGATCTAGTGCGTCCTTCACTAGCGAATAGAGTTGGACTAAATCAGGACAAACAAAAAGAGCAGCATGACAAGCATGTCAGGGACAGGATGTTCACAGAGCCAGAAGTGGATTCCCGCAACACTCACAGAGAGGACCGGTCCAGTGTCTTGGAGGACGGCAAGCTGCTGAGACGTCATCAGGATCAGATGTGTCCATGTTATGATCAAACCACCACGCCAGCAAGTCTACCGGAGGAGAGCTTTGCACCACAAGAAGCAGTCAATCCAGGGTCAGAGACTCCTGCACCCGAGGCAGTCGTGCTGATGCTCCGACCTCCGCACGAGCCTCCGGAACCGGGTCCAGAAATAGGACGTTGTTATCCAGGTAGAGTTAGGAAGGCATCCACTTATTTTAATGCAGGGGCAGAATAATCCCCTTGGGTGTCTGGAGGAGGGGCAGTCTACCCCCTACCTTGTAGCTGAGATTAAGCTTAAAAAAATGTATACAAATGTATTTTTCAAGACTATGGGGGAAGGGATTGTTATATTGTGGGTTACTTTTCATTCAGGCAGTCAGACCTTCACCTGCAGGGTCCTAGGAGGCTCCTACTTAGGTAGTATAAGGAGTAAGAGCTGTGTTGCATTGGACCTGTATTGCATTTGACAGCTTGAAATAAACATCACAAACGAGCATTCGGACTGGACCTTTACATTATTACAATAATAGTAATACATTTAATTTGGGGGACCCAAATAACCCTTTTAAAACACCCAAGGACACCTTACAGAGTGTAGTGTATTTTTATACACTAAGTATAAAACTAAAACACTATCTGTGATACTGTATGCATTGTAAGGGCCATGCGTGTTGAGGCGACCAAAAGGCGTTGCCAGGAATGCGACCCCCCCCCGGGGGTTTGTGCTTGTAAACTTGTGACGTGACAATGAAGCAGTGGTGAAGCGTCAGGGCCTTCAAGGTATTCAGAGAAGACCCTGGAACTCTCAGATGAAACAAAACAAATAGAATTAATTGTATTAATAAAATGTAATACAATTGAATCTAATTGAATCTAATTTAAATAAAATGAATAAATGAGAATCGTATCTGTGTTGTTATCTGTTATATTACAGTGTTAAGTTGATTTGTTTGTCTTTCTCGGTCCATGCAGGACGCATTTGAGTGGTTTTGTGTTGGAAAAACAATGCAACCAATCAGATATTTTTCTAGGTTGCTGGGAAGAATATCCTTCAACCAAAGTATTCCCGATTGTTTTGGCCCTCAGACTGAATGAGAGCGTACGTTTGGATTGACAATTTGATCAACCAATCATATAGTGATTTGTAGCCAATGGGCGTATTCTTTCAGATTTACCCACAGCTCAATAGGGAGCTAGAAGGTATACTGGCTGGAGCGAGAGTGGATCTAGCGTAGTGCTACGTTTTTTCTACGTAGGATTTTACGTCAAAATGGCGAAGGCGAAGTTGATGGGCTGTTACTTCACTACATGGACACTGCTTTACACTTGGAAATTGGCTGTGACAATCTTATCTGCCTAAATGAGATAAAGCATAAAGTGACTGCCTCCGTGACGTCCGTCTGACTAGAAAAACGGAATTGCTGTAAACCCCTGTCTACAGCAGGGGTTCCCAAAGTGGGGGTCGCGGGACCCCGAGGGGGGGGTCGCGGGATCCCGAGGGGGGGGGTCGCGAGATGATTTCAGAATCCTCTTGATGAGGATTAGGTGAGTTATGAGGTTTATTTATTTTGTATTTTATTATTATTATTATTGTTAATAATAACGTGAGTGACAAATAAAGGAAGATTCATGACAGTATCATCATTGAAAAAAAGCCACACACAATGTTCGCGATCGCGACTGACGACCCCCCATTATCACCGTCCGACGGGGGGGGGGGTTCGTCAGTCTCCAGTCTGTTATGTTGGGGGTCGCGGGCTGAAAAGTTGGGGAACCCCTGGTCTACAGAAGGTCCAGTTGTGATAGAAACGCTTCGCCACTGCAATGAAGACACCGTGACCAACCAGAGTAGTGGATACTGGTTGTACCTCTCAGACCAATAGTATTAGTTGATGTTTGTTACTTTGACCAATAGGAGTAGTAGATGTTTGTGATACTATTTTCTATATAATGTTTGGCAAAGGAGCGCGTCGCCAGTCTGCGAATTGGCACGGCAGGCTCCATCTTGCTGCAGCAGATGCTTTCATTTGATGCTTTGTTCAATAAAGACATTGAACTTAGTACCCGGACCTCTGAGAAAGATTCTTATTCCACCCGAGTAGAAATTATACTACAAGAGTATATATACTACAGTAAAAACAGTGGACTTCACAAAGTGTCTGCATGGTTTGAAACAAGACAAACAACAGGAAGTAAACTTACAAGAAACAGCTTTGTAGGTAGAGTATAGAGTATAGAGCAGGGGTTCCCAACCGCCGGGCCGCGGACCGGTACCGGGCCGTGGAGGTGTTACTGTGACTGTGTGTTTATCATCATATTTTACTCAAATAATTTGAGTATAGGTGAACGGCGGGCGGTATAATCTATATATAGAGATTATATATATAGTATAATCCAGTGGCGAAGCGTGTCTATCACAACTGGACCTTCTGTAGACCAGGGGTTCCCCAACTTTTCAGCCCGCGACCGCCAACATAACAGATCCCCCCCCCCCCCCACTATCACCAGAGGGACTGGAACATTAAAAACAACGTGTGCACAGAGCTTCACCATCGAGAACATCGTGAAGTCCAAGGGGGGGGGGGGAGGTCCAACGTGAACTCCAATTTTCGCGATCGTCATCATCTGAGAGTTCCAGGGTCTTCTCTGAATACCTTGAAGGCCCTGACGCTTCACCACTGGTATAATCTATATATATAGATGATATAGCGGGATATATGGGCGGTATAATCTATATATATAGATTAAATATATATCGGCGGCATAACGAGAGACTTTCAGTTGCACGCGCTACTAAAGAGACTACGCGCTAGTGACGTGTCGGTCGCGAACGAGCCGGTTGTTTTTTAACGGGTGCTCCGTGTACATGCGCGTTATACTGAAATAGAGCCCTGCCGTTTTGTTAGGGGTGTGTGTTGACAACACACTTTGACAACCGGATAGATTACTAATACTACAGATAGATACCTGAGACTACAGATAGATATCTAATACTACATATAGATACTTAAGACTACAGACATATACCTAAGACTACAAATAGATACATAAGACTACAGATAGATAACTAAGACTACAGAATATACTAGACTACAAATATACCCACACTACAGATAGATAACTAGACTACAGATAGTTACCTAAGACTACAGAAATATACCTAAGACTACAAATAGATAAATAAGACACAATATATATATATATATAACTATAGACTACAGATAGATAACTAAGACTATAGATAGATACCAAAGACTAGACAGATACCAAAGACTACAGATGAATAACCAATCAACTTCAATAACATCATCTCTAGCCAATTATCCTGCTGCTGGATTCTATTGCCGCACGCCAAACGGTGCAAGTCTCTGAGCAAAGAGAGGGAGAGAGAAAGAGAGAAAGAGAGAAAGAGAGGGAGAGAGGGAGGGACAGAGAGAGATAAATACACTGCCACTGTATTCGAGTGACACACTCCCAACTCAAACACCATAACAGAGAGAGTCAGAGAGAGAGAGAGAGAGAGAGAGAGAGAGAGAGAGAGAGAGAGAGAGAGAGAGAGAGAGAGAGAGAGAGAGAGAGAGAGAGAGAGAGAGAGAGAGAGAGGGGGGGGGGGCTGATTGAAGAGCAGAAGAGAGAGAGAGGCAGCAAGGGGGAGAGTGTCAATTTAAAGCATTTACCAATATCCCTACAAAGGCACTCTATACCTCAACGGGGGTCTAATAGAGCCAGCACACGCCGCCGCTGAAACGTGTTTGTGTTTGTGTGTGTGTGTGTCTGTGTGAGTGTGTGCTTGTGTGTGTATGTCTGTGTGTGTGTGTGTGTGTGTGTGAGTGAGTGTGTGTGAGTGTGTGTGTGTGTGAGTGTTTGCGCTTGGGGAGTGATAGCTTCTTGTGTACGCCCAAACAGAACAGGACAGAAAACTCCTCTCTTCTGGTGTCAGCGTCCATGCATGCGTGTGAACCCTATCTATACGGGTGATTCATGCGTTCAAGCTCACATCTTCCTGGGTGATTTGAGCACACTTTTCTGCCTCACAGCTGGGAACTAAACCCACGACCGCATGCGTGTACCCTTGGTATCACGCAGTACTTATATATATAATACAGAGTGTTATCTTCTATTCATGACGCTCCCCTGCAAAAACACCTGACTTTGACCAGTTAAAAGTTAAACAATAAAACGTTTTCTGTTTTACTGTTTTAAGTTTTTCCCTCTTCCTCCTTCTTTCCTCTGCATTTGTTTGTACTGTTTTACTCCAAGGAGCAGGTAGAGAGAGGAAGGTGTCCAGGACAGCCGAGTAGCCTATCTTTCGTCTGGGAGTCATACGCTAACCACTAGACTAGCTTATGTCTTGTCTAAACTAAAATATCATGCCGCACTCCCACGTCTCCCATGTATTTTAAACCCCAGCAACGTTTAAGAAAACATATAGAAAAATGCATGCTTTGTATGGTTATTGGTGCTCCATATCGTATTCAAATATTTATTTTCCCATGCTTAGCGTAAACCCTCTCTGCAGCCACTCGGTGGTCTTGCGTTGAAGGCTAATTAGCATTTATCAGCCAGTGGTTTTAATGTTGCCTCATGTTTCCAACTATCACATATTAGCCACTTTAGGCCACCGTGACAAGACCAGACAATGGCGTCCTGTTTTAAATGTTTTGTCTTTGTGAGCGTCCAGGGTCCATGCCCTTCCATGCCTGTGAGTCTTGGTGGTCAAAATATTGACCGCCAACTGACCGACTCAAACATTGCTGGGTTGTTTTAACCCTGCTTTGGTGACAAGGAGACAAGCCGCTAGCAAACGCAGGGATGTTTGCTAGGACGCCAGACAGGACAAAACAATAGACCTTCAAGCTGTGATTACCAAATACCAAAGATCACACTGTCCAGTGTGAATATAAGTCGCTGAGAAACTGTCTTACATTATCAGTTGAAGAATAACTTTGAATAATTAATTATGAACTACTTTTAGTGTGATAATAAAATACATATATATATATTACATTACGGTATGTCTTTGTAATATTCCTTCTTTGACCCTTATACAAACCAATAAATCATTCAACCAATTATTATTCTACTTTTGGAAGCTTTTTCTTCTTTTCTTGTCTGTCCTCCAGCCTGCCATGCTTCTAATGTCATCCCCTTTGCCCACTCCCATGGAGGTTGAAAGTCTGGGTAAGAAGTGGGTGATCCCATGCACTGTGGAGACATCATAAATAAATGGACAACACTGGGCACTCTAACGTCTCCTGGTTGAAGTCATCTACACAGAGCCCAATGTTTGGGATAAATAAATCAAGGACAGCAGTTTGTAGGCGGTCCATGGCACTAAAAACATATGGACACCCTCACCTAACCTTCCAGCTTAGCCAGCGACCTTGCCTGGTCCTCTGGTCTATGGTCCTCTATTAGGTCCTCATATGGTGGAGTCCTAATATTGCTCCACAGTTGAATGTGTCCACAGATATGTCCAAGAAAAACAATAATTAACATGAGAAGGGCTTTATCTTTGTGCCAAACGTTCCGCAATTTCAGGCAATCAAAAATGTTATTGGTCACATACATGTAAACACAGTGAAATGAGTTTCTCTGCATTTAACCCATCCTAGTATGAGGAGCAGTGGGCAGATTTTGTACATACAGCGCCTGGGGAGCAGTGTAGGTGTCTGATGCCTTGCTCGAGGGCACCTCAAAGACCGTGCCCAGGTGTTTCGGGGGGGGGGGGGGGGGGGGGGGGACGGACCAACTGTGGACGTTCTGGTTCCCAAGCCTAGTCCCTACTCGCTGAGCTATCCTGACACCCTAATGTGCATCACCCCATATCATGCGGCATACATGTAGCAATGAACAATACGTGACTTGCTTGTGACGGAAGCTACACATGGTGGAGAAGTGCACACAACACGTCTGAATCGAAATGCTGCAACTCCTGTTTCCTGCGTCCATCTCAAGGTGATTGTTCACAAATCATGGTGTGTGGTGTGCGTGTGTGTGTGTGTGTATTTGTGTATGTGTGTGTGTGTGTGTGTGTGTGTGTGTGTGTGTTTGTGTATGTGTGTGTGTGTGTGTGTGTGTGTGTGTGTGTGTGTGTGTGTGTGTGCGCGTGTGTGTGTGTGTGTGTGTGTGAGAGAGTGTGTGTGTGTGTGTGTCATTGTGTTTGTGTGCATCACTTTGTAACGTGATTAGGAATGTTCTTTAGTCTGATGGCTTGTTCTGTAACAGCCAGCATCCATGAGGGCACGGCCTCCTGTGTTCTCGTCAGCTCTACAGAAACTTACATCCTGACAATGCATCCGTCATTCTGCACTTTTGTAGCTTTTGTAGCTCTTTCAAAACCGTTTACATCAGTGACCAGTTACAGTGAAATTGCAGATGTAAGATACAAGATACAAGATACAAGATACAAGATACAAGATTTTTACTTGCCATTTGTAACAAGTACATAGTAATGCTTACTCCCCATCCCCTCCCGCAGTATAAATCTTAAAAACAACACCATAAAAAAAAATTATATATACAATAAAATAAACCAAAAAGAGCAGCAAAGTGACATAAATGATATGTAATGATATGTATGTTTTTTACAAAAATGTTTAAAAACATTAAAGTGCAGTAGTGCAGCAGCATCGTGAATACAGTGCAGTGCAGTGCAGTAACTGTGATGAGTCCAGAGAATCCAGCAAAGTATGTAAGTGTAATGGAAAGACTATGTTATGAAAGTGAAAGTGGCAGCACTCCTAGCAGCTCAGTAGGTCACTGCCTGTGCATAAAAACTATCCTTAAACCTGGTAGTTCTTGTATGGATGCTGCGCAACCGTCGACCAGACAGTAGGGGGGAGAAGAGATGGAGCCAAGGGTGGTTGGTGTCCATTATAATGGACATGGCCTTCTTCCGACATCTGGTCCTAAAGATCTCCTCAATGCATGGAAGTACACACCCGATGATCTTCTCTGCCGTCCTCACGACCCTCTGGATGTCTTTCTTGTCCTGGTCAGTGGTGTTGCCGGACCACACAGTGATGCCACTAGTCAGGACGCTCTCTACGGTGCCACGGTAGAAGTTCACTAGCCACCTCTGGCCTATACCAGGAGCCAGCTGGTCAGCGCAGGTCGTGAAGACGTGGGATGGAACTCTGTCTTCCCTGCCATCACCCTCCTGAAGATTCTGCGTACCTTGGACTCGGAGAGTTGTAGAACGTAGTCCTCTGGGCTGATGTTTAAGTTGTTGGTCGGCTCATGGTCCCTTTCAAAGTGAGCGAAGAACTTGTTTAACTCGTCTGGTAGGGTAGGGTCGTTGTTGGTGACTGCCCCTGAGCTCCCCGTTTATTTGGAGAGGACTCTCAGACCTTGCCACATACGTCTGGTGTCAGAGCCCCCGAACTGTAATTCCAATTCGTTTTTGTAATCCCATTTATCCTTCTTGATGGCTTTTTTGAGTTTGTACTTGGCCTTCTTGTAGAGATCGGAGTCACCTGTTCCTTAAGTTAGTTCCATATGTCAGCATTCATCATCAAGGTCAGTGGTCTTGAATACACTCCAGTCATTGATTTCTAGCCCCCCTGCAGGTGTAGTACGGCATCATCTGTCCAGCGATGCACGTTCTTTACAACTGTGGATGTGGTCTTCAACTTCTGCTTGTAAGCGGGAAGTAGAAGCATGGAAGCGTGGTCTGATTTGCCGAAAGTGATCAAGAGTCTTGTTCTGTCTGGTCGGACATGAGATGTGTTGATAGTATTTTGGTAATACCTTTTTTAAATTGCAGTGGTTAAAAGTCCCCCGCTACAATGGGGACTGCCTCGGGGTAGCGATTCTGAAGTTTGTCTAATACGATGTTCATCAAAGTTTCATACAAACAGATCCTCTTTATGACCAGGCCCTGGCAACAAGTGAATAAGACGTGGCGCCCAGATTTGTAATCGGGGAATTGAAGGCGACGTGAGGGTCTGTGACGAATGGTGGCTCTAGCATATAGCTGCTTGAGAGAATACAGCAGCCAGATGTGGAATACATGTGTGTGCCTCAGGCGAGAAAGGAAGAGAAGAAGAAGAAGAAGAAGAAGGCCTCAGGAATTTCAGAAGGTAAGACCACAGGAGCCGGGATTATGAGAGTAAACAATGCAATCAGATTACTGATCCGCGGCGGTGAGGAATTCTTCCGCTAAGCTGTATGTCGTAGCACCCTGCCACTGCACAGACACTGATGCTGTGTATATCCACCTCAAACTCTCTCTGTGATTTAAAAAACCTCCTCTATATATAAACATGTGGGCGATGGGGTGCGATGTGGTGTTTTTTGACTCATCGGGAAGGCCTTGGCAGCTTCTCAACAAGTTCACACTCAAACAGCAAAGTGAGAATCTGTGAATGTTGCTTTGGGCTCCTATTGGTGCCTTCTGACAAACGCTGTGAGCACACATAACTGTTAATGAAAGCAAGGGAATGTTGGTAAATGACATCCCTACGGACTACACTTTGGTGGTTATTGAACATAAATTGCTATCTATGCAAATAATGCTATAACAATTTCTCTACTAGGTTCTCTACTAGGTTACTTGCATTTCTCTATTATTCCAAAAGCAATTGCCACAGTTTATATGACCTGTGCTAGGGGCATTGTGGCCCTTTGGCCAAAGCATCTATTTGTCTGGCTCTCATTGCACACAACATTGTGAGGTTAAAATGTCTGGAATTGTTTTTTAACAGGCACTTGACTGGACATTGGAAGCATATTTTGTAATGGATTGGATAATACCAAACGTCATTGCCTTACAGGCTGAATCTGGATCTGTGGCTGAAGTTATGTTCATCCAGTATGAGGTTTCTGTTAAATACTGGCCCGGCAGTAACTCTGTCTCTGGCTTGGTAGTTTACGCTTCTGTTTGTGCACTTTCTCTCTCTTCTCTCTCTCTCTCTCTCTCTCTCCCTCTCTCTCTCTCTCTCTCTCTCTCTCTCTCTCTCTCTCTCTCTCTCTCTCTCTCTCTCTCTCTCTCTCCTCTCTCTCTCTCTCTCTCTCTCTCTCCTCTCTCTCTCCCCCCCTCTCTCTCTCTCTCTCTCTCTCTCTCCCCTCTCTCTCTCTCTCTCTCTCTCTCTCTCTCTCTCTCCATCTCTCTCTCTCTCTCTCTCTCTCTCTCTCTCTCTCTCTCTCTCTACATCTCTCTCTCCATCTCTCTGTCTATCCTCTCTCGTCTCTCCCTCTCTCCTCCTGATGCTTGATGCCCTCTTCCCTCTCCCTTGCTGGCCACTCTCAAGAGACTGATATCTGGGTGTTTAAAGGGGGGGTTGATGAAACGTCCACACTAGCGGTGCGGTGGAGTGGGTTAGACGTGGCTGTGATGAGGTCACAGCCCTGAGAGGTGGGACCTCCTTTGCAGGATGGTTACCGTCACTATATGAATGGTAATGTGACCGCTTGATTGGCAATTTGCGGTGCACAGAAAAAGGCCCTCACCCCATGAATCAGAGAGAGAGAGGAGGAACCAGGGGGGCGCCTGGAGGGGGAAGGGTAATCACAGCCACGGCGAGTCCTAACCGAACAGCCGTCCAAACAACATTCGCCACTTCCACTCAAGTGCATTATTCTATTAGCACTGCCTGAAGCAGGGGGGGGGGGTCAATGTGTGTGTGAAATGGTAAAGAGGTCAAATCAACTTTTGTTGTTACACCTCGTGCGACCCGCCGTGTTGAATAATGCATCGTGCTGGAAATCACCACCGCCAGACGATGACGCGCTCATGTAAAAACACAAACAGCTGCTGTTGTTGTTGTTGTTGTTGTTGTTTTGTTACCTTTATATATATATATATATTCCAATACGCCGCTGACGCACGTCTGTCCTCGTTCCCCAGCAGCTGTGGCCCGGTGCTGCCTATCAAGGAGCCTCCGTCCCCCTCTGTGTATTGTAGATATGCCTCCTGCCTCCACCAGCAGGATGAAGATTTTCCAAATGGGCATTTCCCACAGAAATGAGTTTTAATTGAGTGGAATTATGGCGGATCCAAATGGCCGTTAGAAGCTACTTGGACCGGCTGAAAGGACGATGGGTTGGCCAGAGTGATGGTTCACAGTCCAGCTCATTATGAACCCTCTACCTGCCGTGGTGTCCGTTTCTGCAACCATCCGTTAAAACTGAATGCATTTTGGGCCAACTTTTGAAGTGGAGGAAAAACACACACATAACTCTCCTAGACCCACCTCTGTATTTATATGCATGACAGCAGCATCTGACTTCCACCCACTGCGTGCCAAATGTTGAAAGCACTCTCAGTGCACCCTCTTCTGAGGGTGTGTGTTGGGGAAACAGATTCAGGTACACTGTCTGTTCGTCCCCATCCTTTGGGACTTCAGAGAAAACAGAGAGCCACACATCAGGTGTTAAGGAAAGACCAAAGGAGAAAAGGAGGAGGAGGAGGAGGGAGTAGAGGGGGGGAGGAAGAGGAAAGGAGAGAGGAGGAGGAGGAGGAGGGAGTAGAGGGGGGGAGGAAGAGGAGGAGAGGAGGAGAGGAAGAGGAGGGAGGGATAGAGTAGAGGGGGAGGAGGAGGAGGGAAGATGGAAATAAAAGAGGATGCAGAAGAGGGAAGAAGAGAGGAGTAGAGGAGACTGGGAGAAAATAAGAAAAGCGCTGAGGTGCAGGGAGGAGGGAGAAAAGAGGAGAGGAGGAAGGAGACGGGTGAGAGAGGAAGAACCAGCAGAGCAGGAGTGATGGAAGACAATGGGTTTAATGTAGTCCTGTCACCACCTGGCTGCTCATCAAAATGTCTCTGCTGGCAGGCGGAGCATAGAGCCCAGAGGAGCCCGTCCATGCCAGCACCCCCACTTCTGAGAGGGAGACCAGCACACAGGGGTCTAGCCCCAGGCAGGTGGGTGTGTGTGTGTGTGTGTGTGTGTGTGTGTGTGTGTGTGTGTGTGTGTGTGTGTGTGTGTGTGTGTGTGTGTGTGTGTGTGTGTGTGTGTGTGTGTGTGTGTGTGTGTGTGTGTGAGTGAGTGGAGTGTGTGTGTGTGAGAGAGAGAGAGAGAGAGAGAGAGAGAGAGAGAGAGAGAGAGAGAGGAGAGAGAGAGAGAGAGAGAGAGAGAGAGAGAGAGAGAGAGAGAGAGAGAGAGAGAAAGACAGAGAGAGAGAGAAAAAAAAGAAGGTTTGATGAACAGACGCTCATGCTCGTGGAGGTGTGGGATCTGGGGACGAGGAGGGTATAAAATGGATGGCTGGATGACAGACACACGGGTGCTTCCTGTCTGTCCACTGCCTGCCAGATCGCGTCTGCTGCTGAGAGGCTTCAAGGACAGGTTGCAAGTTTAAAAAATGATAAATAATAAATTCACCGTATTCCACCCGCCCACTTTTTTAAACTCCTGCATCGAACACAATTCTAGAGCCTCCTTCTAACTTACTGACACTGAACTCAAGGCTAACGGCTAACAGCACAGAATCACTGTTATGCCGTGTTAAAGTGACAGAGATGGACCCGCGTTGTCCTACTGCTGACGCCAGCTGGGAAGAGGACATGAGATTTACAGCAACGTTGTCGGCTCCGACCATTTCATCGAGTTTTGAATTTGGAAACAGTAGATAGACTTAGTCAAATGAAAATGCTAATATTTAAGTATATAAGTATGTAATATAAATATTTCATTAACTTGTTTTGTATTGTGTTTTGGATTGGCACATGCTTGTTACTTCTCTGAACTTCAAACTATCTCAAAAGAGGTGAACCGGTTATGCCTTAACACGAGCCTTGGTGGAGTGGGTTTGTGCCCCTGCTGACCCACGCTCACAGTATGTTTTTCCCTTCAGAAGAGAACCAACAAATACTGTGACTCCGGTGTTTCGCTCTCAGGGAAAAGGAATTGGATTTATTGTCAAAGATTGTTCTGCTTAAATGTAATAGGTGCTACGAAATCTCCCTTCTACCTCTCTCCCTCTCTCACTCTCTCTCCCTTCAAACACAGTAAAGCGATGCGAAACCCTACCTCACACATTCCTAAGACCTAAAACGTTGCACCGTGAGCTGAGTAAAGATACATCTACAAAGATACACCTATAGGCAACGACAAGGGAGAGCTGCGTTTCCCTGCAGTGTGGTTGTGTTCATGCCTCCACAGTCGCAAAGTCAAAGCTATTTCCAAAACCACTGATTCAGCCTCGCGCGCCCAGATCCACGCTTGCCGATGCCAGCGGTAACCTTTCATAGATTATGGTGACATAAAAAGATATGCGAGGTGAGAGGCAGCGTGACCTGGATCGTCTGATGCAAATATCCTCTCCGTCACCTCAATCAGAAGAAGTAATTATAGCAAAGTACTGTGACATCTCGAGAGCTGGAGTGTACCAGGTATAGGTCAGGTCAAATACAGAGACTTTTCTTCCCCCCACTGCGTTAAGAGGAGACAATTATCTTCTGCAGCCAAGAGGCTCCCTGCGAAGGGAGGATCTTCCCAAAGCCCCCTTCCTCCTCCTCCTCCTCCTCCTCCTCCTCCTCCTCCTCCTCCTCCT
>CM051010.1:8602325-8744825 GCA_027704905.1 Muraenolepis orangiensis | reverse complement strand
TGCCCTGTGTTGATCACATGCCCTGTATTGATCACATGCCCTGTATTGATCACATGCCCTGTGTTGATCACATGCCCTGTATTGATCACATGCCCTGTATTGATCACATGCCCTGTATTGATCACATGCCCTGTATTGATCACATGCCCTGTATTGCACACATCTTACAGAGAAGCATCACCGTGAGTCTCTCTGACAGTGGATTTGTCGCTGCAAGTAGAACAAGGGGCACTAGGACAGAAGCAGGAGCCACTGATCCAAGACGTTCCAACACGGTGGAATTCCACGTTGGAAATGGTCAAGCGCTTGATCCGCAAGCAACCCTGGATCAACAGCAGCATAAACTTGTTATGCTGACGCCACCAGAATGGGACAAAATCCAGAGACTGGAGACCCTTCTAGAGCCCTCCTTCTATGTGTCTGTGTGTGTGTGTGTGGGTGTGTGTGTGTTCCACTGCAGGTATTTAACTGAGATTCTGGGTGGGGAGGCTTACGTCTCCTGCTCTGTGGTACTACCTGCCCTCTTCCACTTGCGTCGTGTAATGGAAGTCTCTGATGAGGACCCTGCATATGTGGTGAGATTTAAGGCAAAATTCAAGGAAGACCTAGCCTCCCGCCAAGAACACACCAACAATGCATGGCTCAAGATTGCGACGGCACTGGATCCACGTTTTAAAGACTTAAAGAGCCTGCCCATGACAGACAGAGAAGAGGTGTGGACCACAGGGGGTGTGGAGGTGTGGAGGCATGCTGCGTTCACCACCCAGAAGATCTCCACACACTGAAGATGGGCCACCCATGAAGAAAATGAACCTTCTTCTACAGATGGGCTCAGATTCAGAATCGGAGGAGAGGTACAGCCTGACAGAGACATACACAGGTACAGAGCAGAGCCCACCACTAGTATGGAGGACTGTCCTTTGCAGGGGTGGTCATCTCATGCAGGAGCCCATGACAAGCTGGCCCCACTGGCTCGCAAATATCTAGCCACTCCTGCATCCACAGTTCCAGGTGAAAGACTCTTCTCAGTTGCAGGTCACATTGTGCAAAAGAAGCGGTCAGCTTTACTCTCAGAAAATGTGGACAAGTTGGTTTGCCTCAGCAACTGGCTAAAGGATGAATAGAGAAGAGGGCCACATGTAGTTGTGTAGGCCATGTTGTGTTGGCCATGTTCTTTTGGTTTGAGAAAAAAAAAAAAGAAACAAAAAAGAGGTTTGATTGAAATAAGAGGAATGGCTATTGGCTAAGTTGGCCAGTAAGTGTGTTAAAGAAAGAATGTTCTTAACAACACCCTCCTATTTGGTTTAGAGCAGTGGGTTTCAACCCTTTTCATATCAAGGTCCATTATTTATTCTGCATTTGAGCCACGGACCACCGTTTGATGAGATTTAGAATATTTTGTTATCGTTGGATACGATTTTGTCCACAATTCCATGCTGTATTGATGGGTTATAATAAACATACATACTGTATGTTAAATGGATATATCCGCCTTCTTTCATTTATCTTTCCATTCCCACAACAATATACATAAAGAAATGGCATATTTTGGACATGGTGATTAATCATGATTAATTAATTTTTAAGCTGTGATTAATCTGATTAAAAATTGTAATTGTTTGACAGCCCTAATATAAATATATATTTATATATATTTATATATATATAAATATATATTTATAAATATATATTTATATATATATATATAAATATATATTTATATATATATATATAAATATATATTTATAAATATATATTTATATATATATATATATATATATAAATATATATTAGGGCTCTCAAAGTTAAGGCGTTAACGCATGTGATTAATCTGGAGACTTTAACGTGCTCATAGTATCCGGTTTAGACGGCTCCTCCCTCAGTGGTTCCAGAGCACATGAGCACCTGTGAATGAACTGAGAGGCAGGCAGTAGGCCGTTAAACTACCAGGAAGACTGAGGAGATCACCAAGGAGCGCTGGGCGGAACATTGCACTTATCTGATAGCGCTCACAATACGATTATGGGAGCAAAGAAACTTCCTTTTGAGCATATGTATAGCGCACATTACACAGAGGGCCGTTGCTCTCTCACTCCGCAAAGGTGGGTTTGATGGGGCTTTAGCAAAGTGCCGACATATATATATAGAGAGAGAGAGAGAGAGAGAGAGAGAGAGAGAGAGAGAGAGAGAGAGAGAGAGAGAGAGAGAGAGAGAGAGAGAGAGAGAGAGAGAGAGAGAGAGAGAGAGAGAGAGAGAGAGAGAGAGAATACATAGAAAGAGGAACAGACAGAGGAGAGAGAGAGAGAGAGAGAGAGAGAGAGAGAGAGAGAGAGAGAGAGAGAGAGAGAGAGAGAGAGAGAGAGAGAGAGAGAGAGAGAGAGAGAGAGAGACTCTGCCTGTCATCCCACCTCCTTGGAGTCTACTACAATTTTCTGGGTAGACGATGGATGTGGTGGTGGTGGTGATGGTGGTGGTGATGGTGGTGGTGATGGTGGTGTTGATAGTGGGGGTGGTGGTGGTTGTGGATGTGGTGGTAGTGGTGATGGTGGTGGTGATGGTGGTGTTGATAGTGGGGGTGGTGGTGGTTGTGGATGTGGTGGTAGTGGTGATGGTGGTGGTGATGGGGTGGTGATGGTGGTGTTGATAGTGGGGGTGGTAGTGGTGATGGTGGTGGTGATGGTGGTGGTGTTGATAGTGGGGGTGGTGGTGGTTGTGGATGTGGTGGTAGTGGTGATGGTGGTGGTGATGGGGTGGTGATGGTGGTGTTGATAGTGGGGGTGGTGGTGGTGATGGTGGTGGTGATGGTGGTGGTGATGGTGGGGGTGGTGGTGGTTGTGGATGTGGTGGTAGTGGTGATGGTGGTGGTGATGGTGGTGTTGATAGTGGGGGTGGTGGTGGTTGTGGATGTGGTGGTAGTGGTGATGGTGGTGGTGATGGTGGTGTTGATAGTGGGGGTGGTGGTGGTTGTGGATGTGGTGGTAGTGGTGATGGTGGTGGTGATGGTGGTGGTGATGGTGGTGTTGATAGTGGTGGTGGTGGATATGGTAGTCGTTGTGCTGGTGGTGGGGGTGTTGGTTGTCGTGATTCTCGATGTGTTTATCCATATTTGGACACATTTGTTCAGGCTGCCTCTGCCTTTTCATGTGGTCTCCAAGCTATATATATATATATATATATATAGTATTTTTTGGGGTACTTTCATGTCTAAATGGAAAAATGTAATGGATGGCATAATAGCTGATCTAATACGGTGGGATGCATATAAGGGTGAAATGTCGTCCTTATATGTTGCAGCTGGAGTGAGGCACGTCAAAATGCTGCCAGTTCATCTCAGGTAAGGCTGGTTCGGTGGTCTCACCCTAGCCTTAAACGGGGGCCCCTGGGGGGAACCTTCCTCCCTGCCACCTTGTTTTAATATGTAGCCCTGAGTGCTTCTCCACCTGCCGCAATAACACAACACACACACTTGCTGGGTTTCCATCTAACAGTCGAAGTGAATTTAAAGCAAACTTTTGGAAGTTTGCACAAAATTGAAAAAAGGAAATGCAAATAATAGTTGCGATGACGGATATCGGGCGGTGACAGGAGCGCTTGAGAAGAAGCCGACAGCGTAATTCACGTGAGCTCAAGAACTTTATCGGCAAAGTTTTCAATTTTTTGATTTATTTTTTCAATTTTGTGAATGAACTCAGTTCGAATCAGTCAAAAACCATCTCAAGCAAGCGTATCAGGTTTTATGCGAATCAGAGTAAGTGGATCTGAATTTGGAATTTTCTAATGCAATACTTCAGAATGCAAATGTCAGAACTGGTCGATGTTGCCAGGGAGAGGGAAAATTGGAGTCCCCGACCTTGATGAGCGGTAGAGGATGGTTTTGAAATTGGTTTGTAATCACTAATCAACCTCAAACCAGATGATCAAATTGGAGCCCTTTAAGTAAAAAAGAGAGAGAGAGAGAGAGAGAGAGAGAGCTGAATAAGAACAAGTAATATGAATAGGTTACAGAACAGGGGGTATATATTCCAATGAATTTGGTGAGAACAGGTGGAGGTGGGGTGGTGGTAGGAGGAGGTGGGGGGGGGGGGGATAGGTGCTCTTGCAGCAGAAGGAAGGCCTCTTGTGAATCTCTTAATCTGCTTTTCTTTTGAGGGAAATCTCTGTGGCAGAAGCGCTCCCTCATTACTGGAGCAGACAGGCCCAAGACGGTCAGCAGATTGGGAGCTCAACGAGCAGCAGACAGACTCCATTAAGACTCAACTCTCTGGGAGCTTGGCTGACCGCTGGCCTGGGGGGGCGGGGGGGGGACTGTAAACAGCCGGCGTCCCAAAGGGAACCTAAATATAGACATACACTTCATTTCAATGAGGAAAAAACAAGCCATCCATTCAGTCACCACAACACACAATGTTAAGATGCAGACATTTGGATCGGCGCGATGTCACTCTCTCTCCTAAACACAGAAGCATAATAGTGTGTGTTTGTCCTCAGGAGGGGGTTTGCTTTCGGGGATCGACGTGGTGCCGCAGTGTGTTGGGTGCTACACACACCTCACCCCACGTGATCCACTAAATGCCAAGTTGCGTTTAATTTGGACCCCCCCCCCCCCCTGCTGTGTTACGGGGAGGCGAAGTAGAAGCTAAACTGAAGTGACAATTACTGACTTGGGCCGGGGAGAAGGGGAAAATTAGTTTCTTTCCTGGAAAAGAGGGGAGGGGGAGGGTGTGTGTGTGTGTGTGTGTGTGTGTGTGTGTGTGTGTATGTGTGTGAGTGTGAGTGTATGTGTATGTGTGTGTGTGTGTCTGGGGGGGGGGGACCTTTCCAGCAGACATGTTTGAAAGGCTGAGCCAGAGAAGAGAGAGAGAGAGAGAGAGAGAGAGAGAGAGAAAAAACAGGAAACACTTGTATCTCGATGAGGGGAGGTGGTCAGTTGTCTCGGCTGGAGTGGCAGCGGCTTCTCTCATGCCGCTCTTGTAACGCAATTGGC
The DNA here is from genome assembly GCA_027704905.1 of Muraenolepis orangiensis. Classification (NCBI taxonomy): domain Eukaryota; kingdom Metazoa; phylum Chordata; class Actinopteri; order Gadiformes; family Muraenolepididae; genus Muraenolepis; species Muraenolepis orangiensis. The sequence goes on along the minus strand of CM051010.1, from coordinate 8,739,841 downwards.
AGCCAGCCCGCCACCCCCCTCTCACCAACCCCCTCCTCTTCCTCCTCCTCCTCCTCCTCCTCCTCCTCCTCCCTCCTCCTTCCTCCTCTTCCTCCTCCTCCTCCTCCTCCTCCCTCTCTTCCTCCTCCTCCTCCTCCTCCTCCTCCTCCTCCTCCTCCTCCTCCTCCTCCTCCTCCTCCTCCTCCTCCTCCTCCTCCTCCTCCTCCTCCTCCTCCTCCTCCTCCTCTCTGACAACAAACACAGCAGGGCATTGATGGGGGAGCTAATTTCGCCCGGCCTCCATCATGTCCTCCACCTCGGGTAGGAGCGGCTCCGTCTTGACAGCAGACAAAAGGTTACACAGATACCACTCATTCACTGTGGAGATTTGTGCTTGTTGTTTGTATACATGCATTAGTAACACACAGGACCTGGGGAGGAACATGAGAGGGGTCAGTGCTACTCGCTAGACACGTACAAGGGAGGTTGGGTTCATGTAGCAAAACCTTCCACGAATGCTAACTTCGCTATAATCAAACCAAACTTAGAATGACTTAGACCTTGACTTCCTTGAAATCCCTGGTGTTCTCTGTCAGCACTCATTAATGTCCATATACATCTTCCATATTGGAACAATCAAATAATGGCGAGCCATTTATCAAAATGTCTTTGATTTTCAACTCTGTAGATCACCATAGATTAGCATTGCCTGTGGACGGCATTAGCATAGCGGTATCAATCAAAGGTCAATCAGTTGCCATAATTGGGCCCCATCTGCTCTCCGGGGCTGGACAGCGGTGGCAGCAGACACACAAACAAAGGTAATTGTGTTTTAAGCTGGCTCGATATGGCTAATATCCCCACAGCCTTTCCTGGGGTTGTTTCACAAACAGCGATCTGACATCTGCTGTGATGCAGCACTTCCTTCCCTCGTCGTGGCTTTGAGGCGAGCCGATAGCGAGGGCTCCATGTCATCCTTCTTCTGTCTTAAGCTCTCTGTTTGGAGGGGCCGTTGACAGGAGCTGCCTGAAATGTTTTACTTGGCAAAGATACACCAGTGTTTACTGCTTTTAAGGCAAATAATTTGTTGTTTTTCTGTGTGCAAGGTTACCGAATAAACAGGTGAATTATTAATGTTTAACTTTATAACCAGAAGCATACATAACATAAACATTCATATATATTTAAATTAAAGTGCAATGATATAGGAATAATTAGCTAAATAAGCGTTCTTTTTGGCTGGGCTGATATGTTAATTGTTTACTGCCATACCATCTGAGATGGAAGTTTCAAAATGTGTCCAAAAACACCAACAGACCGTCTGCTGAACCAAACCATCGGCTGCTGTTCGAGTTGCCTGAATTTTAGTAAGACTTTATTTTCAGGGATACTTTGCAAAGTATATTGCAAAGTTCTTCAATGTTTTTCAAACTGTGATTATGTAAATATGTTGTTGTTAGTTAATGTGTTTATTAATCTTCCGATCATTACTAAATTACACTCAATGAATCCAATAAATCACATTCCCGAAATCATTGTAGTACAAATGTTGAAGCAGCTGGCTGGAGTGAAATCTAATTAACTTTAGAATCCGATTTCGCTTGCGTTCAGATCTTAGAAAGTACAACACTAATAATTAATGAGAAACAAATATCTCCATTGTAGTTTCTCTGTACATTTCTATCAGTCATTTGAATGTATAAAGGGACAAAGCATTCCTCGATGGGTTGTTTTGATGTTCCTATTATTTCAGAGACACATCCCTCAGGTCACCCAAACCGCTGAATGATCTACCAAACTGCTTAGATGAAACACAGGCAGCAGACGTGTGACATATGTGTGACTGGGCGGCAGTAGAGCTCAGGAGGGAGAGCAGTCGCCCGGCTCCTCCTAGCTAAAACTGTCGAGGTGTCCTTGATCACGACCCCCTAACCCTAACTGCTCCTGACGTGCTGGCTGTCTCCTTGATGGCTGACTCCGCCGTCGGTGGTTGAATGTGTGTATGAATGGGTGAATGTGAGGCATGACTTGTAAAACGCTTTGGATAAAAGCGCTATATAAAAGCATCCATTACCATTACATATCATGAACACGTCAACGTTATGTCAACGTTATTAGACCTGGGCAATATTTCAAATGTTATCGTTTATCATCTGTCAATTGTATTGTATCGCCATGAAACCAAGGTATTGACTTGATCGTGATACCCAGTTGTATTGATATGATTCATTTCCATGAGAAGATATGCCCTTAAAATGATCAAAATATGAGGTTTGAAGCGTCAGCGAGGAAGGAAAACTAGTTTTATAACACGATAATACGTTACATTTCCGTATTCTACAATGAAGCGGCCCTCGGTAAGATGGAATGAAAGATTTGTCAATATTGCGTAAAATTCCCCATAATTATCGCAATATATATTTTTTCCCTTGTGGCCCATTCCTTGTCAGCCGCTCCCACTCTCCTCATCTGTCACCGGTCCTCCCTTCAATAGTTTGGCTGAAACTTGTAACTGCTGTCAGGAGACACACGTCAAACCAGCTCATTGAGGAGCATTTAACAGCACAATTCAATTCAAATGGCCTAGTATCTGTTGAGCAATTAACCTTTGCCAAAACAATTATTATTTAGTGCTTCATGACAAAAGTGAGGTCCTTTAGGAGCCGTGCTCATTTTTGCTGTACTGTACTTGTACTGACATTACATTGAATGAATCTAATCTAATCTAATCTAATAGATATTCACATGGCCTATAAAAGACGGAAATATTCCGCCATTTTACTGCCACGTTGGCGTGGCCTCAACTGGAACACGGCCAGCCTGCCTCACCCACAAGTATTGGTTTATTGGCATGGAAGCAGTCTAAGTCTAAGCCACTGTCTGAAATGGAGAGCAGAGAGTAAAAGGAGACCAGATGGGTCTGACAGGTTGAGCCCAGTTGACGGAGACAAGTGGGAGTCTCGCATGTCAGTCCGGTGTCGTAGTAAACAGCAGTTTTTTTAAACGATATAGAATGCGTCGGTTCCCATTAAGAAGCCTTTTGTCATTGGGATGTCACCGCAAACAATTCCATCGCTGCCTTCGTGGTGGTGTACCTGAGGGCTGTTTGTCATTACCGTCGAGGATTCAACTGTTTGGGGGAGTCAAAGCCTCTTCACAAGGCGGCCGCGGCTGCAGATTCATCACACATCACGGCGCCATTATCTCCCGAGTGTGCGGGCCAACCAGAGAAGATGGCTTCTGGAGTGCTTCGCCTCCGCCACCTTCTCTTCTCCTGACAAAAGGCTGAATCCCCAGGAGCGGGTAAATAGCATGAGACTACTCACCTTCAGAGTAACACCTCTCCCGCGTGAGGACCTTAGGGAGGGCTGGAAACAATGAGCGCTCTCACACCTTTTCAAACACGTTCCGTGGCGGGGATCCATCCATCCAACCACCATGTCCAGATATGATAAAACAACACAAGATTCCAGCTACTGCAATGGCCTCCTCTTCTCAGAATATCGAGTGGACAATCAGATCAGTCGGCACGCTCTCCAAAACACAACGTTAAGAAGTGGTTTTCATCGCCCCTTCCACCGTTTTGATGGCGTGGATCGATAATGGTAATGAATTAGGTCGGATGGAGTTCTCCCTAAGGCGCTCTTGGCGTGGCTGAGGCCGGCTTGAGATGTGTTTGTGTGCTTTGATCCTGTGTTCCATCAACACGTGAGGAGGGTGTAAGCTGTATACGCAGTATAAGGATTCTTTTCACTGCTGTTTTCGTGTTTAGCTCTGCTGTCTGCAGTGCCAAAAAAGGTACTGTGTTAAATTCCCTGTCTTACCTATTGGTATCCATGAGCAAGATGAAGCCTAACACCTGCCTGCTCCTTCATGTGTCTCACTCCACTGTCTATTCTGTCAAACACTAAAACTGAAATGAGTGAATAAAAAAGTCATATATTAAAACAAATGACGATCCAACAGCTCCTGATACCAGGTTATCTGATTCCGATTCTGTAGGCTGCGGGGAATAGGAAAATGCTGAGTCTGCAAGCCCTATATGTCCTCTCCCCGGGGAGCGGGGTCATCCTCAAAGGCCAGACCGCAGCAAAGCTGTATATATGTTGTTAATGTTACCGCGGACGACTTAATTAGCGATGGCTCGTTTGTTTCTTATTAATTATGCATTAATGTCAACCTGCTAACGAAGCTGAGGTCAAAAACACTAACAATGTCAAAGAGGACCTGCATTCCAAAACAGAATGATTCCTTTTTTTCTCCCTATTCTCTGCCTTAGAGGGTGATTTATTATTATTTCCCACCTGAGGTCTCTGGTAGTGGGGTTTGCTTCTCTTCTCCTATCGCTCTCTCTCCCCCATACTCTCTCCCCTCCACCTTCACCACCTCTACCCCTGCTACCCCCACCACCTCCATCACCTCTACCCCCACCACCTCCACCACCTCTACTCCTGCTACCTCCACAACCCCATCCTCTACCCCTGCTACCTCCACCACCTCCATCACCTCTACCCCTGCTACCTCCACCACCTTCAACACCTCCACCACCTCCACCACCTCTACTCCTGCTACCTCCACCACCCCATCCTCTACCCCTGCTACCTCCACCACCTCCATCACCTCTACCCCTGCTACCCCCACCACCTCCATCACCTCTACCCCTGCTACCTCCACCACCTTCAACACCTCCACCACCTCCACCACCTCTACTCCTGCTACCTCCACCACCCCATCCTCTACCCCTGCTACCTCCACCACCTTCAACACCTCCACCACCTCCACCACCTCCACCACCTCTACTCCTGCTACCTCCACCACCCCATCCTCAACCCCTGCTACCTCCACCACCTCCATCACCTCTACCCCTGCTACCCCCACCACCTCCATCACCTCTACCCCTGCTACCTCCACCACCCCATCCTCGACCCCTGCTACCTCCACCACCTTCAACACCTCCACCACCTCCACCACCTCTACTCCTGCTACCTCCACCACCCCATCCTCGACCCCTGCTACCTCCACCACCTCCATCACCTCTACCCCTGCTACCCCACCACCTCCATCACCTCTACCCTGCTACCTCCACCACCTTCAACACCTCCACCACCTCCACCACCTCTACTCCTGCTACCTCCACCACCCCATCCTCTACCCCTGCTACCTCCACCACCTTCAACACCTCCACCACCTCCACCACCTCGACCCCTGCTACCTCCACACCCATCCTCGACCCCTGCTACCTCCAACACCCTTCTCTTAAACACCCAACCTTTCTAGCCTCTCTCTGAAGTCATTCCGTCACACTGCTGATATGTGACATGTCTCTCTCTCTCTCTCTCTCTCTCTCTCTCTCTCTCTCTCTCTCTCTCTCTCTCTCTCTCTCTCGTCAGCGATGACGGATATTTGGCGGTGCCATAAGTCGGGTTTCCGCTGGAGGAACGCTTCAGAAGAAGCCGACAGCGTAAGTCATGTGAGTTCAAAGTTTGCTACGTCAGAATTGATTCAGCAATTGTTTCCATCCCCCTCCCCATACGTACGGTGCGTTACGTCTCCTTCTTGAAAGCCCCTCATGCATGTGCGCTACCATGTCTCTTTAAAGAGCCAGCCCCACACCCTGCTTGATTTCACCCCCACCCAAAACTGCCGTAATTCCATCCAACCATTTTTTATTTTAGGGGGACCTAATGTGACCGATAGCATATCAGAGTTTTCCTCGTCTCTCGGCGAGGGAATTAAAATAAAGGCTGTCTTGTGGTGGCGGCGGCGGCGATGACAGTTCCCTCCAGCCCTGCCTCGCCTCTCCTCGCCTCTCCTCGCCTCGCCCTGCCTCTCCTCGCCTCGCCTCGCCTAGCCCTGCCTCGCCTCGCCTCGCCCTGCCTCTCCTCTCCTCGCCTCGCCTCGCCTCGCCTCGCCCTGCCTCGCCTCGCCTCGCCTCGCCCTGCCTCTCCTCGCCTCGCCTAGCCCTGCCTCGCCGCGGTTCACGCTGCTCTGAGTCCCTGGGCACCAGGCGTCCGACATCCAAATGCCATCACCCCCCAGCCACCCCCCAACCCACCTTGTGTGAAACGTCAGACGGACAGTTATTTTCTGCTTTATGATTTCAGGGGAGTGATAACTGTGTGGTTAGAGAGACGCCTGTCCCCAGGTTTGAAAAGTGGGACGCCGTAACGGAGAGAACGACGTCTGCAAGGCTGTGGTAAATCTCCCTCTTCCACTCCATGCATCCAGTTGAGTTAGAGCACCGTGTTTAGTACCCAACCCCCCCTGCTGTTCATTTAACTTTTAATGTCAATTATTTTATGAACGACATTAATTTACTTATCCCGGTGCTCTCGACTTGTTAGGCATGCTTTACATCTCCGGCCTCGGGACTGTACTATTACCGTTTAATGGTTTGGAATAGCTTTTATCCTAAGTGACATGCGGTGAGGGTCAGATCCAGGGTCAGATCCAGGTCATTGAGGAGCAGGTCGGGGACTCGGAGCGTCTCACCATGCTAACAGGCAGACTGTGGACACAGAGGATGGAACCCAGAACCTTCTGGCAGGAAGTCAAACACCCTGACCATTGCACTATCCTGTCCAGTTCTGTATCTATTTTGTATTAGTTTTTTTTCTTTGTACCAGGTTGTTGTTAATCACATCGCAGTCTGACTGCTTTTGTGAGAATCTATCCATCATGCCCTCCGTCCACAGCCTGTCTCTCTGCTTCTGAAAGCAGAGAGACAGGCTGTAGGTCAGAGCGCAGCACAACCCTCTTGTCTCCTAAACCTGGGTTGAAAATAGAAGAACAGGTGTTGATTCACTGAGCGCCAGCATTCTGGACAGACGCTGGATTTAAACATGAAAAATGCAAACGGATCACAGATGACACGCGAGCCTTTTGGCATCACTCGTCTCTTCTGATTCTTTAACGCTTCTCTCTTAAATGATGGTCTTATTATGCATGGTGTATAGGGGATATGGTTATTGTTTCATTGTTTTTCTATACTTGCTCTTTAAATGTCTTTAAAACTATGTAAAGCCAAAATAATCCATCATCGCATGTCAATGTATTTTTTCACAGTTTTCATTCAGGGGTTTTTTTCTTCCCCTTTTTCACTGATAACCCAAGTGAAGGCAATCGGGGGCATTAGGACCCTGTGGACGACGGCGGGATCCACCCGAGGACAGCTGTGGCATCTCAACACACTGGCGTGTCCAAAGGATCAGGGCTGTGGGTCCAGACAGCTCAGAACACATCGTACTGTACGCTCAGACTGCCATTGGCTTCCTAGTTTCCTCTTTGAGGCATGAATGGAGCATAGAGAAGAGGCTTAGCCGGTTATTTTTAACTCCCTTTGATGGATTATTAGGCGCTAGACCCAGAATGCATTGACTCTCTTTAAAAAATGTTATATGTATGTGTAATATATATCACACAATAGTGGCGTAGGATTGTGGAGATGGCTCTGTGTCTCTGACTCAACCTGACAGAATGGCTCTCTTGATTATAAATGAATCCAAACAGTAAATGGAAGCTTCTTATATATACAGTATATATATATATATATATTTAAATATCCATTAACATACATATATAGATGTATAACTCCTGTATTTTTGTCTCTTATTCCAATCTGCCGAACTTGAATCTTCTTTCTGCCTTTGAGTTCAATGTTCCGATGTAATCATCATGCGGATGCTTTGTGGGAGGTGATGCTTTGTGGGAGGTGATGCTTTGTGGGAGGTGATGCTTTGTGGGAGGTGATGCTTTGTGGGAGGTGATGCTTTGTGGGAGGTGATGCTTTGTGGGAGGTGATGCTTTGTGGGAGGTGATGCTTTGTGGGAGGTGATGCTCTCCATCACTAAGGAGCAGGTAGGGTTGAAGGCGTCTTCCTCAAGGAGGCCTACAGGTAGCATAACATTGGGGATGGAACCCAGTCCCTTTGGACTGGGACTGGAGCACAATAGACACTCCCCCTCCCCTCCCACTCAGGGATTTAGAACAGTGATTTCCTCTTTAGGTCCAGTCATTAAGGTCCTTTTGCAGTGTGGATGGAATGTTTGTATGGCGTTCATTCTTTGTGCCGGCTGGCATAAATACTATGAGGCTTTGTTAAGCGATAGCTATTAAGGGCCTAAATAAGGACATTTAATCACTTGTGCAGATTCATCATAACATGTTCTTCCCCTCCTGACAGCAAATATTGCAGCGGCTGCACGGGGCAAAAATATGGCGTTCTCGCAGCCGAATATTTTTTCCTGCACGGATCTGAACTCCAGCATGTCCTTTAACCTCGTCTGCTGAGCCTGAGATTAGGTTTCTCAGCTGTTTTTCAAAAAATGTGTCATGATAAACGGCGTGTAAATAAAATAGGAACAGAGTGCGGTTATTGTTTAGGACGGGGACTTAAATGTGCGTTTAAAAACAAAACAAAACACTGCTCATGTGTGTCACTGTTTCATATCCCCCCCTTCTCTCCACCTAGATGAATAAGTAAAGACATCCTAAGTGCAGGGCCGGTGGAGAGGCAGGCGGGCCGACTGAGTCGATAACAGACGGACACGTTGGGGTTTCTGTGAGAGCCGGCGGTTTACAAGTTCACCGATTAGCCCTCAGATTGGATCTGTCTCTCTGAAGTTCTCGCAGCAGCCGACTCTTCCTTCCCTGTTCGGCATAAAATATTTAAATGATTTGCAGCTACTCCTGGAACGTGGCGTGTAAACACTGTGCAAGGCATTCCGAAAAAACATATTTTTTGGGGTAATACGTTACGGTATGAATATTGTATTTTTTTGTCACTCCTGCGAATTCCATTGCCTGCAAGTCATCACACAATAAACCATAATGTTTACCAAATCGCTTTGTTGTACCACCTTGCGGCTTATTAAAACAGCTTCTCATTAGAGCCACTGAGCAGCCATTTTACATGAGATTAATTGGAGCCTTTTTTAAACCACTTTCTCTTCATTATCATCCTGTCTCGCTAATGGATTCAGCGCCGAGCAGCTCATGCATTTTTATTTTACAAGAAGCTTGAAAATCGGTCGGAAACTAGCCAAAGGTGGAGCCCAACTGGCGCAGCTATATCTGGAGGATTGAATCCTCTTTATTGGTTACATACATGTAAACACACACACAGGGAAATTTATTTCTCTGCATTTAACCCATCCTAGTATTTGGAGCATCCTGGTATGTGGTCAGCTATTGTATATACAGCGCCCGGGGAGCAGTGTAGGGGTCTGGTGCCTTGCTCAAGGATACCTTGACAGTCCCCAGGAGGGGAACTGGCACCTTTTTCCAAGTACCAGTTCTGACTCGATACTTGGTACAGGACGACCCTACTTGAACGACTGAGTTACTGATGCCACCAGATAAATACTATCTATACAGATGTAAGGGCGTGGTGGGAGGTGGGTAGATCCCTGTCTGGTCACCGTTCTTGTTGGACTGCAGGCTATAAAGATGAGCTGGAGGTGAGCCTGGTTGTCGTCGTTGTTTCCGCAGGGAGAAGGTAGAACAAGTGTGGCTTTGGTTTTGGTTTATTTTCCATTAGCGTAGAGCAAGTCTGGCCTTCTTTTGTTGCTGGTTTTACATTCAAGTATTATATAGTTTGGTAAGGTGGGTAGAGGGGATAGAGAGAGTGGATATAGGCGTGATGAAAGTCACCAGAAATTGCAATGAAAGTGCTGGGCGAGTCCGTTTGGGTCAATTGAACGGGGCGGGATGTACACAATCAAAACAATGGCATGTGAGAACTGGAGAGGTAAGGAGAGTGGCTTTTGACCAAAATGCTTAGCGGTTCAATATCCAGACTACAGATCAGAATTGATCCAAAGCAGATCCAAAGCAGTGTTTTGAATGAGCTGTTTATGTTGCTCACTGGCACACCCTTTCCTTATGACCAACGGCTCTCACGTTGCTCTCTGTCAGCTCTCTGTCAGCCCTGTGAGTATCGATGGTCAGGTTACAGTCTGGAATATGCTCCTGCAGTCTCCTTGAAACACACTCTGGATACTCCCTCTGACTCTTCCTCCAGCGCCGTTAGCTTGTCTAATTTTCGGTTGAATTCACAGCTTGTGCTTTTTTCACAAACGGAACAGGCAAGCATGTGGGAGGGTGGGATTTGTTTTCTGGTACTTTTCCATCTCAAACTTTTCTCAGGCTTTTTTTTCATTTTTTTCACACATACAATTTGCATTGTATGTGTGATGCGTACACCAGCAGATCAGAGGAGGCGGGTTGGTTGAGTGCCCACCCCAGGTGCAAAAACTAACAAAAAGTTTTGCCTATGTTTTTTACTTAGTTGTAGACTCTCACACCTGAGGCAACCTGCACAACTTCAAAGGCAACAGGGCACCTCAGCCCTGACAGATTCAACTCAAGAATAATTGCAGTTGCGGACATTATTCAAATCACAAAAATCGGTTCAAAACATCAAAGCTTAGGAAATGTTATTTACATTTTGGACAAAAGGGTATTAAGTAAAATCTGTACTCTGTAAAAATCTCTATAATTTTAAACATTATTCATTCATCAGTCATAGACCAAAGAAATAAGCGATCTATTTTCAGAAAGACAGAAAGACAGTTTTTTGGGGATATCATCATCTCAATACTCTCAAACTGTAGTATATTTGGACTTATATACTGGTACCCTCATTTAAAACTCCTTTTTGAAAATATGTTTATTTTGTCAAGAGTGAAAAGAAGGAATCAGACATGGAAAATTAGCCAATTTCATAATTTCTGGAAAAGTTGTTTGTCTTTAGCTTAGATGTCAGCAAACACAGAATGTTACTTAAAGTGCAATTTTATTAGAGTTACTCTAGTGCCTCATGTAGTTGTATTATACCAGTGAAAAATCATTATCAACACACCATAAAAATCCTTGAAGAAACTGTCTAACTAGCTTTGCTTAGCAGGCAGTCGGTGGTGTCTTGACCTGTATTCGGATGTTATTAGTCTACAAAAAGAAAATAAGTACCTGATCTCCGATCTTTTCTTTACCTGTACATTGAGTGTCGCTCCATCACCACCACCGTGCAGTACAGATGCAGTGCAGGTCTAGCCTCAGGGTATCTCATACTATTACTGACTAGTCAGAGGTCTCTCTCTCTCTCTCTCTCTCTATGTCTCAGGGTCAGATTGTGGCTTTAGTGAATCAGTGAAAGGCAATTTCCGATGTTTGTTAGAAGTTGACCCAGGAGCTTTAAGAATACAGAGAACGGGGGGGGGCGTAGGGTCGGTTTGCTCTTTTTAAAATGTGGAACATTATTTAAAATGAATGAGAGTGTAAGAAGTGTTTTCAACCTTTTAGTTGTCTCTATAGCCCCAAGGCCCCGTAGTCCTTGGTCCATCGGATCACATTCAGTCCCCAAGACCACAGCAAAGCAAACAGGAGTACTGAAGTGAGTTCTGAAACTTGATGCCTCACTGTTCAATTTCAGCATCTCTGAAGTGGAGTGGGAACTGAGTGGGTGAGCCAAGAGGACCAACGCTTCATGCTGATGTGATCAAATGTTGAAACAACAACTATTATTTCGAAATTGTTGGGGAAAGTCATTTGTTTCTTGTTTGTTTGTTTTGAACCCCATTGCCTTCCTTATGTTAGTTTTTATGTACTCTGTGTTATGACCCAACAAGACCGGCTAGCCAAATGTGCCAGAGAACCCAGAAGAAGAGACAGGACACCTAAACACGGATATGTCTTTACTCTAAGATCCACAAACTCAAAAACAACAGGGTAGGGTTGGATAGGTTACGTGGTATGGTCGACGAGACGCAACGTAGTCGGAGCTGGAGACACAGGTTCTCGAGTAGGAGGGAGCCATAAGGTACTCAACGATCAATCGAGGGTCCTCGGGAGCAGGTGGGGGTCCTCCTCGGGAGCAGGTGGGGGTCCTCGGGAGCAGGTGGGGGTCCTCCTCGGGAGCAGGTGGGGTCCTCGGAGCAGGTGGGGTCCTCCTCGGGAGCATGTGGGGGTCCTCCTCGGGAGCAGGTGGGGGTCCTCCTCGGGAGCAGGTGGGGGTCCTCCTCGGGAGCAGGTGGGGGTCCTCCTCGGGAGCAGGTGGGGGTCCTCGGGAGCAGGTGGGGTCCTCCTCGGGAGCAGGTTGGGGTCCTTCTCGGGAGCGGGTGGGGTCCTCGGGGGAGCGGGTGGGGTCCTCGGGGGAGCAGGTCAGGGTCCTCCTCGGGAGCAGGTCGGGGTCCTCCTCGGGAGCAGGTGGGGGTCCTCCTCGGGAGCAGGTGGGGTCCTCGGGGGAGCGGGTGGGCTCCACGGGGGAGCAGGTCAGGGTCCTCCTCGGGAGCAGGTCGGGGTCCTCCTCGGGAGCAGGTGGAGTCCTCGAGGGCAGGTGTAGCCACGGAGCAGATGTGGAGCCAGCATGGAAAACCATGGGCTCGGAACCACAAGGAGCTGGTGTAGCCACGGAGAGGAGATATGGAGCTAGCCTGAGAGCTAAGAGCTAGAGACACAGGGAGCTAGCCTGGAAGCTAGGAGCTAGACACGGGAAGCTAGGAGCTAGATACATGGGGAGCTAGCCTGGAAGCTAAGAGCTAAATACACAAGGAGCTAGCCTGAGAGCTAAGAGCTAGAGACACAGGGAGCTAGCCTGGAAGCTAGGAGCTAGACACGGGAAGCTAGGAGCTAGAGACATGGGGAGCTAGCCTGGAAGCTAAGAGCTAAATACACAGGAGCTGGGAGCTAAGAGCTAGAGACACGGGGAGCTAGCCTGGAAACTAGAAGCTAGGGACCAGGGGAGCTAGCCTGGAAGCTAAGAGCTAAAGACACAAGGAGCTAGCCTGGAAGCTAAGATCTAAAGACATGAGGAGTTTGTGTGGAAGCTAAGAACTAGAGACATGAGGAGCTAGCCTGGAAGCTAAGAGCTAGCGAGACAGGAGCTAGCATGCTATTACTTAGAGACACAGGGATTTCACGTTATCTGAGAATGAGGTTAAGCTAGCATGGGAGCTATGAACTAAAGACACTATAAGCTAGCCTAGAAGCTAAAGCTAAGAGTTAGAGACAAGGCTAGTCAGATATTACTCTGAGACAGGGATTTGGCGTAATCTCGGACCACAGGTTAAGCTAGCCTTGGAGCAAGGATCTAGAGACACTGGGAGCTAGCCTAGGAGCTAGAGACACAAGCAGTTAGCCTGGAAGCTAAGAGCTAGAGACACAAGGAGCTATCCAGCTTTTACTCTGAGACACAGGGATTTGGAATAATCTCGGAATGCGGAATGGAGCTAGCCTGGGAGCTAGGAACCGCAGACACAAGTAGCTGGCGTAGTTACGGAGTAGGTCAATCAACAATCTGGCGTAACTCGGATGGTGTCCCGCTCCCTGCTTCTGGGTTCCCGGCTTGGCTCATCTGGAGCTTGATCATTCTGTTAGGACGGAACGAGGCGGCCAGCCAAATGTGCCAGAGAACCCAGAAGAAGAGACGGGACACCCAAAACAACGGATAATGTCTTTACTGTAAGATCCACAAACTCAAAAACAACAGGGTAGTGTTGGATAGGTTACGAGGTATGGTCGACACACGGGGAGATGGTCCAGAGGGTGGAACGCGGAGCGTGGAGCAGGGGGGGGAGGGGGTAGGACGAGACGCAACGTAGTTGGAGCTGGAAACACAGGTTCTCGAGTAGGAGGGAGCCATAAGGGGGCGATCAAGCCCCCCGACGTCGGTCTTCGGCAGCCTTAAGAAGGGTAGATCCCAGGTGTTCATTAGCCTCAGCCGGCCCGATGATGATGGGCAACACCTGGCATTGATTAGAGCGTGGGGGCACAACACTCTGTCAGACATTATGATATAATATGCCCACTGTTTCACGCACTACTGTTATGATTATTATTATTATTATTATCATTACAAAATGATAGCAGTGGGCAGGTTTTTGTAGTTAAGCCCGGTTTATTGTAAAAGTCATTATTATATTTGCCTGTATTGTTTTAGGTATTGTACAAGAGTACAAAGTGTGTGCTGCTACAAGCCAGGTCTCTATAAGACTCTCTGATCATATAGAAATACGTTTACCTTTGACCTGGCGGGCTTACGGGGAACCTGTGATCTTCAAGGTCGATGGGGTTGAGCAGGCATCCAGGCTTCAGTCTGAGAATAGCTCATTAATGAACACCTGGGATTTACATTCCAGGTCACACCTAGGATGTCTCTCACACACACACACACACACACACACACACACACACACACACACGCGTATAATTTCCTCTTGAAAGGTTCTTTTCATGAAACATTTGTTTTTGATTACCTCAGTGGAGCCCAGAGGCCCCTGCCAACACTGGCCACACACACACACACACACACACACACACACACACACACACACACACACACACACACACACACACACACATGCAACACGTGCACAAACACACACACAAACACTGCTCATCAAATATTTATAGTGGGGACTTGGGAGAACTGGGGGGATATGGGATATTCTCCCATCTCATCTTAGAGAGGTTATTAATGTTTTGAGGGGGACGACTCGACTGAGGTACCGTACCATACACACCTTCGACCAGATGTCGGAAGAAGGCCATGTCCATCATAAAGGACTGCAACAACCCTGGCAACCATGTAATTTCCCCCCTACCGTCTGGTCGCCGGTTGTGCCGGTGGCGAAAGGACTACCAGGTTTAAGGATAGTTTTTATCCACAGGCTGTGTGCCTACTGAACTGCTAGGAGTGCTGCCACTATCATAACATGTCATTAACATTACACTATCATACTTTGCTGGACTTTCTGGACTCATAATAATTACTATACTGCACTGCACTGTATTCATGATACTGCTGCTCAATTCAAAACTATAAATACTATTAATATTATGTTTTTATAAAGAAATTTATACTGCGGGAGGGAATGGGGAGTAAGCATTCCATCCTTGTTCCAAATGGCCAATCAAACATCTTGTATCTTGTATCTTGTCCTGAGGTACCGTACCAAACACACCTTACACGGGCTGCTGCTGCTGCTTTCTCTTCATAGCTTGTTGGTTGTGTGTGGATGGACCAGGGCAGTGAAGGCAGGACAGGAAGGCGGATGGCAACAACAGAGGAGGAAAGGCGCATAGCAATGGACCGGGGGTCAGGATAGAGCAGTGAGAACGTGTGGCGTCAAAGTTACATGTTGAGGAATCCTTTGATCTGACCCATATTATTACTGATTTGAGCTGTAACATCTGCGACTCCAAACACGAAAACAACTCGGACAGGGCAGTGGGTTAGGAGATGTGGCTACAAGGAGGATCCTTGTGACTTTGTGGTCGGTGCCAGCCGACCACAGAGGGAGACAGTGGATAAATGAGGTAATTGTTGACAGGGATTATTAAAGTAGACTCTGGGGCCATGACCTGCCAGGGCTGGTACCTCTTTTTTCCTAGGATTTCTACTAAGAAAACATACTTGCAAGAGCGGATGAAGCTCTCGGAAGGGGATTTTAATAAGTGTATTTCTACAGTGGCCGTCTACATGATGTTGATTTGAAACCTTTACAGATGCAAATTTTTTTACAGTTTTCTACTGCTGGCCGAGTTCATGTTCGTAAACTACGCTGTTACAGATCCCTCCAGCATCTAACTAGACAAAACCAATATGAAGCGAAAGAAAGTTCCCCCACATTTAAGACTAGATATGTGTCGTCTTTTGAAAGATAACTCTACAGCCAACTGCTCTAAACATATCTGTGATTAAGGATTGAATTGAATTTTCTAGAATTCCAACATAATCCCAGCGACCGCCCTAATCCTGATTAGTGGTATGTATGTCAAGACACATTTGACGACAGCAGAGCTGCTCTCCAGTATCTCCATTAGAGGGACGAGGGAGGAGGGAGGGAGGGGCTCTTTTTCTAAGGTGATTTAATTTCATCTTATTAAGTAATCAAAAAATCCAACTGCACGCTTGTAGTTAACATTTAACTCGAAGTAAAGCGCTGGGTGAATCTGGGCTATCCCGCCTATCATCCCGACAAGGAGCCCGTCTCAAAGGGTTCTGGCAGAGTCGGCCCGCCCACCGCTAAATGTGGAAGGAGGAGATAGTGCATTCTCATAGAAGTCGAACCCCTTGGCCCCTCGGTCATTTTCTCATTTCACAGATTTGACCGGTGGATGACCTTGTCGAGTCTAAGTGCTCTTAAGGCAGAGTCTCTGCTCCTTCTTAATCGGTTGGTGTCTTACTCGTGGAGGGGAATCACACACACACACGCACACACACACACACACACACACACACACACACACACACACACACACACACACACACACACACACACACACACACACACACACACACACACACACACACACACACACACACACACACAATGCTCTTTCCACCTCTGCAAATGTGTCCCTTGCCTGGAGCCTGGTGCCTGGCCCCATTCTTTTCTCTATAACATGGACACACACATGCACACACACACACACACACACAACAACATTCATCTGGGCTCCTAATGCCACCTAAGGCCTCAGGGGAGAGGAGCCACCACTCCCATGACTCTGGACGTCAGACGGAGAGAGAGAGAGAGAGAGAGAGAGAGAGAGAGAGAGAGAGAGAGAGAGAGAGAGAGAGAGAGAGAGAGAGAGAGAGAGAGAGAGAGAGAGAGGGGGAACTATAGTATTGCACGTACAGTTCAAAGACACACATACACACAAAAACTTATTAAAGGCACAAGAGGGTCGTGCAAGAACATACACATTGACACAGCGGAACACACCATAAAAAATTATTAAATGGACAAGAGGGGCGTGCACGTACATAGACGCACACACACACACAGGAAGGTGCTAAAAATATATATATTAATGGCACAAGAGGGGCATGCACGCACCTAAACACACACGCAGGAACACACAAAACAATTATTGTAAAGACACAAGAGGGGAGTGCACGCACATAGACACACACAGAAACGTGCTAAAATAGGAGCTCACCCGATACCTTTCACCCTGATGGGAGTCTTGCAGGATCCTCCGATGACTCACACATGTAGCTGATAATAAGAGGCTAGCGCGGAAGGGGGGGGAGGAAGATGGAAGAGATATGCCAACCGGGGTGGAGGATACACACTTGTCGGGAGGGTTATCCTTGGTGGTATCGGATGCGTCCGTCTCATATCCGTCCGCCCCCCCCTGTCGAGCGCTAATCCCGGGGTCAAAGCGCTAACTGCCGGCCAAGTGGATCATTCCTCACGCCTCCTTGAGCACACAAAAGAAGCTGGAAAAGGAACAGCTGTCCTAACGAAAGCGATGACCCAATCAGTGTGTCATTAGAAGAAGATAACCAACCTTTTCCAGATAACATTTAACAGACCAATGAAGAGCACAAACAAAACTGAAACTGTCCTGATGCATTTAGATGAACAAGTTTTTTGTTATTTATTATTTTTATCGCGACTATCTTTGTTCAGAAAGTTAGCAGCATGTTCATTTATGACTTTTGCACACTTCTGGAGATCGAATCGACAGTCGCTCGCCGCCTACCGGAGTTTTTTCATTCTTTCGACTTGGACGTCCCGCCCGAAGTCACAGCTGGATTATCTCCGACCATCTTGGGCACGATTAAACGCAAGCGTCGCAGGAAGAAGCGAGGGAAGCGAGCCGGCGTGCTAGTCAGGATGAGATGTCGATCCGATTGCCCTCCACTACCCTCCATTCTACTGGCTAATGTACAGTCTCTGGACAATAAGTTAAGCGAGCAACAGGCTCGTATTCAATTCCACCGGGAAACTAAGCACTAAGGTATGATCTGCCTTACGGAAACATGGATGTCAGAGGGGGTTACCGGTCCAGCTATCGAGCCGACGGGATTTTCCGTCCACCGGGCAGACAGAACAAAGGCTCTCTCCGGTAAAGATCACGGAGGGGGGGTATGTCTCATGATAAACAGATCTTGGTGCAACCAAAGTCATGTACATCCCCTCAAGTCTTTCTGTTCCCCGGACCTGGGGAGTTTACAGCGGTAACCGTGACCGCTGTTTACATTCCCCCACAAGCCAACACGGACACAGCGCTGAAGGAACTGTATGGGGCTATCAGTGAACAGGAGTAAGCCTTTGGCTCCAGGAATATGGAGGAATATATACGAGAGCCCGTTACGACCTCCGTAAGACCATCGTCACTGCCAAGCAGGAGTACAAGGACAGATTGGAGAGAAATTCAAGAGCCACGACGCGAGGGGTATGTGGCAGGGGCTACAGACGATAACGAACTTCAGAGGGAGAACCAGTTGTGTAGAGAGAATAAAAACTCCTCTACCTCCCTCCCAGGAGAGCTAAATACTTTTTTTGCTCGGTTCGACATGAACGGCAGCCCGCCGAAGACAGCGCCGCCTGAGGAGACCAGCCTGCTGAGCATCTTGGAGGCGGATGTGCGCCGCACCTTCAAGCAGCTGAACACCCGTAAGGCGGCAGGCCCCGACGACATCCCGGGCCGCGTCCTCAGAGAATGCGCAGACCAGTTGGCAGGAGTCTTTGCAGACATCTTCAACCTCTCCCTGGCCCAGGCTGTTGTTCGCACGGTCTTCAAGATGTCCACCATCGTGCCTGTCCCTAAACAACCCAAGGTAACATGCCTGAATGACTATAGACCTGTAGCCCTCACCTCGATTGTCAGCTAATTCTTGGAGAGGTTGGTCAAGGACTTTATTTGCTCCGTGTTACCTGCCACGCTTGTCCCTTGGCAATTTGCATATCGTCAAAACAGATCCACGGACGACGCAATTGCCATGGCCCTCCACACTGCCCTTTCCCACCTGGAGGGAAAGAACTGTTATGCGTGCCCCCATCCACGTGCAGCTGGATACTGGACCTCCTGTCGGACCGCCGCCAGGTGGTGAGGATAATAATAATAATAATAATAAATTATATTTATAATGCACTTTTAATTTGCATGGGCAAAACTCAAAGTGCTACAGAGTAAAAATGGTTTAAATAAAACAGAATAAAAGCAGCGACGTTTACGCCGGCATGGCAACCAGTGTTTTTTTTTTTTAATCTAGTTAAAAGCTATTCTAAAAAGGTGTGTTTTTAGGCCTTTTTTAAAAACATCCACAGTCTGTGGTGTCCTCAGCTGGTTTGGGAGGGCATTCCACAGTCTCGGAGCAGCGGAGCAGAAGGCTCGGTCTCCCATGGTTTTCAGTTGGTCCTGGGGGGAAGGAGGAGGTTTGCCTTTTCAGAGCGTAGGCTCCTCCTGGAGGTTTGTGGGGTGAGAAGTTCTTTGATATATGAGGGCGCATTTCCATGAATGCACTGATAGGTGAAGAGGGTGATTTTGTAGTCAATCCTGAGTGAGACCGGGAGCCAGTGCAATAATTTGAGTATGGGTGTGATGTGCTCATACTTCCGCACTCTCATCAGGATCCTAGCAGCGCTGTTCTGGATGTACTGCAGCTTCTGGATGTTCTTGGCAGAAATCCCAATGAGAAGTGCGTTACAGTAATCTAGCCTGGAGGAGACAAAGGCATGGACAAGCTTTTCAGCATCTGATAGACTGAGTGTGGGACGGAGTTTAGCAATATTTCTGAGGTGGTAGAAGGAGGTCTTGCATGTTTGTTTGATGTGGGCCTCAAAGGTCAGGTGAGGATCCATTTTAACACCCAGATTGGTGACAGTTGATGAGAGTGAAATGTTCTGACCGGAGAAGGTGATGCTGGTGATGGAGGATGAAAGGACCTGATGTGGAGTGCCAACTAGAATGGCTTCAGTCTTGGAGCTGTTTAATTGAAGGAAGTTTTGCTTCATCCACACCTTTATCTCCTCCAGGCATGTGGTTATGTTGGATGATGGCAGAGGTGCGGAAGGGGTTGGGTTTGTTCTGATGTAGAGCTGCATGTCATCAGCATAGCAATGGAAAGATATTCCATGCCGGCTGATGACACGACCAAGGGGGGACATGTATATGGTGAAAAGGGTGGGGCCGAGGACTGATCCTTGAGGGACACCACAGTTCACAAAGTGTGTTTGTGATTTTGCCGCTCCCAAGGTGACGTGCTCAGTCCTCCCGGTGAGATATGAGGTGAACCAGTTTAGGGCAGAGTCAGAGAGTCCAATTGTCGAGCGAAGACGATGGAGTAGAATGTTATGGTCGACGGTGTCAAACGCTGCAGTTAGATCCAGGAGGATGAGGAGGGATGGAGATCCGGTGTCAGCTGTCATCAGCAGGTCATTGGTCACCCTGACTAAGGCAGTTTCTGTACTGTGGCCCTGGCGGAAACCAGACTGGAACTTTTCAAAGAGGTTATTGTGTTTGAGATGTTCGTGAATCTGAATGGCAATTACCTTCTCCAGCACCTTTGATAGAAATGGCAGGTTGGAGATGGGTCTATAATTAGCCAGGACTTCAGGGTCTAAGGTGGGTTTTTTGAGGTGTGGTTTGATGATAGCAGCTTTTAATGGGGAAGGAACATGACCAGACTGGATGGAGTGGTTTATCACTGAAGTGATCAGGGGACTTATGGCACCAATGTTCGATTTGACCAGGGCTGTGGGAAAGGGGTCCAGGGCACAGGTGGAGGGTTTCATCTTTTTGATGATGGCCTCAACTTCATGCTGCGAGATATCAGTGAAGCAGCAAAGAGGCTGGGTAGGTCCGGGTTGGGGGTTGACGGTCAGGACTGGGAGAGCAGCGGAGTTTGAGAGGAGAGAGCGGATGGTCTCTACTTTTTTCCTAAAAAATGTGATAAAATGATCACACTGCTCCTCTGTGGTGTCTTTGTGTAAGGGAGTCTGAGGTTTGAGGAGATGATTTATGGTGGAAAAGAGTTGCTTGGAGTTGCCAGGGCTATTGTTGATGATAGTGGAGTAGAATTTTGACCGTGTGTCTCTGAGGGACTTTGCATAGGCCTTTTGGTGGCCCCGGTATGCCTGTCTGTGAACAGTGAGTCCAGAAACCTTGAGGCGCCGCTCAAGGACACGCCCCGCTGTCTTCATTTTCCGCAGCTCGCAGGTGTACCAGGGGGCTGAGCGTGTGAAGGTGACTGTTCTGGTTTTGACAGGGGCGTGGAGATCCAGGAGATTACGCAGAGATTTATTGTAAAAGTCCACAGATTCATTGACTGATGTAGGAGTAATTGTGGAGAGATGCTGGAGATCCGAAGTCATGGTGTCGGGGTTGATGTTTTTCAGATTTCTGAAATGGATTTGACGCTTGGGTTTGGTGCGGGGTAGCAGGAGCGACAGCTCCATTGAGATGGCCTTGTGATCCGACACACCTAGATCGTACACTGATAGTTTACTAATGGGGGCAGAGTTTGTGATGACAAGGTCCAGTGTGTGTCCCCTAGTGTGTGTGGGGACATCAACATGTTGTGTTAGGTTGAGGCAGTCCAGGAGGTGTAGGAACTCGGCTGCATAGCGACAGGAGGGGGTGTCAACGTGAACATTTATGTCTCCTAGTATTATAATGTTGGCAGAGGTAGCGCAGAGTGTAGTGAGAAGGTCGTGCATCTCTGGGATGAAAGCTGAGTTGGGTTTGGGAGGCCGGTAGATGAGAAGTAATGTCAGTGGGAGGGGGGTTTACATTTAAATCCAAGGCATTCAAATGAGGATAGCACAGGCAGAGGCAGGGGGGACAGTTCCAGTGCATTTCTATGTATTATTGCTAAGCCGCCACCACGACCAGTGCTGCGAGCTTTTTCCAGGTAGCTGTAGCCAGGGGGACAGACTTCATTTAGGGCAGAGTAAACCTCAGGCTGTTGCCACGTTTCCGTGAGGCACATAAAGTCTATTCCCTTGTCCATGATGTGGTCTTGTATGAATGATGATTTGTTTGTAAGGGATTGTGCATTAAACTGTTCTATTTTGACTGTGGATGAAATGGTGGATTTCTGTAGGGTCCGGAGTAAACTGGAATCCACTCCACGTATTCCGCACAACTCAGTGTGTAGCAGTCTCGCGGTGTTTCCCCTGTTGTTTACACCGAGAGCGGCAGCGCTCTGATGACGCGGCAGACGTGCGACAGTGGTCCAGATGGAAAGAATGGATGATACAGGCGGGCAGGGTTGGTGGTAAACAAACTTTCTACGAGAGCCTCTGTGGATGTAACGAGGTCGGCGTAGTAGTCCAAGGTGTTTGATGGCTGAGATGCACGTTGGAGTTGTGCGATTGTTGAGACTCAGCAGTTGCGGGATGGAATACTTTGACAACATGCCGGTGGCCGCAGGTTCTCGTCTGGAGCTGCTATGGATGGTGATCCGTAGCATGGCAGGAGGGGAAGAAGCTGGGAGAAACGGTCTGTGTCAAAGCAGCAGGTTATCCGGCAGGCTGTGCTAGCCGGCTAGCTGTGGATGCAGCTGTCCTAGCTGGCTAGCTGTGGAGGCTAGTGGCTAGTTAGCCAGCTAGCGTTTGCCGTCCGGGAGCCGCCGATAGCAGCGGAAAGTGAGCAACAGGTATCCAAAACACCTTAGTTGTTGAAGGGTAATATCTTACAACAACACGAAAAGTAAAACAAAACAAAACCAAAAACAAAAACAACTTAACTACAGCTAGGAGAAGCGGCGAACAAGCAGCGCCAGCGTCCTCTCCCGGATGTGACGAGGATGGACAGCACCACCTCAGAGCCACTGACCCTCAACACGGGAGCCCCCCAGGGCTGCGTGCTGAGCCCTCTCCTCTACTTCCTCTACACCCACGACTGCATGGCTATGCATAGCTCCAACGTCATCGTCATGTTTTCTGAAGACACGACAGTGATGGGCCTGATCGCCGGCGACGATGAGACAGCCTACTAGGAGGTTGGATCACTGGTGCCAGGAGAACAGCTCAACGTCAAGAAGACCAAGGAGCTGATCGTGGACTACAGGAAGCAGAGAGGAGAGCACGGCCCTATCTCCATCGACGGTGTTGCAGTAGAGAGGGTCAGCAGCTTCAAGTTCCTCTGCGTGCACATCTCCGAGGACCTCACATGATCCACACACACCACACATGTGGTGAAAAGGGCCCAACAACGCCTGTATTTCCGCAGGCGTCTGAGGAAATTCAGCATGGGCCCCCGCATCCTGAGAACATTCTACACCGGGACAATCGAGAGTGTTCTTACAGGATGTATTTCTGCCTGTTACGGGAACTGCACCGCACTCGAGCGCAGAGCGCTTCAAAGGGTGGTGCGGACGGCCCAGTATATCATGGAGGTGAGCTCCCCTCCCTCCTGGATATATACAACCAGTGGTGCGTGGCAAAGGCCAAACGCATCATAAAAGACAATGCCCACCCCAGCCACAAACTGTATTCACTTTTACCGTCAGGCAGGTGATACCGCAGTATCAAGTGCCGCACAAACAGGCTTAGAGATACCTTCCACAGTCAGGCCATCAGGCTGCTGAACAAGGGCGTATAGCATATAACAATGTCGATTTTATTACATTGATTTATATATACATATTGCTCTTTTTCTTTGCCGATATATTGCATTTATAATTGCATTTTACTTTTATATATTTAACTTTATACTGTTGTATTTTTTTTACTTATTCTATTCAGTTTTTATCTTATCTTATTTTTATATATTTTTTATTTTTAACTGCTGTCTGTCGTCGGGTATTGCACAAAAGATTTTCACTCACTGCTTTTTACTGCTTGACTTGAAGACCTCCTCATGGAGGAAAGAGAAAATGCTCTTAACAGTATGGAGACCAATATTGGTTCAGAATAGCGCTAATGTCCCGGAGTGTGGATCATGACGTTTCTATAGGGGCAGGGCTTCTCGACAGTGGATGATATGATTCCGGTCAATCCTGCTGTGGTGTGAATGACATTATTTGTGCATTATTTTTGTACAAAAAATCCCCTAAATATCTGCATTATATGAAAGTCGTGCTGTATATGTTGACAAAACGTTGTACAGACAAACAAAATCATAAAGAGTCAAGTTAAGTGTTCAAAGTTCAAAGAAAGTCTTGAACCATATTAAAGTATTTTTTTTTGGTTGACCCTGTAGACTTACATTGTCATTTACATTTAGGGCATTTGGCAGACGCTTTTATCCAAAGCGACTTACAAGGTGTACATTTGTTGAAGTAGACAATAGCATAACACTGAGGTACGCAAACGTCAAAATAGAGCAAGCATTCATATTAACAAGATGAATCACTCAATTTCGTACTGCCAGGTCACCTGCTTAAGTAGCTGTGATAAGAGCGTGTTATCAACATTAAGGATATACACTTGCTAGAACATACAACATGCTAAGAATTATTAATGTCAGGACTTAAGCAAGTTAGGGGTTCACAAAGGAGAAGGAGGGTTCATGGAAAGTCCAGGTGGACTCTGAACAGGTGGGTCTTGAGTCTCTTGCGGAAGCTGGCGAGGGACTCTGCCGTCCTAACATGAGACGGGAGTTCATTCCACCTGTGGAGCCAGAGCCGTGAAGAGCTGGGTCTTGGAAGAGCGATGCTTGGTTGTTTTCAGTGAAGGTCGAACATGTCGCCTGGCAGAAGTTGAGCGGAGCGCTCTGGCTGGGATGTAGGGCTTTACCAACGTTTGGAGGTAGGTTGGGGCAGTTCCATTGACTGCCCTGAAGGTCAGTACCAGAGTCTTGAACTTGATGCGAGCATTTACCGGAAGCCAGTGGAGATCGCAGAAGAGAAGGGTCACGTGGGAGAATTTTGGTAGGTTGAATACCAGGCGTGCTGCTGCGTTCTGGATGCGTTGGAGGGGCTTGGTTGCAGAGGCAGGGAGTCCCGCCAGGAGAGAGTTGCAGTAGTCGACGCTGGTGATGACGAGTGCTAGGACCAGGATCTGCGCCACTTCACATGTGAGGAAGGGCCGGATCCTGCGGATGTTGTAGAGGGCAATTCTGCAAGATCGGGCCACTGCGGTGACGTTGGCATTGCAGGACAGCTGGTCATCTAGCACCACACCAAGCTCTCTTGTTGTGGTTGAGGGGGACACTTGGGTGTTCTCGATGGTGACCAGTAGGTCCATCTGAGGGCAGTCTTTCCCCGGTATGAAGAGGAGCTCAGTCTTGTCAAGGTTGAGCTTCAGGTGGTTGGCGGCTGTCCATCTGCTGATGTCGGCCAGGCATTTAGAGATGCGTGTTGCGATTTGGGTTTCTGAGGGGGGAAAGGAGAGAAACAGTTGAGTGTCATCTGCATAGCAGTGATAGGAGAAGCCATGAGATGTGATTACAGAGCCTAGAGATTTAGTGTAAAGAGAAAACAGAAGGGGTCCCAATACTAAGCCTTGGGGGACTCCGGTGTCCAGGGTGCAGGGTCTGGACAGGGAACCGTTCCATGTGACCTGATAAGTGCGATCTGCGAGGTAGGAGGTGAACCAGGATAACGCAGTTCCATCGATTCCAAGCTCGGCGAGAGTGGAGAGAAGGATCTTGTGGTTCACTGTGTCGAACGCCGCAGACAGGTCGAGAAGGATTAGTACTGATGAGAGGGACGAGCTTCTGGCATCACAAAGAGACTGTCACTGTGAGCAGTGCCGTCTCCGTGGAGTGCGCAGCCTTGAAGCCTGACTGGTGAGGGTTGAGTAGGTTGTTCTGGGAGAGATAGGATGAAAGTTGTGAGGAGACAGCACGTTCAAGGGTTTTGGACAGGAAAGATTGGAGTGATGTAGTTTTGGACATCAGTGGTGTCCAGGGATGGTTTCTTGAGGAGTGGCTCTGTTCTTGATACAGTTACACACATATGATTGTGGTTGTGTCTTTCATTTAATTCAGCAATGTTAACAATAGTTAGAGCTTTTTATCTTTCACAGCAGACAGCAGGCTGTGTAAATCTCTTTCAATGTCCTGTATTTCTAAATAGGCCAAATGTATTTAATGGTATTTCAAATAAAAAATATAGATCACTTTATCAATTAGTTCATTGCTACTGATGACATGAATGAGAGCGGTATAGCACAAACTACAATCATAACTTGTCATCACTTTATTGTATGTTGATGGGATTCTTTAGAGTTAAATATAGATCAACAGCTTCCAGCGGGCATTTACTGGGGAATGGTAAGCCCAGTTTCTCCACAAGTGTCATACAAAGATCAAATATATCTTCATCGGAAAGGAACACAGCTGCCAAACACACATTGTCCTTTGGACGTATCCAGATCCTCTTGATCAAGTGGCTCACTCCTCAGTGTCCTATAACTAGGGTGGAGTACATCACACTTGGGATTCCGCTTCGCACAAGTAATTATCTTGTGCGCGCAAGATCATTTTCTTGTACGCACAAGATAATCAAAATATATAACTTTTGGGACTGTTGGGGCTCCGTAGAAACCAGATTGAAATCTAGTCTAGTCGGGGGAGTGGGTTCCAGGCCAGGCTTCTGTATAAGCGGCTGAATTATGGCATTCTAAGAGCAGGTGGGACGGTTCCAGAGGTTAGGGAGCTGTTTAAAGTAGACAGAACACTAGGGCCAAGGGCCTCAGAAGTCTGGTGGTAGTATGTCCAGGTCGCAATTTGTAGACTTTGTGGCTGAAAATAATTGACCAAGCTGAAGGAGGGAGACAGGATCATAAACTTGAACGTCCAACGATATTGGACGTTAGCAGCATTTGGTGGCTCAAGTTGTAGCTACAAAGTCTCAGAGACAAACTCAAATCTGGGTCAACTTGCGGTCGCTTCACACTACGTGGCAATTTGACTCCTAATTGTGAAAGTGCTGCACAAATTAAACCACTTCTCGCTTCTTTATCATCATAATCACCATCCTCATCGTTGGGTGAGTAGCCTCATCAGTAAGTAGTTATATTCATTATATGCATGACAGGCCTTGCGAGTTATATGTACATTGCCTTTGCAGTTTAGGTGTTACAAACTATCAACAGGAGAAAACTAAGGAGAAAGAAAAAAAGGAGAAAGCTAAGCTATTTTTCAGCTGTGCTGAAAAAGAGGGAAACTAAGAAAACGCAATTTCAACATTAGGCCTACACATAAATGAGGCTACTTCAGTTTCTACTGTGTTGGATTCTGATTCTGATAGTAATTACCAACGTTTAAGGACATTCCTGAATTTCCCTCTATTTATATTAACCCAAAATATTGCTAATTTACAATGTCTTATGATAATTGGCCTACAGTGATGAACATTTTAGCTTGTTGCTGTTTGGCCTGTTGATTAGTCTTTATTTACATAATTAAATGTAAATTATTTAGCTTATTTTATTAGCTAGCCATGCACGACATATCTGTAGCTCTCAATGCAGCTGCTGTGAGATAAAACGTTATTGAATAATTAGGCTAAACTTCAACACCTGTCAAGTCAAGTTTATTGTCACTTCACAGTTTACACAAGTATAAAGCAGCGATGTGAAAATTGTATGTGCAATACCCGACGACAGACAGCAGTTATAAAATAAAAAAAAGATAAAAATAGATAAAAATAGAACAAAAATAGAATAAAGTTAAAAAATAAAAATAAAAATGCAATTTATAAAATGCAAAATATCGGCACAGAAAAGAGCAATATGTATATATAAATCAATGTAATAAAATATACATTGTTATATGCTATACGCCCTTGTTCAGCAGCCTGATTGTGAGACTGTGGAAGCTATCTCTAAGCCTATTGTATGGCACTTACGGCGATACCGCAGATACTGCGGTATCGCCTGCCTGACGGTAACAGTGAGTACAGTTCGTGGCTGGGGTGGGCAATGTCTTTTCTGATTTGTTTGGCCTTGGCCACACACCGCTGATTGTATATATCCAGGAGGGAAGGGAGCTCACCTCCAAAGATATACTGGGCCGTCCGCACCACCATTTGAAGCGCTCTGCGCTCGAGTGCGGTCGGTGCAGTTCCCGTACCAGGCGGTGATACACCCTGTAAGAACACTCTCGATGGTGCCGTTATAGAATGTTCTCAGGATGGGGGGCCCATGCTGAATTTCTTCAGACGCCTGAGGAAATACAGGCGTTGTTGGGCTCTTTTCACCACGTGTGTGGTGTGCGTGAACCATGTGAGGTCCTCGGAGATGTGCACTCCGAGGAACTTGAAGCTGCTGACCCTCTCTACTGCAACACCAACGATGGAGATAGGGCTGTGCTCTCCCCTCTGCTTCCTGAAGTCCACGATCAGCTCCTTGGTCTTCTTGACGTTGAGGGCGAGGCTGTTCTCCTGGCACCACTGCTCACAGCGATCCGACCTCCTCCCTGTAGGCCGTCTCGTCGTCGCCGGCGATCAGGCCCATTACTGTCGTGTCGTCAGCAAACTTGACGATGACGTTGGAGCTGTGCATAGCCATGCAGTCGTGGGTGTAGAGGGAGTAGAGGAGAGGGCTCAGCACGCATCCCTGGGGGGCTCCCGTGTTGAGGGTCAGTGGCTCTGATGTGGTGCAGTCCCATCCTCACCACCTGGCGGCGGTCTGACAGGAGGTCCAGTATCCAGCTGCACGTGGATGGGGGCACGCCTAGACCTCTAAGCTTGGTGCCGAGCTTGGCAGGAACTATAGTGTTGAACGCTGAGCTGTAGTCCACAAACAGCATTCGCACATAACAGTACTTTCCCTCCAGGTGGGAAAGGGCAGTGTGGAGGGCCATGGCAATAGCGTTGTCCGTGGATCTATTTTGACAATATGCAAATTGCCATAGGTCCAGCTTGGCAGGTAACATGGAGCAAATAAAGTCCTTTACCAACCTCTCGAAGCATTTGCTTACAATCGAGGTGAGGGCTACAGGTCTATAGTCATTCAGGCATGTTACCTTGGGTTGTTTAGGGACAGGCACGATTGTGGACATCTTGAAGACCGCGGGGACAACAGCCTGGGACAGGGAGAGGTTGAAGATGTCTGCAAAGACTCCTGCCAACTGGTCTGTGCATGCTCCGAGGACGCGGCCCGGGATGTCATCGGGGCCTGCCACCTTACGGATGTTCAGCCGCTTGAAGGTGCGGCGTACATCCGCCTCCGAGATGCTCAGCAGGCTGGTCTCCTCAGGCGGCGCTGGCTTCGGCGGGCTGCCGTTTACGTTGAACCGAGCAAAAAAAGAATTTAGCTCTCCTGGGAGGGAGGTAGAGGAGTTCTCTACACAACTGGTTCTCCCTCTGAAGTTCGTTATCGTCTGCAGCCCCTGCCACATACCCCTTGCATCGTGGCTCTTGAATTTATCTTCCACTATGTCCTTATACTCTCGCTTGGCAGTGACGATGGTCTTACGGAGGTCGTAACGTGCTCTCGTATATTCCTCCGTATTCCCGGAGCCAAAGGCGGCATTACGCGTGTGTAGGGCAGCGTTAACATCACCGCTAATCCACGGTTTCTGGTTGGGATATATCCGAACCGACTTGGTCGGAACAACGTCATCTATGCACTTCTTGATGAACCCAGTGATCGACAACGCGTACTCGTTGATGTTATTGTCCGAGGCAACGCGGAACATGTGCCAGTCAGCATGATCAAAACAATCCTGCAGCATAGAGTCCGATTGGTCCGACCAGCATTGGACCTCCCTCACAGCAATCGGTTGCTGCTTCAGTCTCTGCCTATAGGCGGGGAGCAGCTGGATAGAGCGGTGGTCTGATTTGCCGAACGGTGGGCGGAGGAGGGCCTTGTAGTCATCACACAACGGGGTGTAGCAGTGGTCGAGGATCCGCTCGCCCCGTGTGTTGCTCGTTATGTGTTGGTAGAACTTCGGGAGAACCTTCTTCAGGTTCGCCTTGTTGAAGTCCCCCGCCACGATCAGAGCAGCCTCAGGGTGTGCCGACTCCTGTTCGCTGATAGCCCCGTACAGTTCCTTCAGCGCTGTGTCCGTGTTGGCTTGTGGGGGAATGTAAACAGCGGTCACGGTTAGCGCTGTAAACTCCCGAGGTAGCCAGTATGGACGGCACATAAGCATCAGGTACTCCAGGTCCGGGGAATAGAAAGACTTGAGGGTATGTACATGACTTTGGTTGCACCAAAATCTATTTATCATGAGACATACCCCCCCTCCGCAATCTTTACCGGAGAGAGCCTTTGTTCTGTCCGCCCGGTGGACGGAAAATCCAGTCGGCTCGATAGCTGCGTCGGTAACCCCCTCCGACATCCATGTCTCCGTAAGGCAGATGATACAATTGTCCTTAGTTTCCCGGTGGAATTGAATACGAGCCTGTAGCTCGCTTAACTTATTGTCCAGAGACTGTACATTAGCCAGTAGAATGGTGGGTAGTGGGGGGAGATCAGATCGACATCTCAGCCTGACTAGCACGCCGGCTCGCTTCCCTCGCTTCCTCCAGCGACGCTTGCGTGTAATCGTGCCCAAGATGGTCAGAGATAATCCAGCTGTGACTTTGGGCGGGACGTCCGAGTCGAAAGAATGAAAAAACTCCGGTAGGCAGCGAGCGACTGTCGATCTGATCTGCCGAAGTGTGCAAAACTTAAAAGTGAACGTGCTGCTAACTTCTTGAACTAAAATAGTTATATATAAAAAGCTATAATATAAAAACAATAAATAACAAAAAACTGTGTCGTTGTGCGGGAGCTCGCGACGCGGCAGCCATCTCGTACGGCGCCATACTCCAATAGTCGCGCTGTCACGCTGAACATAGGTTTCTGTAATGCAAATAGGTTTCCCATATATTCTATAAGCTATGTAAGCAATACAAATGAGTTATCATTCCAGGCAGGAGTGTACGGCTAGTAATTTAGCCTCAGAAATGTCAAGCACTCAGCGGGATGGTGTGAGGTTGTATTTATCAGTTAGAATGAGGCGGATAACCTAATTAGCTGCTGTAAAAATCTGCTAAGGGGGCGAGGTGACCTCCCTTGGCTTCGCTGTCAAGGAATAATGCAAAAGCCACGAGAGATGGGCCTTAGCTTTATCTGAGAAGATCACATGCACTCTGAGTACAATTATTACATGCTATTATTACAAGTATTACATGCTCATTGTGTATCAGCAGCCCATTGAGTATGCCTCAATGATTAAGGCAGAGTGGCCGGTTGATTGGATTTACTCTTAATGCGTTTCTCTGAATCAATATGCTCATTGTGCTAATTCGTTTACATGTTATGTACTTTCTTAATCCCACACCCCAGACATTAGAGTGCCACAGCAAAATTACAGGGTAGTCAACATATTAAAAAGCTACACAATTAAAGTCAGACTAAGTTGCAATTATATTTATAGACACAATATGAGCAGTAGAAATGTGACCACAGAAAATAAAATGTCAACATTTATGATTGTTGATATATTATTGCCCTATACATTATTAAAAGTATGTCTAAAGTGTAATAATTAGCACTCCATGCTAAGTTGATGTAAAACAATCCAGTATTCAGTGACAAAGTGTTAAACGTAGAGCTGTTTGGTAGATTGTAGAGCAGGTTGGGATATTCCAGATATAGGTTTGTAATTCATAGCTTTTTTTCAGCGGGAGCGATGGGGAGTGAATGATGACCGGCCGGGTGACCAGAGGTCTTCTCCAGGTCATGAGACACGACTCTTTGGGGCCAAACAAGAGAGGAGAGAGATTATTATTTTTTCCCCTCATATTTCCCATCATTTTTGTATCTTTATATATGCTACTATTTACTCTATCATCGTTTCGGAGATGCCTTCATCCAAAGCGACTTAAGGTGAAATTGTTCAGATGCATGTCATAAGACGCAGGTAAGGTTACGTTAGGCAGTAACTCACTCAGGGGCGGCAGTAGCTCAGTCTGTTGGGACTTGGCTTGGGGAACCAGAAGGTCACCAGTTCAAGACCCCGAAACACCTGGGCACTGCCGAGGTGCTCTTGAGCAAGGCCCTACACAGCTCCCCGGGCGCTGTATATGAAATGCTACTCCTAATACTAGGATAGGTTAAATGCAGTGAAACTAATTTCACTGTGAATGTACAGTACATGTTTGTGACCAATTAAGAGAATTAAGAGAACAGATTTAAGCACACGGCTCAAAGGTGCCTACAGCTACAAGTAGACGGCAGGATTGGGGTTCAAATTTTGGGCTGGGATAGAAAATCCTGAACCACTCGACCCCCTGGCAGTGGACCCTGACCACTCCACCGGGACACCAGATGCAGCCTACTCCATGGTCTGGCGTAGTCTGTCGGTTGCCAAGTTTCTTTACTCGGAAACCAGGACTCCAATAACGGCGTCCTGGTCCAATAACAGCGGTGAGGCAGCTTGACTTGACGGGCACGTTCACAGAACCGCTTCCTTATACATATTTATACTTGATTATTATATATATATATATTACAATTATATTATAATATAAATAATATATATATATAGGATCTGATATTAACAATCAATGCACAAATACTGTATACAGTAAAAGTCATGAGTTATCCCGATAGCACTGGCTCATTTGCGACTTTGAGGACGCCATTGGTTACGCCCTGTTACGTGTGGGTGTGTTGTATCCTGATCATGTTTTCCCCAGTGTGATGGGTGATGTCTGGTTGTAGTCCCCTGTCTTGGTCTCGTATTTCTTTGTCGTTTCCCTCCCAGGTGTATCCATTTTGTAATCAGCCCAGGTGTTTCTTGTTCTCGTCATCCCCTTGTGAATAAGGGTGCTGTTCTCCCCTGTGTGGGTGGCTGATCCTGTCTGCACAGTCCTGGGGTTTGTTTGTCATTACTTTTATGTTATCCCTTCACCTTCAACCATGGTAATTATAATAAAACCTCTTTTTGTTACTTTGGCTACCGTTTCATATTATGTTTCATTGACAAGACAACGAGCACTTTACAGTAGTCAATGGTAACGTAATACGCCCCAACACGGGCAGCGGAGCCTATTTCCTTAATTGCTTATTTTAACGGACCGAACGTTCAACATGGGGTTGTTGAAACTTTCAAAACTGGTTGTCTTGTTTAAAATGAACTCTTATGGTTCCCGTAAGGCTAGGTACTCCATCCTTCAAGGGAGTCTCTGCCGGTAAGCTGTGGGGAGGACATTCGAGCAATTCCACTCAATACTGATAAGATACAATAGTGATGTAGTCAGACAGTTCATTCTACCTGCTGCTTGAATAAATCGTGTCCTCTTCCCTGTAGCTTGTCCCTCTATGGTCAAACACCCTCTGGAAAAAGGAGGCAAGCCGGAATGTCTCTGGCCAAGGTGAGAGGTGCTATTATGAGGGTCAAGATGATCCTCAGGGGCCTTAACAGAGAAAGACCCTGGAGGGGGAGTTGGCTCTCGGCTGGTGGGTATACACTGTGGTTACCTGTCAATATCTGGATACTATTAACAGACCACACCGGTCCTAAAGGAAGTTCTGGTTCTTCTTCACGGCATCCTTCAATGACTACAGTTTTTCTTTGGGTTCCTGTCCGATCAGGAAAGGCTTTCTGATAGGACAGAACATGTCACGTCCTCCACTTCCACCTCGCCTGTGCCGGCCAGTCTGTCTGTGGCTACGTCCAAAATTGCATACTTCATACCCAATATATGTACTATTGTTCAACATACTTTTGAATTAATAAATTGTAGGATGTATCTTTAAGGCCCCACTACTCAGCCTGTGTCTATTACGTCACTTCCTGAGAGCCTCCTTGCCAGTTGGAGAGAGACACATAACATTTATTGACGTTACACCAGAGGTGCCTTGGTCGCTGCCCGCTATTTTGTTGTCATCACTGCATGGCATTGTGGAATATTAATGCCGGTGTACTGTGCAGTGATGCATACTGTAATTGTTCTCACTTCACTTCACATTCTATTTGATTTCATACTAAGCTTTTGGAAATTCTCACATCTCACAATCTCACTAAATCGCATGTGATTCCGGATGCAGCCACTGTGTGTGTGTGTGTGTCTTCTCATCACCTTGCAGTATTTACACCCCGGCTTCCCATCAACTCATCGCCACATCATTCGTTGTTTTCACACGTCAGCCTCCTTTTCAGCCGTATAGTAAAAAACGAATTATTGTTGTAGAAACTTTCTGGTGTTTCAGTAATTATGGAATGTCTTTCTCTTTGTTCTACAGTGGCACACCTCGTTACCCACCAACCCACCTGTCCTATGTGACAATAGAGCTGATGCCCGAAACAATAGCCTAACTAAAACAATTCAACTAGAAACATCACGTCCACATGCTAGCACACCCTGCTAGCTCTACAGCAGTAACAAGCAGGTCAGAAACAGTGTGAACAGTCGAGCTCAAAGTGTGTCAATGTGTAAATTGATGGAAACTATCATCGACATGTAAAAAAAGATTTAATTTGTTCACATTTTGTATGTGTTGCATCTCTACTCCCTACTTAAACTGAATATCTTAACCCAGCCAGACAGAAATAGACTCTTAATACTGCGGGAAACACTTCTGAGTGTATGTCTGAGGACCCAATGAAGTGCAGCGTTAAATGCTTAGCAAACATGTAAAGAGATTGGCCTCGGCCAACTAAACAGTGAAGCATTGAACATCATTCAGAGTGATGATGTGGGTATTTCACCGTAAGTAGTGGATGGAAATAATTGATGTGTATTTTACTATACATATTGCAATATAGGAGCATTCAGGGCGAGTGATTAACAACTTTAAAATATGTAGGCAAGGAGGGACTATAGTTCTGGAGCACCTGCATCTCAGTCCTAACTGCAAATCTAGGGTTTTGAACCGGTTTAAGATTTAGCAGATGAAATCCAGTGTTGTATGAAATAAGGAAAAGCGTGTCTAGAGAGAGGATATGTTTCTACTGTGGCTAAGCCCCAGCCTCTACCACTAAACTAGTGATCCTGGTCTTCACACATGAAACCTCATCCCAGCCACGACTGTGCTTTTGTTTCATGTTTGTTTTATCTTATATGGTACTGCATATCTACCAGTGGCGGGACGTGCATTTCACACCTAGGCCTTCAGTGATGTCCTACACAGTCCTACCTGAATTATTCCACCTCTTAATACCATCATTTTGACGCCATGGCTCTAGAAACTATACATTTAGACAGAAACACAGTATAACCGGGCGTTGCATCACCTTAACATAGTCAAGTACAACAGAGTTATATTAATATTTCCAAAGCATTTATAATCAATAAATCGGCATTTACAACTAATAGTGTTAAACTACCAGCTTTAAGATCGCTTGGATACTGTCAAAACTTAAAAATAAAAGGCGCTTTTAAGGGATTAGTCTACAAAGTTTTATTAAGTCCACCAGTATCGGTATGTGAGCTTTAACAAGTTTGTTCACTAAACAGCGCATTGTTGCACCCAAAGCAGTTTAATTTAACAAACGTGACGATAAAGACACATAAACTATTCACTGAAAATAAAATAAAACAAAAAATAATTTGCATTTGTTCATGAGGATATATTTGCAACAGTGGTTAAAGTGTATTCGTAGCCTTGAACGTCCACTTTGATAAAGTCTCCTTGAGTACTTTTACTGCACAGCTGAGCCAGTGCTCTACATCTCTTGCAGAAGCATCAAACATTTATTTTTTATATATTTGTCATTTTAATTATATATTTATTTTTTAATATTAATTTAATATTAACAAAATAAAATGACAAAAAAATATTAAAATAAAATAAAAAATGACATCACCAAAACTGATTATTTGAACACAAAATCCATCCTCCTTTCTTTCCTCAAGAAGACTTCAATGACTCTGTTGTACAGTTCATCTGTGCATTTCAGCTCCACCAATGACTCCTTTTCTGTAGACATGGAGGCTAATGCTGAAAGCCGTCTGTCCAGTAGCATTTGTGGCATTTTGTGCGTATCCAATCACTGACGTCATCGTACGCCTGCTAGCTGGCGCCGGTGTCGCCAACTCCAAATCTGATTGGTTAACGCCACAGTTTTGTTTCCGTTCACTATAAGCTCCAGGCACTGTTGATTCTGAAGGCCTAAGGGCAGATTTCTTGGACCCTGGCAACACATTATCGCTGAAATATGATTGGATAAAAGCTCGAACATAAAGGCCAGCCCTCCAAACTTCGATCTGAGGATGGAAGCAGCGCAACCAAGAGGTATGAAATGAAGACTATGGGGAATAATTTAATACATATTTGTGGAAAAAATATATCAAAAATAAATTTATATTCTGATGATGTTTAGGACCACCACTGATATATACATACATACACATACATATAGCCAGCCAGCCAGCCAGCCAGCCAGCCAGCCAGCCAGCCAGCCAGATAGATTACACTGCTCTCCATAGAGTAATAGGATATAGCACACTGCTCCTTGAAAGGTACATGCAAGAATTGAACGTTGAAGATTACAGTTCAGATTACGTTTTGTACAACCTGTGTGTTACTTTGAAGGTAGAACAAAGAAATATTACTCCACCTCAAATGACAGAGTGTACCGGAGGGGGGGGTGACTAACTCAGTGCTTATGTGAAAATCAATAACAGACTTGAATTGGTTTACCAGGGAAAACCTGCGAGGCCCATTTTGCACAAATTGCTTAAAAGCAAAACAAAAAACAAAAAACAATGAACAAAAAAAAAAAGATATATTTACTATATATATGATTTCAATATATTATTAATATATATTATTAATATTGATCTTTCTATCTTCCCATGCATCCGTCCACGCATCCAGTACAAATACTATTTATCCTACAGTTAGGATACTCTACAGTTAGGATACTACTACTACTACTTTTACTATTACTAAATGTAAATTAGAATTACATTACAATTTAACACTTGTACTTATACTATTGCTACTGCTATTACTACTACCTTTACTATTTCTACAGTTTCATCAAAAACGTTCAGCTAATGAAGACGATGTTGAACGTTTGTGTTTGTTCTTAATTCACCAAGTAAGACCGTCATGGGAATATCCCCCCCAGGTTCAAATCAACCCTGAACACCAGCCCCATTATGGAGCAATGTTCAGAGAAAGTCAAATGCATCTCATCCGCTCCAGTCTTCTGATTGAGATAATTATCAAATTATTATTATCAGTATTATCAAAGTTCTCCATCAAACATGAATTAATTAGTGGCAGGGTTTGTTTTGCCATGCACTTGTCTTTGCATGTGTGTGGCTTGGGGGTTGTGTGTGTGTGTGTGTGTGTGTGTGTGTGTGTGTGTGTGTGTGTGTGTGTGTGTGTGTGTGTGTGTGTGTGTGTGTGTGTGTGTGTGTGTGTGTGTGTGTGTGTGTCTGTGTTCTTGTTGCTACATGTGTGTTTGTTTGTAGGGGTGTGTGTGTGTGTGTGTGTGTGTGTGTGTGTGTGTGTGTGTGTGTGTGTGTGTGTGTGTGTGTGTGTGTGTGTGTGTGTGTACCTGTGTGTGTATATGAGGCCAACTCTATGTGGCAGGTATGACTGGCTGGGAGACGCAATCCACACTGTGGAAATCCAGTGTGGATTCCCTGCTCTGTTTTTACATTTTTTGGACACAAACAGCAGCTCAACCCCATCTCATAGGGTTTAACTCACTGGTTTACTCTCACTTATTTCTACAATCTGCATGGATAGGTTTTATAAACAACAATTGATTATAATATCCGTATTTGATTTGACTAATGATGTCGGTACGTATGAATGGGTGAACGTGTACTTATATATATTATATATATGCAGTCCACTACCTAATGATGTCGGTACGTATGAATGGGTGAACGTGTACTTATATATATTATATATATGCAGTCCACTATCGTCCACTGCAGATACTGGACAATAGATTTTTGAAGAAAAAATAACAGGCAAACAAAATATATATACACATCAGATATGTACAGAATATATATATATATATATAGCTCATATGTGAGTGCAATGAAACTGCGAGTGCATGATATTAAATGGGAGTGTGTTAAAACATGAATTAATCATGATTAATTTATGTCTACATCTCTCAATTTTTAAATAGTGTCCTCCGAGGGCCTTTGGAAAAAAAAAAGATTCCATGCAAATAGCAGATCAATAGAAACCAACAGACGTGTTGCTTTGATCAGCATACAGAACCAGACCTGCCCACAGATGTTGCTGATTATATTTTAAGTACCCAATTCTGTCCATTCTGTTCCAAAGGTCTTCACTGATCACTGGTCTGCTCTGAGTGGCATTAAAAGACAATGAGATGTAGGGTCTTTAAGCGCTTTCATTAACAATATCGGCGTAATATGGTATATGATACGTCACCATTAACAACAAACAGTGTGATAGCGGAGAGCAGCGCAATTAGAACCACAGTGGCTGCAAACCTTAAGCTATTGTTGAAGCTTTGATTAGCTGATTACCTATTGTTCAGTTATTAATACAGGTTTGTGTGAAAGCACATTTGCAGACCACTCAGACCACTTCGCTGTCAAAAACAATGTTCAAGATTCAAGATTTTTTTAGTAGTACAATGGAATGCTTGCTCCCCATTCCCTCCCGCAGTATGAATTCTCTACAATTCAACACTGTATGCTATACTATGTACTATACTTACTTAGGTATACTATACAACACTATACTATAACAGTACTGTACACTGTGTGTCTGCTTTGGTACTTTGTATGTAGTAATTTATTGTCTTCTGCATGAATCATTTGATATTCATTTCATAATAAACTGTTTGCTGATAGGTTACAATGTTCAAAAATATATATATATTTGTGGAACAATTGATTGATTTATTGATGAGTGATTGAAAGACAAATTGACACAGGTCAAGACAATATTAAAAACATAATTGACAAAACACCAAAATAACGGCAAATAACTAAATAAAAAAACAAATAAAACACAGGTGAAAGGTAAAATAGACAAATTGGTTGTCTCTCATTTAATATTTCAGTTTTCTCTGCCTCTTAGCGTAGTGTTCAGACATATCTCTATGTTTCATAAAAATAATGAAAGGTTCCCATATGGAATCAAAGATTTCCTTTTCCCCTTTTAGAATATAAATAGATAGCCATGAAAACATCTCTCTGGGTCACTGGCCTACTGACCTACACAATGTTCCATGCTAAAGCTATGAGCAAGCATATGTTAATACATGCTTTTGTTTTGTTTGTCAATTTGGATTTATCTCCCATATATCACACTCCCACTAGAGTGAAACAGTGTTCCTTGTTCTATGCTTAATGCATATGTCTGGGATCTTTTTGGGACATTTGAGTAGTTTAACTGGTGTTAAATATGGCCACATTAGCCAATTAAATTGTATTTAGTGTTTAGTTACGGGCCTGTAAGCAGGTACCTCACTCCTCCATGGAGACCTCCTGCTTATCCTCCCTCAGGGCATCCAGCCTACTGAGGACTCAGCTGCAAAACCTGTGATACAATGTGATACAAAAAATACATTTATCCTTTACTGTACAAATCATTAGTAAGTGCTTCCTAGACAGTAGACAGGCGGGTGCAGTTAACTGCAGCAATACCACCTCTAGGGACCGGGTTAAGGATACCAAGTTGTTTCAAATGTCATCAAAAGGTGATTCAAGATTGAAGATTCAAAAGTGAGTACAAGGAAATGCTTTCTCCCCATTCCCACCCGTAGTAGGAATTTCCTATAATTTAAGACTATATGATATACTATGTACTATACAACACTATACTATAACAATACTGTCCATAATAAAATTAACAATAAAGCGATTGATGGATGATCAATTCACATGAATTGTGCAAAAAATATTTAAAAAGCATTTTAAAGTGCCAGTAGTACAGCAGCATCATGAATACAGTGCAGTACAGTGCAGAACAGTCCAGTTACTGTAATGAGTCCAGGGTAGAGTAATAGCAAATGTACCAAAATATATATATTCATATAGCAGACGTAGTCATCAAGATAACTACTTGATTTAGAGTGCACAATTATTCAATGTAAAACATCCTTGAGTAGTAAGCACTAAAATTTGTGTTTTATTTTATGTGGATATGACTGGAATGATTTCAACCATGTATGATCTTCCTCAGGTAAAGGAGTGAACATACACCTGTACTCTATTTATGTGTGATGAAATGAAGTCATTATCTCCTAATGAGATTACCTGCCATAAATACACAAGGACAACATTCCCAGTCTGTATCTCTTAAGTGTGATCGCACAATATGACATTAATATACTTGTCTCCTATATAAGTGTACGTATTTATAATATCTGAATCAGGTGATCACGGCGCTACGACAAACCAGAACAACCAACATTTGAGCTAACGGTGACGCTGACGGACAGCCGACTCCACGGGACCCGGGCAGGGCCGTCTCTCAGATACCCTCTGTGTTAATTACTCCTCTTTAAGGAGAGGGGTATTCCCGCGGCTAACCAGACACCCGGGACCATTGTTGTGCTCCTCATCATTCACTCGTCATTAATTCCCCGGGGCCGTTGGTCGTGACGGGCGCCAGTGTGAGGATGGGCCGAGTGGAGGAGGAGGGGAGGGGAGGGGACAAGGGTGCAGCTGTGTCTCTCTTGTCCCGCCCCCCTCCCCCTCCTCCTCCCACTCAGTATAACATGGCCAAAGCCGCAGTAGCTCACAACGCAAACCTCCTTGTGCTTTTGCCTGACTTGGCTCCGTCTAACGCATCATGTAGCATTCTCTTTCTCTCTCTCTCTCTCTGTCAGCCCTGTGTCTCCAGCAGGGGGAAAACAATATGTTAAAGTAACGTCAGGCCCTGGCACTTCTTCATCGCCCTCAGGAGATCATTCTCCTCCAGCTGGGGGACTGATTTTGACACCTTGGCTGTCAGCGCTCTCTCTCTCTCTCTCCACCCTTCTCTCTTTCTCTCTTTCTCTCTCTCCATGTCAGAGAGCTCAGCATGGTGGCTACCTAGTGGAGGTGTGGATGTGAATGGCCACAGGGCTGCATAACATAATGTGTGTGTTTGCTAAGCACCAAGGTCACCGTCATACTGTCAAGGTTTAGCCACGTCAAATACCGGTGACATTTGAAAGCTACTACACACTTCATCATCATATCATGCCAAGGCATATCATTGCTATTCATTTCATGTCAGACTCATATTTTGTGTGTGTTTTGACACACACACACACACACACACACACACACACACACACCCCCCTTGTGGGTACCACACTCCTGTACTGCAGTGGAATCTGACCTGCAGCATCGTCAGCCTCCTCGGTTCATAACCTGCAGGCGACCACAAAGTATTTTCTGGGCCGCAGTCTCACTCCCAGAAGTTTCCCGCCGGTGTGTTTACCCCCCATGCAGACGGCGCGTTACGCTCATAAAAAAAAATCCCTTAACAAATGGAAGCAGTAAACGAAGTGGACAACTTCCGCCCAACCGGAACAACCTGTTCTGAAATCTAGGTGGGGAAATAGGTTCCCATTGAGTTCCACTGGTCCAAGGAAATAATGCAGGATATCATGCAGGATATTATAGCATGCTTCACACCCCCCAGGCAGCTCGGCTCAGAGAGAGGTCCATTCAGCATCAGCATTAAGACAGCAGGCCAGCGCTTCACAGCACCAGACCTCGGGTTTATTCACCTGGCAGTTAGCCATGTTGGTTAGCCCTGGTGGGGAAACCTAGAATATCCGTGTTTTTAGTTCTTTATATCCCCATCCAGGCAGAATTGGGAACGCATTTAAATTGAGTCGTCACGTTCTCCTCCAACTATTGCAGGATGTTTCTCTGCACCAAACTAACCAATTACAGACCCTATAGGGGAATAAAGTCGATTGTATCAATGGCAATCAGTATCTATCATTTTCCATCCAGACTTTTTAATTTGGATCCTAAAACAGAAACGTGAGGAACAGGAACTGCTAACAGGAAGTTCGCCTGTTAACCAAATACATCCAATCAAAAAGAGCGGAGGTACTTGCTGCTGCTTCTTCAGATAAAAACAACAGTGGACGTCTTTGTAGAGATAGGAGGCTTAGCTTATCGCAGCTTTCACTTGAAGAAAATGAGCAGTTGACTAGTTCATCATGTTATTTAATAATTAAAATGTATTCAGTGAATTGAATGAATAACCCACCTTGATGGGAACACAGTTACAGAGGAGAGCACGTGCCTAATGGACAAATTCAAAGACATGTGGACCTACCAGGTTGTGTGCACGCACACACACACACACACACACACACACACACACACACACACACACACACACACACACACACACACACACACACACACACACACACACACACACACACACACACACACACACACGATAAATATAAGTTTATCTAGACATTTGATGACAAATACAAATAGCACTTTTTAGATAAATGTGATCTATCAGGGACAAATGGTGAATATTAACCATATGTGTTGTATATTTCTTGTAATTGACATTAAGTCTGTTTTAGTATTTTTACAAGAATTGTTGAGGCTGTATTATTTTACAAACCCACTAATGTTGGGTGAGACACACATGGGGTGAGTAAACAAACATGTTCCTTTAAGGTTTAATGAGGTTTGGATGCTTCGGTGCAACTGGTTGGAGCTGGACAAGGAGATTCACTCTGCAAGTTGTTATCCTTCATATTCCCAAAGTACTGAGCAGTTTAATTCTATGGTGGAAGGCCAGGGGCTCTATTATGGAAGCGTACATTATGGACACTCAAATGGGCCTTAAGTGTGTACCATAAAGAAGGAATATTATCAAAGCCCTGATTATCTTAGCTGATAATTGTCAAAAATGCATGAACAACAAACCTGGGGTGATGGTGCACCTGATGTACTATTCCCCAGTTGGTAAACCCAGAGGTTGTATTAATAGACACGGTCTCCATATCACCCCAAGCAGTGTTGGGTAGGATTGCATTGTGGAGAACTGAGGGCTGCCAAGAACCCTCCACAACAGAAGGAATTCAGGGAACGCAATGGTTGAAACTTGGTCAAGTCATTAATCAGCCAAACTATTCTATGCAGCTGGTCATTGATTGGTAATGGGGAACACCTGCCAGTCATGGACTAACAAACCCTGTGCCAGCTCCAAAGAGAGAAACCATCTCAGGAGTGGGCCAAGGGACCAGGAAGAGGAAATTAAAAGATTGACCAGAATAGCGAACCAAAATAATGAATTGTTGTGCCATTGTGTTCAAGCCTGAAACCCTTACTTATAATGCACCCCAAAACAGAAATACCTTATATATTGGATATACCTCAAACCTGTCTGTGATTTTGTTGTTTTTATTCTGAGGAGGTTTACTTTGCATGTATCTAAACTGCCACAATGTTATCTCACAGGTTTTTGTGGTGGTAAAACCTTGTTTATAGTTTCTCAAACCAGAATTGATATTAAAGAACCACTATGTAACTTTTCCCGGCACAGCAGACACAGTATTTTTAATAAACTTTCATCTCTGCACTGCCAAAATCAGCTTCCCATCGTTCTTGGACATTTTGTAACATCTTCACTTCCGTTGATGAATGGAGCTGCTCTACACTGAGAGTTGAACATGTTTTAAAGGGCCCCTATTTTGGAACCAGGCAGTTAAATGGGAACCCTTTATCTTTTATGCATGGTTAAAACTATATCCAGAAGGAACACAAGACGTTTTTGCGGTTGTGGCTGCAGAACAGTGAGCACAGTTCACAATTAGAGTAGAGAGATCCTCAAACAAGTGTCATTACTCTGCTCTGTGACAGCCTGCAGCTCCTTCCAGGTGCTCAAACCAGCCACAGGTACTGAGCGCCTTCTGACAAATGACAGCCCTTGACTCGTCCGTTCAAGCCGGCGCAATTAAAAACCTCTGACGGGGAACCGGCCGGCCTTGAACGCGTCAGACCGGGGGTTAAAGGTGAAGTAACAAGGCTACTCTTTTTGCGGAGCTGGGAGGGGCCGTTCCGGTTGGCTGTCTCGCGCAATAATGCTCTTGCTTTTAACTGTCCCATTTCCCAGGATGCATTTCTTCCCACCTTAAACAACACAACACACGGGATGAGCTAGAAGGTGAGGTTA
The DNA here is from genome assembly GCA_027704905.1 of Muraenolepis orangiensis. Lineage (NCBI taxonomy): Eukaryota > Metazoa > Chordata > Actinopteri > Gadiformes > Muraenolepididae > Muraenolepis > Muraenolepis orangiensis. The sequence continues at coordinate 8,696,126 of CM051010.1, read as the reverse complement.
CCAATACGGGGGAATTTGTGTGATTGTGTTTATGTGTGACTGTCATGTGTGTGTACTGTATGTGTAAGTGAGTTGGGCCGTGTGTGTGTGTATTGTGTGTGGTGGCATAATAACATGGATGTCTATGTAAATTGAGGACGTGAAGGAAAATAAGCTGTCACTGTTACTGGCCCTGAGCAGGTTAGGATGGGGTGGGTGGGGAGTGTTCATGTGGAGGGGGGGAGGGGTGGTGGAAGGGGGTGGCTGTTATCCTCAGAGAGATGGATCAATACAGCCAATCTCACACCCCCACAAGGGCCTTAACTGGCCGAGAGATTATCGACGTCTTCTTAGACCTCGCCATCCTGCCACACTTACACCGCAGAAAACTCCTGGTGTGTTTTCCTAGGAAGCGTCTTTAATCTTCTGTGCTGTGATGCCCTGTGAATTCAGACTTCAGAGGGGCGGAGCAACGCAAACCACGGGGCTTGTTGTTTGTGAGCTATGGGTGATTGAGGTGTATTGATGTAATGCCGTCGTGGAGAGCTGCGAACATGAACCTGGTGAAAACATGAAGTCTGTGAATAATAACGGTAATATAATATATAGTGTAATAATATAATAATTATTTGGTCATGAAGGACCAAGACGGTGGCTTGGAACGTATTCAGGTCAGAACCTCGTCACACGATTGCAACCCTCCTATACTTGAATGTAGACATGAAGGCAGTGGACACATGTCTTTATGCCTTCATGTGTTCATACAAAATCTCAACACATCTCTCACATAGTAGCTGCACCAGCGAGCATGAAAGACAAAGTGTGCACATCACACAAGATGGTGGTTGTGTGTTTCCGTCCCCTCGAAGGGGTTGAAGGGACCGGCATGGGGGAAGACAAACAGCCTATAGAGCTATAGACCTATTCTGTCAGGCTTTGTCCTATCCCTACAACCCACCCATGACCCCCTCATGACCCCCACATGACCTCCTCATGACCTCCTCATGACCCTGCACACTATCTGTGCCAGGGCCAAAGCCTGTCTCTGCTGTAGCAAAAACATTTGAGACTGAAGTTAAATGATTTAAAAATACAAGAAATGTAATTTTCCCCATTAAACCAAAGTGATTATATATTGAGTACTGTGGGACCAAAGCCCATATTTTGGGTCAGCAGAATGTTCATGGGTGGCAGTCTAGCTCAGGAGGTAGAGCGGTCGCCTCACAACCGGAAGGTTGCTGGTTCGATCCCCGGCTCCTCCTAGCAAAAACTGTGGAGGTGTCCTTGAGGAAGACACCCTAACCCTAACTGCTCCCCTCTGTATAAATAGCTGCCCACTGCTCCTCATACTAGGATGGGTTAAATGCAGAAAACACATTTCACTGTATGTTTATGTGACCAATAAAGAGGATTCAATCCTCCCAGTTTGTTGCTCGTGGAATCAAAGTGCTTGACGTATTTAAATATAGTTTTTTTGAGAAATCTCTGGCCATTTATTTAGATTGTCAATTTGAATTACACAAATTAAATTAATTACAGTACTTAACTAGAGTAGCAGAATGTTATAGGTTCAATGTTTTTAGTTGAATTAAATCAGTGAGGTGAAGAAATATATATACAGTATATGGAAATATATGAACTGACCCTATATTGTGTTGGATAAACACATTGTGAATAAACACCCCTTCAGTAAAGTATTACAGGTACAGGTATTTAGTGTTGTTTTTATGTTCGCTTGTAAGTGAAATAGGATAATTACTTTTCATATTTTCTAACTGCCCTCAATTTTCCAAAGTGGTTGACAGCCCTGGCCTAGAGGACTATGTAAACCTATAACCTGCCATGTGGATGCATGCAACCCCAGAGTTCCTCACCTACATTTAAATCTGGAGGATGGAATCATCTTTATTGGTCACATACATGTGGTCACATCATACCACCCTAGTATTAGGAGCAGCTATTTTTATATACAGCGCCTGGGTAGCACATGCGACATTCTGGTTCCCAAGCCCCAAGTCCCAACAGGCTGGGCTATCCTGCTGCCCCCGCCTACAGCCCTAACAGCACTAACAGCCCTACAGCCCTACAGCCCTAACAGCCCTAACAGCCCTAACAGCCCTAACAGCCCTACAGGCCTACAGCCCTACAGCCCTAACAGCCCTACAGCCCTAACAGCCCTACAGCCCTAACAGCCCTAACAGCCCTACAGCCCTAACAGCCCTAACAGCCCTAACAGCCCTAACAGCCCTAACAGCCCTAACAGCCCTAACAGCCCTACAGCCCTACAGCCCTAACAGCCCTAACAGCCCTAACAGCCCTACAGCCCTACAACCCTAACAGCCCTAACAGCCCTACAGCCCTAACAGCCCTAACAGCCCTAACAGCCCTAACAGCCCTAACAGCGTGGTTACAGTAAGGCGACAAAAACAAAGCCCATGCAAGCAGAACTTTAATACAAGACCAAAGCATCAAAAATGCCGTGTACAACTCAAATATGTATTGATTGGAGTGGCTTCGATTGGATGCTGGGGGGGGGGGGACGACTTTGGTTGAAATTGCAATGAGATGTATACTATCAGGTATTTATTATTACTATTTATCAACTACAACTAATTCATTTCAGCAAAAGCAGAACCACAATTGCAGATCAATGAATTTTCTTTTAAGCAATAACATTTCAACCTACCTGAGCCAAGCATCTTTCACGAGTGGCCATACTCTGGGGTGTTTGTGAAAGTAGTTTCCCATGAAATATATGAAATCAAAATTCAACGTGAGTGATTGTGAAGATAAATTGAAAATGAAGTTCACTATACTGTCAATTTCCCAAGGTTTAAATGAGTTAGTGGTTGCCAAATGAACTGTTACCATCCATTCAGTTTGACGCTTTCATAATTGAACACAGTTGACCCGCGCTGGTGCACGGAGAACTTCTCCATCCAGGGAGGCTGTTAAGGCGGAGATATATTTTACTCCAAGAAAATCAAAGCTTGCCTCCTAATGAATATTTTATCCCACCTCTCTATCCTCAAAAGCATTTAGCAATCACACATTGGCTTCATCTGGTATGATTTAACCACAGGGAGGAAGTGGCTGTTTGGCAAACGGGGGAGTGTTTAACTTTGTTGGTCACATTCCTATTGATTTAGACTTTGTAATCTTCTCCGCTGTAGATCGAAACCACCGTGAGTCAAATGAATGGACGCTGCCACCGACCCAACCATTAAAACATTAGGGAGAGGAGAGAGCTTCGGGCAGGACACACATTTCCCAAGGAGACAAGATGAATGCTATTCCAAGTGAAAATGACAAAACCTATTTGGTTTTCCTTAGTCAGACATGGATGACCCACGTGGCCAGACCAGTAGACCAGTAGACCAGTAGACCAGTAGACCAGTAGACCAGTAGACCAGTAGACCAGTAGACCTGATCTACTGGTCTACTGCCGTGCAGTAGACCAGTAGACCAGTAGACCTGATCTACTGGTCTACTGCCGTGCAGTAGACCAGTAGACCAGTAGACCTGCCTTCAGACGGCAGGTCTACTGGTCTACTGCCGTGCAGTAGACCAGTAGACCTGCCTTCAGACCGCAGGTCTACTGGTCTACTGCCGTGCAGTAGACCAGTAGACCTGCCGTCAGACGCCAGGTCTACTGGTCTACTGCACGGCAGTAGACCAGTAGACCTGCCGTTCAGACCGCAGGTCTACTGGTCTGCTGCACGGCAGCAGACCAGTAGACCTGCAGTTCAGACGCCAGGTCTACTGGTCTGCTGCCGTGCAGCAGACCAGTAGACCTGCCGTTCAGACCGCAGGTCTACTGGTCTACTGCACGGCAGCAGACCAGTAGACCTGCCGTTCAGACGCCAGGTCTACTGGTCTACTGCACGGCAGCAGACCAGTAGACCTGCCGTTCAGACGCCAGGGAAAGAGAGAATGGAATGAAAATGCTTTTATTTTATCATTTGAATAAATTATGTTATGTTCATATTTAAAAACCCTAACAAGAGACCCATACGGTGGTTGACATTGAGTTTGTTTTATAGTTAAAGTTATATAAATGAAGAAGAAACAAAAAACAAATGGACAAACAGAGAGTTTAGATGATTATCTAATTAAGTTATAATAGAATATAATTCAATTAGATTTATATTATTGAATGAATGAATAAATACGTTTATTTCGATCAGCAATCATGTACAAGACAATAATATATACAAAGTTGAAACAGAGACTTGGCTGACTGAAAGGATTTAGGGTGAAGCTAACTTGCTTGTTAATGCCCAATCTGTCATTTCCTAATGAATTGATCTGAAGAGCCTTACAAATATAACAAAAGGAAACAAAATTAATAAAACATAATGAACAAAAAAACAAGTTTCACTTTTGACACTTTATTCCATCCAATCTATTCCTCTCAAGAATACTTTCTTAGATGTCATCAGGTAATCAATTCCAGAGCTTCACCCCACAAACAGATATGCACATGCTTTTCAGAGTGGTATGTTCAATTTAAATTTTCAAAGCTAGAAAGCTACTGTGAGAGTGTGGCATTGAAACAGGCAATTTTATATGTATTGATAAAAATGATGTATGTTTATTTCCCGCTTCATGTCCAGAAACATTGTGATAGTCTAACTTTGTCTGGTGAGGATGACCTCATCATGAACAGATGAGCCACTGTCCTCAGGGGCTAACAGCTCCAGATCAGCGGTGATATTGCTCATTCTGTGCTGCTCTAACAAAAACAAATCTTGCATAGCAACAGCTAGATCTTCATCGTATTATGGGGACGATTAGGATGATGATGAAAAACCCATCATCTGCCCAGAGAGCAGAAATATTTCTGTGGAGTTATGACGGCAGCACAAAGCATGAATGATGATTTATGATAAGCAGCCGGTGTGCAGTAAATGGGCACAATTCATCAACGTGTCAGCAAACAGTTGGAACATATATCACTGTTTCAGCCCAGTGCATTGTGGGTTTCCTATTGTTTTTAACTGGCCTACTTCCTGCAATGCAACTGTTGGATACAAGTTGATAATCTGTATGCTAAATAGTTCAGTTGACTACAAAATATAATATCTACCTTAACAAACATGACCCATTCATCCATTGAAGACTATTTGCTTCCCCTGAAATCCAAATATCTTTGAATCTGTATCAATCTAATCACCCAGGAACAATCTTTTTAATTGTGTAATGAAATGATCCCTTGCTGACTCTGAGCTAATGAAATATTATGGGCTAATGCTGGGAGGATTTCTAGATAGGAAACTCAATAGGATCCTTGTTGGCAGCATTTTAAGGACAGCTTGCACACCCCTGTGTTGGGGATATCCCACAAGTGGGGCTCTGCTTGGTAAAATGATGAGATTTGTTTGGTTCTCAAACTTTGTTGGGGCCAGGGACCCAAAATGCCCCTCAAAATGGAATAAATAAATAAATAAATATTTATACCACACAGATTTATATCAAACATATACAGTATATATATATGTGAGTGATATAAATCTGTGTGTGGTATAAATATGCGTGTGTGTGTATTAGTGTGTGTGTGTGTGTGTGTATGTATGTGTATGTACATATATGTATACATGTCTGTGTATGTTTGTGTATGTGTGTATTCATCTGTGTATGCATGCATGGAAAATAGAAAACAAGAAGTATTCTCAGATGTCATTTAAAGTTTAAACAGGGACTATTTATGTTCGTCAAGGACAGCTTTTAGTCAAAAATGACCCCTTTTCCAATTACCACGGCAACAAGAGCCATCTCAGCTGCCTCCCCCCCACCACCTCCCCCCACCACCCCCTTCCACAAAGATGCAGTTCATGTAACCTTTTCACAAATTGATGCCCAATTAAAGTCATTTTCAGAATGCAGTCGTCTCCCCGGATAGATCAGTATCAACGTCACAGGAGGCGGTCATAGAAGAGGAGAGCTCACAGCGGAGTCCAGAACCACCCACTGCATTGTGGTCCATTTTATTACATTCCATCACAAGGACCAATCACAATAATCTAACTATATTAAGAGGACTCTCTGTATTTATTTATTTATGTATGCATGTATTTATGTATGTATGTATGTATGCATGCATTATGTCCGTCCTTTCTCTGCAACCGTTCATCCGCTCGACTTCACACTTGGTTGTGAAGTCGCGCAGGGACTCTTCAACCTTCAACCACACAGGGGTCTCAACCTTCAACCAAACAGGGGTCTCAACCTTCAACCAAACAGGGGTCTCAACCTTCAACCAAACAGGGGTCTCAACCTTCAACCAAACAGGGGTCTCAACCTTCAACCAAACAGGGGTATTCAACTGTTTTCAGCCCAGGGACTCCTTGGTGGATTGAGAAACAGGGCAGGGACCCCCTATATATTTTGACATACATTTCATCGCAGGCCTTTAGGCCTAATCATGTATTTATAATGCCTTTTTAACTTATAATGCAGATGCTCAGTCTGTAGGGACTTGGCATGGGAACCGGAAGGTCAGCGGTTCATGTCCCCGAAACACCTGGGCATAGCCAAGATGCCCCTTGAGCAAGGCACCATACCCCTACATTGCTCCCCGGGCGCTGTATATAACATATTTTCCCACTGCTCCTAATACTAGGATGGGTTAAATGCAGAGAAACAAATTTCACTGTGTGTACATGTGACCAATAAAGAGGTTTATAGCAAATCACCATTTGTGTAATCATATATGATCACCAAACACTTGTGGAATTACAGAACAGTACAACTACTTGCAGAGATCCGGAGGGCCAATGGAGAGTGGGAGGAGGGGAGCCCCTTCCCCGCCCGGGGGGACTGCAGAGACACCAAGCCCCGGGGGGGAACAACAAAGGTGCCCGCAGGAGTGGGTCCCGTGGCGGCCTACTGGTTAGGACACACCAAAGGGGATGGAAACCAGCCCTACCGAGCATTCTCCTTGCCAAGAGCGACAAACTGAACAGCCGTTTCGCCTCACAGCGGGACATCAGGTAGTGTTGCGCCATGATTCTATGTGGCGAGACGTGGCTGTGCAACCACCAGGATTCTCTTTGTTTCGGACCAACACCTCCGTGGTTATACTTCCTGTTAACAAAAGTTGAAGACCACGCTAACAACAGTGAGGACCGAGCGTCGCTGGACAGACGACACCGTACTAGATCTGCAGGGTGGGCTGGAAATCACGGACTGGGGTGAATTCAAAACCACTGACCTCGATGTGTATGCAAATCATGTCAGAGCATACATTAACAGGCTAGTGGAGGAATGCAGGAATGCATATAAAAACACACTGGAATTACAGTTCGAGAGCTCTGACACCAGACCGATGTGGCAAGGTCTGAGAGTCTTCTCCAACTACGAGGGAAGCTCAGGGGGAGTCAACAACAACAACTCCTCCCTACCAGACAAGATGAACATATTTATGCTCGCTTTGAAATGGGGAACTCTGAGTCACCCAACAAATTGGACATTCACCCCGAGGACTAAGTTCTACAACTGTCTGAGTCTGAGGTCCTCAGAACCTTCAGGAGGGTGAACGCAGGGAAGGCAGCCGGCCCAGACAGAGTTCCATCTCGTGTCTTCAAGACCTGCGCTGACCAGCTGGCTCCTGTGTTCATGGACTGCATCACTGCAACAATCCCATTGTGCTTCAAAGAGACAAACATTGTGCCCTTACCCAAATATACCAAGTAACATGCCTCAATGATTATCGTCCAGTGACTGACCCTGGTGTGTGGCAGGATAAAAATGGGGGCTATCTATTCTATCTATGTCAAGATTCAAGATTTTCCATATGCAATATGTACAATGGAATGCTTACTCCCCATTCCCTCCCACAGTATACATTTCCTACAATGACCATGACCTCTCTGTGGAGCAAACATTGACATGAACTTGTAATTTGGGTGAAACATGGGGGTAAAAGTGATGGCAAGGCATTGTCATTGGTTTCTGCATTAATAATGTTTCTGGACCCCCTGCAGTACCTCCGCGGACCCCCTAGGCATCGCGGACCAATGCTTGAAGACCACTGCAAAGTAGACACGTAGCAAAAACACGTTGAAAAACTCAACACGTTTAATATTAATAAACTTAGAATACACCCTCTACCCCCTCCCCCCCTCAGCCAATCAGGCACGCACCGGCTAGGGCAGTTCACGCGACTATAAAGTTTGGCACTTGGGTGCACACACACGGGCCCTCATTTATTTCCTGCTCTGGTGTGCAACACATTTATAATTGTTTGTTCCGCCTGTGCTTTGTTTTTATACAGTGTGTGATTGAGCTTCCCGCCCTCCCCTCACATTACATTACATTATCCCTTCTGTGGCATCTCCCTGGGGCCCCCTCCCACGGTAATAAACACTGCTCTAATGCACATCGCTCAATGCATCCAAGCAGAATTCAGACCTCGAGATCCTGCCGTTCCAAGCCCGCCTTGAGTCATTCCCAATAAAGGGATTCAGGTTTCGTATTCCCACAACGCATGTCATGCATGCAATGTCATAATCACAGTCATAATGTACATAGTCATAAAGTCATAATCACAGAGGAGGAGAGCAACTGGCGTCAGAGCAAGAGTTGGTTGAGTGGTGGTGCGTGGGTGCTGGTGCGTGGGTGCTGGTGTGTGGGTGGGTGGTGGGCGTGATGGTGGTGGTGGTGCCTGAGTGGTGGTTGTGATGGGGGTTGTGGTACGTAGGTGGTGGTGGGTGGGTGGTGGTGCATGATGGTGGTGGTCACGATGGTGGTGCTGTGTGTGTGGTGGTGGTGCGTGGGTGGGTGGTTGTCGTGGTGGTGCGTCAGTGGTGGTTGTGATGGTGGTGGTTGCGATGGTGGTGGTGTGTGGGAGGTGGTGCGTGGGTGGTGGTGTGTGGATGGTGCGTGGGTGGTGGTGTGTAGGTTGTGGTGGTCGTGATGGTGGGTGGTGGTCGTGATGGTGGTGGTGGTGCGTGCGTTGTGGTCGTGATGATGATGGTGTGTGGGTGGTGGTCGTGATGGTGGTGGTCCTGATGGTGATGGTCCTGATGGTGGTGGTGGGTGGGTGGTGGCCGTGATGGTGGCATGGGTGGTGGTGCGTGGGTGGTGGTTGTAATGGTGGTGGTCATGATGGTGTTGGTGGGTGGGTGGTGGTGCGTGGGTGGTGGTGGTGCATGGGTGGTGGTGCATGGGTGGTGGTGTGTGGATGGTGGTCTTGATGGTAGTCGTCGTGATGGTGTTGGTAAATCCACTTTCTAATGATCCACTCAGAGCCTGAAGAGAATGAGACCTTTACCTGAGAACCATCAGGACCTCAGCTCAGTATTAGGCCATCGGCAGCAGAGTGGAACAGTGTGTTTAGGATAGTAATGTGTGTTACAGGCTGCCTTCTGAGCACACATGACAGACTGGATGGCTCTGAGCAGCAGCATAAGGGGCTGCGCTGTGTTTCAACAGGGTTCCAAATCATTTCATCAGGTTGAGGTTTGCTTTGCTCGTTACCAAGCGGAATGTGGATGTCTTGTAACATCATCTGTTTTCCACCAAACAAATCTGAGAAAGGGAATGCTTTTACTTTGATGATCAATAAGACAGCAGTCTCTCACAGTGCCCTCTCTCCCTCTTTCTCCCTCTCTCTCTCTCTCTCTCTCTCTCTCTCTCTCTCTCTCTCTCTCTCTCTCTCTCTCTCTCTCCTCTCTCTCTCTCTCTCTCTCTCTCTCTCTCTCTCTCTCTCTCTCTCTCTCTCTCTCTCTACATTGTTGTTTCACACAACAATGTAGTATCTCAATAGAACAATGTTGTATCATAACATAAAAAGGTTGTATCTCAATACAAAATGGTTGTATCATAATGTAAATATGTTGCATCACAATCCACAAATGTTGTTTTACGACTATAGTATTACTATAGTATATTGTATACTACTATAGTATTACTATAGTAGTATAGTAGTAGACATATTATACTGCGGGAGGAGATGGGGAGTAAGCATTCCATTCCATTTTCCTTTTTAAAATCATTATTCTTCACATACATGCACACACACACAAACAGAAAGTGAATTTAGTTTCCCTGCATTTAACCCATCCTAGTGTTAGAAGCTATTTTTATATACAGCGCCCGGGGAGCAGTTTAGCCTTGCCTTGATCAAGGGCACCTTGGCAGTGCCCAGGTGTTTCAGGGACTTGAACCGACCTTCCGGTTCCCAAGCCGAATCCTAACAGAATTGTTACAAAATGCCAATTAAAAACATATTGAATCTTGAATCTTGAAACACGGTGCACATGTTTCAAATACAGCATGTTGTTGTTAGTAGAATCCTATTATCCTCTTCCAGTGCAAAACAAGCATGCAGTTAGCGTCAGCAGAGCGGCACGCTCCAGGGGAGAGAGAGAGTGAGAGTGAGGTGTCTCTCTGCCGTGTTCAAAGGACTCTCACTCCCATCAAAAACAGATGGATGAACAGATGAATAGCATACTTTAGTACATTTAGATTGGATAAAGATGGATGTGCGCGTTTGTAGGTGTGAGTTTCAGGGTTTCCGCTAGGATTTTTCTTGCCGGTCACCTGTCCGGAAATTTATTTTACCGGACAAATTCGAAACTTGTTGTTTCAATAACAGTCTATGTAGGAGCCAAATGCCGCATTATTACGTACAGGTTTTTAATAATTAATATTTAGCATTATTTCGTAACTAGTTGATTTAGTATTCATGTTTATGTATATATTCCTATTTAGGTTACATTTGTGTTGTGTGGGCCGAATTGGGTGCATGCGGAGAAAACTGTCACTCTTTTGACGCACCCGTTTGGAAGTGTTTCTGGTGGATAAAGTGGGGTAAACAAGTGGATTAACGTGGAGAAATGTGGAGTTTTATGTTTTTTTGATGTGTTAAGGAATTCTTTCGTTTGTTTTTGTTCTTGTTTTCGGTAAAATAAATGTTCAAAAAACATAAAGCCCTCACAGGCTTTAGCCCCCGCAGTCTATGTTACAAACGCAACTATAATGTACACCTAGGTTGACGAAAGAATGACAATGACCTCAAATCTGTTTGACTATTTAATGAACAACAGAAACGATTAAGCAAAACCAACAGTAACGATTGAGCAAAACCTCATTAGCCGCTAAAATGTAGGCTATTACAAAACACCTGGAACATCTGTAGCCCGTTTTAACAAAAGGCTACATGGCATCAAATTTACCCTGTAGGCTACCAGGTAACTTTTTACTTTATTTTGATATCAAAGTCCTCTTTTGCCGACCTGAAATTAAACGTGTCTTTGCAGCTTGCAATACGCATAAGCTGCGACACTCTCTCCTCCTCCAGACGACTCTGCAGTGATGTCTTCACACCATTCTGCAGGGAGAAGCCCCTCTCTAATGGCACGCTTGACATGGCAGAACACAGGCCCTTTGAGCCAGTGTAGCCCAGTCGGTACAGCTAACTGAACTCATAAAGGAGCACTTTGCAAGCGGTCTCAAAAGTGAAACCCCCATAGCCATGGAGCGCTGTCATCACTGCCACTGCATCTTGTCGGGTGCGCTTGTCATCAATGAGAGGTGCAGCAGCTGATTCAGTCACTTCATGGCCAAAATGGGCAATCAAGTTTTGTATGAGCATTATTACCGGACATTTTGACCGGCAGGTTTTGAATTTACATTTTTATTTATCAATTTGACCAGCTCAAAACCAGTAAATACCGACTGTGTGTGTGTGTGTGTGTGTGTGTGTGTGTGTGTTAGGTTGAGGGAAAGGAGCATTAAAGCCTGGGTTAGCTTGATCCAGAGGCAGGTCCTCCATCTATCATCCTGGGACCGAGTCCCTCTCTCCCCGCACTCCCAGGGGTCCGCTCCATGCTAGGGTGGTCCCCTGTGTGCTGCTGTGTGTGTGTGTGTGTGTGTGTGTGTGTGTGTGTGTGTGTGTGTGTGTGTGTGTGTGTGTGTGTGTGTGTGTGTGTGTGTGTGTGTGTGTGTGTGTGTGTGTGTGTGTGTGTGTGTGTGTGTGTGTTACTGGGTGTGTGTTACTGTGTGTGTGTGTGTGTGTGTGTGTGTGTGTGTGTGTGTGTGTGTATTACTGGGTGTGTGTTACTGGGTGTGTGTGTGTGTGTGTGTGTGTGTGTGTGTGTGTGTGTGTGTGTGTGTGTGTGTGTGCTACTGAGTGTGTATGTGTAGGTGTGTTTCTGTGTGTGTGTGTGTGTGTGTGTGTGTGTGTGTGTGTGTGTGTTTGTTACTGTATGTGTGTTCCTGTTGTGCTTGACTGTTCACAAGCCTTTAAATCTTAAGAGTCTTAAGCGATATGGCATGGAACAAAGGATTGTGGGAAGGGGACATGTGGGCGGGGGCTAGTAGAGCTGCACGTAGACTCCGTCTGACGGTGGCGCCTGCCTCTTATTTCCCAAACATCCAGTGGAAGATAACTAAAAAAAGCGCCCACCACTCTCACCGATACGACTGCGTTCGTTGCCTGCTATCATCGAAGAATCACAATTTTTTTTACAAAAGTCTTCAGAATATTACTTTTAAAACAGGGCTGTCTTCGAGGCCGACCTTGAGTGGAAGCGGCGTGGGCGGGTTCTGCCGGCGGGTGTCTTAAAAGATGACACAATCCGGCTGTTTCCTCTCACACCGGAGAGGGAGATAACCTGTAAACCCTCCCATTAATCACACTGAGGATGACTCCCCACGGCCCCCCCACCTCACACCCCAATGACCAGCCCACCTGTGTAGGGCTGTTGTAAGGTGGTGTGACCCCATGTACCGCATCTCTACCTATGGAGGTCAGCCTCCCAGCTTTGAGGTAAACAGCCCCTTTGTCTTCCTAGGTAAGAGGGGGTGGAGGAAGGTTTTGATATTAGAGTGGATTAGAAAATGCTCACAACTCAAAGCTCAACACGCACACACACACACAAACACACACACACACACACACACACACACACACACACACACACACACACACACACACATGCACGTATGCACGCACGCACACACACACACACACACACACACACACACACACACACATGCACGCACGCACGCATGTACACACACACACACACACACACACACACACACACACACACATAAAAAACACACACACATGCATGCAAGCGCACACACACACACACACACACACACACACAAATATACACACACATACGCACGTACACAGGCAGACACACATGCATGCACACATACACGCACCCAAGCTAAAACACACACGGTCGAAGCACACTGTTATTTAATATAAGGAAAAGCTAATGACGATTACATGACAAATATAGTGTGTGGCTTACCAGCCGAATGGTGAACCGGATAATGATAAAAAGGCGTCTTTCTAGAACAGTCTTCAGTGTGGGACTGTTGGCTCAAAGTCGAGGACCATGGAGCTTTTGTTTGAATAATAATCTAATCCACCAACAGAACCCTATTTTCCAGCTTTTTCCAGTATTTCGTGGATTGTGTCTGTATGGTTTTTTTTTCTCCAAAAAACGTAATTAAAAACAGTCACAGCAGTGCTCCTGTTAAAATGAAAATGGTACTCTGCCTCCCATCCTCTTCCTCCCTCCCTCCTCGCCCTCCTTCCCTCCCATGCCCTCTTCTCCCTCCCCTCCTCTCCCCTCTCCCACTCATCTCCCTCCCTCCGTCCTCTCCCTCCTTCCCTCCCATGCCCTCTTCTCCCTCCCCTCCTCTCCCCTCTCCCACTCATCTCCCTCCCTCCCTCCCTCCCTCCCTCCCTCCCTCCCTCCCTCCCTCCTCTCCCTCCTCTCCCTCTCTCCCTCCTCTACCCTCTCTCCCTCCCCTCTCTCCCTCTCCTCCTCCCCCCTCTCCCACTCATCTCCCTCCTCTCCCTCTCTCCCTCCCATGCCCTCTTCTCTCTCCCTCCCTCCCCTCCTCTCCCCTCTCCCACTCATCTGCCTCCCTCCCTCCTCTCCCTCCTTCCCTCCCATGCCCTCATCTCCCTCCCTCCTCTCCCTCCTTCCCTCCCATGCCCTCATCTCCCTCCCTCTCCCTCCCATGCCCTCTTCTCCCTCCCTCCCTCCCATGCACTCTTCTCCCTCCCTAACATTTTTTTATTCAGTTTGAATTTCAATTTCATTTATGGAGACGTGTCGGTGGTTGGGGCGAGCTCTGTGTGTGTGTGTGTGTGTGTGTGTGTGTGTGTGTGTGTGTGTGTGTGTGTGTGTGTGTGTGTGTGTGTGTGTGTGTGTGTGTGTGTGTGTGTGTGTGTGTGTGTGTGTGTGTGTGTGTGTGTGTGTGTGTGTATGTGTGTGTGTGTGTCTGCTCTTTTCCATGTATCTATAATGCAATTCAAACTCTAATTGGATTATCATGGCCACACCCCGTCAGTCCCCCTGTTGGCAGGTGACCACTGAGGAATTACGTTTTAATTCCTTTAGAAGGGAAAAGGTTTAGATGACAAACACCATTAGTTGTTGTTGGGAACACAAACTGAGGACGGCCTCCTGCTGGGGACAAGTTGGGGCGGTGGTGAAATATGGACTTCATGGATCTTTATCTCCTTCTTTCTTTGTATTTCCCCTTCCTGGGTGTCTCTCTGGGTGTTCCTCCAGCTACGAGTCCTCACTGGGGGTGAATCAGCTCACTTTTTTGGGGCCAAGGAAGAGACTATGAACAACAAGGTGAAGTGTGATTTCAGCATTCGTGGTGAAAAGAAAGGTGATCACGAAAGATACCCCCCACTGTGTATCATCTTGTCCTGACACACAGTGGGGGTGGATCGTTGGTCTCTGTTCTTGTTGTTGAATTAGAACCTGCTTCCAGAAGTCTGAGTTTGAGTTGAGAAGAAAACTGAAATTAGAAAAACCCAACATGAACCTTATTTGGAGTTAACTTGGAACACGTTAAGCCTAAAGTCCTACAGGCCTATAGGCATGCACATATTAAATGCCTATAGTTCTACAGGCCTATAGTAATTTATTTAAGTTATTAAATGCCTACAGTATTTATTTAGTCTTTGGAACGTATCTTATGATGCACTATCAATGATAATGATTCATGTTACAACCCCAGTATGTCAAGGGGAAGGGGTGAATAACAAAGGATGATTGTGTTGTAATTTGTGATAAATGAACCAAATGAAAAATAAAGCAATGCCCACAACAAGTTTAGGTGAAAGAAAGTAATATATTGTGCCTTTTATATATACAAACAAAAACAGACTAATAGACAATGACAATGGTGGATTTGAGACACACAACCAAGGGGAAAGGGGGGGGGAGGGAAAAGGAGCTTGAATGATGCCAAAGGAATAAACTAAGTAAAACAAAACACAACTAACTCAGTAAGGAATATCTTGTCTACCTATACACAAACACAAAGGTCAAATAAAACCTACTCCTCACTACCCACACTACCTAACCAAACATAGGTCCAAAACATCCAATGAGTGGCATCACTCCTGACCTAGTGTGTCCAGACAATACTATCACTACGTGTAGCACCAAATGTGTTGGGCCCCTTACCTGCTCCAATTCCCAACACACACAAACATACACTTGTACCAAGTTGGCTAATTAAATCAGAGTCAAACATTTAACCAACAGCATTAGAGACAAAAGGAAAGGGGCAAACAGGAAGTGCCACATGGGTTTTAAAACAAGTGGAGGGCTTCCAATTAGTGTCCTGATGAATGACAGGAACCTGGATCAGAGTAGCAGGTGGAGTGAGTGAGTGAGAGAGAGAGAGGGAGAGAGAAGGGGGGGAGACACAAAAGTACAAACAACATACAACAGCCACATGCTGGAACGTAACAATTCAAAACAACAATAGTGTCCTGTGTGTGTGAGTTTGCGGGAGCACCTAAAATCTTAAATTCAAAACGTACAGGAAGTCATTCCTACTTTCTACGTCTCCACTCCACCCAGGCCATTAATCACCACACAGGATGATTAGGATGATTGCGATGAATATTAAACACCAAGGTCTCCTCCACCCCTCCCTCCCCCATCTTAATTGCACACCACTGCCACCTAACCCCGGTCGTTTCCCCCTGGTTGATCCAGACCTGGCCTTTCCCGCTGCAGTAATTAAGAAAATTGACACAGATTGTTCAAGCAAGCAGATCCGGTGTATGCAGAAAGGACTTTTAAGAGTGTGAGCCAGAGGAAAATGTTTCATAAAAAGATATAAACCCCTCCACCTGCTCCCGCTCTCCGCTCACAGACCCATAAATCATGCTGTTCTATTTCGTGACTGCGGACAATCTGAGCGTTCTGTCTCTTCTGGCGACCTAGTCCTTTGCGGAAATCTCAATTCAGTTTAGTTCTAAACTGAACTGAGATGATCTAAACTGAACTGAGCTGAACTAAATCTAGTTCAGTTTAGTTCAGCTCAGTTCAGCTCAGAACAGCTCAGCTCAGTTGAGTTGAGTTCAGCTCAGTTCAGTTTAGTTTAGTTTAGTTCAGTTTAGTTCAGTTTAGTTCACTACAGTTCGAAGAGTAGAACACAGTAGTTCAACACTGTGACAAGTCATCATACAACATGATTACATATTCAGTAAACATTTATCCAACTTATGGAAACCTACATTTCATGGGTCTAAGCTATTTGTATTTCTTGCTCATAAAGCAGATGTGAATGTTGAACTTATGTCATTATTATTGATGGAATAATCATATATCTATTGTATGACAAGTTAAAAAGAATTTCACTTTTTTCAAGAGGTGCACAACCGTATTTAGTGTCTTCAGAAGACACAGACAAGATTCATAAGCCTCCCGTTATGAATCTTATGAAGAACAAAAGGTCACCCATTTAGACGTTGTCGCTTGGCTGTGATGGATGAGGCACATTCGTGACAGTCCAGAAACAGAAGCTCATTTGTTGGTGCAGAATGATTGACAGCTACTTATTTGGGAGACTTATTTCCATTCCAACTTTGGAATGGAAGTGATTTTATGGTCGTGCCAATCTTCTGCTCTTTGATACAAAGCGATTATGATGTCTTAGTACACAGCACTGACTCACCTGCCAAGGGAAATCATAATTCTCGCCATTATAATTGAGTTCTGTGTTTGTGAGGTTTTTCTATGTCAGCTTTTTGTATTTCCATTTGAGCAATGCATTGGAGCATTTCGGATGAAGATGACCCATCTATCGCCTTCTCAAGCATTCACATGGGAAGAAAGACACATGTCCTGGTTATGTAGGTAGAATACAGGATGGATATAGAAATAGAGAGCGAGAGAGCGAGAGAGAGAGAGAGAGAGAGAGAGAGAGAGAGAGAGAGAGAGAGAGAGAGAGAGAGAGAGAGAGAGAGAGAGAGAGAGAGAGAGAGAGTGAGAGACAGAGGACAGAGACAGAGGGCAGAGACAGAGGCAGGGAGAGAGTTATTATGTTATAGATCTGTATCTCTACTACATATAGGCATGCTGGATCAATAAGTGAACATGATGTCCGTATCATAAATCATGATATCAGCTGTGGGGACAGGCCTTACACAACAGTCACACGTCATTCATGACACATCTTTGCAATGAATAATTCTAGACAATGTTAAATGTTATTAAACACTACACCATCTCTTACATTTCTTACTAGCATCTTTCATACTATCAGATACTTTGATACAAGAAGACAGAAATCACCATTGTAGTAAACATGAATGATGGATTTGCTCGCAATATGAATAAGGTAAATAAAGATTAATTATCGGTGTGCTTGTGTACACACTGCGACAAATACAAAAACAACCTTGAAACATAACTGCTCAGTGAAAAGTTTGTTTCCACACACCATCCAGAACCCGCCTGCTGGTCCACACAAGAAAAGAGGTATAATGCCCTCCTTAGAGCCAAGGACCATTGATCTAGAACAACATGAATGAACGGCCAAAATAAGCTGCTTACATGCACTATCGCTCCCGTTGATTAAAGGGATGTAAGCAGTTGATGGGTCCCCCCCCCCCCACAGAAACACTGAAGGAGTCGGTTTTTAGGATCCATGGAGTGTCCTTCCACAGTTTATTTAGCGCTTCAGTTCCCACCGACACGCTGTCTGGGAAGAGAGAGAGGGGCTGCTGGAGAGATGGGTGCTCTTAAGAAGACTCCATTTCCCAACTGGTTTCTATCTTTGATACCCCCGCAGCCCCATCCGTACGGCTCTGGTACCCCTTCATCCGCACCACTAACACCGCAAAACCATTCCTGCAGAGCTAATAATGAAGTGTTATCTTTTAGCTTCATTATTGACACTGTAGTGGCCTGGAGGCGTTTAAAATGGAGGAAGCTATGCTGCTTCACTGAACTGTTGGGAAGCCCGAAACTAGGGTAGACCATTCAATCCTTGAGTTTGTTGATGTATTTATTTGTATGTGTCATTCAGTTGACAGTTGACAACAGTACGATCCAGACGATGTTCGTTGTATAACAAAAAACATATACTTTCTCTAAAATCAAAATCATCTTATACAGACAATTTGGTCTAACAGAATCCATGCACGGGGTCAAAGATTCAACGTGAAACAACATGCATTGGGTAAAATGATGTTCAACATGTTTATGCTTAGTCTAATAAAGTTTTAAATATAGTTATACATCTAGCTGTGTGTAGCTTTCCGTTCTCTCCCGCTCTGGTAACCCGGCGGGAGCTCTATAACCCAGAGTCTCTCCTTCTCTTACCCACAAGTCTCACCTCCACCAAACTGTGCTCCAATCTCTCACAACACACAGTCTCACAGAAAACAACATAAGAGCTGGCATGTGTGTCTGTATGGCTGGAGGGGAGGTGTGTGTGTGTGTGTGTGTGTGTGTGTGTGTGTTTGTTGGGGGGGAGGGAGGTGTGTGTGGGCTTCACAGCTGTGGATGTAGTTCTCTCATTTCTCATAGAGCACGCCTATCAACAGGCAAAACCTGGAATTGGAGAAATATCAAATATGTTCACAAATGTACGCCGAAGGCCTTTCCGTGCTCTCTTTCTCTGTTATAGACTTGTTGTTATATTGCTTTTGAATTACTTTTTGACAGTGAGGGTGATTTTTCAGGCACGCTTCATTTAGATTCCTCTGTGAAGCCACCTTGGCCCCTGAAGCCGATACTGAGCTTGAAGTGCAAAAAACTTTATGATTAGCGTTAATTCAATAGCAGTACATAGTACTTACACTAAGAAGAATGTGAGGTTTCCATTCAGTCCATTGAGACGGTAGTTGGCGTACATGCCAGCGGTGTCCTCTGTATACATTTCAGAACGGGGGGGGGGCTGCAATAGCTTTGGCACTGTACTGTACTTGTGCTGTGCAAAGACAATACATTTTAATCGAATCTAATCTAATCTAATCTAATCTAAACCAGACCCCTCCACTGCTCCCCAGGTGCTGTACATACAATAGCTGCCCACTGTTCCTAATACTAGGATGGGTTAAATGCAGAGGAACACTGTGTGTGTACATGTATGTGACCAATGAAGAGGATTCAATCCTCCAGATGTAGGTTTAGATTGTAAACAAACAGGGGACAGATGCCTGACGGAAGCGGCCACTAGCTGTGTGCCGAGGAGACGATGAGAAGAGCTGCGGTGCTGGGCTGTAGGTCTGTAGTGGAGGAGTGGTTTATGTTTTGACCGGCTAGTCGTGGCTCTTCTACGGCAGCCCCGGTGAGAGTGGGAAGGGTCTCATGAGGGCTACGTCTGACGGTGAATCCTCTACACATTTATCAACGAATATCTATCAATGTATATATATCAATATATATAATATTATCAACAAATTGACTTTGGGAGGTCAGAATTTACATTTACCTACTCTGCACCGCAGTGTTCCGGCACAAAATGGCTGTCGTGCATTACCTAGGTGGAACGTAGATGAGCACACACACACACACACACACACACACCACACACACACACACACCACATTAATAACACTAAAAATACTTTGATATATATATATAAGTATATATATAAGTTCAATGAATTGGTATATTTTTTTTAAATACACAAAAAAAATTGTTGGAGTTACTGGCCAGGGAAGAGGAGAGGGGAGGAGGGAAGAGGAGAGGAGAGGAGGGAAGAGGAGAGGGGAGGAGGGAAGAGGAGAGGAGAGGAGGGAAGAGGAGAGGAGAGGAGGGAAGAGGAGAGGGGAGGAGGGAAGAGGAGAGGAGAGGAGGGAAGAGGAGAGGAGAGGAGGGAAGAGGAGAGGAGGGAAGAGGAGGGAAGAGGAGAGGGAGGAGGAGAGGAGAGGAGAGGAGGGAAGAGGAGAGGGGAGGAGGGAAGAGGAGAGGGGAGGAGGGAAGAGGAGAGGAGAGAGGGAAGGGAAGGGAGGAGGGAAGAGGAGGGGAGGAGGAAGAGGAGGGGAGGAGGGAAGAGGAGAGGGGAGGAAACGGAAGAGAGAGGAGAGGGGGAGGAGAGGGGAGGCGAGGGGAGGGGAGAGGAGAGCAGATGAGGGAAAATGAGAGGAGAGAGGAGAAAAGGAAAGAGGAGAAGGGAGAAGGGAGGAGATGATGAAAGAGGAGAGAGGAGAGGAAAGAAGAGGAGAAGAGAGGAGAGGAGGGGAGAAGAGGGAAGAAGAAGAAAGGGGAGGAAAGGAGGGAAGAGTAAAGGAGAGGAAAGAGGAGAGAAGAGAGATGATGAGGGAAGAGGAGATGAAAGCGGAGAGGAGAGAATGGAAAGGGAGAGGAGAAGAGAGGAGAAGAGAGGAGAAGAGAGGAGAGGGAAGGAGAGGGAAGGAGAGGGAAGGAGAGGACAGGAGAGGAGAGGGGAGGCGAGAGGAGAGGAGGGAAGAGCAGAGGAGAGAATAAGAGAGGATAAGAGAGGAGAGGAGGGAAGAGGACAGAAGAAGAGAGGAGAAGAGAGAAGAGGGAAAGAGAGGAGAGGAGTGGAGAGGATTGGAGGAGAGGGGAGGAGGATAGAGGATAGGAGGAGAGGAGTGGGGTGGGAGTGGGATGGAGGGTAGTTGAGAGGAAGTGGCAAGATCAATTGTTGAGACAAGAGAGGAGATGAAGAGAGATGAGAGGAGAGGGGGGAGAGGAAGAGAGGACATGTGAAGTAATGAGGGGAGAGGGTGGGAGTGGAGAAGAATGGAGAGAGAGGTAAGAAAAGAAGGGGAGAGGAAAAACAATAAAAATACATTTTTTCCCTGTGACGATGCAACCAGTTTCACATCAAATGATGTAAAAACTGCATTGGTCCATAGTTCACAATCACGCCGTTTAAATTGTTGCATGCTATGTTTGATAGCACACGTTACATTTCTGGCGAGACCTGAAAGTATATTCGTAATCACTAACAAACTAATATTCTTATGCCATCTCAAACAAAGAAAAAAAAAACGCTAATTTCTCACTAGAAATGTTATCAAAATATATTTTCTTCCTGGAACAATTTTACAATATTGCATTTTCTACAGGAGAATATAAATAATATCAGCCATTTTGTTTTGTTTTCACAAACACAAAAACGTGACAGTCACATGACGTGACAGTCACATGATGTGGACGCAGGCCAATAGAAAAGAGGAGAACAAAAAATTGCCGGCATCTCATAATTTCAGAGCCATTAATGTGAAGCGAATACGTTTTGCGCCCCGGACCAACATAACCATTATGCATTCTGATGTGAGACTGGGTTGGTGATGGGAGAGGAAGGACGGGACAGGATTTACATGTCTCGGAGAGAAAAGCCTCCTGGATTTACCAGAAAGGTCTGCCAGACATGGTTGAATAGTCCACTGATGAAACGCGCGACCAGACGGATGACCTCTAAATACATAAATAAATAAAGATGAAGAGTTTAAATCCACCAATTTATCCACAGACGTCAGTGAGGTCTGTGGGTTCTATTGGTTCTATTGGTTCTCATCTGTGTGGTTTTAAATGACTCATCACACTCACACCTACCTAGCAGTACAATTGGGACCCTTTCATTCTAACCAGCGTGCACACTTGGATGAGACAATATGACAATAGAGGATGTGAGCTGCTAGTGTCATAACCACAAAGTTTGATTCAGAGGGAAAACAAAGACGCAGTCAGGAAATATGTGGCCTGGTTTTTGTTTGCGGCCTTAACTGTAAGAATCCCTTGGCAAGGTGACCATGATGAATGTAGCATCACCGAAAGGTCATTTTGGATGAAATTGTCTTCTCAAATGACAAAATAAAACTTTTTAATGTAAAAGCCATCTATCAGGATAGCTAGCATATGACAACTCAATTGATTAAGTAATCTAGAATTACTAAACATAATCCTAATAATACAAATATTACTAATAAAAATACTACTAGTACTACTACTACTACTAATAATAATAATAATTATAATTATAATTATAATAAAAATAATAATAATAATTTAAATTATCAATAATAATGAAGACAAAAACAATGGGTATCCACAGATACTCTGGGTACACCTAATGATAATAATAGTAATACATTTGATTCATACAGCGTCTTTCAACAAGCTCAAGGCACTTTACAGTGATGAGGCAATTAAAAAGAGTCGATAATCGATGATACCATGATACGATGGAGCAAAAGGAACGCAGTGTGATTCCGTATCAACGTGTGAGTGATGACATAAACTAGTGTCCAGAAACACATATTGATGGTTTTAGAATCCGCAGCTGTACGCCACACAACAGAAGGGCAGCTCTCGTCACACTGGCTGAACGGCTGAACCTCATCGAGCCGGAGTTGACAGGTGCTCTGCTGGTAGCACTGTACTGTGATCTGGAGGGAGCTTCTCAATGCTCCCATGGATTTGTACTCACTTTGAGTTGAGGTGCACACTTTTGCCCTGGCAGTAGTGACTAATGGAGAGATCATGATAATCAAAGTGCACTCAAGTGATCACATCCACAGGGATGCAATCAAATTAGATTAGACGTAAACAGATTTTGGTGTTATACATATAAACTATAGTGACTAGTTTATGTACTTGTTGTTTATGAACATACCTTTACTGTGAAGTTGTAGTATTTCCACTGTCATTGTTAATAATTCATACTGCAAGAGTGAATGGGGAGTAAGCATTCCATTGTACACATTGCAAAAATTAAGAATCTTGAATCTTGAAGTCAAGTCAAGTCAAGTCAAGTTTATTGTCACTTCACAGTTTAAAGTATAAAGCAGTGATGTGAAAATCTTATGTGCAATACCCGACGACAGACAGCAGTTATAAAAATAAGATCAAAATAGATAAAAATTGAATAAAGTTTAAAAATAAAAATAAAAATGCAATTTATAAAATGCTAAATATCGGCACAGAAAAGAGCAATATGTATATATAAATCAATGTAATACAATATACATTGTTATATGCTATACGCCCTTGTTCAGCAGCCTGATGGCCTGACTGTGGAAGCTATCTCTAAGACTATTTGTATAGCACTTGATACTGCGGTATCGCCTGCCTTACGGTAACAGTGAGTACAGTTTGTGGCTGGGTGGGCAATGTCTTTATGATGCGTTTGGCCTTGGCCACGCACCGCTGGTTGTATATATCCAGGTGGGAGGGGAGCTCACCTCCAATAATATACTGGGCCGTCCGCATCACCCTTTGAAGCGCTCTGTGCTCGAGTGCGGTGCAGTTCCCGTACCAGGCGGTGATACACCCTGTAAGAACACTCTCCATGGTGCAGTTATAGAATGTTCTCAGGATGCGGGGGCCCATGCTGAATTTCTTCAGATGCCTGAGGAAATACAGGCATTATTGGGCCCTTTTCACCACGTGTGTGGTGTGCGTGGACCATGTGAGGTCCTCGGAGATGTGCACGCCGAGGAACTTGAAGCCGCTGACACTCTCTACTGCAACACCGTCAATGGAGATAGGGCTGTGCTCTCCCCTCTGCTTCCTGAAGTCCACGATCAGCTCCTTGGTCTTCTTGACGTTGAGGGCGAGGCTGTTCTCCTGGCACCACTGCTCCAGCGATCCAACCTCCTCCCTGTAGGCTGTCTCATCGTCGCCGGCGATCAGGCCCATCACTGTCGTGTCGTCAGCAAACTTGACGATGACGTGAATACCACTACTATTACTACTACTACAAATGTGAGTGATTTAATTGATCAATATAATTGGGTATTCAATCATTATTAATAATGTTATCAAAGCTGTACTCAGTGTGACATCTGCGAGACAGCAGAGTTCATACAACGCAAGCCAAATGGACGATACATAAATCGCTACTTGCTAAATATTTCATATAATCCACAGGACTAGTAAAGACTGTGATCTTTCTTCACCTGAGCTCTTATCATACTTTGTCTGTTCAAATATTTAACCTTGCGTTTCCATTCAGTCATTTGTCAAACGTTTTTGATCTGCATGAAAAAATAAAGCATACAATCAAATGCTGCATAAGTATATGTTTGTACAATGAAAGAGTCGTATCTGAGTCTGTTTTTTCTTTCTTACCTATGGTGGTTGTCAGGTGCACAGTCAGGCATTACCTTACTCAATAGAATATGGTATGTTATAGCTGTTCAGTGGAATAGCAGAAATGTCATCATGCTAAATAAAAAGGTCAACACTTTCAAACACCTCAAACCTCCTGCACCAAGTCAGTCAGAAGTGGGTCAACAAGAAGAGAACCAACAGTAGTGTTCTCCAAGATAAGGTTGACTGAGATGAGAAGTACTGGATTCATCCCAGGTGGGGTATACCTAACCGTTGATATACCATAGTAAAGATTTACTGAGATAAGAAGTATTGGATAACTCCCAGATGGGCCATACCTAACCAGTGATATACCATAGTAGTCTCATGGCTAAGATAAGAAGAACTGTATTAATTCTAGATGGGGCATACCTAACCAGCGATATACCATAGTAGTCTCATGGCTAAGATAATGAGTACTGTATGCATTCTAGATGGGGCATACCTAACCAGTGATATACCAATAGTCTCATGGCTAAGATAAGAAGTACTATATTCATCTAACATGGAACGGTGATTTCCGCCAATAAAGACTCCTGTGCATACGCAGACACAGATGTACATATTAATGACTGACCCGCACACAATCTACGACAAAGACAAAGGACACTACAAGCCTTTCTAATGGCTAATGGCTAATGGTTTTTCTAATGGTTCAAAGTCCTAACACAAACAACTGCTGAAATTAGTCCTCTGCGGATAGAGAGGCATAGTAGAGAGGGATATTGGCACATTTTGACAGATTAGCTGTTTCTTTGTTTTTGGATTTTTTGCCTTCCATTTTTCTCCTTTCTTTTTCGACATTTTACCATTGCTTATTTCTCCTTCATATCATTGTGTTAAACTTATGGTTTACTTGGGTTTTACCCTTCATGTGGTTCCGTCACCATATACCATAGTAAAGATTTACTGAGATAAGAAGTACTATATTCATCCAGATGGGGTATACCTAACCGGTGATACCCTGTGGTAGTCTCATGGCAGAGGGGGTTTTCCCAAAGATAATATAACTTGCTGAGACCTTTGTAACAAATCCAGGTCTACTACATCAAAGTCACTCCACACTGAGACGAGGTGGAACGCTGGGCGCCTGAGACCGTTCACGCTAATGGTCCGAGGGCAGTGGACTGTCACCCCAAATAATGGGATTAGACCAATTAAAAGGATAAGGTCCGGTCACAAGGGGTTTTGTACTTCCCGCTGTGACACCCACATAAGTACAATCGTATCTTATCTTACCTAATCTTATCTTATAAAGGCTGTATGGGGTCATGAAAGCAACATAATGTCAGAGGGGCTACATGATGTCAATGGCTTATTGTTTGTGCCAAGTAAAGTAAGGACATACAGACAGACAGACAGACAGACAGGACAGACAGACAGACCAGACAGACAGACAGACAGACAGACAGACAGACAGGACAGACAGACAGGACAGACAGACATAGATAATATACAGATGGATAGATAGACAGACGGACAGAAAGAAGGACAGAAGAATGGTCGGACAAGAAATACATTCATACAGACAGACAGACATACAGAAACATAGATAGATAGATAGATAGATAGATAGATAGATAGATAGATAGATAGATAGATAGATAGATAGATAGATAGATAGATAGATAGATAGATAGAGGAGAGATATACAGATGGATAGATAGACGGACACACGGTTTGACAGATAGACAGACAGACAGATATAAAGATTGACAGACAGGCAGATAGATAGAACATACATTTTATGTATATATGTTTGTTTGTACGTATTGTATGAATTGTATGAATTGTATGAATTGTATGTATTGTATGTATTGTATGAATTGTAGTCTAGATGTTGTTAGTGGGCTCAATAGGCCTTCTTTATGGTGTCCATGGGTGATTGTTCTGAATGGGCCTGTTCACTAGGACTTTTTCCAATTTGGGTTAAAATAGACAATTATATATATATATATATATATATATATATATAGTATTTCACTTTTATAGCTAAAAGCTAATAACATGCAAGTGTTCCAGAAATGTGTGTCTTAGTAGTGAACAACTGAGTGAACTAACTAACTAACTTTTTCATGACTAAAATGTGAGATCGATTTCTAGATAAAAATGTGATTAACCGTCTTACTCCAAGAAAAAGCACAGCTTGTAGATATATATATATATATATATATATATATAAATAGATGAAGGGAAGCAGAAAGGCACATTCATGTTCTCTAGAAATATTACGTTAGTCCTCGGTGATCTCAAAAAATGATGTGGTGTTGCATTCTTCTGTTATTCTTAAATTAAATCAAAGTCAAATGTGTTAACACCACACACACACACACACACACACACACACACACACACACACACACACACACACACACACACACCACACACACACACACACACATTATTAGTTCATGATCTCCTTACTTCATTATGTTTTAATTTTCATTAAGGAGCAGGTATAGGAGGCAGTGCTTAAGGATGCTTACAGGAAGACTGCAAACATGGAAGCTTCCTGATGGGAGTCAGACACATCCTGGGTACCAAAGTGTCCAGTAAACGGGGACGAGCAGCAGGGATGGACCACCACACGGAGGCTTCTACCCGGAACGAGGACACAGGGAGAGAGGAAGTGGTGCCTGTCTGTCCCATTGACCTGGAGCCGGCAGAGATGTTCTGTGCGGGGAGACGTGTTTCTCGGGAATGCACTTCATGCACTATTTGTTGTCATTTGAAGTACCGTTAGCCTGGCAGACGGAGAAGCAGGAGTGCTCTCTGTGTGGCAGTCAGGGCCACTTTAAAGCTGCCGTGGATCGCAGATCATGGAGAAAACAAACATTTGATGATCTGTCCTTGGAGGATGCTTTCAATTATTTTGGCAGCGTTAGAAATAATGGGAAGACGCCAAACACACACACACACAGGCGTGTGTGTGTGTGTGTGTGTGTGTGTGTGTGTGTGTGTGTGTGTGTGTGTGTGTGTGTGTGTGTGTGTGTGTGTGAGAGTGTGTGTTAACACATTTGACTTTGATTTAATTTAAGAATAACAGAAGAATGCAACACCACATAATTGTTTGAGATCACACATAATATTATATAATAATATTTCTAAAGAACATAAATGTGGCTTCCCACTTCCCTTAATCTGTTCACAATCTGTGCTTTAGTTTGGAGTAAGACGGTTAATCACATTTTTATCTATAAATCTTTCTCACATTAGTAAAGTTGTGCTTTTGCTAGAAAGGACGTTAATGAATTAGAGTTAAAGTTTCTTCCTGGGGTGGGGTGAAAACGGGGAAACATGAAACTGTATTTTTCATATCGGCATCGAACTGCTGTTCACATGGAACTCTTCTCCACTTTGGCCTTCAAAGTTCTCGTTTGAATATTTGCTACTACCACCAAGGCGGCTCCACCCGGGCACACGCCCTAGGCTTCCGTGCTCACCACGGTGGCCCTCCTACTCATCGCGGCGTAGCCCACGTGGCTCTGATCACCAGCGACGGCCGGACATGCGCCCGACGTTCCAGCGCCCGACGCTCCAGCGCCCGACGCTCCAGCGCCCGACGCTCCAGCGCCCGACGTTCCAGCGCCCGACACTCCGGTTTGGTGGTGATGGTGGATATGGTGGTGGTGGTGGTGATGGGTGTCATGATGGGTGTGGTGGTGGTGGTGATGGGTGTGGTGATAAGTGTGGTGATAGTGGGTGTGGTGGTGGTGATGGTGGGTGTAATTGTGTTGTGGTGGTGGTGATAGTGGGTGTGGTGGAAGTGATGGTGGGTGTGGTGATGATTGTGGGTGTGGTGCTGGTGATGGTGGTGATGGTGGTGATGGTGGTCATGTGATTGAGTTTGTGATTGAGGTGGTAGTAGGGTGGTAGTATGGCTCAGGAGGTAGAGCGGTTGCCTCTCAACCAGAAGGATGCTGGTTCAATCCCCCGGCTCCTCCTAGCAAAATCCTGTCGAGGTGTCCTTGAGCAAGACACCCTAACCCTAACTTGCTCTAGAAGCAGAGAACACTCTAGAACACTCGCGTCGCTAAACTGGATTCGAGTACTTCCTATTCTAAAGTGTTCATACATTCTTCTTCTCTCTTCCTGTACAGTATATCTATATTTTGATCCCTCTCTCATTCTCTCTCTCTCTCTCTCTCTCCCCTGGGTGTTCATTCTCTATCTCTCTCTCTCTCCCCTGGGTGTTCATTCTCTATCTCTCTCTCTCTCCCCTGGGTGTTCATTCTCTCTCTCTCTCTCTCTCCCCTGGGTGTTCATTCTCTCTCTCTCTCTCTCTCTCTCTCTCATTCTCTATCTCTCTCTCTCTCCCCTGGGTGTTCATTCTCTATCTCTCTCTCTCTCCCCTGGGTGTTCAAAGCTCTGCTCCTGTCAGCTGAACTCCTCCTCACCAGGTGTGCAGTAACTCAGGGAGCCAATCAGACCCTCTGGGGTCAGATAAACCAGTGGAGTCCCGCCCCCTTTACATGGAGTAGACCTCTTGATCCTCAACAAAGGGCACTTAAGTTCCACTTTAAGTTTAGTTCCATTTTCTTCAGCCTGATGGCTCAGGTCTCTGTTGTGAGATGTTGTAGAAAAGGCTCTGACCACAATATATAGGATAGGAGTCCACAGACCCCTACATAACAAATCAGTTTGTTTACTACTACAGGAATAACACTAACTAAAGAGCTGGTACATACAGTAAGCAATATTTCACGAGCGGCTATGCCTTACGGTTGTTATTATGGTCAAGGCAGAGGTGTATACCGTATGGGCATAAGAATTTATTTTTTAAATTTATTTAAATATTTGTGCACAAACATCCATCCATCCATCTTCTCCCACTTATCCATAATCGAGGTAGCAGCTTCAGCAGGACACTCCAAACTTCCCTCTCCCTGGCAACATGGACTAGCTCTGACTGGGGGATCCCGAGGCGTTCCCAGGCCAGTGTGGAGATGTAATCACCCCACCGGTACCTCGGTCTGCCCCGTGGTCTCCTCCCAGTTGGATGTGCCTGGAAAACCTCCCTCGGGAGGCGACCAGGAAGCATCCTTACTAGATGCCGAACCACCTCAACTGGCTCCTTTCTACGCAAACATTGATTCATAAATATGTATGCATTTGAACATTTAATTAGTAATTTAGTATTGATAATACCTTAGTATTAGTATTAACAATAATGAGACATGTTGCTTTCCATTGGTGCACCTTTCACTTGTGTGTTTCACTTGAAGTCTCTTGAATCGGGCAATTTGTTTCATAGACAGTGTTATTCTACCTCAATCAACGACTAGCGTCGGCTAAACAAAACCCTTTTCCAGACAAACCAAGGTTGTGCTTCTTTGCATAATGTTGACTCATAGCCCACGTTTAAAGTATCCTCTCTCCACAATAAGCAGTCCTGAATCAGGGTATCTCCCATTTTTCTATGGACGATGCATGTGGGACAAATTTGTGCTGAATTTTGCAATAATATCTATGGCCATTGTTGTTTTATTACAAATGTCATCAGTGAAATTCCTACACATGGGAAGATGGCCTGTTGTGATCCAAGACCTTTGTAATACAATGAGATCCCCCTTGTGCTGTAGGTAGCATGCTGTCACCTGGATAACGCCTGCCTTCGATGTCACTGGAGAGAATGAGAGAGGTAGAGAGAGAGAGGTAGAGAGAGAGAGAGAGAGAGAGAGAGAGAGAGAGAGAGAGAGAGAGAGAGAGAGAGAGAGAGAGAGAGAGAGAGAGAGAGAGAGAGAGAGAGAGAGAGAGAGGAGAGAGAGAGGGCTGCAGGAGCAGGTGTCTTATTGAGCCTGTGAAATAATTCATGGGCGTCTCGCTCCTCCTCCTCCTCTTCCTCTTCAGAGAGCTCCCGCTGTGGACATCCATGGGCTTAAAGACCCCTAAGAACTCCTGTCACTCTACGCCCTCCACACCTCGGGAACACAGGGTCATGAATAATGAATAATGCAGCTAGCATGTTTCAGATGCTTCAGCGTCGTCCGTGACAATATGAACAAAAATAGAATCAACCTATTTTCAAATGTTTTCTTCTCCCTAACCGTAACATATAGAAACACAGTCATGTTTCTGGGATAAAGAGAAGGCTGCCTTGAGAGCGCTGTGTTGTTTTGGTCCTCTGAGAGTGCAGCTGTAAAATATCCTTCTGCAAGGCAAGGCGCCCAGTGCAGGAGCGTGTCTTGCTCAGCATATGAATATTCATCCATTTCACCCTCAAACTGGGCGATGATTAATTGAACCTCCAGTGTGATTACCATATGTTATTTTCAAAGCACCAAAGTTTGAGAGAAGACACAAGCCAAATTGGGTTAGGGTTAATATTTAATACATGGAACTTATTAGATCATCTTATAGAGACTCTTCTCATGAGGTGAGCTCTGCTAGGCAGCACTTAGCTTATATTCTTCTAAGGCTTTGTTATTATTCATTCTTTCTTCATTCTATGGAAACGTTGAGACCTCCTCGCACAATTTCTCACCCAGAGACTCCATTCACATTTTAAAATGTTCATCTTGGCTTGAAATGGAGCGCTATAATATTTAAGTAACTGTATAAGACTATAGCTAGTCACCATGTGTGTTATCACATATGATCGCCAAACACTCTTGGAATTACAGAACAATACAACCCAACAAAGCACTGGGACTTACCTGCGGAGATCCAGCAGGACAAAGGAGAGCAGGAGCCAACCAGAGCCACCAAGCCCCGGGGGGCAACAACAAACGTGTCCGCAGGAGAGGGTCCCGTGGCGGCCTACTGGTTAGGACATGCCGGAGGCTATGGAAACCAGCCCTACCGAGCATTCCCCTCGCCAACGTCCAGTCTCTCGCAAACAAGTCAGACGAAATGAACTGTCGTATCGCCTCGCAGCGGGACATCAGGGAGTGCTGCGCCATGATTTTCACGGAGATGTGGCTGTCCTCCATGATTCATGATGAAGCAACCACCAGGATTCTCTTTGTTTCAGACTGACAGAACAGCTGAGTCCACGGGAAAGAACAAAGGTGGGGGCGTATACTGCTTGGTGAACAACAGCTGGTGTACGGATGTTCAGGTGATTTCTCAACACTGCTCATCTAATCTGCAATTACTGACTATCAAGTGTCGCCCAAGAAATTTCTGCTATTCTCATGTCGGCGGTGTACATCCAACCACGGGCTGATGCGATCACATTAGACAAACTTTACAGTGAGGTGAGAAAACTTCAGAATCGCTACCCCGAGGCAGTCCCCATTGTAGCGGGGGACTTTAACCACTGCAATTTAAAAAAGGTATTACCAAAATACTATCAACACATCTCATGTCCGACCAGACAGAACAAGACTCTTGATCACTGTTGCGCGGCCGGCTTTTGGCAAATCAGACCACGCCTCCGTGCTTCTACTTCCCCACAGTTGTAAAGAACGTGCGTCGCTGGACAGACAATGCCGTACTACACCTGCAGGGGGGGCTAGAAATCACTGACTGGAGTGTATTCAAGACCACTGACCACTGTAACAGCATACATTAACAGACTAGTGGAAGAATGCATCCGGACCAGGTCTGTTCGCTCATTTCCGAACCACAAACCATGGATGAATGCTGACATAGATAACTAATTTAAGGAACGGAGTACCGCTTTCACAACAGGCGACTCTGATCTCTACAAGAAGAGGGCAGGGAAGAAGGCAGGGAAGGCAGCCAGTCCAGATGGAGTTCCATCCCGCGTCTTCAAGACCTGCACTGACCAGCTGGCTCCTGTGTTCACCGACAATGCACCACTACAACAGTATGTCGTCCCAGCGTGCTTCAAAGCGACAACCATTGTGCCGTTACCCAAAAAGACCATGGTGACATGCTTCAATGATTATTGTGGCTTTAACACCCATAGCCATGAAGTGCCTGGAGAAACTTGTAATGTCACATATATACTTGTCCATCCATGAGTACCTAGACCCACTCCAGTTTGCATACAGACCAAACAGGTCTGTGGACGACACCATTTCCCTGGCACTACACACGGCCCTGCAGCATATAGACAGTAGGGACACATACGTCAGACTGCTGTTCAAGTTTGCAGACGACACCACAGTCATCGGCTTGATAAGCGAGGGCGAAGAGACGGAGTACAGAGATGAGGTGGTCCAGCTGACGCGATGGTGTGAGGACAACAGCCTGGCACTGAATGTCAGCAAGACCAAGGAGTTCATCGTGGACTTCAGGAGCCATCGGGGCACCCACTCCACCATCAGCCTGGACGGGACACCGGGGGAAGTCGTCGGCTGCTTCCGTTTCCTTGGACTATAGATTTCCGAAGACCTGGTGTGGACACACAACACGGAGGTTATGCTGAAAAAGGCACACCAGCGCCTCTATGCTCTGCGGTGCCTCAGATATAGGCCAGAGGTGGCTAGTGAACTTCTACCGTGGCACCGTAGAGAGCGTCCTGACGGCAACACCACTGCACGGGACAAGAAAGCCATCCAGAGGGTCGTGAGGACGGCAGAGAAGATCATCGGGTGTGCACTTACATGCATTGAGGAGAACTTTTGGACCAGATGTCGGAAGAAGGCAATGTCCATCATTAAGGACTGCAACCACCCTGGGCACTATCTCTTCTCCCCCCTACCGTCTGGTTGCCGGTTGCGCAGCATCCGTGAAAGTACTAGCAGGTTTAGGGATAGTTTTTATCCACAGGCAGTGCACCACTTTCACTTTCACTTTCTTAACATAGTCATTACCATTACACTTACATACTTTGCTGGACTTTCTGGAATCATCACGTTACTTCACTGTACTGCACTGTATTCACGATGCTGCTGCACTACTGGCACTTAAAATGTTTTTGAAACATTTTTGTAAAAAATAGATATAAACAAACCACACATATCATATCATTTAAGTCACTTTGCTGCTCTTTTTTTGTTTATTTTATTGTATATATAATTCTTATTTTCATGGTGTTGTTTTTAAGATGTATAAAATGTATGTACTTGTTACAAATGGCAAATAAAAATCTTGTATCTTGTATCTTGTATAATTCAAAGGTTTGAAACTTTGTTCAAACATTTAACAAATCATCGCATTTCGACCTATATACTGATCAAAACTGTTGAGATTCCCCAGATTTTGTTTCATACCCAATTAGAATTTTGATTTATCTCCAAGACTACCACTGAGCCGTTGAACCGATAAAAAAACATATATAAAATATTTGACCACGTAAAGAACACAACGTAAAGCTTAAACTGCTAGTTGTTGAGAACAAGGCGATGGTTTGAGGCTAGCTCCTTCATACGCTGCTGGTTGGCTGCTTTCATTTATAGGTGTGGGAACAAAGCCACAGACACACAACCACAACCACGTTATGCTTATCCTATTTCTAAAATTGTACTATATCACTATATCACGAGTTTAGCTATTTGTTTAAACTTTTAAAGTTTAAACTTTTTTTTTTTTTTTGTATGTTTATACTGTTAAGCTTCCAGCATCCACTCATTTATTTAACTTGGGTTCAGCTTTTAAACATCTTAAGCTACTGCAGCTTTATTTAACATATGTTTTTGGTAATTTTACACTACAACACTCTCACTCGCATGTTCTGCAGGGAATGCATTATCTACTTAATATTGTAATTCAGATTCAGATTCAGATTCAGAAAACTTTATTAATCCCGAGGGAAATTAAGGTGCAACAGTTGACACAGGGGGAATAAATGCACACACAAGAATACTAAAACCTAAGCTAAAAAACAAAACAACAACTAACTAAAATAAAACAATTATAAACAAAAATAGTTAAAATAATTCTAAATGAAGTCTAAATGTATTGATAAGTGAAGATAATTTACAGTATTATAACAGTAGTACGTAGTACGTAATTATATAGCTGGCAGGTCTTTCTTTTCTTCTTCTCTTTCTAGCTACCCACCGACCTGTGTGAGGCTAATGGAAGCTAGGAGCTGGAGGCTAATCACTACTTCAGACAAAAAAAAAGACACCATGAGGCAAAGTGATCAGGAGATCAATGTTGAGAGTCGATCGCTCTCCATAATCTGACTCTCCACGGCAGTTAAAAAAACAGCTAATGAGGTAAGTGGTAGAGCGGCTGCAATCTCACTGGTAAAAAGCATTGGTTCATGGCCCAGGGCACTGAGTCTCAGCCCAGTTGTTTATGGCCCAGGGCACTAAGTCACAGCCTAGTTGTTCATGACCCAGGGTGCTGGACCACAAACTGCCATGGTTAGCTGCCCAGTTGTTCAGCTAACCAAGATCCCAAAAGGCTAACCAAACTCCAACCAACACACCTACAATCCAAGCACACAAACCAAGTGACCGTATTACCAAACAAGCAATCAAATCAACAAACCCACCAACCAACTAAACCTTAACCATCAAGCCACCATCCGATCAACAAACCCACCAACCAACTAAACCTAAACCACCAGGCCACCAACTGATCAACAAATCCACCAACCACCTAAACATAAACAACCAAGCCACCAACCGATATACAAACCCACCAACCACCCAAACCACCAACCAACCAACCAAACCAAAACACCAATCAACCAACCCACAAAAACCAGCCACACATACCTACCAATAACAAACAAGTCCTTCTGACCCACATACAAGCCTCTTCTGTCACACTACGATTACTTTTGTCCCATTCATTTCTCCTATGCCTTAATGTCATCATCACAGACTCACCTGTGCCTCTGAAGTGGCCTGTTGGGTTTGAATATTTCCTTAAAGCACAGTTACAGCTTAAATATGCTATAGGATATGATTTATAGGGGTTGTGTGTTGTGTAATTGCTCCAGGCTGCGATCAATGAGGTCAGATAGAATGGGTTAGGTGTGATGAATCGTGGTCCATTTGGAAGCGGGGAAAACTTGACTTTACTATTACGGGAACAGCTACATTTTCAAATGAGCACACCATGGAGTTTTGCTTTATCAATGGATTTTGCATCAAAATCAGTTTCTTTGTTTTCTGGTAGCTTATGCAAAATAAGCTAAATTGATTAGCATTTCAATGGTTTCATTCATCACTTCAGTACCTATAGATACAAAGAGATCCATACACCAATGATTGCATTCCACTGTGGATGTTTTAGACTCCTGGCTAAAACAGAAAATGTATACATCATAAGTTATATATTTTTAAAGTGGCTCATGCAACACTTATTGTACTTTATATTTATTTTGTTTGGATGTAGAAGAACAGACTGAACTGTACTTAGAGTCGTCATCTTGTTTAATCACAAAGTCTGCTCAATGTGTCGGATTTTAAACATATTATTGTTGTTCTCTTTCTGGTAGTATTTCCTTCCAGATAATGATCATAGATAGATAGATAGCTGATAAGGTGGGAAGGCCGAGAGATAGCCTATACACCACTCCTAATCAAGTCACTGGACAGTCACTCAGATGAAAACATCCACTGCAGCCGAACATCAAGGGATTATGAGCCCAAGCACGATCCAGCTGCAATTTGAAGGCGTTCAGCAACTTAGCATTCACCACTTCCTCCTGCGAGAAGAAGTGCGATCTCAGCTTGTGGTTACTTCTCGCTTTCAAGATACGCAGGGAATGACCTCTGGTGACCCTCTCTCTTGCAACTGGCAACATCCTATCACTGTCCACATCAAATTCGTCATGTTTATATTTGTAAACTTGAATCATGTCCCCTCTTTTCCTCCTAATGACTAAGGTAGGGAGTTTCGGCATTTCCAGTCTCTCTTCGTTACTATGTCCGTTCAGACCTATTACCAGTTTAGTTGCTCTATGCTGCACAGATTCGAGCTTTTCAAGTTCATGTACTTTTCAAGTACATGAATAGGGCCCCAGACGGATGAGGCATACTCAAGCCGCTGTGGTATCCCTGGTCGAGTCCCTGTAAATTAGATTGAAAGTTATCCTATCAATATGTATGAAAGTTATTCTCATCACACCCAATAGTCGATTTGCAGCATTTGCAATATTTTCACAATGTTTATCAAAAAGTAATGGATGGTCTATTATCACTCCAAGGTCTTTATCTTGCTCTGTGGTGTTTAGTTATTTTAGTTTGTTTACCCATTGTGTACTAATGCGAAATTGACTGCTTGCCAAGGTGTAGTATATGGCACTTCTCCGGGTGGAACAATAATTGCCAGTCCTGTGACCACTGGTAGATGTTGTCTATATTTCCTCTGCCTCCTCTTGTGTCTTAACTCTGTTGTACATTTTAGTATCATCAGCGTAGATTTAGATTTTGCAATCCTCCACATAAGGGAGATCATTTATACAAATGTTGAATAATAGAGGGCCTAATACACTGCCCTGTGGCACCCCACTGGTAACATCAGCCCATGACGATAGGTGACCATTCACGCAGACCAGTTGGCGTCAGAAAGCCTTCAATCCATTTCCTATGTAGCCAGTAATACCATAGCTTTTTAGTTTTACCATAAGTCTTTGATGAGGAACAGAATCTAAGGCCTTCTGGAAATCACAATAGAGAACATCCAAGCATTGGTCCTCATCTAGTATTTGTATACATTCTTCCAGGCTCTCTATCAGTTGGGTCGTAGTTGAACATCCGCTAAGGAAGTCGTGTTGGTCAGGAGTGAAACAGCGTGGCCTCATGTGCTCCATCAAACAGTCCTTAACGAGTGATTCCATAATTCTGCACCAAATTGGTGTTAGGCTCAATGGACGATAATTGCCAGGTGTGTGCTTACTGCCTTTTTTGTGGATTGGTGTGACATGGGCTATTTTCTAGTCACCTGGAAGATCACCTGTCAGGATGGACTTGTTTTAAATGATACTCAGTGGTACAGCAAGAGTGCTGCCAGTTCTCTCGTTACCCGCGGATGGATCTGGTCAGGGCCGCATGACTTGTTTGGGTTCAGATGTCTACATTTTTTGTGTATCCTTCCAATTGTAATTCACACACTTGCAGGGTGAATTTTGACTTATTTGGCTTCGCTTCAGTGATGGCGATTATTTTTGGCTTACATTCATAAACGATCAATTTCAGTTCAGCTATTTTATTGCTCAATGAGTCAGCATTGGTGTAAAATACATTGAAGTGGTCCTCTGTGATATAGCTGCATGTTCGTAATATAGTATACTATATACATTATTAGTACTCATGTTAACATACATGTAGCTGCATGTCCATAATATGGTATACTATATACATTATTATTACTCATGTTAACATACATATAGCTGCATGTTCGTAATATGGTATGCTATATACATTATTATACTCATGTTATCATACATGTAGCTGCATGTTCGTAATATGGTATACTATATACATTATTATACTCATGTTAACATACATATAGCTGCATGTTCGTAATATGGTATGCTATATACATTATTATACTCATGTTATCATACATATAGCTGGAAGGGTCAACACTTAGGGCTTTGTTGTTGCTCGCTTTATTATATATATATATATGTATAGATGGCCTCAGGGCATTAGTTCATCATCACTTTTCACTATTTGGTAGAGGGTCTACACCGAGTACTTCATAGATGTTGTAATCACTCACGGCACTTCTGGTTTCAATCTGATGATTTTGAGGTTCCACACAGGGCCCCCCACCCGCTTCCTAGCCCCTCACCCACTTCTCCCGTTAAATCCTCAGCTTATTTTCCTTAGCTTGCGATACTAGGATATTTACTCTCTTGCGCTCATTTTCGGTCATATCGTGGCCCACACTGATACTGTTGAACGGTGGCGTTGCATCCTTCAGGTTCCTTAGTGATGCCATGATCTTCCGTTTGTCGATCAGGTCTCACGCCCTGCATTTTCCAGATACAAGTCGCACTCCATGACATTACTTTAAGCTTTCGTGAAGATTTTCTGTCATTTCGTGCACATCCATGAATCATCCCCCTCTGGTTCCGGTTCCGGTCCGCTGGTCGGTTCCTCCATCGTACTCGTCATGCCGTGCCCTACTGCCTCCCTAATGGTATTGGATAAAAGTACTGTATACAACATGTTTACCACCACCCATGAAGCCTCTACTGCTAATATATTGCATTTTATATTGCTTATATATTGCATTTTATATATGCACTTTTATATTTTTATATATTTAACTTTATACAGTTTGTACTTTTTACTTATTTTTTATTCTATAATTTTTATTTTTATAACTGCTGTCTGTCGTCGGGTATTGCACATAAGATTTTCACCCATTGCTTATACTTGTATAACTTTGATGTGACAATAAACAATTTCTTCTGTACACCTTTACGTATCTTCCAGTGCAGCTTATAATCATGGTGGTGGTAGCCATTCATGTTGGCCACAGACAGACCGGCCTGTGAACATCTAATGGAAGCTGGCAGGTAGACCAGGCGTAGACGATGGCCTCCAGCCAGGAGGCAGAGGGCCCCTGCAGCCGGACACGTTGCATTGCTCAGCACAATCTGGACTCTTCACCTAAAACGTTTACATTATGCGGGGCGAGATGGATTCTGCTGACTGGAGCAATAGAGACGCTCTGCAGCTGGTTGTGCATTTCTGTGTTCTTTGGATGATCATCAAAGTCCACGGCGGTGAAGTAACGTGTCAAGTCGCTTAATGTCTCTTTTCTTGTCAGCTGCCATGTGCCAGGCTGTTGTTGTGGAGAGCAGGATAGCTTGTGAGGAAAACAATATAAACTACATCAAACAGCGTCCTATTGGCCTTACAGTCAAAGTCAGAGAGTTTCTAAGGGTGTGTTGGAGCTATGCCCACTGTATACTGCAAGAGTCACAAAGGACTGTACAGAAGCAAGTTAAAAGTAAAATGCACAGGACAGAACATTGTGGACACAATACACACCGACGTGGTACAACAATTGTCACACACAAAAAACACCAGAGAAGACACTGTAAAGTTAACTGTATGTTACCCAAATGCCTCTAAACAGGTACGTCTTTAGCTGCCCTTTTAAAATGGTCAACAGATTCAGCAAACCTAAGGGTTGCGGGGAGAGCGTTCCATAGCTTGGGTGATACTGGCTCGGTCACCGCAGGTTTTTAAGCGGGTACGTGGGACAGATAGTTGATTGAGATTATTTGACCTGAGCGTACTTGCTGAGAAGCGGGTGTGAAGCAGGTCAGCCATGTAAGCAGGGGGGCCTGACCCTGAAGAGCTCTGAAGGTGATGGTGAGGATTCTGAACTGAATCATCTAATCAACAGGGAGCCAGTGAAGAGACTTGAGAGACTGAAAAATGTTTTGAGCGTGATGAGCAGAGAGACTAATGTGACTAATGTTAATGTGTGTTTTGCGTCCGGTACCCACTTGACTAATTTTCCCTTAAGTTTCCCTTATCCCTTAAAACTCTAGCCTTATAGCCAATCAGTAGATAATTAATAGGTTTCTCACAGGATGGAACAATCCCATGTTCTGTCATGGGGATAGCAACTGTGAATGACAAAACTGTTAGATATTCTCAGAACAAAGAATGAAATGAAATTATATTATATTGTATTATAAAACAACATGAATGAAATATGAAATGATAATGTTAGCAATTAAGTCCATTCATGACATATTTCTGTCCTTGAAGGTGAAAGTAAGCTAGGGGAGCAGAACCAGATGGTCCATTCCAGGCCCTAGTCTGAGCCCCGGGTCCTGGACGAATGACAGGGTCGTTTTTGTATTTTGACCAAGATCCAGGGATTTGGCAGTGGAAGAGGAGCCAGGGTTTTTTGTTCCTCTCTTGTTGCATTAGGTTTAATAAAGATGAAGAGAACATGAGGAAAAATAACCTAAGACAGGAGTTTAGTGCTTTATACACAGGCATTAAGATAATCCAGGCTGTTCAGAGTTCCACAAGGGGGTAAAGCTTATGTTGTGGGTGGGCCTAATGGACCTGGGCCATCTTCACTCAACCGGCCCATCCTAAATGACTGAGAGAATGTATATTTTACTTATTATTTAAATTCAAACTTTTTTAATACAGTACAGCATGTTTATAACAGTGCAGTACGGTAATGAGTCCAGTAAGTCCAGGAAATAAGTAATGCAGTAATATGGAGGCAAGCCAGGATGTAGAGCTTAATATCGCTGCCTGACTTGTGGTTCTACCTGGTTGTCTCTACATTGCTTTGAAAGCATAGACCGCTTCTGTTGAGATAAGCTTGACAGCACAGTGTGCTGCTCTCTCTCTCTTGATAAAAGTCAATCTAGCTCACCAAGCAGTCTCTCTCTCTCTTTCTTTTTCAAACAAGTAGTAATCCAGCCAGATTATCCCAACAAGATGTTATTTCCTTAAATATAATTAACATTTCAGTGTTCTAAATGAATAGATGTATTGGCCTACACAATCCTCAATAAATCGAACAATAAACATGATAGATGTATTCTGTTAAATTTTGCACTATTTCAGCAGTATACCCACGCGTGCCGCTTGTCATAAATACAAATTGTCTCGGCATTGAAAATGTTGAAAATATGTAAAAAGTGTCATAATCAACCAGACGTGCTAATCTCCTTCCACAGCATGATATCCATAATTTCTGTTTTAGCGAGACTCCCAGTTGGAAACTGTCAAAGGAAGGCAGGCAGGAAGGCAGTATTAACTTCTATAATTAAAAGGCCCACACAAAATGACTTTGGCACATCCAGAATGTAAATCCGTGTGCGAAGTCTGCCCCAACCCTAAATAATATTAAATAAAGCTGTACAAAGCCTCAAAGTGTACATTCAGCCCGAAAGGTACTGGGTTTGATCCCTGTCGGTCTGCTGTCTGCTAATCCCTTACAAGCTCTTTCTACATTTTGTTCGGGATTCGGCTTCTGCTTCCTACAGTCGCATAACTTTACTTTGATATTTCTCCTTATGTCCTGCTTCCTCGCATGCCACCATTGGTCCGTCATGTAGGCTATACCTCAAGCCCTGCACACAAACATTGGCCAAACTGCGTCTAATGTCCCTCCTCCGTTAGACACACTCCGCTATCCTGCCCCGGGTATCGTCTTTTATAACCAAAGTTTGGTCACCCTACACAAATCTCTCTTGCTCTCTCTCTCTCTCTCTCTCTCTCTCTCTCTCTCTCTCTCTCTCTCTCTCTCTCTCTATATGTCTCTCTCTCTACCTCTCTCTCTCTCTCTCTCTCTCTCTCTCTCTCTCTCTCTCTCTCTCTCTCTCTCTCTCTCTCTCTCTCTCTCTCTCTCTCTCTCTCTTATATGTCGCTCTCTCTCTCTACCAATTTTGCGAAGCAGCCTAGCATAGGGGAGAGGGAAGCTCAATTATAAATGCTAATTCCCGGCAAAGTGCCTTGAATTTGCAGGCTGGAAAAGTTCTTCTGGAGGGTTTAATTACACCTTCATTTGATTACATTTACAAGCATCATTCAGGTCCCAGGTCCCCCCCCCCCCCATCGTGGAGGAGGAGGAGCAGGAGGCGAGCCAGACAAAAGCCTGCTGTGTCATGCGGGTGCCTATCAAACCGCCGCAACCCATACATCAAAATGAAGCTTAGCCGTATTGTCGTGTGGATTCCCCCCTAAAAATTCCCCCATTTTTAAAAGCCCTACACCCGTCCATAATGACAGTTGTAAAGCAGTAATTCACGTTGCCATGGCGACCTGCAGCAACGTTGACACAAGAAACGCCGAACAAGAAACGCCGATGCAGCAGCATTGTCATTTGGATTATTCCTGTCAACTGAAGGATGTTTTTGTATATATCTTAAATGTAAATTGTTTTTATTTACAATGCAAAAACTTTTTTTATTTATAATATAAAAAAAGCTGTTTGTTCATTGTCCCCTAGTTAAAGGCGGTTAAGGTGGTAGGGTTGATCAAACTTAGATTAGCTCAAAATAAAATTAAATAAAATACAAAGAGATTGAAAGAGAGAAGTACAGTATGATGTGGGTGTGGAAATAAATTCCATAATTTGTTGTATGCCAATATGAAATCAATTGGATGCTTTGACGGCAACAAAAACAACAATTGCCAATGAATATTAGGTTGAAAAACAACACAACATTGGCCAAAGTAACGTGATTTCTGAATACGGTGACAGTTCTTTGAGTTGGTTTAAACAGATACAGATAGCCGTGTCTCTGTACACCTCCACTATCTACATAATATCACATACAGATCACATACAAACGAAACGCCTGATTGCCCCTTTCATCTGACAAAGCGAGACGTCAGAGTCATTCTCTCTCCCTGCAGTGCATCCGTCAAAAGTAGGTTTGACCTTTTATGCAAAGGTAGCCAATTAGGAAGATAATATTCACAGCAGGGAGCCCGGAGTGTGTACCAGGGCTGCGTCTCACTGTGTTATGGAACGTAATCAAGGCTGCTTACACACCTCTGGCTGGATATGAACTGGAGAGAGGCAGTGGACTGTGAAGGGCTGCATGTGTATATACATGTTTGCATATTTGTATATGTGTGTGTGGGCATACATATATTCATGTTCACGTATACGTGTGTGTGTGTGTGTGTGTGTGGTGGTGTGTGTGGGCGGGTGCGGGCAGACACCAAGTGTGTGTGCTCACCACTGCTCACTGGTTAAATAATATGACACATAGACAGCCAGGCGGACACAGCTCTTACTGTGAGCTTCATGGTTCTTTCACTGAGTGAACCTTAAGGCTTCAGCTGCACATATATATATTGTGCGTGCGCCCGGGGTAGACGGAGGACAACAGCGGTAGCAGGTGTAAACAAAGATGTTTTATTTATCAAAAGGTCGGGGGTAGGGAAAAAAGGGGATAAAGATAACTACAACAAAAGGTCCTTCCGGTTAGATGTATTGTCTCCACACAGTAGGTCAGGCCTCATGCACCTGGGAAAAAGGAAATCAAGATACTTTAACAATGTGTCTCTTGGTTCCTTGTTTACTTCACACCGGCCGCAACCTCTTACCCCACACGTTGTGCCTCTTTCTTCCTTCCAAGCTCTCCCTCCAATGCAAGCACACGGCCTGGTTGATTGGCTCCGTGGTCCCCTCCCGCTGTGCTGCATTCCGCCTAACGAGCAGAGAGTTATCATGTGGGTAGTAGAGTCCCTCCACCACTCGGCCCAATGGGTGCTGTTTCCACCCAGGTTCCCTATGTGCCTCTCAGCCCCAGCTCAGTGGAGCCCGGGGTGCCACAATATATATCTATCTATCTATCTATATTTTGATAGATAGATAGATATTTTTGTTATATATACATGGACCTCTGCTCTCTCTTCCCCATCCGGCTGTAACGGTCTGAGGAAAGCGGGAAAACACGCCCTCTGTGTCGGCATGCATGTGATTCAGGGCAGTAGTCAAGACCACACCGGTCCAGTCGGAGTCGCACAAGACAATGTGGCTATCGTTGTCCTAACACGGCTATCATGGATAGGAAGTGTTCTAAAGGCTAGCAGCATTACTTAACTAGAATT
Organism: Muraenolepis orangiensis; assembly: GCA_027704905.1. Lineage (NCBI taxonomy): Eukaryota > Metazoa > Chordata > Actinopteri > Gadiformes > Muraenolepididae > Muraenolepis > Muraenolepis orangiensis. The sequence goes on along the minus strand of CM051010.1, from coordinate 8,652,397 downwards.
GGATGATCTAATTCACCTACTTTGTCTTACTGCTCCAGGGCGATATCTGCTGCTTTCAACACTGTGTTGCTGTGAAATATGCTAATTTACGAATGTTCTAAATGATGCTGGTGTGTTTTCTATACTGGTAAACTCTTGATGCACGTCTTTACTACCTTTAGTCCTGTAGTGTCTTCAACATATGAACAATAGTGAGTGAGCGAGTGTAAGGTTATGTTCTATTTGGCAGTTGTGAAATATGAAATCATTAAAATGTAATCATTTAACCTTATGGCGGGAATATGCAATTTATTTTCGAAGAAGCAACTATCTGAGTATTTAAGCATTCACAGCTGGGCACTTTCTTGGAAGAATTAATATGATGAAACTAGTAAAAATATGTATATATGTAATAAGCCCTAGCCCATCAAAAATACACTCCTAGTCCAAGACAAGAACTAAACCATCAAAAATACCATATAAATACCATCAAAGATGGATGCAAGAAGTAGTCAAATTCACTCCTAATCCAAGATGAGACCAAGACCATCAACAATCGATCCAAGACGAGACCAAGACCGTGCTCCAGTTACTACACCCCTTTATTGAAGAGCAGCTAGGGTTAGGGTGTCTTGCCCTAGGATGCCTACAGGATAGTCGGTAGACACTGGGGATCTAAGCCAGGACCTCTTGGCTGGGAGTGGAACTCACCCAAGGCACAAGACTCTCTATCCTCCTCCTTCCATTATACAATATGCTTTTATTCCCCAGTGAATGCTGGCCATTAGCATGGGACAGCATAGGAGGAAGGTGGCGTGACCCTTTAGGGCCTGCAGTGTGTGAAACTGCTAACCAGTGGTTTGTTAGCTGGTGTGTGTGGCCATTGTGGGCCAGTGGAAATATGCTTATTTTGATAATAAAGATAATAACATGATAATATTGATCCAAATGTTGAGCTGAGCCAGCATGGAGGTCATCACAAACCATTTCTCTGCAGTACTGGAAATAACCTTCATAAGATCTGGATCTAAAATAAGAAAATAATAGCAATAACAATATAATACATACTTTTGTTGCATACTTTGTTGGGTGCATATTATGACTGTGGAAATGCAACTATCAAAGTGAAAAAGTAAATTTTCATTTAATTTCATGGTGTCTTTGTGAGAAGGTGCTGCATCTTCACGGTCTGCCGCAACATATTTGTCTCACTGTAGGAAGCCCAAAGTCTCCATCTCCGTCTCCTGGCTGTCGGATGATTGCTATGGTCTATTCTGGAACGCTTCCCTCTTCAGGCCTAAGGACAGAATGAGAGAAAATAGTTTAATCTTAGGCAAAACTCAACACTTAAATTACCAGGGCCAATGCTTAATTTTTGTTATCAAATTCACCTAGCAACATAAATACTATGGCTCAAACTCTCTCTCTCTCTCTCTCTCTCTCTCTCTCTCTCTCTCTCTCTCTCTCTCTCTCTCTCTCTCTCTCTCTCTCTCTCTCTCTCTCTCTCAGCTCAGGTAGCATACAAACACAAACATCCAAGACCATTTATTACAGGGTAGAGAGAGAAGGAATCTTTAGTCCACAACATGAGACACACACACACCCTTAGTGGAGAACCTCCATGCAGAGACCCCACGCCATCCAAGAAATGGCTCCCGGCCAGAAGCCCCAGACTCCAGCGAGGAGTCGGTCCATTCTTATTCCCCTCATGATTGCCTCCATATGGAGGCGTGTTTTCAACCTGTCTCTCCCTAAAAACCTGACAGCTCCCAGCTGTTCCTGGGCCTCCACTTTCCTGCCTCATTTGTGGATTAGCTGGCACAGATATACGGGGGAACTGGATCCGGGATATTCGCAGTGTGCAGGGATGGACACCAAAGTTCCTGGACGGTGAGAGCTTTCTCGATGCCACGTGATTGATGACCCAAAGTGGGACAATGTTGAACTTTGGTTAACTTTATGCAAATCGGGGCGTCGTTACCCAGGACTCATGCCTAATTTGATTTCACGGTTTTAAGCACTTCCACCGTCGGACACTCCCACAGGAAGTGGGAGGAGCCGGACCGTGAGGTACTAGAGAGTCCTGACCTTTCAGGATGACGGTTCACTCCACATGCAGATCCCTGTTATGCGCCCCCTACTGGCCAGCCTCGGTCTCCAGCCCTGGTTGTGTTGTGTTCTAGTGGCCGATTTGAGAATTTCTTAGCGTTACTGCCTGCCAGTCCTCCCAGAGTTCCACTGGGCGGCACTTTGCTCTGGTCATTAGTGCAGCTTTCCTTTTCACTCCCTGTGTATAATCTCTTTTGTTCTGCTTTCTGCGTGGTTTAGGACTGAAGACTAAACTTGGTCATTCAAGTTCGTTATGTGACGATAGCCAATATGCTGCCTGTGAGTCGATATCCACATTTACAAACAGAGCAAGCGCACACATGGATACAAACACATACACAGACACACACACACACACACACACACACACACACACACACACACACACACACACACACACACACACACACACACACACACACACACACACACACACACACACACACACACACACACACAAACGCACACAGACACAGATAAGCTTTTTGATTTGAGTACAGCGATGGAGATGTGCTTACAAGCAGTAGCGTGGCGTGGGGAAAATTTTAGGGGAAGCCAGTTTTTGTTGGGTCAATAACGTAACCAGATGAGTGATTACAGCGCCCGGTATCATTTTACACAGTTGTATCATACAGATGCAGGACTTGCACACGCCTGTTATCTAACCGACAGGTCCGCACGCGCTCTCCAGCCAAAACTCTCTCGTCTTATTAATTTAAGCATTCCCCCCCCCCCCCAAATGCATAACCAGCCGCTCAATGCGCAGTGCAGATTCGGTAATGAATAAAAAAGCTTCAATTTCACAGCACAATCTATGTGATTTTTTGATTTACCGTGCCTCTCAATTGCCCGTGACAGGTTGGCAAGGTCGATGAATCCTGAAGTTGCCCAAGGATTGTTCAGGGAGCACGAATCCTTGTCAAAAAGAAGACATGGCCAGCAAAATAGACGCTGAAGTTCAGCGCTTCCAGTTAGCCACTCCGTGCGGACATAATTGTCCTCATTGAACGTCCGATTCGCTCCCTTTTTCCTCTGTGCACACAGCTCGAGTGTGGGCATGGGCCTGTCATCTGATTTAATTTTTAGTTGCTGCTGTAGCGGAAGTTTAGTAAAGTTGTATTTTATTAAGTACGCCAAATCTCCACCCTCCATAATGCTTAATACTATCAAACGGCGAGGATGACAGTTACAGTACTACGTACTGATGTTGATGTGATTTGATTGGATTGTGAGTCAAGGGATTCCCTTCAAATCGATCCAATGGGATCAAGGGATCCCATTCCCTTGAAGGGAGGCCAGAGACGGCTGGCATCCCTTGGCATGGCCCTGACCAATCACAGGTTGGCAGGGGGACATGACGTGGGCCTCATCTGATTGGTCAATCCGGGACAATCCCTCCATTTTTTTTTTCACCAAGGGAAGCTCATTCGGCTGGCCTCCTCAGTTTCACCATAACATCTAGGGGGCGCTGTTGTTTCACTCTTTGTAAAATACTCAATGAGAATGGGGGAGAGACGGTCCGGCAGCAACACACAGCAAAGGAGAATTACCGAATTTTTTTTATTTTTATTTAAAAAATGTATTAAAATTATAACTACAATCCGAAAAAACAGGGCCTTGGCCTCCGGGAGAAAACGCCACTGCTTACAAGCTGCTCTGGTTTCGGCGCCCTTCATATCTGATCACGTCTTCACATCTCACACCAGCCCACCAACACACCACTCCTCCCGCCCAGCTCCTGGGCTTCAGTTTCCACATATATACACACACACACACACAAACACACACACACACACATGCCAAAAAACAAGAGAGTTTAATCTTATAGGCATTGTAAAGGATCCAATTTAGTTTTCTAATTCTAATTTTATAAAGGAACTTAGATTTCCAATGTTTTAGTTATACTGTGTAATTATCTGTGTTTTCTTTCTTCCTGTAACTTTTGGTTATGGTGACTTTTACTTTGTAAAAACGGAAGCTTGGTGTGTGCGCACTGTGCGGCAACTTAGCAAGGTTAACATCCGGTTTGGCTCCCGGCTTTCGTTGGAGTGAAAATACGTTGTAGTGAAAGTACGTTGAAGGATAAAGTGTGGTGTCGTGAAAAGTTAGAATAAGTATATTTATAAGGATTCTCGTGTTAATCATAGCAACCCCCGAAGAAGCAAAAAGGTACCACAGTTCTTACGGTGTTAAATCATTCTGAAGGAACGGAAAATAAATGGTCAACATCAGTCAAAGACTGTTTTATTCGAGGGACTGCTACAGGCATGTTTGTAGAGAAAGAAATAACCCAATACACATACACATGTAGTTGATATAGTAGTTTACTATATAAACATATACAGTAGTTTACTGGGGCAGGCTGGTGTAGTGGCAAGGGGCGTTTCCTTCCTGTATCTTTGAGTAAGATCGCTAACCCCTAACTGCTCCTTAAACATCATTATTATTATTATTATTATAATTATTATTATTATTGTTATTATTATTATCTCGTCAAGTCCATTTAGATAAGAGTGACTGCTAGAGAACTAAATAGCAGATACTGGCATTGCTCTATACATTGCTCTGGGTTAATTCAATTATGTTTTATTAAATGATACGATTCCTGCAGCAAGAGCAGCACAACTTTGTGTCGGCTCCATCCCTAAATATCATGAAGTTGCTGAATATATGTCCCAAACACCTCCTATCCTAACCCTAACCATAACCCTATCCCAGGGAATATAGAACTCTGTGTACAATACATGGACTAGATGCACCTATGCCAAGCTCCATGAGTTGCAAGTCACTGGCAATATGATACATCTGCAGTAATATTAATACATTTGATTTAATATAGCACTTTTCTGGACACCCAGGGCACTTTACAGACATGGTACAATTGCACATACAGTAAAAAAAAATATATATTAAAATTAAAATGAGTATATTTAAAATGTAAAGTCATGGGATGGAGTGGGGGGGTGATTAGCAGGGGAAATCCAGTTTGAAGAGGTGGCTCTTGAGAGCCTGTTTGAAGGATGGTAGGGTGGTTGTTTGAAGGGTGGTAGAGTGGTTGTTTGAAGGATGGTAGGGTGGTTGTTTGAAGGATGGTAGGGTGGTTGTTTGAAGGATGGTATGGTGGTTGTTTGAAGGATGGTAGGGTGGTTGTTTGAAGGATAGTAGGGTGGTTGTTTGAAGGATGGTAGGGTGGTTGTTTGAAGGATGGTAGGGTGGTTGTTTGAAGGATGGTAGGGAGGTTGTTTGAAGGACAGTAGGGTGGTTGTTTGAAGGATGGTAGGGTGATTGTTTGAAGGATGGTAGGGTGGTTGTTTGAAGGATGTTAGGGTGGTTGTTTGAAGGATGGTAGGGTGGTTGTTTAAAGGATGGTAGGGTGGTTGTTTGAAGGATAGTAGGGTGGTTGTTTGAAGGATGGTAGGGTGGTTGTTTGAAGGATGGTAGGGTGGTTGTTTGAAGGATGGTAGGGTGGTTGTTTGAAGGACAGTAGGGTGGTTTCCTGATGGATGTGGATGGGCAGGGCGTTCCAGAGGGAGGGTGGAGCCAGTGAAAAAGGCCCTTTCAGGCTGTTGGTGTCAGTGGACCTGAGGCGACGGGAAGGAGTGTGACGGGGGAGGAGGTCAGAGAGGTAGGGAGGGGCCAGGTTATTGAGGTTTTGAGGCTTTGTAGGTGATGTGTATTAGTATCAATCCTGGTCAATCCTGTTTTTACTGGGTGCCAGTGGAGGCTGTGGAGGACAGGGGTGATATAGACTCTCTCAACTTAAAGAACAGCATAGCTTTGAAAAATGTATCATCCTAGAATGACATGATGTACCAAAAGTACTCTCTTTAACGTATATTCTACACCACCAGACAGGTTACAACGAGAGACCAGAGGCCTACCATCTTTAGATTGAAAGAAGATATGCAACGGAAGCCTTTTGAATTATTCTATAAAGTTGCCCATGTTGCCAAGTTTCCCCGCCTCCCCCACTCCCTTTACGGCACTTTGTGTTGTGACTTTATAAATCTACCTGGAGTTATTTTAGTTTGGTGCTCTAAAGCTGTGTAGCAAACTGCCGACCACCTGCCAGGTGATGAATGGTATCTTCCATTGGTTCCAAGGTCCTGATGCCACATGCCCACACACACATATATACATATACACATGCCCACACACACACATACACACACACACACACTTTCACAGACACCCATACCCCCCCCCCACACACACACACACACACACACACACACGCTCACATACATTATCATATACACACGCCTACACAAACAAACACACATACACACACACACACACACATATACATATACACACGCCCACACACACACACACACATTGCCACACACACATACACGTACGCCCACACACAGACAAATAAATACACACACACACATACACACACACACACACCCACACACACACAATAATACGCATGCACACACGCACACACACACACAGAAACACAAACACACAAAGGAGTAGAAGAAAGAGAAAGGAAATCTGAGTTCCGGAGTGACATTCGGGTGTCGTCCCCATAGTAACCGTCTCCCAAATGGTGTAGCGATGTGCTGTCCGTCGTCTAGATCCTCTCCTCTTTAGGAAGTAATCAGTGGCTGAACGACCCCCCTCGGCTTGATGACGCCGCATTTGAAGTATACTTCCCTACTTTCGTCTCTTTAGTGAAACAATCTCGCTAAGCACCCTGTGACGCTCTATTTGTGTTTTGCGTCCAATTTGCGTGCTTTTGTTTCATGGCAGAAGAGGGATGTAATTGAAGCGATCGCCGTGTCTGAGAGCGGTGAAGTTGTTTCCGGGCATGGAACAGGAAACGTGCGCCTGCCTGTATGTGTTGGCTGTCATTACTGAGAACATCTTTCAGGTTTTACATATCCATCCTCATACTACAAATTACAGTTTACTCTTATTGCTTACTGTGCTGACCCTGTTGGGGGTTATACGGCACACACACACACACACACGGTGGAAATTCACCTATTATATTGAAGATAGTTTCCATTGTTACTGCTGCACTGTGCCTGTTCTTTCGGAAATCAATAGAACTAGAACTACTCTTAAATCGATTAAATAAGTCAGTTACATAAAACAACACATAACAGCTCAGATTACTACACAATTCAACTATCTTAAAATATTCCTTTTTCCACTGTTTGATAAATATATTGTATTTGTATTATTTATTTGTTTATGTATTTTTGTAATATTGTAATTACGTTTTTTGTATGGCCTGTCATGGCAATATAAAAAACAGAATGATGCCTACTGAAAAGGCCTACTGTAATGCAGGCCTACAGTATTGCATGCAGTGATGCTGACCTACAGTAATGCATGTAGTGATGCAGGCCTTCAGTAATGCATGCAGTAATGTATGTAGTGATGCAGGCCTACAGCCATGAAGTGCCTGGAGAAACTTGTAATGTCGCATATAAACTTTTCCATCCCTGAGTCCCTCCAGTTTGCATTCAGACCAAACAGGTCTGTAGACGATGCCCTTTCCCTGGCACTACACATGGCCCTGTAGCACCTAGACAGTAGGGATACCTACGTCCGACTGCTGTTCATTGACTACAGCTCAGTGTTCAACACCATCTTTCCCTCCAGGATGGTCCTGAAACTGAGGGACCAAGGTCTGGGCACCCCCATCTGTAACTGGATTATGGACTTCCTGACGGGCAGGCCTCAAGTGGTGAAGATTGGGAACAACATCTCATCCCCTCTAGTCCTTAACACCGGAGCACCCCATGGCTGCTGCCTCAGTCCCCGGCTGTACTCGCAGTACACACATGACTGTACTGCCACGCACAGCAATAATTGGATTATCAAATTTGCAGACGACACCACAGTCATCGGCTTGATAAGCGAGGGCGACGAAACAGAGTACAGAGATGAGGTAGTCCAGCTGACGCGATGGTGTGAGGACAACAGCCTCGCACTGAATGTCAGCAAGACTAAGGAGCTCATCGTGGACCTTTGGCTAAAGATTTCCGATTATCTGGCGTGGACCCGCAACATTGAGGTCATGCTGAAGAAGGCACACCAGCGCCTCTATGCTCTGCGGTGTCTCAGAAAAAGTGGAATAGGCCAGAGGTGGCTAGTGAACTTCTACCATGGCACCGTAGAGGGCGTCCTGATGAGTGGCGTCACTGTGTGGTACGGCAACACCACGGCACGGGACAAGAAAGCCATCCAGAGGGTCGTGAGGACGGCAGAGAAGATCATCGGGTCTGCACTTCCATGCATTGAGGAGATCTGTAGGACCAGATGTCGGAAGAAGGCCATGTCCATCATAAAGGACTGCAACAACACTGGGCACCATCTCTTCTCCTCCCTATTGTCTGGTTGCCGGTTTTGCAGCATCCGTACAAGTACTACCAGGTTTAAGGATAGTTTTTAACCACATGCAGTGGGGTACACCACTGCACAGGACAAGAAAGCCATCCAGAGGGTTGTGAGGACGGCAAGGACGAGTGCTGCCACTTTCACTTTCATAACATTGTCATTAACATCACACTTACATACTTTGCTGGACTTTCTGGACTCATTACAGCTACTGCACTGTACTGCACTGTAATCATGATGCTGCTGCACTACTGCACTTTAAATACTTTTAAATGTTTTTGCACATTCAACAGATGTTCAGACCATCTATCTGTCACTTTGCTGTCCTTTTTTTGTTCATTTTTATTTTTATTGTATATATTATTTTTATGGTATTGTCTTGGAATGTATACTGCGGGAAGGAATGGGGAGCAAGCATTCAAATGTACTTGTTACAAATGGCAATTAAATATCTTGTATCTTGTATCTTGTATCTTGTAATGGAGGCCTACATTAATGTATGTAGTAATGCTGACCTACAGTAATGAATACACGCAGTGATGCAGGCCTTCAGAAATGCATGCAGTGATGCAGGCCTACAGTAATGCATGCAGTGATGCAGGCCCACAGTAATGTATGTAGTGATGCAGGCCTACAGTAATGTATGTAGTGATGCAGGCCTACAGTAATGTATGTAGTGATGCAGGCCTACAGTAATGCATGCAGTGATGCAGGCCTACAGTAATGCATGCAGTGATGCAGGCCTACAGTAATGCATGCAGTGATGCTGACCTACGGTAATGCATGCAGTGATGCTGACCTAGAGTAATGCATGCAGTGATGCAGGCCTACAGTAATGTATGCAGTGATGCAGGCCTACAGTAATGCATGCAGTGATGCAGGCCTACAGTAATGCATGCAGTGATGCAGGCCTAAAGTAATGCATGCAGTGATGCAGGCCTACAGTAATGCATGCAGTGATGCAGGCCTACAGTAATGCCTGCAGTGATGCAGGCCTACAGTAATGCATGCAGTGATGCAGGCCTACGGTAATGCATGCAGTGATGCAGGCCTACGGTAATGTATGTAGTGAGTCAGCCCTACAGCACCTATAGCTGCCTGAAAGCATGCGTGCTCAGAGTGCTTACCTGTTCTGCGCACACACACAAACACACGCACACACACACACACACAAACACACGCACACACACACACACACACACACACACACACACACACACACACACACACACACACACACACACACACACACACACAAACACACGCACACACACACACACACACACACACACACACACACACAAGACAGAGGGTTGGGCAAAATTAATAAAATAAATAAAAAGCATATATTTGTGGTGTAAATGAAGGAAGCGGGAGCGACAATTTCCCGGGATTGTTGCTGAGATTGGGTGCTGGGGAGCTAAATGAGTTAGAGTATATATACGCATGTCCGTCTACTCTCCCCAGAGATACAGATAGATATGTAGAGATTGTGTAGTTTTATTTAATTTGTTTGTTCATTTGACGCACTGTTCAGGGCAAGAGTTGATGTGCCTTAATTTTGGTTTCGGTATGCATTGCAGACCAAGTGAATAAAGAGGCTCTGAGCCCGCCCCTGGTCCCTAGCAGCCTCGACCGCTACAGTGGAACCTTAACAGGGACCTACAGGAGGAAAGACATGGACGGCGGGGGAGAGTTCCTGGTAGGACAGGCCCTGAGGCTGATTGTGGAGGTGCAGGAGCACCAGCCCCAGTTACAGCCCCAGCAGGCCCAAGCCCTGGCAGAGGTGGATACCCGGGGTTTGGAGGTACAGGTGCTGCTCCCTGGCATCATTCCTTGGGGGATCCCGGTAAAGAGGGGGAGTTTTCATATCATCCTAGCTGCTGCCCGCACCTCCTATGAGGAGATCCACCGGGCACGATGGGAATGCCTCGGCCTCACACCAGAGGATCACCTGCGAAGGCTCCGGGGTCTCCAACTGGATCCTGGTCTACCGACCTCTGGCATATGCCCTGACTATTTCCCCCAGTGGGAGATTTTCCCCTTGAGCAGTGGCAAGATGGAACATTAAGCTCAGCTTTTGACCACATTCATTCCCACATTTTGTAATCATTAGGGACAGGTTATATGGGGGGATGAGGTGGTCAGGGGATAAGGTGAGCAGTAGCTCGTAAAGACCGCAGGAAATTGTTTCCATTTGGGGGTCATCTCGGCTATAATAAGACATAAAACCAGATATTGGCCCACTTCTAGAAACTAGAGGGCTATCTCTACAATCATAGAACTACAGTTCTAATAACGTCACTATCGTTCTATTTACAGCTACTGTGTGGACCTGAACGCCGCCGAGCGTTGCATGTGGTACGGCAACACCACTGCACAGGACACTCCAGAGGGTCACAGGGACAGCATAAGTTCATTGGATGTGCATGTAAGGAGATTTTTAGGACCCCCTCCAGTCCGGTCGCCGGAAGCGCACATCCGAATGAGGACGACCAGGTTCAAGGACAGTTTCTACCCTCAGTAAGTGCTGTCTACTGAACTGCTTGGATGGTGCTGCCCCTACCATAACACAACATTGTCACCATTGTCACCGATTATACTCATATACTTCTCGTCATACTTCTTTACTGGTCTTACTCGACTCATTTATGTACTGCACTTTTCTGTACTTGTATTGTTTATGATTGTGCTGCCAGTCACGACGGTGCTGCACTACAGTCCGTTGCACCATCCGCAATATATATATTTCATCAATTACAAACTTTATTGTATTAATGGTTCTTTTTTTTGTGTATCCTGATTGTTATAGTATTGTGTTGTTTATAGTATATAGCATATAGTACATTGTGTTGTTTATAGTATAGTAACATATTGTTGTATAGTATAGTGTGGTGAGTGTAGTATAGTATTTATAGTATTGTTGTTGGAAATCAGAATGCGGGAGTAAATGGGGAGTAAGCATTCCACTGTCCTTTTAAAATTTAAGAATATTTCATCTTGAACATATATCCCCAATGCCCGTACCGGGCACCAAATGTGTAGCTCCGCCTCTGACTCACAAGAATGAGGAGGTGGGTGGATAGCCTTATGCACAATATCCCTCAACCAAAAATAACCACCGATGTTCTTAGGGTGTAATGCAGGGTTGGGTCTAAAGCAGAGCTGAAAGAGCTGTCCTCATTCAGCAGCAGGCAGCAGGCAGCAGGCAGCAGGCAGCAGGCAGCAGGCAGCAGGCAGCAGGCAGCAGGCAGCAGGCAGCAGGCAGCAGGCAGCAGGCAGCAGGCAGCAGGCAGCACGGGCTGACAGAGCAGCCAGCTCACCGGTGAACTTGGCAGGAGACAAGGCCAGTAGAAGCGGTGTCTTAAAAGGGGCGTCAGGCAGAGGCTACAAAGGGGCCCTAGATAACCAACTCAAGACAGTGGGAAGATCCCAGTGTGGTCAGTGGGAAGATCCCAGTGTGGTCAGCATGCGGGAGACCATGTATGAGGCTTCACACGTCTTTCAAAACAATGTCTTGACAAGGGGATGACTGAAGACCAGCTTACCATCACAGCCTTCATGGCCAGCCGAAACGGCTGTCCCTTAGACTTTTACAGTGGAGAAAGCCAAGCCCTTCTCCGGTAGGGACCGTAAGAAACCAAGCAGAGTTCTGACCTCCATAACGAGATGGAACAATGGGATTGTAGTCACACCACTTAGAGAAAGCGCCCCACTTCACTGCGTAGAGAGAAGATGTGGATGGTGCACGGGCACTGTTCTCTCTGGACACAAACAGGTCAGGTATGAACAACACTATATACTTTATCATATCATATCCTATACTATACTATCTACTATAAACAACACTGTCCTATAATAATACTATACACAATAAAAAGGAACAATAAAGTGTCTAATGAATGATATATACATATTGTGGATGGTGCAAAAAGCATTTTAAAGTGACCGCTCTGTTCAGTACAGAGCAGAACAGTGCAGAAACAGTAATGAGTCTAGTAAGTCCAGCAAAGAAGTATGACAGTGAAATGTAATATTGGTTACAATGTTATGATAATGGCAGCACTCCGAACACATCCATAGGCCAGTGGATATAAATTGGTTTGGATGCTGTGGTACCAGCGCTCTGCTCTACCTCTAGAGGAAGACGTCCTGCTGTACCTCTTAAGGCAGACATCTGCTCTACCTCTAGAGGAAGACGCCCTGCTGTACCTCTTAAGGCAGACATCTGCTCTACCTCTAGAGGTAGACACCCTGCTCTACCTCTAGAGGTAGACAACCTGCTCTATCTCTAGAGGAAGACGCCCTGCTGTACCTCTTAAGGCAGACATCTGCTCTACCTCTAGAGGAAGACGCCCTGCTCTCCCTCTAGAGGTCGACATCATTAATCTAATGCCTTCTACAAAAATGTCATTTGAAAGGAGGTGAATGAATGCATACTTTCAAATTTCTAACTACTGATGATCATTACAATTCTGAAGGTTCACTCAAATATCCGAATAAACACCTAAATACCTTTAAATCCAAGGTTGTCTGTCATGTGTTGACTGGCTATGTGTAGCCTGTGTGTGTGTGTGCATGTGCCCCCAGCAATATCAAAACAGTTTCATAATTATGCTTTTATTACAACAAGCAAACAATATCAATCTATGAAAGTACTTGGTTATGATTAACAACATTACATTTAGCATTATTATGCATTTTGTAATGGCATTTAAAATGAAAGAAGATGTACCTAGTTCTAGTAATTCTAGTCATTTAGGTCATTATGTGTGACATAGCAATATCTCAATATTTAGTACCCTCTGGAACCTACTCACAGTCCCACACAGTTGTGAAGCAGTACATTGAAGCATTCTTGGATGAGACAGAGCATTGCATGATGAACTGCATTTTATGACTAAATAAACCACGTAGGTTTGAGCTGCTTAGACCGACAGCAAATATTACATTAAAGACAAGCTGGTGAATCCCCCCCTAATTGCCTTTGTTTAAATATAGCACATTGCCTAGATTCTTCTTTTTTGCAAGCTCAATATATTCAATGGCAATTTTTCCTCAAAGGGCTTTAGGGGAATGCAATGGCAATTTGAATGTCCTGAACACTTAAAAGTTCAAATATAAGTCCAGTCCTTTACATTTATCACCTATTCTAGTGAGAAACTATAGAGCCTGAAGCTCACACAGTTTTTAATTACTTCCACTGTGTTTAATTAGCAACACTTATTGGAATTGTATGGTTGGAAGGAGAAAACAAACACAACTTCCCAATCCATCAGTGGATGGATTCAGCTTCCGGAGCACAAGAAAACAAAACCAACTTTCTACAAACATACTTTCTCACTAAAAGGTCCATATGTTTCTTCCATCAATGCTCCAGTCTGACAACCCAGTCCAGAGCTAGCATCTCCCTGTTGACAAAAGGTCAAGCAGGGGTCATTTGGAAGAAGCAGCGTTACCATGGTAACGAGATCTAAAACAAACATGGCCGCCTGGGTGGTCATCTATCATCTCCCTGGTGGCGCCGGCTCATCCATCACACCAGAAACACACTGACATTCACTTTGCTCCGGTTCCTCACTGCTGGACTTTGATTGGACGGCGACGGTAGGGGGGTGGGGGCTTGTCTCTTGTTCTCCCAGTGCTCCATTGGGTCTAGCAGCCAAGAGCTGACTGTGTTTGGTGGGGGGCTTCATCAATCCTGTTCAGTTCATCTGTGGTTCCCTTCAAGATCTGAAAAGGACATCAAGGCAAAGCAGACAGGCCTTGTCAGAGTGTGGCATTACTCACAGACTATTTAAAAGTATTTTGAAAAACAAGGTTTGAGAGAAATATTTATACTTATTGAAAGTCAATACAAAATGAGTGCAAAGTGAGACTTGAGACTTGTAGAATGTGCTTCTTGTATTGCTATGGTGTTAAAGGATAACTTTAGATCTTTCAAGCTGGACCAGCCTGAGTGACACTTCAAGGAATCACTCTGAACTCGCGAGAGTTGAGTTTGACACATTAGTCACATGTAACTGATAGCCGCCATATCTGGGTTAGCACCCATAATGACAATGGTAGAGAAACAAGCTGTTGATACATATATGTATCTATTGCTTTTGTGTATGGGCCAACACAAGAGCTACCAGAGGTAACTTCAGTAAACTGCACATTATAATTAGTTTTAATAACAATGCAATAACGGAAAAAACACAGTCTACACCAATGATGTATCTTAATGAGTGTAGTTATATGCTCATCTGCTAATGAGGGGCCTTGGGCCTATACATCAGAATTGCAGTGTGTGTGTGTGTCCCATGTAACAGACAGACAAGATATGGTGACACCCCGAACAAACACTACACTAACATGATAAGATGCAAAGCCATTGTCAAAACACCTAGATGCTATTTAACATACTAATCCCTGATTTAGACACCTACTTTAGGCACCAACTGCACCAGCAAGAGGAAGAATCATGAGAAAACCGGGAGAAAGAAAAACGTGAAAAGAAAAAGAGAGAAAACGTGATCTTAATTTGTGTCAGACCCGTCTTCCCGTCCTACCTGTTAACACTTAGACCCAACAGGATGGGAAAATAGGTGGCAAAGCTGGCCACTCACAGGCACAGGCCTCTGTTTTTAAGTGCGACATCCATAACCATTCAGCTTCCGAGACAAGATGTGAGTTTTTGTGTCGGTGATGTGGGCACAATCAATCAAATGGATCATAATATAAGGATCATTCCCTGTCAACTTAATCGCTACATAGATTTCTGCCAAGTACACTAATTACTTCATTTAATTTAAAATGCTTAGTTGCAACTGTCTCTGGAATAATGTATAACTTCTTGGTAGGCGGAGAGAAGAGAGGAGACTGGAGAGGCTATGCTATGTATGTTAATTTTTTCCGTCAGCACTTCAAGTTCATAAGCCATAATCATGATATCCTTTAATCAAGTGATCCTTGCGGTAGAAGGACAGGGTAATAATTGAATATCCTAGCGATGGATTTAATGGCACATTATCTTCTTAATCGTTGTAGCTGTTGAGGTTCAGCTCCTGCTGAATGCGACACTGTGCTAAACAGTAGATTAAGTCTCTTTTTTGTTGCACCACAATTATATCTCAATATGATACAATAGCGGTTCCTTCTTTAAACATTGATAGCAAGGCAAGCCCGATTAGCTTCAGAGTAGCATCTCTATACAGACAGCACTCTCAAGACATGCTGGATGTGAAAGAAAAAAAGAACTAATTGTAAACAAAAAGTCTAAAAACTGCATTTCAGACGTGGAAAACATCTTGACTTGAAATAATAAATAAATAAATACATAAATAAATAAATACAAACCAAAAGGACTTGATAAGATAATTGGCTCTATATACCCCTGCTAGGCCACACCCCTGCACTCCATTTGGGATTGCTCATTCGGGACTAGATTGTGATTGACGGAATGGAAATCTCTCCGGCACGCCGGCCCCTGCCCACGTCATCCCCCGCAACGTCTCTTACAGCGCGTCACCTGCGCCCATATCGGGATGTATGGACTTTGACACTGCGATAGCGGATCTAATGGCGCCGCTGCGCTTGTCAGCGAGACGGCGGCAAAGGCTTTTCCTTCGAACCGAATGATGCGTGCGTGCATAAAAAATCTTCACGCACTGAACTGACCGACTGAAGGGAAAAGCAGCATGCCATGATGCAGGAGAACATACATCGTTGGTAGCACACAGGAAGCGTGATGGTGTGGACACAACGCGACACAAGGCCCTCTATTCCCCCACCTGGTCACAGTGTCTCTGTGGCATGGGGTCGCAAAGTGCATATTCTACGCTGTACTGTACATGTACACACACAGTGAAATTAGTTTCTCTGCATTTTACCCATTCTAGTATTATGAGCAGTGGGCAGCTATTGTATGTAGAGCGCTCGGGGAGCAGTGTAGGGGTCTGGTGCCTTACTCAAGGGCACCTCGGCAGTGCCCAGGAGGAGAACTGGCACCTTTTTTCCTAGAACTAGTTTTCACTCCATTCTTGGTCCGTTTTGGGACTTGATCCGGCAAGGTTTACGCCAAATCCCAACAGACGGAGCTACTGCCGCCCCACGCGTCTGTTCTTCCAACCTCCTATGTTTCCTTTGGGCCTGCTCTGTCCCCCTCTATTTTTCCCTTAGTGGTACGAGCCAGCGCTCTTCTCCACTGTGTGTATGTATTTACGACGCCTCTCAGACCAACCATTACGGGCCAAAACGGGCTCGTCAAATCAACCAAGCGCCGCGGCCGGGTAGTATCAGGGCGGCCTTGTTAATCAGGATTAAAAAAAACCTTCACCCATTAAAATGCTAGTGCTACGCGCCACACCGTGAACAGTGTCTGTCGGCTCGGCCGCCATGATAAATGTTTACGGCGCTACATTAAAGACAAACTTACCACCATTTTTTTGTCTGAAGGCCCCCTCGATCGTTCATTCACAGGGAGGTTCCCTGCCCATCGCCATCTCTGTTGTAAATTTGCCAGCACCTCTTGCCATCTCTGGGATGGGGCCAGATAAAATCACTATGACGACGGAGGGAGTGGGAGAAAGGGTGGGACAGGGGAGGAGGGAGGAGGGAAGGGGGAGAAGGGAGGAGGGGGGAAGGGTGTAAGGGGGGTAAGGTGTAGTTTGAGGCTCTCTCTCGGACCCCTGTGGTTAACATAAGGAGGAGGCAGTGTAGTGAGCCCACTGTGGTGCATGTGAGCTGCAGATTTACAGTGTGCTTCAAGCTAAACACAGCCCTGCTCTCCCTGTGGAACCCTTTATTTGGGCCCATTCTCCTTCTTCCAAGGCTGGGAAACCTCCAGCCTCCATCCTGGAACATGCTATCCACATACCGCCTCTTTTGTGCACAGATATTAGCCGTTTAAAAAAAGAAAATGTAAATACACACTATTTATAGATATCATGTATGTTTATTAAACGCTAATGCATGTGTATGCAATGTTGCTAATACAAAATGTAGCTCAATAAGCATAATAGAAAATATATTATTGTGCATTAAATCAGAATCCAATACCATATATAAAATACAATTGATTAACATTGGGTAACACTGTAAGCGCTTGAGTTCGATTCCCAGCACAAACATGCTAACAAGGTGCACCCTTACAGTTTTGGATAAAAGCATCGACCAAAGGGCATAACTGCATAATTCAGACTTGTAAGAATAAACGATTTGCACTTTTAACAGAACAGAGATTTGAAACCAGGGTTTTCCCACACAGATTTACAGCCCAGCGCATGGCATAATCTGATGCTAATCCAGTCAATCTTTCCATGGGTTACTGCTGTTATTCCTGTGTTACTCCAGGAGAGAACCACTCTCAAGAGCTGTGGAATTAACAAAGGCTTAGCCTCGCCATGAGAGTCCTCCGCATTACACCTAGATAACGTCTTAAGAAGAAGGAGAAGAAGAAGAAGAAGGAGAAAATAATAAACCTGCAGGGCTACAATGTGAACCGGGATGTTCACACCAAGTACCAGATATCAAGTCAAGTCAAGTTTATTGTCACTTCACAGTTTACACAAGTATAAAGCAGTGAGTGAAAATCTTATGTGCAATACCCGACGACAGACAGCAGTTATAAAATAAGAAAAAATAGAATAAAAACAACAAACAACAAAACTGTATAAGGTTAAATATATAAAATACAAATGCAATTTATAAAATGCAATATATCGGCACAGAAAAAGAGCAATATGTATATATAAATCAATGTAATAAAATATACATTGTTATATGCTATACGCCCTTGTTCAGCAGCCTGATGGCCTGACTGTGGAAGCTATCTCTGAGTCTATTTGATACCACTTGATACTGCGGTATCGCCTGCCTGACGGTAACAGTGAGTACAGTTCGTGGCTGGGGTGGGCAATGTCTTTATGATGCGTTTGGCCTTGGCCACACACCGCTGGTTGTATATATCCAGGAGGGAGGAGAGCTCACCTCCAACGATATACTGGGCCGTCCCACCACCCTTTGAAGCGCTCTGCGCTCGAGTGCGGTGCAGTTCCCGTACCGGGTGGTGATACACCCTGTAAGAACACTCTCCATGGTGCCGGTATCGAGAGTATAATAACAATCATAATAGTAATAATCATAATCATAATAATAACAACCGTACTACTACTAATAATAATTAAAAATAATATTAATAATAATAATAATGATAATTATTATTATTATTATTATTATTATTATTATAGAAAACATTGAAAAGAGAAGCCAGTTGAGTATTATCTGTTATTTAGTTTTAATCTCCATGGCTGGCAATGAGGACCAGTGTCCTCCAGGAGAAGAACAGCAGAGCAACACTTCTTATCAACACTGTGGCCAGGTGGGAATAAAGCTCTGATTGGCCGTCAGAGGAAAGGTGAGGAAGAAGCTCCTCAAAGGTGAGGAAGAAGATCCTCAAAGGTGAGGAAGAAGCTCCTCAAAGGTGAGGAAGAAGCTCCTCAAAGGTGAGGAAGAAGCTCCTCAAAGCTGAGGAAGAAGCATAGCATGTTACCTGGCTAGCGCTCAGCCTGGCAATTCCAAACTCAACGCCGACAACGATCACATGTCCAGTGTGTCTGGAGACTAGGCCTATTCCTATGAGGCTCAGGCTCGCAACAGACCCTTCTGGGACAGTTCCGTCACCCATAAATGTTGCGTGACTCCTTAATGTCAATGGAGCAGACATGTATGTTATGTACCTGGTCTGATGTGTGCTGAATGTCAATGGAGCAGACATGTATATACCTGTGTATATATATATATATATATATATATATACCTATAATTCTGCCCATATATAATACATATTCTATAAGTTATTTAATACCGTTTATATACCACTGTAAATTTTATATTACCATGCACTTTTTGCAACATTTGCACTGTACTTGTATTGTACTTGTACTGTACTTTTGCTGTGCATTGACAATAAATCTGAATCTAATATGGTCGTTTTTAAAGGCAGAGCCACCCAAATACCAAAATGCCTGACAACGCCACCTGGGGAATTTCGCCCCAGGAGATATTTAACTGAACACCTCAGAAAATAAGAAGGCCCTACAAGTTTGTGACTGACACAAGACAGAGACGTGGTTCAATTATAATTAAAACGTTTAACAGTTTATTTCAACATGTCAATCACATTTATTTGTTCATTCTTAGTAAAAAACACTTTATATAGGAAATTACTAAAATCAATGAGGGAAAAAGGGAAGTGGGCAGATGCCAGCCAGGGGGAGGCAGTCTAACAGGGCTGTGTCCCCCTTACCCACCACCGGTACTCACTGCAATCCAAAACTCACTACAAACTGTCCCAGTGCTCCTACCACTACTCAGTGCCTAGCCTCCACCACTAGCTGGCTCCAACTCCACGACAAGGGGCAAAGAAACAACAAATGAGTATAAAGCAGAATAAACAAATATCCAGTTGGTCCAAA
Source organism: Muraenolepis orangiensis (assembly GCA_027704905.1). NCBI lineage: Eukaryota > Metazoa > Chordata > Actinopteri > Gadiformes > Muraenolepididae > Muraenolepis > Muraenolepis orangiensis. The sequence goes on along the minus strand of CM051010.1, from coordinate 8,632,490 downwards.
TACACAGTAACAGTAAGTCACACACTAAGTGTGTTTAGTACAGTAAAATACACTAAAATCCTAAATATAAGACTGCAAAACTAAATTGAAACACAAACCTAACTCAAGCAAAACCTAACTGTAGCAAAACAGCAGCTGATACCACCACTACTCAGTATGATTAATATTAAAGTACTAAGCAGGGCCAGGGGGGAACAACACACATATCCCTCCAGGTTAACAGGAACTTCAGGCATTACACTTGGCCAAAGGAACACCAGACAGTAGGCCTTAAGGTGGCCATGTGGCAACAGGCAGGCAGCAAACGAACCAAAGGCTGCCATGGTGCCACAGGTGCGTTAAATACCCCTGAGTTAATTAGGGGTTGGCTCTGGGGGAGGAGTTGACCTACTTTAGGTGGTGAGTTCAGGGCCTAGAGATGAGTGTGGGACAGTTACCTGAACCCAGTGTTCCTACTACAATCCATCCCCACTCTTTCAATCGTCGACCTGACGCTTAACTCATTGCCAAGGTCTGAAAACAGCAGCCTCAGCCACGAGTACCTGGGAGGCAGCAGCTCCGATCGCTCTGCTTCCAATCGTCTAGGGGAGGTGGTGAAGGTTTGGGTGCTTGCTTGCAGTGGCACGACTGGTTCTTCTTAACGCCCTTTCATCCACTCCTGACTGGTTGTCGGTCCGAGGAGATGGATGTCTAACCAGTGATTGGCCTCCTGAGGTTCTAGACATGCCAGAGGTACTTGGGGGTGAAGTAGTGTCAACCGATGGGCACTGGAGATTCACAACAGGCACATGAATGTTGGTGTATTGTGGCCTTACCACACAGAAGTCACCATCCAGCGAGTCTTCGTCACCCACCGTGGGTTCTATGTCTTCTTGGGCATAGATCTCATCGGCTTCGTTAGTGTGTGCTTTTCCATAGTGGCCTTTGAGAAGTGAGTGATGAACATTCCTTGCCTTACTGGGATCATCCACTGGCGCAACTGTGTACACAGATCCTCCTTCTTTGGGGGCTTTCAGGACCTGATACAACACTGATTGCCAAACATCTTGGATTTTGTTGCGGCCACGCAGTCCAACATTCCTGAGATACACCATTTGTCCTTCATGTAGGGGAGCATCCCTCACTTTTTGGTCATGGTGTGCCTTTCGGCGACTGGCAGCGGCTTGCAGGTGTCTGGTAGCCTCCCCAAACGCCACCTGAAGCCTAGTCTGTTGCTCCACAATCCAGTCGTGGTCACTGCCGTCTTCTGAGGCTCGGTTCTTCCCTAGGAGGAAGTCAACAGGTAAAAGGGGATCTTGTCCGAACATCAAAAAGAAAGGTGACTTACCAGTAGATTGATGTGCTGTGGTATTGTATCAAAAGGTTAATTGAGGCAGATAGGATGACCAATCCCTATTCTTAGTGGTGGGAAGGGTGCGCAGGAGGTTATGTAAAGTTTGATTGAACCTTTCACATTGGCCATTCCCAGCAGGGTGGTATGGGGTAGTGCGGGACTTTTTAATGCCATACAAACTACACAGCTGTTGGATCAGTGCACTCTCGAAATTTCTCCCCTGGTCCGAGTGGATTCGACCGGGGACACCAAATTTGCAGAACCACTCATTTACCAACACTGTAGCCACAGTGGATGCCCGTTGATCGTGGGTGGGGATGGCCTGCGTATACTTCGAGAAGACATCCGTCATCACAAGCACATTCTCCATCCCGTTCTTGGATGGCTCCAGTATTGTAAAATCCACAGCCAGAATTTGATTTGGGTGTGCAGCAAGGAGGTGGCCCATGTCCGTCGGGTCGAGGGCTGGGTGTCCTTAGCTACCTGGCACCTTTCACACTCACCAGCACACCAGCGCTTCACATCTTGCTGCATACCTGGCCAATAATACCTCCGCCAAACCAAGTTGACAGTCCGTTCCACACCCTGATGTCCATGTTCATGGTGCAGCTGATGCAAAACCTGACTCTTCAATGACAAGGCAGGACCAGCTGGAGAACTTCATCACCATCGGGGGAGACGACTTTGCGATGAAGCACCCCATCTTGCTCCACAATCCGATCCCACTGCCGGATCAGTGCAAGGGTTTCCTTTGACAGCTGACGACTTTCAGCAGCATCTGGCCCCTTCTTTCTAGTCCAGAATACCAGAAACTCCTGTATGGTGGAATCAGCTTCCTGTAGGACACCGAGGTTGTAGGGGGTGTGACATGGAAATGCAGAAATGTTGTTTTGCTTTACCTCAGGTATTGGAATCACAAAGTGCTGCATGGACTCAGGAACTCGAGTGCCGGCAGCCAAATGGTCAGCGGCAGATACGTAATGAATGCAGATACGGTACTAGGTGGGTGATGCCAAGAGAGTGCATCAGCATTGCCATTACTCTTTCCAGGCCTGTACTTGATTACATAGTCAAAGTTAGCAAGTTCAGAAGCCCAGCGCTGCTCCACAGCACCTAACTTTGCTGTTGAAAGGTGACTGAGAGGGTTGTTATAAGTGTATACAACAAATTTCTGCCCTAACAGGTACTCTCTTTTCTGACATGGCCCATTTAAGGGCCACGAACTCCAGCTTCATGGAGCTATAATTCTTTATATTACGCTCTGATGGCCTAAGGCCTCAGCTGGCATATGCTACCGGTCTGATCTTACCATCTTGTTCCTGAGAAAGGACTGCTCCCAGTCCACTGTGGCTCGCATCCACTTCCAGAACAAAGGGCAGAGAAAGGTTTGCATAGGATAACACGGGCGCTTCGAGTTTACACTTTAGGTGTTCGAAACTCTACTCATGCTGCTCAGTCCACATTGATGTCAAATCCTTGTTAGATGCCCTCCGAGTCTTGGTACCTCCCAATTCAGCAGTCAGCCGATGCAGGGGGGCTGCCAGCTTTGCAAAGCCAAACCGCCGGTAGTAGCTAGCAAAGCCAAGGAATGACTCAGTTACTTTGGTGGGACGTGGCCACTTTGATACTGCATCGATCTTGCGAGGGTCAGTAGCCACACCCTCTTTGGAGATGACATGTCCCAAGTAGTCAACTTCCTCTCTGAAGAAGCAACACTTCTCCAGCTTAGCCTTGAGGTTCTCCTGCTTCAGCCGTTCCAACACAGCACCCTGACGCTCCATATGTTGGGCTACAGTGGATGAGAAAACAAAAATATCATCTAGGTATAGTAACAGAGACTGACAATGTTGGGCCCCAAATATTCTCTCCATTAGCCTTTGGAAGGTACTTGGGGCATTGCAAAGCCCAAAAGGCATCCTGTTCCACTCAAAAAAGGCAGAATGGGGTACAGAAGGCAGTTTTCATCTTATCCCTTTCTCTGACAGGGACTTGATGATACCCACTAGCCAGGTCCAGCGTGGAGAACCAATGGGCCCCCGAGAGTGCGTCTAGGGATTCCTCAATCCGTTGCAAAGGGAAGGCATCTTTTTGGGTCTTGCTGTTCAGCAGCCGGTAATCGACGCACATCCGAAGAGTGCCAACTTTCTTTTTGACCAGGACAATAGGCGATGCGAAAGGGCTACTGCTCTCCCTGATCACCCGTGACTCAAGACGCTGGTGAATGTGGGCTTTAACCGTGTCATACTCTGAGGGCGGGATATGTCTGTACCTCTGGCATATTGGTATTTCATTGAGCACTGGAATGTCATGTGAGATCAGATTTGTGCAACCTAAGTTTCCCTCATGAGCTGAAAATACTTTTATGATTTATGATTTTGTGGTAGGGACCTGATCTGGCACTGATTTTCTTCTGACAATGCAGCCAAATGTATGGCATTAATCTTCTCTTGCACTGAGTTAGTGACTGTCTGAAAAGACACTCTGGCTGTCACCTGTTCTGCACTTTCTGTGACACCTCTGGGCAGACTCACCACATGGGCATGGCTCAAAGCACCTATCACGGTGCGTGGATAGAGGACAACATCATTAACCCCCACATTGACTATAGGGATGTAGACTGTACCTCGTGTCATTTGGACCAGGGCTGGAGAAGCTAGCAACCCAGCAGGCAAGCTAACACTCAGGGGTTCAAACAAGCCATCGTTACCTGCATGATGCTGGGAGCAAGTCGCTGCAACCAGCTTCATAGTTCCACCAGGGACTCTGAAAACTCTCCTGCCCTTGACTCTTACTCTACTCGAGTGATCAGTGGGCCCATTGACCTGAGCTTGGTGACAGTGTTGAAAGGCTTGTTGAAGCTGGCTGGGGGCCTGTGAGACAGAGGGCAAATCAAAAAGAGCAGAGCCATGCTGTGAAAATAACTCCCTGTAACATGTTTTAAGGATGTTCATGCCTATAACACACGGGGCAGATGATGTCTGACCAGAGGGGTCTTTAACAACCAGCACACCACGCTTTGTAATTACCTTATCACAAAGCTCAACATCAAGTTCAAGGTAGCCAACATAAGGTATATCCAGCCCATTAGCAGCCTTAAGCCATGACCGAAGTTTCTCTTATCCCCATTGCTCAATGTTCTTGACATAAAAACTCTCTGTTATGGTGCTCACCATTGAACCTGTATCAACCAAACATGGAACTGTTACCCCTCCCATTATTATGGTTAAATGTGGACAAGCTGCTATCCATTCTACAGAGTCAGGGTTCTCAGAAGCTGTCTCAGAGCCATCAAGGCCCCCACCTGAACTTTGGCTCAGCGGGTGAAAGATTCCCAATTGCTGATTCTGGTGAGGCGGATCACCACGAATCATCGGGGTAGTACGAGAAGATGGCTGAGGTGGTGCATACACTCTCTCAGCATCAGCAGCATGGCCTCCACTGATACACACACCTGCTCTGTGACCCCAAAACACAACTACCTTTATTTGCACTACTTACACTTATTGTATTCTGTATGTTGTATTGGTATTTATTACAATAGATATTAGTATAATTTTGTTTTAATATAGTATATTTTCCACTTCTTTAAGTATAATTCTAATAGTGTTTTAGATAAGTCCCTTAGTTTTTTATAGTTTTTATAACTGAACATTTGTTTGTTTGCTATTTGTATATGCTGCTGGAAGACAAAATTTCCCTCGGGATTAATAAAGTATCAATCTATCTATCTATCAATCTATCTATCACATTCCCTCGCGAAGTGACCAGGTTTACGGCACCTCCTACAAATGATAGGCTGCTTTTCCTGGTGAAAAGACTGCCTAGGGACATTCTGGAGTGCAATAAGACTGCCACTAAGCAGATTCAGCTGCTCCTGTTGCTGTTTTAGCATGTCCTTTAACTCTGCCAACTCAGCCCTCGAGTCTTGGTTACCTGACCCAGAATGAGGACCTCCCGCCATAGCAAACTGGAAACTGGTAGCAGATGGGACAGAGACTCCTTTCCCTGACAACCCCTGGCATTCCCTCCCGCTCCCACCTAATTGCCTCTAATAGGACTTCAAGCAAGGTGGCATTAGGGTGGCGTCGGACGAGCTGCTTTAATTCCCTGTGTAGAGAACAATCACATACATTTTCAACAAATTGGTCACGGAGCAAAACATGGGAATTAGGTAGGCCATTAGGAGCATTAGTCACAACCCTGTCCATCAAACACATCAAGGCATGGGAAAAATCCTGCAATGTCTCACCCTCATTTTGCTTTCAGGAGAAAAAGTCTTCCTGCAAAGAAATGTAGGATTTGGAACACCCATATAACTCCTGCAATATGGTTTGGTCGGGGTCCGCCCTTTCTTCCCTAGGTCTGTATTTAATTTCATCCCTTGCCTCACCCTCCAAATGATCATATAGAAATAGTGCTTGATCAGCCCTAGACAAGTGGCGAGCCCGCATACACCCTTGAACATCCTGCACCCACTCTGCTATGCTTATACCAGTCCGACCCCCACAACATTGGGCATCTTCTGTCTCTGGGGACATAAACCAACCGCTCATTTATTGGAGCACGGTTGATGGGTTGGTGAACAGCAGAGTCAATGGATGAAGCACTAGTACCAGGCATTTCCTCCCACTCTTGCAGTAATCTATTTTCATTTTGCAATTGGGTTACTAAGTCTTTCAACTGGTTCAGTTCTTCCAGCGGCGGCATCTCCGAGGCTCTTTAAAATCTGCTGTACCTCGATGCCGAGACAGTGTATCAGCATGGCTTGTTTAAGTGCATCAACCAGCGCCTCCACATTGAGGACCGTAATGTAGGTCTCAAATGCCTCATGCCAGCGAGTCCACGGAACGGGAGGCTCGCCGGGCAGTGCGAAGAAAGAGGACGGTGGTGGGAACGAAAACTCCATGCTCGTCGCCAATGTTATATGCTGATAATAACCATACTCAGACAACGAGTTCGAACATGCGACTGTCTTTACTGAAGGCTTAGTCAGAACAGCTTTACGGCAACATGTCGAAACACAGGTACATCGTAAAGCATAACATGTATCACATTAGTTGTGACATCATACACAACAAGATGCAAAACTAATTAGGTTTAATTTCTCTCGAACATCTTGTTAGTTTCTCCCGTGTTTTGTTCATCTTCACCTGAGGTGAAGCGGTGCCTGAGGGACCTTGTATTCGTTCTATGCATGCTTGTCTCCTCAGAGCTTGGTTTGCATCATATATAGAGTTGCAATTCCTTCAGAGCATGGAAGCAACTGGGAAAGTACAGTGAATCTCAGTTCCTTCATTTATTTTCATTTATTGCTTGCTTCTCAAAAGTTTACTTATTAACGTTTTAACGTTTAAGTAAACGTGTAAGTAAACGTATTAACGTTTACTTTTTAGTTATTAAGTAGTTGTGCAACCCTCAGCCCCACTATGTTAGGAAGTTTTTGCCGTGTTACTCATTCTGGGGACACTGTTACTGAACCGCGTCTCCGTCGCGGCTCAACATGTCTACGCGCGGAGTCAGCTGTTGTCGCTACAACAGACCTCGCTGCTACGGGAGAGGCCCGACATCCCCAACCTCCCCAGGGAGCTGAGGAGGACGTACAGGGGACGCAAGGCTGGACGTAAACAGCGGGAGAGGAAGCGGAGATATAAACCATATCTCCCTTCCATCACCATGGGGAACGTGAGGTCGCTAGCGAACAAGATGGACGGCTTTCTGACTGTCCGGGCGGACAGGACGCACCGGGAGAGTGGCAAGAGGAAAGGTTGGGGACTTGCTATTCTCGTTAACAACAAGTGGTGTAACCCTGGACATGTTACTGTGAAGGAACGTGTGTGTAGCCCAGACATTGAACTGCTGGCCGTGAGTCTGCAGCCATACTATCTGCCGCGAGAGTTCTCCCACGTGCTTCTTGTTGTTGTTTACATTCCACCGTCGGCAAACACGGCGCACGCGTCTGACGTCATCCACTCCGTTGTCGCGAGACTTCAGACACAGCACCCTGAAGCATTCATCACGATATCTGGGGACTTCAACCACGTGACTCTGGCTGCAACCCTGCCCACCTTCAAGCTGTTTGTGGACTGTCCCACCAGGGAAAACAAGACACTGGACCTGCTGTATGCCAATGTTAAGGAGGCATACAGCGCCACTGCCCTTCCTCCTCTTGGAAGGTCAGACCCCAACCTCATCCACCTTCAGCCCCTGTATAGGGGGTGACCATAAGGACTGTGAGGAGATGGTCACAGGAGGCTGATGAGGACTTGCGGGGCTGCTTTGAGTCAACAGACTGGGATTTCCTCTGTGATTTGCATGGAGAGGACCTTGATGATCTCACGGAATGTATAACAGGGTACATCAACTTCTGTGTGGACAGTGTTGTTCCCACAGAGACTGTACGCTGTTTCCCCAACAACAAGCCGTGGGTCACCCGAGACATCAAGGTCCTGCTCAATGAGAAGAAGAGGGCCTTCAGAGACAGGGAGCAGATGAGGCGGGTTCAGAAGGAGCTGAAGGAGAGGATCCAGCAGGGCAAAGACAACTACAGGAGGAAGCTGGAGCACAAACTCCAGCAGAACAACCTGAAGGATGTGTGGAGTGGCATGAGGAGCATCACTGGCTACAAACAACCTGGTAGCCAGTCAATAGGGGGGGGTCCTGACCGGGCCAACGAGTTGGCGGAGTGGGTCTACCCCCCCTCCCCCAGCTCCCCCAGCTCCTCTACAACCATTCCCCTCCAGCCCCCCAGCCCTGCTGTCCCCCCTCCCCCACCATCCCTCTCCAGTGACAACATACCTGTTCTCTCTCCCCCACCACCACTACCTCACCCCTCCCCCATCAACACAACAGAGACGCTTCCTGCCCCCACACACGGCACACAGACCTTCACAGCTGAGCAGGTGAGGAAAGTGCTGTGCAGGCTCCACCCAGGCAAGGCTGCTGGTCCTGACGGTGTCAGCCCGAGGGTCCTCAAAACTTGTGCTGCCCAGCTGAGTGGAGTCCTGCAGTACATCTTCAACCTGAGCATGAGATTGGAGAGGGTCCCTGTGCTGTGGAAGACATCCTGCCTGGGGCCGGTTCCGAAGAAGGCACGTCTCAGCACCTCAAATGACTACAGACCGGTGCCGCTGACGTCCCACGTGTCGAAGTCCTTTGAAAGGCTGGTCCTGTTGCTTCTTCGGCCCCTGGTCAGATCATCGCTGGACCCTCTTCAGTTTGCCTACCAGCCGAAACTGGGAGTGAAGGACGCCATCATCTTCCTGCTTCATCGTGCCTACGCCCACTTGGACAAACCCGGGAGCACTGTGAGAATCATGTTTTTCGACATCTCCAGTGCGTTCAACACCATCCGGCCTGCCCTGCTGGGGAGTAAGCTGACGGCGATGAAGGTGGACCCTTCCCTGGTTTCCTGGATTACAGACTATTTGACGGGTCGTCCACAGTTTGTCAGACTGCAGGACTGTGTGTCTGTCACTGTGGTCAGCAGCACTGGTGCTCCACAGGGAACGGTTCTTTCCCCATTCCTGTTCACCCTGTACACCTCAATTTTCAGTTCAACTCAGAGTCCTGCCATCTGCAGAAGTTCTCGGACGACTCTGCAATTGTTGATGAGGAGTACTTGTTGATGAGGGGCGTCGTGGACTCCTTCGTTGAGTGGTGTGAGCTGAACCACATGCAGCTCAACACAGACAAGATGAAGAAGATGGTGGTGGATTTCCGCAGGAGGAAATCTACCCCCACACCCATTTCCATCAAGGGTGTGTCCGCAGAAGTTGTTCAGGATTATAAATACCTGGGAGTTCACCTGGACAACAAACTGGTCTGGGCCAAGAACTCTGAGGCTGTGTACAAGAAGGGCCAGAGCCGTCTCTACTTCCTGCGGAGGCTCCGGTCCTTCAACGTTTGTAACACGATGCTGAAGATGTTCTACCAGTCGGTGGTAGCCAGTGCCATCTTCTCCGGTGTTGTGTGCTGGGGAAGCAGGTTGAGGTCAGCAGACGCCAACAAGATCAGCAGGATCGTCAGGAAGGCTGGCGCTGTCCTGGGGGTCCAACTGGACTCCTTGTTGGTGGTGTCTGAGCGGAGGATGCTGCGCAAGCTGCGTAGTATCCTTGACAACAACTCTCACCCTCTCCATCAACACCTTCAGCAACAGACTCATTCCACCCAGGTGTACCACAGAACGCCACAGGAAGTCCTTTCTTCCTGTGGCCACTACCTCGGGTCGTGAGAGGGACCTACCTAGCCATCTACCTCGGGTCGTGAGAGGGACAGTGGAGACTCAGTGACCTGAAGTCAACACACTGTAAATCCTTTCACTGTAATTTTTCACTGTAAATTCAATTTCACTTTTCACTTTTCACATGTCACTTTTTCAGTACTCATCTGAATTATTTATTAGTATTTATTACCATTGCCAATTTGCACTATACGCATTGTTGTATATTGTATATACCTACGTATTACTGTAATAATACTGTAAATTGAACAATTCATCTGTCTATACATTTAGATTTCTTTCAGATTTCATTTAGTTATATTTTGTTTATACTAGTTTAGTTTAGTTTAGTTTGTTGTTATTTCGTTTTTAGGTATTAGTATATTTTGTGTGCATTTATTCCCCCTGTTTCAACTGTTGCACCTTAATTTCCCTCGGGATAAATAAAGTCTCTTGAATCTTGAATCTTGAATAAAGTGTTCATGTTTGTTTATCATATATGGATGTCTATGTAAATGTATTGATTTCCTATAATTGCCAGGCACACTTTGTTACTAGGCTGAGTTTGATTGGCCATTTGCACATTTGTGACTGACCTTCAAACCTGCACAAACCTGCAAAAAAATATAATACAAATAGATGATATTTATAATAATGTATATACATCAGCTATTCTCACACACACCCACACATACACACACATACACATACATAAACAACACACACACACACACACACACACACACACACACACACACACACACACACTTCTATTTATATTTGTTTTAAAGGAGGTTCCCCAGTAAGGATGTCCACATGTCCTTCTATTCTTTGTTCTAAAGGAGGTTCCCCAGTAAGGATGTCCACATGCCTCCTTCTATTATTTGTTCTAAAGGAGGTTCCCCAGTAAGGATGTCAGCATGTCCTTCTATTATTTGTTCTAAAGGAGGTTCCCCAGTAAGGATGTCCACATGTCCTTCTATTCATTGTTCTAAAGGAGGTTCCCCAGTAAGGATGTCCACATGCCTCCTTCTATTATTTGTTCTAAAGGAGGTTCCCCAATAAGGATGTCCACATGTCCTTCTATTCATTGTTCTAAAGGAGGTTCCCCAGTAAGGATGTCCACATGTCCTTCTATTCTTTGTTCTAAAGGAGGTTCCCCAGTAAGGATGTCCACATGTCCTTCTATACTTTGTTCTAAAGGAGGTTCCCCAGTAAGGATGTCAACATGTCCTTCTATTCTTTGTTCTAAAGGAGGTTCCCCAGTAAGGATGTCAGCATGTCCTTCTATTCTTTGTTCTAAAGGAGGTTCCCCAGTAAGGATGTCAGCATGTCCTTCTATTCTTTGTTCTAAAGGAGGTTCCCCAGTAAGGATGTCAGCATGTCCTTCTATTCTTTGTTCTAAAGGAGGTTCCCCAGTAAGGATGTCAGCATGTCCTTCTATTCTTTGTTCTAAAGAAGGTTCCCCAGTAAGGATGTCAGCATGTCCTTCTATTCTTTGTTCTAAAGGAGGTTCCCCAGTAAGGATGTCAGCATGTCCTTCTATTCTTTGTTCTAAAGGAGGTTCCCCAGTAAGGATGTCAACATGTCCTTCTATTCCATCTGTGCCTGAATGTTAAACCTTGTGAGTGTAAAGGCATCATTTGATCAGTTGGCTGTTGGATGTGACAGACGTGAACAATGGCCTCGTCTTTGTTTCAAAACATTACAACAATTTAATAAAACAATTTAATAAAACCTGGCACTGTAAATAATGTCCCAAAAAGGCCTTCAAAGAAGATGAGAGGACATGTGTCAAAGTGTCAAGTTCCTCGTGTAATAACGGCTGAAGTGCTGAGAGGACATGTGTCAAAGTGTCAAGTTCCTCGTGTAATAATGGCTGAAGTGCTGAGAGGACATGTGTCAATGTGTCAAGTTCCTCGTGTAATAACGGCTGAAGTGAGGAGAGGACATGTGTCAATGTGTCAAGTTCCTCGTGTAATAACGGCTGAAGTGCTCGCCATTAATTCCTTTTGTCGGAGGTTAGCTTCCAGAGCTTTAGATGTTTTTTCATGACATGTCAGTGATGAGGAGGTAGGGGTTGGAGTCAGAATTGTACTTTTCCCTTTTCTTTCCCTTAAGGACCACTAAGTAGCCAATGATGGATGGATGAGGATTGAGGACAGGAGATTGGTGTTATTTCATGGAAGCTAACTAGCACTGTGTTGTTGGTACGCGAAACAAAACATGAACACAAACACAACATGATTCTGATGCTGTTTTGGGTGGTTTCATTTTTGGCACATCCAAAGTCATCGTGAGCACAATCCTAAACTTGTCACTTGGGCCAATGAGATGCCAGGTGCTACTGCTAGTGGCACCCTGACAAGATAAAGTCGGACGGGGTGGAGGAAGTAAGGGATCGTTGGTGGGAGGGAGGACATAAAGTGAGAGAGAGAGAGAGAGAGAGCGAGAGAGAGAGAGAGAGAGAGAGAGAGAGAGAGAGAGAGAGGAAACAGTGGCCACCTACCTTCCCACGCAAACCATGTCTCTTTGCCACGTTGGGAATGTAACATTTTAGTTTTACCCCTCAACTCTTTCTTGTGCTTGTCGTGTTGTTTCCCTTGTTAAGCACATTTTATTGCAGTTTCGCACAAAAATCGCCATATAAATAAGGTTTTATTGATTGTCTGATTGATTGATACCGGTGATCTTCAGCTTGAGTGATGAGAATGGATAAAGAGCCAGAGTGTGACGGAGACTCAGCTTCCCTCCCTCTGGTCTACGGGAGGTGCTGCTGAGGACCATAGTCTGGTGGCTCCCAGCCACGACACCCACAGGTAGACTGGGAATCAAACCCAGTACCTTTTAATTAGAGTTCCACGGTATATCTGCAGGCTTTCCTTACGTAAGCCCTCCTGTATGACAAATGATCTCAATTCACTATAAGTCGTTTTGGATAAAAGTGTCTGCCGAATGACTAAATAGTAATAGGTTGTTATAGAGGTGCCTTAGGCAGGTAGAGTGTGTGGGATGTTAAGATCCCTCCCTCTTTTGTACATTGAATTACATATGCCTGTAGTCCTTTGGCTCTCTATGCATGCTAGTTTGTTTGCATACTGTATTCATGATGCGATCACAGTAATTCGTCCCTATCTTTCTGGGCTTTTGTCCACTCCCTTCTCACGGTCTTTCACTCATCTGCTTTCTACTCACCCCCTACCGCCTCCTCCTCTTCATCCTAAGGGAGCCTCTTTGCTTTTACCTTTATTTATTTTGTTCACCTCCGAGTTGCTGTGCCTCCCCATTCAATGTGTTATCCTGGACTCTTTTTGGTCTCGCTCTCTATTTTTCTTCCGGGGCTCCTGCCAAAGGCAATGTTTCTACCGCCATCTGCCTGTAGCTTCAGCTCTCTCCACCGAAAAAGACAATATGTGAGTGTGGCTTCCATCCCTGTTCTGAACCAGAGAGGTGTTGCTACTCATCAAACCACAAGGACGAGGAGGGGGGCAGGTGTGAACAATGGTACTGGGGCTCGGTACAAAACAATTGTACCTAATGTGAGCGGCCTCTCAGCGGCCTCCCGCCAGCCGCATGGCTGGATCTCCCTCCATGGTCTTTCTGCTGGTGATTAACTGCTCGGCTGCTCGGGCCGTGCTTTGTGTTGAGAGAGGTCTGCCTGGGCCCGCCGGTGAGGGCGTGCACGACGGCGAGAGCGTGCACGGTGATGAGAGTGTGCACGTTCAGGAGGAAGGTGGGGGGGGGGGCAGAGTGCTAGGATTTGAGGGTCAGTTGATTGGAGATTTATGACCCCGGGAGAACAAAAGCTGCGGCAGGAGCAGGAACCAAACATCTGAGGAAAGTGGGTCAGGTTGGGTCAGCACTCCTCTGCTTGCTACTCACCTCCTACCTCCTCCTCCTCCTCATCCTAAGGGAGCCTATTTTCTTTTATCTTTATTTATTTTGTTCACCTCCACCTGTTTGGTCGAAGATCTTAGTTTGAGCTTCATGGGGCCTTTGTGTGAGATTTGTTTTGCGGAGCTCACGGTTCTCCTGGCTCAATGTGAAGCAAGGGTCTTCCTCTTCTCAAAAAGTTACGTCATGCCTGATCAAGTATAGTGGCGTGATCACACGATAATGATCATCCCTGTTTTAAACTCTTTTATGAACAAATTACTTATCTTTAAATGTTAGTGTTACAGTGCAGAGAGTTTAAGAGTGTTTTAAGCTGGTGTTTTCTAACCTCTGAGACATCACCGGCATCCATCTTGAGTTTCTGAGCATTCTCTCGTCTCTTTTCTCTGGCTTTGAAAAATGCCTACATTTTTAGTTTTGTGTAAGAACTGATCTGAAGACACTGCTTCAGGCCATGTCACTGGGAATACACATGGGGCATTCTAAATAATTTCTTATTGAGGGTGATAAAAGGGAAGAGATACTTGATATAAAACTAAATGAAATATAACTTGCGCTATTTGTGGATAAATCATTTCCCTCAAAGACTTACTTTGGGCTTTGAACAGAATACATCTATGTGTTGGTTTTCAGTGTGTTGGTTTTCATCGTCTTAAAGTCTTATTCACAGAGGACTAAATGAGAAAGTTTGCAGCTAGTCCTTGAGGTCCTAGTCCATATTTTTCTTTTAACAATTATAAAACAAACCGTTGCAAACAAATGGCTACAACCTCATGCAGTCAACTTAACTAAATTCATGGAAATGCGTCCAATGTTTGTATCTTTGAACTAGTGTTATCATCCCTGAAGCTATTTGACGTCTATATTCTAGAGCAGTGGTCCTCAACTAGGGGTACTGCAGGGGGTTAACAAACATGATTAATGCAGAAACCAATTTTGGCCGTCACCTTCCCCCCAACATTTCATCCAAATTCAACCTTCAAGTCAGTGTTTGCTCCACAGGGAGGTCCAGGTCATAGACATATATAGACCCGGGCGGCCTCAGAATAATTGTTATCCTGCCACACACCAGGGTCAGTCATCGTACAATGGAAACGTTTGAGCCCAATCCATTAGTTATAATTATGTCGACGTGGCTTATAACTAAGCATCAAAGCTGGATTTATTAAGAAGTTAATAAGGCATCATAAATATGGGATGTATAAAATGCCTGGGATAAAATGCAAAACAGAATTTAATGGATACATATATAAGGGGTCCAGACTATGTTTCTCAATCCACCAAGGGGTCCCTTGGCTGAAAAAGGTTGAAGACCCCTGATCTAGAGTGATGACCACACACCTCCCTACTTTCACAAATGTATTTTTTTCACCTGCAAAAACCAAAGCTTATGACCTCACTACTCCAGGTAAATCCCTCCCCTTGCAGTACTGCAATTTATTTTTACGTCGAGAATAAACGTTTAGTGCACAGCGTAATAGAGATGGAAGTAAGAACAGCCTTTTAGTGCATGCCTAGGCAGCCTTTGGTGTATAGTGCAGAGGAAAGCACTGCTTGGTTCCATCACATGAGCTTCAACTCATTATCTCAACTAACACCAGAGGGGGAGGGAAGCATGGAGACCGCTTGGTTCCAATGACTTTGACAATAATTGTCTTTTACCTATATTCAAAGTAACCACACAACCCAAATGTCATATTTCAAGTGTTGTTGTTTGTTATTATATTTTTTTCTACTGCGCGGTCAGAACCGTGAGAATTAGTAGATACAGTTCATCACACCGGCATCATGTTGTCAAGGATTGATGAGTGTGTGTGTGTGTGTGTGTGTGTGTGTGTGTGTGTGTGTGTGTGTGTGTGTGTGTGTGTGTGTGTGTGTGTGTGTGTGTGTGTGTGTGTGTCATGGACTGATTGGAGACCAAAATCTTTAACCGACTGAGACACAGGAGACGGGGGGAGAATTATCAGCTTTTACTAAATCTCTCCCCTGGACGGCTCGATTCGGAGGTCCGAAGAAGAAAATTACACACACACATTTTTTTAATCAAAAGCATCAAACAGTACCATTGATTTTGTAAAAAAGGATAGAAAACAGCGTTTGAGCAGTTGGCTTTTAACACACAAAAGATCATCATGGCTCCACTCAAACACATGTACATCATGTAATATAAAATAAAGCGATGTCACTCATGACGTCACAGCCAAAGTCACGTGGTTTTTTTATGTGTTCCAGTTGGCGAAAAGCGGCGCGTGACCTAAACCTTACATGTGAATGAATGCGATTTAAAGGAAAAGTAACCATTCATTGAGGCATAATGCCGGAGAGTTGTTATTGGTCGCACAAATCCGTTTCAAAAGGGTTCTAGTATACGTTTCCTGAGGATTCCACAACAATGCAAAGAAGTAGGAGCCTTTGGGTCGCGACTCTGCGGATGGACACATTCAAGATTCAACATTTTTATTTGCCATTTGCAACAAATACAATGAAATGATTACTCCCCATCCCCAGCAGCAGTATTATAATTAAAAGCACTTTTTTAAAACACTAAAGGCCTACTATAAAGATACTGTTCACAATAAAAAATAACAATAAAGTGAGTCAGTATTTATTGGGTAAGGATTATGTTCAGTTTATAAACTTATGATGACAGTTTTCATTTAAATATTAAATGTTTTGATACAAACTATTTTTTGTATCAAAATATGTATTTTTGGAATTGAAACCGTTCAAAACTCATAATCAAATGACAGCAGTTTAAATCGCAGTTTAACATGACCACTAAAGAAAAACTGATAAGCTTCCAGTGATTTGAAAGTCTTGAGAGACTCAGTCGATCAGGTGTACCTTCTATGTAAAAGATACCAATAACAGGGACCTTTTGGCAAAAACCTTTTGTAAAACTGCACATGCGTGGAAATGTCATTGTTGGTAAACAAGAAATATTGCGAAACTAATAAAATTGTATATAATAACAATATTATATACAGTATATTATTTGTTTTATTTGTATAAGTCCAAATTCCTGCCTGTGAGACACATGCTTGCTTCCAGTTGTTCATTTAGTGAGAGCTTTAAAACATATCTAGGAAGGAGAAGAGAAGCCCGAAGCCACCTGGTCCATAAATCCACTCGGCCAGTGAATCCACTGAGGAGGACCTCTGCTGTTCAGAGGAACATCTACTGCTGCTGTTGTTTAGCATCCCAGTCAATGTGGAGGAAGCAGGACTTGCTGGCCAGAAATCCCATTTCCCAGCCCAAGGCTTCCCTTCACCTGGGTAGTAGGATTGTGTGTATGTGTGTGTGTGTGTGTGTGTGTGTGTGTGTGTGTGTGTGTGTGTGTGTGTGTGTGTGTGTGTGTGTGTGTGAGTGGTGTGTGTGTGTGTGTGTGTGTGTGTGTGTGTGTGTGTGTGTGTGTGTGTGTGTGTGTGTGTGTGTGAGTGAGTGTGTGTGTGTGTGTGTGTGTGTGTGTGTGTGTGTGTGTGTGTGTGTGTGTGTGAGTGAGTGCATGGTGCTGTGTGGGTGGGTTGGTTTGTGTGTGTGCATATTGTTTGCCAACTTATTGTACTTTTTCCCTTACACTTTTGCCTGAATTATTGTCTTTCTACCTGAGCGCTGGCTCAGTTATTGGAGACGTGTTAGGAATGAAATGCACTTTTGACTTCTGGTGACGAGTTGTTCTCTTACCTTCCTTTGTTGAAACAAACAACAACAACAAATCTGGAGGATTGAATCCTCTTTATTGGTCACATAAACATACAGTGAAATGTGTTCTCTGCATTTAACCCATCCTAGTATTAGGAGCAGTGGGCAGCTGTTTATAGCTGCGCCCAGGGAGCAGTTAGGGTTAGGCCCTAACCCTAACTGCTCCCCTGTCGAGGTGTCCTGGAGGAAGACACCCTAACCGTTAGGGTGTCTTCCTCCAGGACACCTCGACAGTTTTTGCTAGGAGCCTGGGATCGAACCAGCAACCTTCCGAGCTATACTGCCGCCCTAAACACACTATTGTAAGTCACTTTGGATAAAAGCGTCTGCTAAATGACTAATGTAATGTGTCACCCTTTGATGTGCACACCACAAGTCTCTCCATGTCTTGTTTCTCTTGTTTTCCTTTCGTCTTAAATTGGAAGAACCCTCCGTTTGAACGGCATTTGGACGCAGTGTAATATATCCGCTTAGTTGTTGAGGTGAATTCTGATACATGTCATTGAGGAGCAGGTATAGGAGATAGGGCTCATTCTTGAGCTACAGCTGCGAACATTGGACATCAAACCCAGTGCCTTTTTCAGGCAGGGAATTGTACTCCCTATTGCCTCTACATCAGTGGACTTCGACCTTCTTCAGCCCAGGGACCCCTTGGTGGAATGAGAAACAGTGCAGGGACCCCATATATATTTTTCAATTAAATGCTGTTGTGTTTTATCCCAGGCCTATAGGCCTAATAATATATGTATAATGCCTTATTAACTTCTTTATATATCCAGCTTTTATGCTTAGTTATAAGCCATGTGGACAAAATTAAAATCAATGCGGATCAGGATCAATCTTTTCCATTGTACGATGACTGACCCTGGTGTGTGCAGGTTGACTTGAAGACTTGAAGGTGGAATTTGGGTGGAGGGTAAGCTGACTAATCATGTTTGTGGACCTCCTGCAGTACCTGACCAGAGCCCTATATCAGACCACTGCTCTACATCATAGGCTAACCAAAACAAGGGTATGAGGCTCAATTGATCGTGTCACCTTTCTAATGTCTGATTTCTCACAATGTTTGTAATTTTGTGTGCTTGTGTTTCTGTGTGTTTCAAAATTTGTACTGTTAGTTTCTGTACTTTTCTGCTGTAACACCCAAACATCCCTCACAGTAGTGTGATCCTCATCTCTTAGGAGCGCTAGTAGCATGGGCTGCTAGAGCAACCTGCCTCTTATAAAAGAGTGTATGGGGGTGAAAAGAACTGAGCTTTAAGATCCGGTATGATATTACAACCCTGTCGCGGCGTGCCAGCTGTACATTCTGGTGATGAAAATCACCATGAAATCAAAACAACAGCATTTGGCAGATGTGTCCGTGTCCCCAGGCAGCATCAAGGAGGAGGCTTCTATAGAAGCTAGAGGAATACCAGGGGTTGAAGGAGGGAGCCGAGGATGTGGAATACAAAGAGAAGGCAGATTTCTGCAGGAGAAGAACTCGGGGATCTGCTTCCCAGCGACCGGGGCTCTAGCAGATTCTAGCAGATTCTCTCCCTCCCATTGCTGGACAGATGACGCCATACATCAGACGCCAGAACATCCACCCAGAGGACTACATTCTACAACTGTCCGAGTCCGCAGAATCTTCAGGAGGGTGAAGGCAGGGAAGGCAGCTGGCCCAGACAGAGTTCCATCCCGTGTCTTCAAGATCTGCGCCGACCAGCTGGCTTCTGTGTTCACCGACATCTACAATGCATCACTGCAACAGCTGTCGTCCCAGCGTGCTTCAAAGTGACAACCATTGTGCCGTTACCCAAAATGACCAAGATAACATGCTTCAATGATTATTGTCCAGTGGCTTTAAAACACATAACCATGAATTGCCTGGAGAAACTTGTAATGTCCCATATTAACTTTTCCATCCATTTCCCCGGCACTACACACGGCCCTGCAGCACCTAGACAGGAAGGACACATACGTCAGACTGCTGTTTATTGACTACAGCTCGGTGTTCAACTCCATAGTTTCCTCAAAGCTGGTCCTGAAACTGAGGGACCTAGGTCTAGGCGCCCCCTTCTGTAACTGGATTATGGATTTCCTGACAACAACATCTCATCCACTCTGGTCCTCAACACCGGAGCACCCCAAGGCTGCTGCATCAGTCCCTGGCTGTACTCGCTGTTCACACATGACTGTACTGCCACGCACAGCAATAATCGGATTATCAAGTTTGCAGATGACACCTCAGTCATCGGCCTGATAAGCGAGGGCGACAAAACGGAGTACAGAGATGAGGTAGTCCAGCTGACGCAATTTTGTGAGGACAACAGCCTCGCACTGAATGTCAGCAAGACTAAGGAGCTAATCGTGGACTTCAGGAGCCACCGGGACACCCACTCGACCATGAGCCTGCACCGGTGGAAGTCGTCAGCTGCTTCCGTTTCCTTGGGCTACAGATTTACGATGACCTGGTGTGGACCCGCAACACGGAGGTCATGCTGAAGAAGGCACACCAGCGCCTCTTTGCTCTGCGGTGCCTCAGGAAAAGCGGAATAGGCCAAAGGTGGCTAATGAATTTCTGTGGCACCGTAGAGAACGTCCTGACGAGTGCCGTCACTGTGTGGTACGGCAACACCACTACACAGGACAAGAAAGCCATCCAGAGGGTCGTGAGGATGGCAGAGAAGCTCATCTTGTGTGCACTTCCATGCATTGAGGAGATCTGTAGGACCAAATGTCAGAAGAAGGCCATGTCCATCATGAAGGACTGCAACCACCCGGGGCACCATCTCTTCTCCCCTACCGTCTGGTTGCCAGTTGCGCAGCATCCGTACAAGGACTACCAGGTTTAAGGATAGTTTTTATCAACAGGCAGTGACCTACTGAACTGCTACGAGTGCTGCCACATTGTCATTAACATTACACTTACATACTTTGCTGGACTTTCTAGACTCATCATAGTTACTGCACTGTATTTGTGATGCTACTGTACTACTGGCACTTTAAATGCTTTTAAAGATTTTTGTTTATTTTTATTTTTATTTTTATTGTATATATTATTTTGATGGTATTGTTTTGGAGATGTATACTGCGGGAGGGAATGGGGAGTAAGCATTCCAATGTACCTGTTGTAATTGGCCAATACAATTATCTTGTATCTTGTATTTTATAATAAAGTAAACTATAAGAGCAAATGTGCTTGGTGGTAAAAATAATTAAATAGGCAAATTCTGCTTAAAGGGTGGGTCATTTTCACAGCCGCTTTTATCCAAAGTAATTGTTGACACTTCTTGTCCACAGGTCTGCCACCGCACTGGCAATCAATTGAAGTCAGTGTGCTATGTGATGTTTACCATTAAATGTTTATCATTGACTGTTTTTATTAGGTTGTGGTTTACACCGCAAACAGCATTAAACCAGGCTGTCAAGCACAATGAACAACCTTGGCCAACATATTACAAAAGTCACACAAAGCAGCGCTTGGGCTTTGTTTTATGGCTTTCATTACCCTTATAGAGGACCTTTGTGCGAGCGGCATTTTGGTACTGGCAGGAATAGTATAATGGTTTTGGCGTGGGCCATTCCTCACTCGAATCACTGGAATCCAAGCAGTTTTATTTTGGTGGTTAATCAACAAGACAAGCTGTTAAATATTCATGCCTGTGTGTTGTGTGTGTAAAATAAGGCTCATTAGCACTCCTCCTCCAACATCCCTCATCACTCGCCTACAAAAGTTACACAGAAACACAAAAAAAGTTATTCATATCCTCACAATATTCAGGCTCATGTACGGCAATATCACCTCTAAGTGGCAGACAGAAGGTGTTTTAGTGTGTTGCAACAGTGGACATTTTCATGTTCTTCTGAGAACACGGCGGTTACCATTAACACCGTAGTTTCTCAAGATTCAAGATGTTTTTATTTGTTTGCCATGTGGAACAAGTACAATGGAATGCTTACCCCTCATTCACTCCCACAGTAAGTCTTGCAATACTATACTGTACAATACTACAATTAAAAACAAAATATTCTACCTACTATATACTATGCTATATACTATAAACAACACTACATACTACATATTATATGCTATACTATATACAACACTTTTCTATCACAATGCTATGCACAATAAATAACAATAAAGTGACTGATAGATGATATATGCAAATGTAAATTGATAATAATGTCTAGAGTATAGGGAGGGGAGGGGAAGAAGGAGAAGAGCGGTAGAGATAACATGGAGAGGGAGGGCCGATGCAGCTGATTGGTCAATATGTTTCATTCAGCCCTTAAAACTTGCAGAATTCCAAGAGTTCTGTTTGAGTGAAACTCCTCACTAATGATATTTATGTGACAGAGAAAGGTGTTAGCCTTAATGGATATGGCTGTCCCCTAAAGTCTCTGGAAAGTGAACTATGGTCTCAAAAGGCTCGATCTGAAAAGTCACACTATTTTACAACCTCCCAATGGGAACAAATGTAGGAATTGAGAGAAAGAGTTTGAAATGACTGTGGCGTTTATAAGTATGCATTTAATCAGCGCGTCCTCTCTTCCCTCTGGAATTTAACCGAGATGAACAGAAGGCGGGACTATTGTAATGATCACCTTTCTAATTCGTAATGTTAAGTTAAATCACGTTATGATGTTGTCTCTCTCTATGCCCTACCTGTGAAGCTGACACCAGCAGCGACACCAAACAGCCTTCTGGTCGGACATACCTTCCTTATCGTTTCATTCCTGGCTCCGTTCCCGCTCATATTTATCACGCCGGCGGTGCTGCTCTGTTGACTTGTGTGGCATGTCTGCACCATCATCACCACATCCCCGCCCGGCTCTCTGCCCCATAAATATCAATGATTATTGGCTGCGTTGAAGAGACACAACACAACAAACAAACAAGACACAAACAACCCCAACGATTCGGGACAAGACATAAAAGGCGTGCCTCATAGGGGGATGTGGTTGCAGGTGAGGTGGGGAGGTGGGGTGAGGAGCTGGGGATGGGGTGGGGAGGTGAGGTGGGGTGGGGAGGTGGGGTGGGGAGGTGGGGTGGGGTGGGGTGGGGAGGTGAGGTGAGGTGGGGAGGTGTGGTGGGGGGTGGGGTGGGGTGGGGTGGGGTGGGGTGGGGTGGGGTGGGGGGTGGGGTGGGGAGGTGGGGTGGGGAGGTGAGGGGAGGTGAGGTGAGGTGAGGTGGGGAGGTGGGGTGGGGAGGTGGGGTTAGGAGGTGTCTCAGGAGAATAGCAGTTAAATGGTCTGCCCTCCTGCAGTACGAGGCAGTGTTCAATCATCCAGGACAGCCCGGCGCCCCCCGAGGAATACAGGAAATATATAACGCTGTGGATGGGGAGGGACGCCTGGCCCAACAGCTTGTTTGTTGACAAACAAGCTCTCCTCTTGCCCCCCCCCCACCCCCCCGACATTAATTACCACGGCACATCTGTAACACACTTGATTAGTGTCTTAAATGTCTCCGCTTGAGAAGCCCCCGCCTCTCCCCAGACACAAAGTCTTTATGCCGATGCGTGACCGTCATAATGATGGATGGGGTCGGCTTGTTTTTGTTTTATATATCTGTTTATATATCGGACTCTTCTTTTTCACTTCTTCTTCTTTTTACTCTTCTTTTTCTTCTTCTTGTTTTTCTTTATCTTCTTCTTGCGAGGGCCTTTAGACCGTCGAGGCGGCGGGTGGTCCCCACGACCGGTTCCATCCTCAGCCCCGTCTGAGGATGGAACCGCTGTGGGCCTTTTAAGGTCTGTGTTTATTATTTGGTGAATAATAATAATAATAATAATAATAATAATAATAATAATAATAATTTGTATTTAAAAGCACACTTTTCATTTGAGTAGACCAAACTCAAAGTTTGGTCTACTTGGGGAGGGCGGGGAGGGCGACAGTATAGCTCAGGAGGTAGAGCGGTCGCCTCACAACCGAAAGGTCGCTGGTTCGATCCCCCGGCTCCTCCTAGCAAAAACTGTCGAGGTGTCCTTGAGCAAGACACCCTAACTGCTCCTGACGTGCTGGCTGTCTCCTTGCATGGCTGACTCCGCCGTCGGTGTATGAATGGGTGAATGTGAGGCATGACTTGTAAAGCGCTTTGGATAAAAGCGCTATATATATAAAAGCATCCATCAAAGTGCTACAGAGTAAAATGGTTTAAACAAAACAACAAAAACGAATTAAACAACTAAATAAAAGCAGCAACGTTTACGCCGGCATGGCAACCAGTGGGGTTTTTAAAAAATCTAGTGAAAAGCTATTAGAAAAATATGCATTTTTAGGCTTTTTTAAAAAGCATCTGTGGAAAACAGTCTGTGGTGTCCTCAGCTGGTTTGGGAGGGCGTTCCACAGTCTGTGGTGTCCTCAGCTGGTTTGGGAGGGCGTTCCACAGTCTGTGGTGTCCTCAGCTGGTTTGGGAGGCGTTCCACAGTCTGTGGTGTCCTCAGCTGGTTTGGGAGGGCGTCCCACAGTCTGTGGTGTCCTCAGCTGGTTTTCCACAGTCTGTGGTGTCCTCAGCTGGTTTGGGAGGGCGTTCCACAGTCTGTGGTGTCCTCAGCTGGTTTGGGAGGGCGTTCCACAGTCTGTGGTGTCCTCAGCTGGTTTGGGAGGGCGTTCCACAGTCTGTGGTGTCCTCAGCTGGTTTGGGAGGGCATTCCATAGTCTCTGAGCAGCGGAGCAGAAGGCTCGGTCTCCCATGGTTTTCAGTTTGGTCCTGGGGGGGAGGAGGTTTGAGAGCTTTTCAGAGCGTAGGCTCCTCGTGGAGGTTGGTGGGGTGAGAAGTTCTTTGATGTATGAGGGAGCATTTCCATGAATGCACTGATAGGTGAAGAGGGCGATTTTGTAGTCAATCCTGAGTGAGTCCGGGAGCCAGTGCAATGATTTGAGTATGGGCGTGATGTGCTCATACTTCCGCACTTTCATCAGGATCCTAGTAGCGCTGTTCAGGATGTATTTCAGCTTCTGGATGTTCTTGCTAGGAATCCCAATGAGAAGTGCGTTACAGTAGTCTAGCCTGGAGGTGAAGCCAAATAATAAATAATAAAAGTGGTTCTGCTCACGTCGTCAAGTTTGTTTTACATGTGGGAGGACATGCATATTTCAGTACTAAATCAAAATCTGCAGGATTAAATCCTCTCTATTGGTCACCGACATGTACACACACAGTGAAATGAGTTTATCTGCATTTAACCCATCATAGTATTAGGAGCAGCTATTGTATATATAGCACTGGGGAGACACTGCTCAAGGTGCTTGCTCAAGGGCACCTCGGCAGTGCCCAGGTGTTTCGGGGACTTTAACCAGCAACCTTCCGGTTCCTAAGTCCCGACAGACTGAGCTATCCTGCCGCCCCAGTACTCGTTCAGTATCAGTTTTTCATATTTTTGAAACCCAAAGGCAGAAGAACACAGTCATAACTTTCCCCCGGTGAGAGGGTAATACATGAAAGCCATGATTGTGATGCGTTAGCTGTGTGTGTTTGTGTGTGCGAGACGTTATTAATTATTAAGAACCATCTGTCTGAACATAATTCTTGGCAATTCCGCCACCCGTTCAACGGGCACCCTGTTTACCCCTTGAGTGGAGTTTTTGTGCACCAAATTGCCGAGCCCTTGTGGATGTGCTTGTGGCGTCAGGAGGGGCACACACAAACGCGCTGTGGTTCCTGAGTGCTCCACTGGGTGGATGCTCTTTACCTTGAAAGGTGCGGGGACTCCTGTGCTCTCACAGGTCTTTCCGTGCCACCGGTCTCCCTCCCCCCCACCCCCCCCCAATCAGTGTGACTGGAGCATAGCTCGCCACACTCCATCTGACGTCCCGCTGTTGGGGTGATTGAAACAGGAGTGGGAGCTCTTGTCAGGAGAGGGGGGTTCTGGTCAGCGCGTAATAGAATTGGGCCGTGTTTCAGGGGAGAGCAACAAAGCATGGCCTTGGATGAAAGGGGGTAAACACTCCACAGACAAACACCCAGGCAGTCTCTCTCTCCCTCTGGCTCTCTTACACACACACACACACACACACACACACACACACATACACACACACACACACACACACACACACACACACACACACACACACACACACACACACACACACACACACACACACACATACACACACACACACACACACACACACGCACACACACACACACACACACACAAGCGCATGCACATGCATGCACAGACGTCAACACTCCCAGCAGCTCATCTGGACGGTGACGCAGGGAAGGGGTGGGAAGGAAATTAGAATCTCCCCCTGAATGTGATGTGAATGAGTTAGCGCAGGCGGTTAGCTGCCTTCTATGCAGCATAACTGCTGGAATAGATTTTTTGAAGAAGACAAATTATCCATGAAGTTTTGTCCTGGATAGTTTTCATGTGGGCCGGCATGGTAATTGCACTTTCCCTGGCCCTTATCGTTCCCATAAACGTTCAGGAAAAGGAATGGAATTAATTTAACTCTGGGCGAGGGGAAAAGCTTCCCATATCAATTATGTTGGTAGTGATATCGATTTTCAATATGGTGACTTAATCCTCGCCTTAGAAGAAGAGCATAAATGCTCATCTTTTTTTTAACAACTGAAAATGTCTTCGCTTCAAAAGTGTACTTATATGCTCCATATATTCTGTAAAAAATAAAAAGCCCTGGCACTTTGCTTTTCAGACCAGCAGTTCTAAATGTCCTTCTATATGGTTATCCAGACAGGCCAAATGGATGTGGCTCTCCTCGTCTTGCTTTGGTCCGGCTGGAATGGGAAACCAAATGGTGCTCCTCTTTGTTTAGAACTGACACTCAGACATGAAAGGAATGTGTCAAGTACTGATTTGAACCATAACATAAAATGACTCTCACTACGTCCTCCAGTGTTGAGGCCGGTCTTCTCCAATCCCCCCCTGGATCTCTGTAGCCACGCAGTGGGGATAGGAGGGGGGGGTGTTTATGTGTGTGTGTGTGTGTGTGTGTGTGTGTGCCTGTATATGTGTGCCTGTGTGTGTGTGTGTTGATTTTGTGTGTGGTGTGGTGTGTGTGTGTGGCTGTGTGTGTGTGGCTGTGTTTGTGTTTGTGTGCTGTGTTTGTGGGTGTGTGTGTGTGTGTGTGTGTGTGTGTGTGTGTGTGTGTGTGTGTGTGTGTGTGTGTGTGTGTGTGTGTGTGTGTGTGTGGTGTGTGTGTGTGTGTGTGTGTGTGTGTGTGTGTGTGTGTGTGTGTGTGTGTGGCTGTGTTTGTGGGTGTGGGTGTGTGTGTGTGGGTGTGTGTGTGTGTGTGGTGTGTGTGTGTGTGTGTGTGTGTGTGTGTGTGTGTGTGTGTGTGTGTGTGTGTGTGTGTGTGTGTGTGTGTGTGTGTGTGTGTGTGTGTGTGTGGCTGTGTTTGTGGGTGTGGGTGTGGGGATGGGGGGGGGGGTGTTGTGTAGTGAGCATGTTGTTTTACAAGCAAGCACATAGGTGTTTTTTTGGAGGGGAGATGTGGTTCCATGGTGGGAGGACCTCCAGTAGTGGTGGTGTTGGTGGCAGCAGTGGGTGGTGGTGGTGGTGGTGGGGATGGTAGTAGTGGGTGGTGGTGGTGGTGGTGGGGATGGTAGTAGTGGGTGGTGGTGGTGGTGGTGGGGATGGTAGTAGTGGGTGGTGGTGGTGGTGGGGATGGTAGTAGTGGGTGGTGGTGGTGGTGGGGATGGTAGTAGTGGGTGGTGGTGGTGGTGGTGGGGATGGTAGTAGTGGGTGGTGGTGGTGGTGGTGGGGATGGTAGTAGTGGGTGGTGGTGGTGGTGGTGGGGATGGTAGTAGTGGTGGTGGTGGTGGTGGTGGGGATGGTAGTAGTGGGTGGTGGTGGTGGTGGTGGGGATGGTAGTAGTGGGTGGTGGTGGTGGTGGGGATGGTAGTAGTGGGTGGTGGTGGTGGTGGTGGGGATGGTAGTAGTGGGTGGTGGTGGTGGTGGTGGGGATGGTAGTAGTGGGTGGTGGTGGTGGTGGTGGGGATGGTAGTAGTGGGTGGTGGTGGTGGTGGTGGGGATGGTAGTAGTGGTTGTGGTGATGGTGGTGGTGGGGATGGTAGTAGTGGGTGGTGGTGGTGGTGGTGGGGATGGCAGCAGTGGTGGTGGTGGTGGTGGGGATGGTGGTGGTGGGATGGTAGTGGTGGTGGTGGTGGTGGGATGGTGGTGGGTGGTGGTGGTGGGGATGGTAGTAGTGGTGGTGTGGTGGTGGTGGTGGTGGTGGGGATGGTAGTAGTGGGTGGTGGTGGTGGTGGTGGGGATGGTAGTAGTGGTGTGGTGGTGGGGTGTAGTGGTGGGTGGTGGTGGGATGGTAGTAGTGGGTGGTGGTGGTGGTGGGATGGCAGCAGTGGGTGGTGGGGATGGAGTAGTGGTGGTGGTGGTGGTGGGATGGTAGTAGTGGGTGGTGGTGGTGGTGGTGGGGATGGTAGTAGTGGGTGGTGGTGGTGGTGGTGGGGATGGTAGTAGTGGGTGGTGGTGGTGGTGGTGGGGATGGTAGTAGTGGTTGTGGTGATGGTATGGTCAAAGTGGCAATAGTGAATGTGGTGGTAATAGTGGCAGTCGTGATGGAGGTGGTAGTTAAGGTGGTGATGGTAGCGGAAGTGGTGGTGGTCGTGATTGTAGCAATAGTGATGGTGGTGGTGTGGGTCATGGTGATGGTGGTGGTGGGCAGCAGTGGCGGCTGGCCCATAGGGGCCGATGGGGCGCCGCCCCCCCCCAAACCACAAATATATATATATATATATATATATATATACAGTATATATATAAATTGTCAATATGTGTGTGGAATGCACCCAGAAATATGTGTAAAATATGATTTTAAAATAATTTGCGCAACATAATATGCTTTTCCTAGTCCACATATGCCTAGTACACTGCAGCCTTAAGGGCGCATTTGTATGACGATGCTGCTGGGGCGCTTTTCAAATCGCCCCACGGAGGCGGGTCTCTGTAGCAGTTTAGCCAATTGCTGATTCAAGATATAAACGAGTGACATGAAATGTAGCCAATTGTGAGGTCGTTACGTTGTACTGCACGTTGTTCACGTCACGTCGGACATTCTGGACAGACATCGCCGCTGATGTCCCTGAGATCCAGTTCCGGTACCTATCCCGCGTCACCCGCCCGTCTCGCGTTACCCTGGTTCATACGAGCGCCCCGGGAATTCTAAATTCCAAAATCATCAGGTGCAAATCCTGTCGTGAACGCGGAAGTGAGTGCACACACGGAATTGAGTGCTGCTACAAAACCTGAGAGGTAACTGCCTCAAAACCTGACATATCGAAAATAAACATAACAAAAGAGCAAAACTGAAAAGGGGCTTTAAAAATGGCACCCAAGAAAAGTGCAAACCTCCCTGACGAGGAGGAGGAGATTAAGAAATCTCTCCACTTCTTGTCAGCCGAAATCAAAACAGTCGCGGCCCAGCAAAATAAAATCATGGAGCTGATGGGAGAAATACAATCTCTGAAAATACAAAACATTGAAAAGGACAAAAAGATCACTTTTCTGGAGAATCGAGTGGCCGACCTCGAACAATACACCAGGATGAACGATCTGATTATCAGCGGTCTGAAGACCAGACCCCGGAGCTATGCCAGGGCGGCAGCGGCCTCAGAGGACACCGCCGCCGGGAGAGGGGAGCCGACGCTCCGGAGGTGGACCGGGAGTCGCTGGAGCCAGGTGCTTTGCTTTTTGGAGAGCAAGGGCATATCTGTTGACAGCGGAGATATTGAGGCCTGTCATGCCCTGCGGAGCAAGAACACAACAGCCACACCAGCAATAATAATCCGGTTCATCAACAGGAAAAATAAATATGCACTCATCAGACAAGGAAGGAAACTAAAAGGGACCAATGTCTACATTAACGAACACCTTACGAAGAAGAACGCGGACATCGCAAGGAGAGCACGTATACTAAAGAAACAAAACAAGATTCAAGCAACATGGTCGACAAATTGTAAAATATTTATTAAACTAAATGGATCAACAGCAGAGATGGCGAAAGTGCTCATTATCCGGGACATCACCGAGCTGGATCAGTTTGAGGAGTGAAACATCAAAATCAACATAAGGTAACTGAATAGCTACACACTGAAATGAACACACTAAGAACACCCATGATACGCTTGGACAAAAACCACTCACCTGCTGAATATGAAAAACTGGACTTGAAATGTTTCCAATACACGGAACATAAATCACAAGACATTGAAAAGGATATTGACCCTGAAAATAATTTCTACAATAACATCCATAACCAATGTGAATACTACACAGAAGATCAACTCAAAAGAAATGGAATAATGGATGGATCAATATCAATATTACATTTTAATAGCAGAAGCCTCATTTCAAATGTATCAAAGATCAAACACTGTTTAAGGCGACTGGAGAAACAAGTTACAGCCCTAGCAATATCAGAGACCTGGCTTAGTGACTCACTAAGCCAGGTCCTCACTAATAGTGAGGACCTGGCTTAGTGACTCACTAAGCCAGGTCCTCACTAATAGTGAGGAGCAAGCTGACATGGTTGAAATCGAGGGATACAAAATGTTTTTTACTAACAGGACTAATTCTAAAGGTGGGGGGACTGCACTTTATATTAACAAAAGTCACAAAAGTAGATCTGTCAGTAATATGTCTTTTGCTATAGACAACATTATGGAATGCATTACAGTAGAAATTGAAATGAAAAAATCTAAAAACCTTCTGATTAGCTGCGTGTATAGAAAACCAGGATCATGTATTGACACATTTGAGAAAAAGCTGAACTTTATAACTACACAAGCAGCAAGAAAATGCTCTTTGTATGTGGAGATTTTAACATTGATTTGCTGAACCCACAAGAACACAATGCAACTACAGAATGTATTAATTCTATGTATAGCAACAGTTTATATCCTACCATCACACGACCAACCAGAATAACATCACACAGTGCTACACTCATTGACAACATATCACATGTTATGGATAGGAAAGTAATAAGTGGAATATTAATAAGTGACACAAGTGATCACCTGCCAGTCTTGCAACGA